>CM033793.1:13272358-14495158 GCA_019656835.1 Rhododendron ovatum | reverse complement strand
CACTAATAAAACATTAATTTGGCCTTTATACCATTTTTGTCATTTCTCATTTATTGTTTATAACTCTTTACCTGAGTTTAGTTGACGACGTGGGCGGAGGCGGAGGTGGTAGTGGTACAACCGTGAATCGGATAGGGGGAACATGCTCAAAGGACAACATCGCAGTCTTCCAAGGACCAACTTCCCCACTCCCAAACGGCATCCCAACCTACACGGTCCAAGTCCTCAATGTCTGCGTCTCGGGTTGTAGCGTGTCTAACATCCACCTCAGCTGCGGCTGGTTCAGCTCTGCTCGGTTAATCAACCCTCGACTATTCAGGCGAATTTGCTACAACGATTGCCTTGTCAACAATGGTGAGGCTCTGGGTCCCGGAGAAAGCCTTTCTTTCCAGTACGCCAACAGCTTCAGCTACCCTCTTTCAGTTTCCTCTGTTGCTTGCTAGTATGAGCTGTATAAATAATGAGGACAACACTCTGTAGTACATAAAGTTAGGCTTTTTTATGATGGCCATTGCTTTTCCTGCTGAAAATGTAGCTTTTGTGAAGGGTTATGGACCATATATACTTATAATTTCCCTATACCTTGGATTGCTTTTTGATGGGTACTGTTCTAGTGTGAACTTGTTCAAGGCAAAGTTAATACCAGCGGTCCAGCAATAGACCCCAAACCAAACTGCTCAAAGATTAATAATCAGCACATAATTGGTTTTATGAACTGAATCAGCAAATCATTGGTTGGTCAGTCCCAAATTTACAAAGTTGTCAGTAACCGGAGAGCATCTCATTCTTTGTCGCTACATGATTTGTTACATGGTTCCATGTGATGAAAATGTTACACGGTACCTCGGGGTAAGTAACTACTCCTACAACTTTTGATCTGTTATTATGAAATAGTTTAAAAGATGGGATTTTCTCCATAAAAAACCAGTTTTCAGAAATTATTCCTCCAAATGTGCTCTTTCCAGTTCGTGATTTCAGCCAACTTTGGAGCTTGGTTACTTGCCCAGACCCAGAGCATAACAAACGGCCCCTTTCAACTGTCTAGCACTTCATTTTGCCATAGTGGGATCTATCATCTACCAACGAGATGATATAAACAATATATGTAGTCATGCAATCTCGTTCTATACTTGAAAAGATAAGTCCTAGATGCACTTTATAGTAAAGTAAAAACAAAAAGACAGTCTGAGTGCACGAAACTCTTAAAATTATTTTTGGAATAGCTAAGATCTATGCAGCCTCACCACCACACGTGGAGAGATTGTTTCCATGTTTTTAATTTTCTATTGAACGACAAACAAATACAAATATCAAGACCGGGAAAACAGATTACAACAAAACTCTCAATCTAGTTGGCATATTCATAGCTAAAATCAGAGACACCAACCATAGCGTTAAGCACTTGAGAAACAATGAAGATGCTGCCCCCAAAGATTGTGAGAACAAGAATAGCAGAGATGGGGTTTTTCAACAACTCCCATATGGGCTGAAAGAGGGTGTAAATCACCCCAGTACTCACTGTCAGAGCATAAAGCCCATATCTTCTCATGTTATCCCAAAAGTCTTCCATTAGTGGCCCTTCAGGCCCAAAAGCCAGTGCCTTCTGTTCATCCACTCCAATCAGAAGCAATACTAATCCAATGGTTACTGTTCCCACTATCACAAATCTCGAATACCCATTTGCGGAAACATGTGAAAATTCTTCTCCACAAATCTCTGGGGATTTGGGTAGGAGCCCTGGGATTTGGGGCTTGTGTATGAGACTTCGTTTTGCGCGGTTAATTTGTATGGGAGGAAGAGAAACTGGGGATGGACTTTTATGGTGTTTTAGACGTGATGTGGTTCTGACGGGGATGAGAAAAGGAGGATTTGGCTTAGCAGACGGGGTGGTGAGGTGATTGTGCTTTGGGTAGAAGAGTTGGGATCTTAGTGCAAAAGAGTTCATCTTTCTGATTCTTTTCTAAAGCTCAGAGCGTATGAGTTATGATGGGGTTGATTTTGCTGTTCTATGGTGGGAATTCAGGACTGGGTGGCTGTTGGGCTCTCTTTTGGTTCATAGCCTTATCTTCATGCTGGATGGGCCATACGATTTATTTTGCCAACGGTGAAACGAGCAGGTTGAGGTTTGGAGTGTTTGAGCTTAAATGAGTGAACCGAGTTTTTGAGTGTTGAGTTCAGCTCAATAGACTAACAAGCTTAAAACTTGAACTCAAGGTCTGCTCGACTACTAAGTGAGTTGAGCCCACTGCAAGAAATTGTTTCGTTTACGGCTCTAGAATTTGTTTGACGTAGTAATTCATACAAGAAAACGAAACAAAAATAAGAAAAAATGATTGGACTCTAAAACCTGTTTGACGTAGTAATTCATACAAGAAAACGAAACAAAAATAAGGAAAAATGACGGTTCATAATGTGTTTTGATAATTAATATCCGTCAAAGACATACTGAAAATATTTGTTAATACTGAAAATGACGTCATTGATAGATATTAATTATCAAAACCCATCTTTGACCGTCATTTTTTCCCAAAATAATACTCCACTATTTGCACGGTAATACTCACAAAATAACCAAACAAATCAATAGGCGAGCCCAGAAGCAGTGTCCAGCCCACCTTCTTACCGGAGTAAAGCTGCTCCCTATTTTCAAGGGTTCAACCCAATATTGTTCTCCTCCAGATGTCATCAATGGGGCACCCAAGTCTACAAGCTCTGCAACCCTGACTAGTTTCATGGCGTCTGTCTCACCCGTTTCTCTCTCCTCTTCCAACAATCTTCTTCTGTCCCTCATTCACCTCCCCAAACCATCACCACACATAACACAAAACCCACCCTCTTTCTCCTGAAGCTCTCTTTCTTTTTAACCATTTTTGGGTCTTCTCAGGTCAGTCCTAAACCATTAGAATTTCTTCTTTGTTTTGTTTTGCTTTTAGGGTTATACATATCACTTCCAAGTTACAGCCTTATAAGTTCCTATGCTATCTTGTGATCAGTAATAATGGTTAGTGAATGCTTTATGAGTCCTTCTGTATGTGCCTATGGATTAAGTGAGACTTTGAAAGCTAAGTTCAAACCCATTTCGTTTTTGACCTGGGTTTTGGGTTTAAGAATCCTAGTTTTGTTTTCTGTAATCGGCAGCTGTTCTTTGCATCCTGTGGAATGTGGTTTCAAAACCCTCCTTTGTAACCCATGAGGTTAGCCCGGCGGTTTAATGTTGTCAGTGGGTTCAATCCTAGGTCACATAATCCTCCAGTGGGACCGCTCTCAATCCTTAGTTGCACACATTTTATAGTTTGAGATGTTTTCGAGAGACTCATTAATGCACATGCATTATGTGACTCAAGTTCAATCATATAGCCAGAGGTTACGACTCCAAATAATAAAGAGGAAAACCCTTCTCTGTAGTTTAGGGCAGATTGGTTAATCTCAGCAATAAGTGTTTAACTGAAATTAGGGCTCCGTCTGTTACTATAGCAAATAGAGAACGTAATGGGGACCTAGAATCCTGCTATGGTCTTTGGTGTTGCTGTCTATCTAGCTAGGTGAGTTGAACATATATGATAACCACTTGAATTTGGACGCTTAACAAGTAAGCAGCTTTCAAGAAATTTGCGAGCCCGTTCGTTTTGGGATTTTGGATTTGGATTTATAGGTAATGAGTGTAGAAAGAAATAGAGTAATGATTGAAAATAGGGGTAATGATTGGAGAGAGATAGAGAGAAAAATGAGAGTAATAATTGGAGAGAAATATGATAATGATTAGAATCCAAAATCCAAAACCCTTAAACGAACGGGGTCGCATTGCATGGTTTATTAGAACTCAATCTTTTATGGCTCTTCTTTTAATCAGGATGTCTTCAGATAACAATGTCTTTGTGGAGTGGGAGGAGCACGTCATTTCCAACGAGAAAGGAAACCGCATAGTTCACTATTTCTTGAAGAATGAATCTGGCAATGCAGTCCTCGCCGTAGTGGGTACTGAGAGGAGTATAAGGCACATGATGTATGTTGTTGCAGAGGAGTACCTACAGGCATATGGATCTGAGGGATTAATCAACGCCAGCATGAAGTGGCGAGCGAGACGAGAAGTGGTGGATTGGCTCACAGCAATGGTTTCAAAGCATCGACCATCATTTCGAATATCAAGTACGTACTTCCTATGTTGAAATTCTGCAGATACCATTGCTACAATTTTCATTGCCTCTTCCTTACATGGCAACAATTTTCTAGTTCTGCTGCTGTACCAAATTAAAAGTTGTGTTGTGAGGACTGAATCCTTAACTTGGGGAAGACAAACTTTTATGTATACCGGGGATAGGAGGGGTGATTGAGTCCCCTCCTGTCTGTTTTTTATTTTTTGGCTATTTTTCAAGCATATTTGATGATTGGATTCGTTTATTATGTAGATATCGGCAAAAACACTAATTGTACCAAAATTCTTGTTCATCATATTTCAGTAAAGACATGATCAGCACACATGAAAATTGTAGAAAAATTAAAATTGAACTGCGATTCAGTGTGTTTTTGGATCTAGTTTTTATTTTCTTTAATATTTATATGTGCCGATCATGAATTTACTAAAATTCGATGAACGCAATTTTTTGGTAAATTTATTGTTCACGTTGAGATCTACAAAATGAACGGAGCCGATTATCAAAATGTGCTCGGAAAATGACCGAAAAAATTGAAAACGGACCGGAGAAAACACCACCACCCCTCCTATCCCCGTTGCACATAAAAGTTTCTCCCTGGGGAAAGAGTCGTTCCTGAACCACCAGATTAAGAGTAAGAATTGCATGGACATTGATGAATTACTTTTTTATTCCTGATAAAGAAGGGTAATGGTTATTATGGACGGAAATTTCTTTCTGCTCATTCAGTTGGACACGTGCGATCATTTATGTACGTCGTTTAAGAATTAACAATGGTTTTGGCAGTGATGATGCATTGAGTGTTGCATGGTGGACGAAAGAGGAGAGAGAAAGGTGATTGTAGTTTGGTACATGTGTATAAGAAAATAGGAGCAAACAAATATAGAGTTAGGTTTTGTTAACAGAATTAGGTTTTACACTTCAGTGCAAAGGACAGGGTTTTTTTTGGCTGGGTTTTGGACCATAAGGAAGAGATATGCGATGAATCTTAAAACACACCCTCGTAGGGGAAACAAAAACATGGCCATTGACCAAAATCTCTTCTTATGAGGAAACAAAAACTAAACCCTAGCCAAAAGGGAAAACCAATGACAACACCAATGACAACCAGTAGGCTAAGTACAACAAATTAGAAAGCTTGTTTCACGTACTAAGCTTGAGATTGTGTATCTTGTCTTTCAAGCTTACTCCGCTTTCCATCCTGCAATATGATGGACTAGCCACATGCCTCTTAATTCGTGATGGAGTTGAGCCAGAAACGTTTAAAAAGTACCATTACCAACACTCCCATCATCCTTTCTCATGTCCATACTTAGGGAATCCACATTAGGCATTTTTGTGTGTATTGCTCACAGGCATTATCGTTTACAATCCCATACCTCCTCAGTTTTGTTTGTTTAGTTATTCATGCATGCTTGTGCTTGTTTAGTAGTTGCTGCATTTCACTATTCTTCTATAATTTTGGATAGTATTATCTGTACTTTGTTTTTCCATGATCAAAATAATTAAAGAAATAATTATTGTTTGCTTAATCTTTGCAATTAACCCCTGTTCTCTCCCTTTATGTTTATCTGTAGGATTTGAAACCAATGTAGTCTTTGTATGGTATTTCCCCTTATCTTCTAAGATCTTGCCAATATCATCAATTAGCATACCCAACAGCACTATAACATTGATTGCACAAAGCACTTCCCTGTCTATCCCATTAAAAAAGTGATTCCCGGACTATTTTAACTTCCCATTAAATGGATTTGGATATGCATTGATGACAAATATTTGGTCTATATGTGCATACTCAAGAATGGATAAGTCCACAAAATATACATACTGTTTTTTGTGCAACTGTTCCTTTGTATTGCTTCGGAATCTCAACAAGCTTAAGTGTGATGTGGCAGATGCACAGACAAGCAACTCAATACCAGCTCTAGGATCTCGGGAACACTCAATGGCTAGTATCAGTGCTCTGCATACGCGTCTACCAGTTCATATTCATATGGTATTCACTTCCTATCAAACTATTACGGCTGGTTATGCTTCATGATTCCAATTGGACAGCACTGAGTTTTCATTTCAAATCCAGGTTCCAAGGAGATTGAAAGTTCACGATGCAGAAATCGAATGGTCAGGTGTTTATTGGATTTGTAATAAACAACTCAGGCACTATCCTGCTTTTCGTAGGAATGAACTCACCGTAGCTGTAAGCATAAATCCATTGCATAAAGTTTCTCTATCAGCAACACTCAACACTAACTCTTTTTCTTTCTTCATTTCCTCCTGATGTCAGGTTCATTCCTTTGTATTCGTTAGGGCTGAAGAAGAAAGTCACTATATTGGTTATTTGGAAGATTTGTATGAAGACAAAAAAGGCCAGAAGAAGGTTAAAGTACGTTGGTTTCACCACAATCGGGAAATTAAACGTGTATTACCTGAGCTGAAGCCACACCCAAGAGAAATTTTCATTACACCTCATGTTCAGGCAATCAGTGCAGAGTGTATTGATGGTCGTGCGACAGTTTTGACTCCTAAGCATTATGAGAAATGGTTGGCTGCTTTTTCCCACTCTCAAAGATCAGGAATTCATGTTTGCTTTAGGCAATTTAAAAGCAATAAGGTCAAGCCCTTCTCCCTAAGTAAGTTACGAGGTTATTTGAATCAAAGGGTCCTCTCTTCTTTAAATCGCCCTCTTGTCTTGAAGCATGGAACCAAGGGCCTTAAAGCAAACGGGGAAGAAGATTATGATGTTACCCATGACGACCATGGAAGACGAGGTGGCAAGAGAAATCAAAGTTGTGGACCGGCAAATTCAATCCCCGGGAACCAGATAACAAAATGTGAACCGACCTATAAGAAGTTGAGGATCAAGTTATCAAGTAGGGAAGTTAAGTTTGTTAGACCTCAGGGCTCAAGTCATTCATCTTTCAAGGTGGGTGAAAAGATCGAGCTACTTTGTCAAGATAGTGGCATCAGAGGCTGCTGGTTCAGGTGTGAGATCTTGCAAGCATCAGAAAAGCGTTTGAAAGTTCAATATGTTGATGTGCAGGATGCTGATGAGTCTGCCAATCTTGAGGTATGTAGATGCTTGAGAAGATCCTTTGTAATTGTTGTTAGATTTCTTGGAGGGTTTCAACCTAAAACCAATTGGCAATAGGTGGAGTAACTTTTAGATTTTATTAACCAAGTTTGGGTGGCATAGATGAGCGATGTGGGACAAGTCTAACATTCCCCCTCACGTGCAGCCCGGATGCACGTGGAGGTACGAATTGAAGAAAATAAGAGATTTGACTCGGGCGACCCCTCACGTGCAGCCCGGATGCACGTGGAGGTATGAATTGATGAGTTAACTCGGGCGACGGAGACTTGACCACACGATATGAGGCCACCCAAGACCTAGCTCTGATACCATGTTAAAGCATCCAACTCCAAACCAATTGGCAAAGAGTGGAGAGGCCGTCCGGGCTCATATACTAGTATTGGAGGAGATAATTAACCAATGTGGGACAAATTCCAACATTCCCCCGCACATGCAACTCCTGACTCGCACGTGGAGAGGTAAATAAAGGATCCGGAACACACGGATCACAATGAAATAAAGTGCAACTATGGCACAAATAAAGGGAAAAAGCCTTCGAAAGCCTAGCTCTGATACCGTGTTAAAGCATCCAACTCCAAACCAATTGGCAAAGAGTGGAGAGGCTGCCCAAGCTCATATACTAGTTTTGGAGGAGATATTTAACCGATTCCCCCGCACGTGTGACCCCTGACTCGCACGTGGAGAGGTCAACAAAGGATTCGGAACACACGAATCATAATGAAAGTGCAACTATGGCACAAACAAAGGGGAAAAGCCTTCGAAACTCTAGCTCTGATACCATGTTAAATTTCTTGGAGGGTTCCAACCTAAAACCAATTGGCAATAGGTGGAGTAACCTCTAGATTTTATTAATCAAGTTTGGGTGACATAGATGAGCGATGTGGGACAAGTCTAACAATTGTAAACCTACTATAGACTTAAGTGGGGAATAGGACCAGACAAATGGAAATTAAAACACATATGGTTGCCAAAGGAACATTCAGCGTGATCATTTTTTTTCTTTTCTTTTCATTTTCCCCCTACCTAAAATAGGCTTCACAGGTTATGTCCGTAGAACTCGGCTTCCTCAACTGTAACATGAATATATCGTTCTTTTTTCTTTTCTCAATGTTCAGTTTGATAATAGTTGGTGGTATGCCACGTGTTATAATCACGACAACAATGTATTTTTTCCGGTTATCCGTCTAGACACGCATGTTTGCAGATTCCTTACTATTTTGGAATGGTCTTTGGATATGAAAAACAACTTATTTTGATGCACAGGAGTGGGTTCCTGCTTCCAAAATGGCAACTTCTGATAAACTTGGCATGAGATGCTCAGGGCGTTATATCATCCGGCCATGGCCTTCTGAGGATTTTTCGGACTGTTCGTTTGAGGTCGGAGCACCAGTTGATGCATGGTGGAGTGATGGCTGGTGGGAAGGTGTTGTAACTGGAATTGACAAACCTGGAGATGATAACCTCCATGTTTATTTCCCTGGTATGCTATGATTCAGTACTCTCTCTCTATCCATAAGACTTAAGTTTTGTCAAATACTATGATTTAGGGAACCCTTGTTCATTGGCTATCCACTGTCTGAGTTTTGTGAACCGTCATATGGGCTCAGTATGCTGCGGGTACATATCTAACCGTTGGAATTCATCTAATTTCCATCCAAGGACCTGCCAAAATATACTCGTGTGTATATTTCTGCAATGTCCATTGTCTATAGTGTGTACAAGGTGCATGGAGCATTTCATGTAGGATATGCGTTCTCTGCATAGTTCATGTTCGATTTGGTATTATTTTCCTGGGGAATGTCCAACTGAATATGTCGGGCTCAGGTCCAAAACCCTTATCTAAGTGTGAGTTGGATGAAATCAACATGAAGTGGATGAGAATATTTTGGTAATTGTGAAGATTCTAGTCAGGGGCAGTGTCAGTTGTTCAAGGGTCATCCCATGGATATAATTGGTTGCGTGAATTGTGATTCAGATACATTTAGCCCATTTAAGTTCATTCAAATGGCTAGGTTCAATGTCTGCATCTGTTATCAGACCCATTAAACAAATTTTGGTTGATTTAGACATCAAGGAATTAATAGTCTTTTACCTGGCTTGAAAATATGGAAGGAATCTTTTTATTTTAAGCAAATAGATTTGATTAATGAATTGACTAACGAGGCTGCCATCATTGTGACTGGGATTGGGGTCCTTGTAGAAATCGTGTAACTCTTGCGAGAGTGAAGCATCTCTTTATCATTCTTTGTTTTCTTCTTTTTTAGATAATCCAAGTTCTATTCTTGTTTCCCCCAAAACCACCATGATTCTATCTATAGGCAGCGATACTTCTAGTGTTCTAAAGCCGTCCTACATCAGAGTGTCCAATACATTTAAAAGTGTCTATGTAACATAGTAAACCATTTTTTGGTCAGATGTTGTTGATAGGATGACATTTAGAATATTTAAGTTCATTCAAATGTCTAAGTTCAATGTATGCAACTGATATCAGATCCATTAAACAAATTAGGTTGTTTTAGACATCTAGGAATTAGAATAGTCTTTTACATAGCTTATAAATTTGGATGTAGTCTCTTATTTTAAGCAAATAGATTTGATTAATGAATTCAACTAATGAGGCTGCGATCATTGTGACTGGGATTGTGGTCCTTGTAGAAATTGCGTAACCCATGCGAGGGTGAAGGAATTTTTTTTTTTTCTGTTCTCTTTATCATTCTTTGTTTTCTTCTTCTTTGTTTACATACTCCAAGTTCTGTTCTTGTTTCCTACCAAAACCACCATGATTTCCATATATAAGTGGCAATACCTCAAGTGTTCTAAAGCCGTCCTACATTAGAGTATCCAATACATTTAAAAGTGTGTATGTAACATAGTAAACCATTTTTTGGTCAGATGTTGACAGGATGACATGGTGAATTCATTATTTTATTATTATTATTTTTTTGGTGATTTTAGGTGACGATCGGTTCTTGACCATCAAAAGAAAAAATATAAGGACTTCAAGAGATTGGGTTGGTAACAGATGGGTAGATATAAAAGCAAAGCCTGATATATTGTCTTATTTTTCTTCCACCGTTAGCCCCAGCGTGAAGTTCCCAAAATGCGCAGTGCTGGCTGAGGCATCTGATTGTGGTCCCTCTGCATTAGTGGATTGCGACATTCTGACCACCAAATATAAAGCGGCTGAAGACGTTAAAGGAGAATTATCTAATTCACCACCATCTACCGCCCATGATACTGAGGAAGTTGACTTGATGAAGCAACTTTGTATCAGCAGTGAAGATAAAGCGGTAAAAGGTGGTGACACCGGCGATGGTGCTGGTAACGGGGCCAAGTCAGTTTTAGATCTTGGACCTGCTAACCAGAAATTCGAAGCAGTAGAAGGGATGGGATTGGTGCCTTAAGGCCCTTAACTCGTGTGAGTCAACAGTTTGGCATGGCGGAGAAACTTTTTGCGTGCTTACTGGAGAATCCTCGAGGAGCTTCCATTGGTTCTTGTATATAGTATAGAGGTGATGATATATGTATATCCAGAAGATGTTCTAGTTCACTAAAGTCCAGGGATTTCTTTAATTTTTTTTTCGCTTTTTGAGGGTATATTAGGGATACCTGTTGTGGGTTTTTGAGTTGTATAGCGGAAATTTTGTTTTACCGCAAAGAGGTAAACATTGGGGTCAAGATCCCACCAGCCCAAATATATTTTATACCTAGCTAACAAGTTGGTAAAGTGTCTCTGTCATCATCTCTAAAACTCAGGTACTGATTCACTTGTCAAATATGTTAAGTCTCATAGTGGCCGGTTGGATTTCAGATTCTGGTTTAAACTCTGCGGGCCAGTTGAGATCCTCCTAAAACTCAGGTACTGATTCACTTGTCAAATAAGTGTCCTTTTACGAGGTTGTCATCTCTCTCTCTCTCTCTCTGGGAGAGAAATTATTCATTCTGTATTTCACGAAATGATATATATATGGCTAGCTTAAGTGGCAACTTTGACCAAACCGGAGAGGAGAATAGTTGAGATACCCATAAGCTGGTTCGGACACTCTTGACCGTTGAACTCCTAAAAAAAATGGAGCTATATCACCTACTCAGAAATGGTTCTAATGCTATCGAATGGTTCCCGAATGGTTCGATGCATGTAGAATCCACTCATCGAATGGTTCTAGGTTTGCGCGTTCCTCCGTCTGTGTTTGTAGTACTTTTGGTTGTAAAGTGTTTCACGAAATCTTGTTTTCATATAATTGTGGGGTTGCAATCTCTTTCTCGTTGTTCCTTTGAGTGTGGACATAAGTTAAAAAGAAGAGTGTTGGCAAAGAATACCTTTGCACTTGGTCAAAGTCCAATTTTCTATCCAGATCCTCTGGGGATTTTTGGTGTGGTGATCGTGTGGTTGTTCTATATAATTATTTAGGCTTTCTTTGGTATAGTAAATTACACATGGAATCCTCATGTTATTTGAATACATGTTAGTAATTGATTATCTTTAGAGAAACGTACATATAAGGATCCATATTCGATTTACTTGAAAAGACAACCAAAACAATTTTCAGCTTAAATTTTGAATTTTGGTAAGCTGTAAGCCAGTCACTCATTATTTTAAAATAAAATCCTCGCATCGTCGCTATTGGGAGAATCTAGTAAAAGATCCATATTCTAAAACTCTCATAGGATCTGGGGAGAATCTTCGTAGAGGATTCATTTTCGATTTCCTCACGTCTTGGAACAGGACGGGCGATGGTGGCTGGCGGTTTGGAACAGGACTGCAGTGGGTGGCTCCTTAGGGTTTTTTCTTTTTAGGTTTTCTTTGATTTGGGCCTTGTCCTTTTGTTCTGTGGTTTGGGCTTGGCCCATGGGCTGTTTGGGCTTTGCCCGCTCAAGTGTTTCGGGCTTGGCCCACTGCATGTTTGGGTTTTGTCCCATTTGGTGTTTTGGGCTTGGCCCATTAGGTATATGGACTTGTCCTAATGGGTGTTTCCTTGGTTGATATCTTGCCAATCTCGAATTGGCTCATGGTTGTTCTTAACTTTGTTTGGGGATATGATGCCATCAAATCTTTATTCCCTTTAGTTTTTGTAACAATTTCAAAAATTAATACTACCTCCGTCCTAAAATATTTGTCTGGTCCACAATACGAGGACTCAAAAATATTGCACTTCTTTCAAGAAAAAATTCAAATTTTTTTCATAAATTAAAAGAACTTATCAATATCTAGTGAATTGTTGAAAAAAAATTGAATTTTTTTTGCAAAAAATGTACTATTTTACGTCCTCGTTATGTGGGCTGGACAAACATTATGGGACGGAGTGAGTAAAATTTTGTTTTTTTCTGTTAAAAAAATGCATGAGACTATACCAAAATTCCAATCGAAAGCTATATAATTGTTTAGTCCCTTTTCTTAGTTACTCCTAGTAAATTACACTTGGAATCCTTGTGTTGTTTAAATACATGTTAGTGCTCTCTCTGTTCCATTTTGTTTGTCCCCTTGTTTTCTTCTCATTATTCCAAATTATTTGTCCAGTTTAGAGAGACCTAAAAAAAAAAACCTATGAAAGTACTGTTCTACCGTTTTTCTTTCTTGAATTGACGTGACAAATACAATTTAAATTCAAGGCATTTGTAAAAATTTAGTTTTCAAAGTGTAATAATTATATATCCTTATTAAGTTGAATTCTTTAAATTGGACAAACAAATTGGAATAGAAGAGTAATTCATTATATTTAGAGAAACTATACACAGAAGAATCCATATTCGATTTATTTAAAAAGAGAAAAAGGACTACCAAAACAAAAGAATTATGACCTTAAGTTAAGAATTTCGGTAAACTGTAAGCCTGTAATTCATTATTTTAAAATCCTCGCCGGAGAATCTAGATCCATATTCCAAAATTTCTTTCAGGGGGATCTAGGAAGAATCTCCATAGAGGATTCATTTTTCGATTTCCTTACGTCATGCCGCTCGTCAGTTCAGAATGCAAATCGTCATGGCAAACAACTGCCCCAGCAAATTGTCATGGCAAACGTCACTAGGAATTTCCACTTGCTGTATTTTTAAATACCAACAAGATTGATCATTATCAGCAGTTTGTGGTTTGAGACAGCTTCAGGTCATATTTTAATCAGAGACGGCATATTTTTTATTGTGATAATCGAGTCTTTGTGTCAGTTGAGACACACCTCGACTACACACCTCGACTAATTTTAACGCACGTCATCAGGAGGGTGTATTATTGCAGTAAATGGTTGGGTTTTTATTTTTTTTATTTTTATATATTATCTTATCTTTGTCAAAGCTTCTTAATTTCTCCAAGAAGAATATTCCAGGTTATCTTCCCCGAAATTTCTGGCCATAGCTCATCCCTCTCCTGCCTAATTATATAACCACACTTCACTTCAATTGTCTCCATAACCCCTCTCTCTCTCTCTCTCTCTCTCTCTCTCTCTCAGCAATGGCTTGTTGCATCGATGATTCAAGAAACCAGAAGGCAAGCAATCACTTTTTTTACACTTCTGTATACAGGATCCCAAAAATCTTGATACCCTGTTCCTCAAAAATCAGTGATCCTGCAAAAGTCGTTCCACAGGACGGGTACGAGGATGATCCTATTTGGCTCACAATACGAGAGGAGACCAATTCCGATGTTGAACAAGAGCCTATACTGTCAAATTACTTCAATTTCTTGATACTGTCACGTACTTCGTTGGAAAGCGCCTTGGCGAATCATTTGGCGGAAAAATTGAGCAATTCAAACCTGTCAACCGACGCCCTGTACGAAGTTTTCTTCGATGCAATGAACAGAGATTGTGGCATTAAAACTGCTATAAGAGATGATTTAAAAGCTGTGAAAGAACGTGACCCCGCTTGCATTAGTTATGTTCATTGCTTCTTGAATTTCAAAGGTTTCTTAGCCATCCAAGCTCATAGGGTTGCACATAAACTATGGTCACAAGATCGGGCCGTTGCAGCGTATCTAATCCAAAGTCGGGTTTCAGAGGTTTTCGCAGTTGATATCCATCCGAGAGCGAAGATCGGACATGGGATACTACTCGATCACGCCACTGGACTTGTGATCGGAGAAACGGCTGTGATTGGAAACAATGTGTCGATCTTGCATAGCGTGACGTTAGGAGGTACAGGGAAGACTAAAGGGGATAGGCATCCCAAGATAGGTGATGGGGTTATGATAGGTGCAGGGGCTAAAATTTTGGGAAACGTTAAGATTGGTGACAGAGCTAAAATCGGTGCTGGTTCGGTTGTGTTGAAGGACGTTCCCCCGGAAGCCACCGCAGTTGGCAACCCTGCTAGACTGGTTGGAGGAAAGGATATACCAAAGATGTCTTAACTACATTAGCACCTCCTTTTCGCTATTTGTAGATAAAAGAATTTTTGTTGGGAATTGATTTTGCCACTTCCTTTTTTGTTAATGTCACTCCTCTTTTCTCACAAAACAAATCATCTTATATAGACACAAATGGGAGTGACATTTTGTTGTGTTGTATTGTAATTTTTCAGACCAATTCCACGTTCTCACTTTTAAGTATGAACATGAGATTGATTCCTTGTACTTTGTTCTAACTTCTGTTCTAACTTCTAACTTCTATCCATATGAACGTGTGATTGATTCCTTGCAGTTTGTTCTAACTTTCCTTGTAGTTTGTTCTAACTTCTATCCATTTGGTACATGAACTACATACAAGGGTGACTAATTCGAATGGTTCTTGAGATTCACGCCCTATAATTTGTTGGACTCATGTGATGTTTGGAAGAAATATTACAACAGTACCAATGATATGTGTGTACATGTATTATTCTTTTTTCCTTTTAAATTCATGAAGTCAACTCTCCAATGTGGCAATACTACTATTTGTTTAGGAAGCAGAGAAAAAGGCATCTTGTTACTGCATAACAAGAAACTAACTTATGACATCCTACTTTATAACTACGATGAGTTTGGCCTCCAAAGAGAGATCAGTACCAAACAACTATCAATTTCTTCTCTCTTGTCTGAAATGGAGCTTCCCATCTCCATAACCACTTTATTCCTCCTCCTCCTCCTCCTCCTGTTTTTCCTATTCAATTTGCTTAAGATACTCACAAGATCCAAAACTAAAAACCCAACTCCAAAACTTCCCCCAGGACCATGGAAGCTACCTCTCATTGGAAGCATCCACCACCTAGCTGGCTCACTACCGCATCATTCTTTGAGAAATTTGGCAAGGAAATATGGACCCCTCATGCATCTGCAACTAGGAGAAAATTCAACGATTGTCATATCAGCGCCACGACTGGCCAAAGAGGTAATGCACACTCATGATCTAGCCTTTGCAAATAGGCATGAAGTTCTAGCAGCAAAGATTATGACCTATAATTTTGTAGACATTGCATTTTGTCCCTATGGTGATTACTGGAGACAAATGCGTAAAATTTGCATCTTGGAACTCCTGAGTGCCAAAAATGTCCGCTCCTTCCGTTCTATTCGGGAGGATGAGGTTTTCCATCTTATCGAGTCCATCAAATCATCCTTCGGTTTGCCAATCAATCTTACCAAAAAGATATTTTCATTGACAAATGACATAACGTTTAGAGCAGCATTTGGAAAGAGATACGAAGACAAAGATGCACTTATACCCTTGATTAAGGAGTCGATAGAGCTGTCAGGGGGTTTTGATGTGTGCGATTTGTTTCCCTTGGTCAAAGTACTTCAATTTCTCAGTGGGATGAGGTCAAAATTAGTAAGGCTTCATTGCAAGATGGATCAGATCCTCGAAAATATAATCAACGAGCATGAAGAAAATCTTGGAAGCTCTAAAGAGCGATATGGTGAAGTTGGGGAGGAAAATCTTGTCGACGTGCTGCTTAGACTTAAGCAAAGAGGTGGGCTTCAATTTCCTATCACAAACAACAATATTAAAGCTATCATTCAGGTGAGCCATTCTACTTAATTTCCCATACACATCTTTCACCACAAACTGAAATAAGTTTCAACATTCTTACAGGAAATTTTTTCTGCTGGAACTGAAACTTCCTCAAGTACAGTCGAATGGGCAATGTCAGAAATGGTGAGGAATCAAAGAGTAATGGAAAAGACACAAGATGAACTGAGACAAGCCCTCAGGGGGAATAAAAGAATCTGTGAAACTGACCTTCAGGAGTTGAGATATTTGAAGTTGGTAATCAAAGAAACCCTCAGGTTACACCCTCCTGCTCCCTTGTTATTGCCTAGAGTATGTAGGGAACAAGCTGAGATTGATGGATACCTTATACCCATTAAAACAAAAGTTATTGTGAATGCCTGGGCTATGGGAAGAGATCCTGAGTATTGGGATGATGCTGAGAAGTTTTCACCAGAGAGATTCGATAACAGTCCCGTTGATTTTATAGGAAACGATTTCCAATATATTCCATTTGGGGCAGGGAGAAGGATATGTCCAGGGATGTCTTTTGGTCTAGCAAATGTCGAACTTCCTCTAGCTCAATTGTTGTATCACTTCAATTGGAAACTACCCAGTGGGACTAAGCCAGAAGATCTAGATATGACAGAGACCTTTGGGGCAAGTGCTAGGAGAATAAGCAACTTGCATTTGATTGCTACTCCTTATTTCACTTGATCATGAATAAAGCCACCGTTAGAATGCGATGGACCACAATTAGTCTTCCTTTTCATTATACAAATGATTAGATTCTATGTTTCGTATTTGTAAAATGTTTTCGCTGAAGTAATTTCATTTTCCTTTTCTTCGAGAACATAACATTCCAAGCATACTAAAGCATAAGGTGCGATGTTCTCAAATTCCATGTCTATGTTCACCGTTTATGAATTCTTCCTTTTCCTTTGGTTTCATATTTGCAAATCCAATTTGCTTAGTACCTTTTTTTAGAGATTCTCATTCAATACAACTAGTTCAGAAAAAGGTTTGAACAGATCAATAGAGGTGATTCTAAGATTATTTATCCTATTTCCTTAGTACCTTTTCCTCTTCTCTTCTTGTTCTCGTGAATATAGCTGGTGGAGTAGCAGTTTTGGTTTTCTCTCTAAGTTATAAATGAGCAACACATTCAAGGTCAAATTGCTTTAACTTGTCTCCATTTGTTTATGTTTTCATCTTTCCTTTTTGGTTGTTGAGCAGTATAAGCAACATAATTGTGTATTGTTACGGAATTCATATAATTAGAAGCTCAAGTTTGAAAACTCAAAGCTTGTCATAGTTTCAACTTATCGAAATCTTGAATTACACTGGTCTTGTGTTGGTAACTCGGTAATACATATATTCAAGGCCATACAATCCAGGTGATTTTAAATGTGCATCTCTAATTAATTTGCTGGTTAATTTCTTGGTTGGCGACAATCCTGATTTTTGTCATAATCAGAGTCGTCATTGCTTCTCTTCATACCAGGATCTGCTGCAACAGAAGGCCTTCTTCAACAAATCTATGCATCATAGAATTTTTCACAGGCTTCTTTTTGTTTTTTTTTTTTTTTTGAAAATTTGATCTTTGTAATGTTAAACACTTTTTTTTTTGGTGCACATCTATTCCAAAATAGAAGGGGAGAACCTCTTGGTGTGAACAACTTTGTGAAACTATGTCACAAAAGCGATTTCCATCATAGCCCAAAAGAAAATATCATTTCACAGGTTCTGAAATCTCACTTGAGGTAAGTTCTCAAGTTAGTTATTTTTAGTTAAGTTAGAAAATTACACTTGAATGCTATCTTTCTTTTGATTTTGTTTGGGATAGGAAACGATGAGTTTTATTTTGTTTGGCTACCTGCAGATGTAAAGATTTGGATTCTGCTCACTGGTCGGATATTGAACTTCTAGAAAATTGTCAAGTTACTTTATTCTCAAAGAATTTGGTTCCTTGGATATGTAGTATGGGCAGTTTTTGGGAATTTATGGTTGGGAACTATGCTAGATACCTCCCCTTTGAATTCTTTTTCACCTTTCATAGATGTTACTCATGATCTGTATATGGTTACGTAGTGTTCACTCATTTGTCACCAGAGCCGTACGACTTCACTTGTACGGAGAGTCTTTTCCCTAACAACATTCTCAAGCTGATTAAGACTTCTTTGTCATGTGGTAGCATCCGTTTGGATACACAATTGACTATATGTGCTTTCACTTATTTTTTCTCGTACTATTACTCCTGTTGCCTCCTTTGTTTTCTGCATAATGCTTCCTTAATGTTACCTATAGTATGCCAACATTAAGGGGATATTGGCAGCAACTCTTGTTGTGTGCATGTTCCTGACCTTCTGTCTTAGATTCTTCAGTTGAATTTACGATGTTTGTCAAAGGTGGACTTGAGCATCAGCCATCAGGTTTCCAGAAAAGTTCTGAGTTTAGTTTAGTTCGAAGTTCCTTAGTTTATTAGGTGACAAATTAAGTACAATGTGCTTGTTTCTTCGGTAAAATTCAAAATCATGGGATAGTTCTGAGCGTAAGGTTTTGTCTCGTGAAAGTAGCTTTTGCTGAGAGCATTGTTTTGTACTACTACTTGTCAATTGAATTTGCGGATATTCAATTATTGGTAGTGATGTACAGCGAAATGCAGAGAGTGGCAAGCTTTGGCTGATAGCTGATTGCCGGCATATTGCACTAGAGAGAGAGAGAGAGAGAGAGAGATTAGGGCTTTGGGAAAAGGAGGTTCAGGTGTTTTTCAGAGCTTGATTTGAGCAATTTAGGGGTCTGTTCACACGGATCGCATTCTTATTTTGATTTCTTGGGCTGGAATTTGATTGTTTTCCAAAGAGGATTTCGTGTTTACACTTAAGTATGGTAAGGGGAGAGAGTCCTGTTTATTTTTTGCTGAGTAAAAGGAAAGAATTTTTATTAATCTTTGAATAACGATTACAAAGGTTAAAAAGGAAGTGGACACAGCAACATCACAACCGAAGAACAAAATCTCGAACAATGTTGACACCAAGGGCTTGGAAAATTATTTGTCACAGCAAAGAATACCAAAGACAAAGATACAATACAATAACACAAACTCTAAACTTTTTAAACACCAAAAGGCCATCACTCTATGTAACCAGCATGCCGTTGACATTCAGTAAAACCAGTCAGAGCTGAGAACCATAAATTGCCACCAAGACCATCATACCATAGGAGCTGAAGCAGCAAAATCACATCAGATGCAGTAAGCATCAGCAGCATCAGAAGAAGACATCATGAACTGAGCAGACACAAAAAACTGCAAAGAAAAATCCAGACAGTAGGGGCTCCAAAACTCTTATGCAGCATTTTAAACCAGCAGCAACCTCCCCTACATCACTGAAAATCTTCTGCATCTCCGGGAGATGGTCTATATCATATTTGTAGCTTTGAAAATTTAGTGGTGCACATGGTCCGGATTGGTGCGGTTCTCTAGAAACCCAGTAATCGAATCATTCTGAACGGTTCTAAAAAATTGATAACCAAAACCTAACCAATGTATGTGTAGAATTTGTTCAGATCCAAACTGCAAGACTGGACTGGTTTTTGTTTGGTTATGATTCTACCCGATTAGCATCCAAACACTTTTTTTTGCAAACCATGAACTCCCTAACAAAACAAGCACACACAGTTCCCACCCAAACCAACGAAGCACACACACACTAAAAATATCACTCAGCATCCCACACTCCCCCACCCAAACCAGAAACTCCACACAGCCACTACCAAACCATGAAACACACACACTGCTAAACATCTTCGAACAGAGAAAATCTCAGAAGATCTGATTATAGGGTAAACTTTTTAGAGCAACCATAGATGCTCTTAAACACATATTTAAAACTAAAAAATATATGACATCAAGAAAAAAAGGTTTCACTAAAGTGATAGGTGCGTAAATACGCCTATTTACACCCCATAACTTAGGATTTTTATGTCCATTTAGCTCGTTACTTAAAGTTTGATACTTGTTAATTGTGTTTTAGGACTCGCGGAGCAATTAAACAGTGTACGGAGCTAAATTGAGAATTATTTTATGCGATGGGCCCACGTAAAAAGCAAATTCAGTTCGGAAGGAAGTCTGTTGAAGTTTATGATTTTAATTATTGGACCCATATTTGTAATGGACCAATGAGGCTAATCTTAAAGAATCAAAGCTTGACTTGTGGGCTTAAGCAAGTAAGTTAATTTGGGAGATTGGAGCCCATGACTGCTGACTCACGGCCAATACAAAAAAAGAGCAGCAAGGGTTTAGGAAGATATATCTTTACTTTTCACGTGAGACGGATCGTGCCGTTGGCTAAATCCAATGAGACGATCCGTACCGTGTTGAGCCGTGCCGTGTTGAGATAGCCTATACGGAATGCGAATCTTGATTATCTTTTTGGGAATTATCGATAGGAATTGCTACCCTACGGTGATCTGGTTGAATGTTGAATGTAAACCCTAGGCTTCGAAATATTGCATTACAAGAGGAGACTGAATCGGAAACCCTAGTCCTTTCTCTCGTTTGTTTCAAAATCTTTTAATCTGCTTTCTAGTTTAGTTTTAGTTTAATCAAATCAACTCAAATCCACACCTTTTCCTTTGTAAAATTAAATTAGAAATCAATTGAACGTATTGCAACTTAGCTTTTTACTCTCCGTGAACGATCTCGGACTTAACTGCTATTCTTCAGGATAATTGTTAATTCTCTATTTTATAAATTATATTTTTGGTACGAAAACGACAGACCATAAAGACAAAAAATTACCAACACAAATGTCTTTTATTGTCATCTGATATGATTTTATGATTTTTTTCCCACTCCGGTCTACGTTTTTATTCTTGTCTGATCCTCTCGTCAAGAAGAATGATTAACTCCAAAAATTATGACAAAAAACTAAATACAAAATTATTAAAATGAAAGAATACCAAAAAAAAAAATAGTAGAGCGAACAATTAGGAAGAAATCCCTTTTTGTAGTGGTCTCAGGTTTTCTCTTATACATTGGTCATGCGTGGTTTTAAGTTATGCTGTTAAATGATTTTGTTATACCAAAATTATCGGTGTCCACCAACAAAGGGGAGACACCACAACAGCATCCTTGATAACAATTTAATTTATCTAAGTTATGAAAATGATCTCTAGGTATTCAATCAGTCTATCGAAAGGACATAGCCTAATGCTGATAAAAAAAAAAAAATGCACAACCTAGCTTCCAACTGTATATATTTAATTGGCCTACCAAGCTCGCGTGCCAGATTAAGCTAGTAAAGAGCTTTCTTCAACATTTAAACATAATTTGGATGATTGGAATCCAGAAGGTTGGTCCATATAAATCTCCTAATTAATTTCTCTGTAAGAAAATGCGTTCTTGACATCAAGTTGCCATTTTTGTTAGATGCTGAGAGTTCCTCACTTGATTATTTTTTCCCTTGTGGGAGACCTAAAATAATCTCTATTCTATTATCAAGAACTAAACTATTCTCTATTGATACATTTGGTCTGAGTTTTTTTTCTTTTACTCTTTCAATCTATTTTTTTTAGAAGAAAATAAATTAATGTTAGTGATAAAGAAATAAAGAAGAAGAAAACAAAATGACTGTTTGTTGAATGTCATCATCCAATACAAGGATTAATACTAAGGTCTAGTTCTTACTAAATTTTTGTTTCGATATTAATTTCGTTTTTATTTTTATTGGATTTCACAGTAAACTTTTTATAATTAGTCAATCGTCTCAAGAAGGGAAATTTAAAATTAAAAATATATGACATAAAGAAAAAAAGGTTTCACTAAAGACAAAAAAATTACCAACACAAATGTCTTTTGTAGTGTCATCGATATATATTTTTCCACTCTGATCCATGTTTTTATTCTTGTTTGATTCTCTCATCCAGAAGAATGATTAACTCCGAAAATTCTGACAATAAACTAAATACAAAATTATTACTAAAATGAAAGAATGCCAAAAAAAAAAAAAAGAGCGAACAATTAGGAAGAAATCGCTTTTTGTACTGGTGTGGTGTAGATATAGTTGAATTATGCGGTCCAGTTGTCAGTTGTGTAGATACTCCATATCTTAGCCCTTGATGGGATAAACGGCTCTTAAATATCAGCCGTTGGATCAACGGAGAGTCAAGGAGCTAAACTTAAATTATGGGCAGGATTAATGTAGCATTGTAGCTTTTTTTTTTTGAAAGGCATATAGCATTGTAGCTTGTGATCGAAGAATAGAGGGCAGGAGTGCTCCGCTCTCTTCTCTCTCTCTCTCTCTCTCTCTCTCTCTCTTAAGTATCTGCGTTCTTCCCCAGTTCCTCCTTTTAGGCGACCGAAACCCCAGAAACGGCCACCCAACAGCCTCGTCTCCCATCTCGCGACTTCCCCCTCCGCTACAGTACCACGCCAGCCCTCCTCTCTCTCTCTCTCTCTCTCTCTCTCTCTCTCTGTGTATGTGTGTGGTGTGTGTTCTTGAAGGGTAAATCCAGATACGGGCGAAGAAGTCGACGACGGCGACGACGTTGAGGACGGCGGAGCAGGTCTTGCACCGGAGGTAAATCAATTTGTGCATTCAATTTTTGCCTTCAATTTTGGAGTTTGCCGATTTCGGAGTGTTTTGTGATTTCTAGGTTTTCATTTAAGAGAGAGAGACAGAGAAGTATTTGAGTTTGCCAGTTTCTGGGTTTGCCGATTTCTGGGTTCGTATCTGGGTTTAGACGAAGATAATTTGTGTGATGATTTCTGGGTTCGTATTTGGGTTTATTAGTAAGCCTTTCTTTGAAAGATGTTGATTAGTTTTGCTGCCTCGTAAGTGAGATTTGGGCACACCTTATCAGACGAAGTTGTTAGACCGTTTCGGATAGTTTGCTTTCAACCCAAAAAAAACCTGACGTCACTTGTGTTTTTGCAACATCTTCGGTAAGTTCTGTGCTGGTCGTAGAATCCGAAGCTATGACGAAATATCCTTGGTTCCGAGAAATCAGAGTTATTTTTTTTTTCAAAAGGGGTCTTGTGATTTGAATAGGCATTTGCTTAGGTTGTTGGGAGAGAGATGAATTTTGTGATTAGTTAAAGTAGAATTTTGGTGTTTTGGGTAGGCAATTTGCGTAGGATGAGATTGAGGCTGCTGGAGATGCTTTACTGTTTACAGCAGTGCTCGGCTCTCTCTCTCTCTCTCTATTTAAAGAGGATAGATAGTTTTCGGTTCAGGTTCAAATTCGGGATGCGGGATTGATAGGTTTGGTGGAGTCTTTATTTGAATTGAAATTTGGGGGTGAAATTAGGGTTTATGTGTTTCTATTCAGTTGATGAAATTAGGTTTTGATGGTTGGTTTCCGTCATTGATTAGATGACTTATACTCTTAGGACGAAATTCGAAATGCCGAACCTTGAGTGGCGCAACAAGGCCGTGGGGAATTATATTCAGAAGGAAGGGAAAAGGAATGATGGGTATTACAACGAACCATAAGGAGCTTTGATCAAATACAACTGCGGCCTCATGGGTTCTTGTCACGACAGAGTTCGTATTTCGACGGTGGAGAAAGCCCAAGAAAGTCCTGTTGACAAACCCATCTCTCTCTCTCTCTATGTTGGTTGAGTTAGTGGATCTGATTTCTAGGACTTTTTAGATTTGATTTATGTATTATTTTTTATGTGTAGTGTTCTCTTTACAATTTTGAAGATCATGGGTGTCTCAATGCTTGCTGTGCCGCATTGTAACCGGGCCCCGGCGTTCGCAACATACAGTTCTTGGGGAGTTTGACTGTTGTGTCGGTGGTTCCTTCCACCCAATGATAATCTGGAACGAATTTTCAGGATCTTGCACCCACGCTCTAATTACTCCTCCCTTGCAGCAGTAAACTTCAATTATGGGTGGGATCAATGTAGCATTGTAGCATGTCATCGAAGAAAGGGCAGGAGCACTCGGCTCTTCACTCTCTCTCTCTCTCTCTCTCTCTCTCTCTCTCTCTCTCTCTCTCTCTCTTACTGTTTACAGAGGATAGATACTTTTTGGTTCAAATTTGGGAAAGGTTTCTGCGGATTCGATAGGATTGGTGGAGTCTTTGTTTGAATTGAAATTTGGAGGTGAAATTAGGGTTTTATGTATTTCGATTCAGTCGATGAAATTAGGGTTTTGATGGTTGGTTTCTGTCGCTGATTAGATGACTTATGGTCTGACAGAATATATATACATCTTACTTTTACGGACTTTTTATTGGTTATGTATTCTCAAATTGAGTCAAACATAGTTGTGGTTTATGCGACTTTGATCAACGATTTGATCCATGTGCGCTGGAAGTTAGCTTGAATCCAAGAAGAACGCCATGTCTATATGAGTATTTTGTTTTCTACTTTTACTGGTTCATATATGCTTGTACTTTTATTTGGCTGTTCTCTCTTACTTTGAACACTAAATACTTGTTCACATTCAACTGCTCTGTGCATTTAATATGGCCTGTCTTGCTTACATGAATTGTTCTCTGGTTAGTAGTGGTCGATTAGATGATGCTTCTCTAGATTTGGATGTTGGTCTGTCTCTGACACTTTGATTGATTTGTGAATTTGATGTTGAATTTCATTGGATCTAATTCGATTAGGCTCTGTTTGCAATAGACATGGATTTTGGATGAAGAATGTGATATTCAAGCTTAACTTGAGTATTAGTTGTTTAGTAAATTGGCTATCTGTACAGTTTTTAAAATAATAACCTATATGTTGCTCTGATATTTGCTCTAGCAAGAGTGTTCTTCTATTTCTTCACCCTCTCTAACAATTTTTCCCGTAGACAGGATTGGAAGATCAGAACAACATTTGCAGCAATTCTTTTTGATTGTGCATTGGCAACAATTGGAATTTAATGAATGGAGTATTCAACTAAGTGTAGGAATTCTGTTACTTGATGTCACACTTCTGTTACTTGATGACATAGTTACAAAACATGGTTCTTCTTTTCGTAATCTGCAATTGAGTCACTTTTCAGGGTACTTGTATTATTTTTTGGTAGTTAACAGGGAGTGGAGTAGGTTGCTAAGTTACCTATTGTCCCAAAAGCTTAAGTTGCAGGGAAGTGGGCCACCAATGTATATCATGCTGTCCAACATCATCCCCCACGTGCTACCCCAACTTGCATACAATCGCACACAGTGAAACATAATGCCAACGGGGGATAAATGCTTATGGAGAGGACTTGAACTCAATACCTCTCCCAACCTGAGCTCTGATACCATGTAAAGTTAAGAAATGGGCATGGCATATTAAGCTATCCAACATCCTACACAACCTTGTCTTTCTTGCAGAGATGCAAACAACCACACGTAGAATGAAACAAAATGCAAATGTGTGATAAATGCATATGGAGAAGACTTGAACCGAGACCTTTTCCAACCTAAGCTTTGATACCATAATGCCAAAGAGAGAAGTCAAGAATGGATCTTGTGATTAGTATATGAAAAAGGATGAAGAAAGCAATACATCGCTAACTACACTAGCTTGGTTACATGGAGTGTAAACCAAAGTTGTCAATCTTGTACCGGCCATCGTAACGTTTTCTCTCTTGGGATGGAACATGCCTATACCATCATGTATCTTGGTACCATTTCAGATTTACTGCAACATATATTACATATATTCAATATATTTATGTCACCTTGTAGAACTTGAAATAGAGAAATAAAACTAATTGTAACACTTTGATATACCTTAAATAAGTTCTAATAAAAGATTAACACGATTAACTTATTTTGGACTCCTAGTTTTGTCTAATTATCTTAACATCTAAGCCTCTCTTTTTTTTCAAGGGAAAGCCACACTAATATTATTGTACTTGCAGAGATTCCGGAACATGCCTCGTATGCCCGGTATTTTGGCCGGTGCAGATCACCAAGCTACGTGTTCTGTCTACCTACAGGTATGGTATAGGATTGACAACACCGTGTAAGCTACCATTATGGAATACAATGGTTGATAACGAATGTAATTATATGAATATGAATAAGTTACCATATGGAACCTACAAATACATCCATAAATATCTCCAGAACTGTATTGCAAAATTTTGGTTGCTGAACTATTATCTTTTATTAGATATCTCAAGAATGAGACCCATGTAGTGTCTCATGACTCCTGTCTTGTTTCCATGCATGTTTTGGATTCATATTTTTAGCTGTTAGATGGCAACATCATGTCCTCAACCTCAGGGTTCTTATGGAAAAAGATTTAAAACAGAATTTAATGGTCTCTTTCTTGTTTTCTAGATACAAAACGATCTGCAATATATTAAGGAGGATATAAATTCTGTAGAGAGGCATAGGATGGACTTATGTCGGTCAAAAGAGAGATGTACAGTGAAATTGAGGATGCGTATGGATGAACCAAAGAAAGGATGTGCATGGTGGGTCCAATTTACAACATGTTACTCAATCGGGTCTTTCACTAGCGAGACAAAAGAGGGTCCTTGCCCAGTCTTGACGGTTTCTATAGAACAAAAAATGATTGTAGTATACCAAACCCTAGATACAGAGACCTTCAGCAAGATAAATTGTGTAGAAATGTTTTTTACATCCTTAACTTGGAAAATAAAAACTATGTTTTGTTGAGCATACATTGCTTGGTAAATTGACATTCTAACTTTCCAAACTATAGAAGAACTACCCCTATTTTACTAAATAGGGTAAGGGCCTTAACCCTTAAGGATGTCTGCCGACTTTGCCCACTCTCACAGACTGTCAATTGACATGTAGCTTTGTGTCATTTACTTAAAATTTTGTGACCTTTGTTCTTTAATAAGTTATATCCCAACAGTTCAATGACCTTCAAGAGTGTTACTTGCAAAAGCGACATGGGGCTTGACAGTCTTACAAACACGAAGCAAGGGATGTGATTCATGTGAATGCCATGAATACAGAAGGTTATCATGCAGGACTTGAGGATTTCCAGTCTGCCCTTTTGACCTTTACACGATACAGGTTCCTTTACTTCGTTGGTAATTTTGGTTTCACTTGAAGTAGCCACTTGTCTCCTTATGGGTTGCTTAAGTTTTTTGTGTTGATGTAAGCGTATTTGCATCTTTTCTCTTGGTAGCAGATTGAGAGTCATTGCCGAGCTTAGGCATGGAGATCTTTTTCACTCGGCCAACATTGAATCGAGGCGAGTTAAGTTGTTCCGCTTACATATGCACCCAAAATATAAACAAGTACTTGCACTTACATAAGTCAGTTCAAGTACACATGGGTCAAATTTTCTTCTCAAATGACTAATCACTCAAACAAGAACTATTGATTTCCACCCTTTTTGTTGTTCTTAGACAAATAATACCTATTATTATTTGACTACTGAATTAGGACATACGATGGTGTATTTGAGTATGCGAACAGGCGTTCATGTGTATGCCTTGTTATGTATATGTAAGCACAAAAAATGCAAACCTTTCTCCTAAGCTAATATCAATAATAGATGTAATACCCCAAGCAGACTACTGGCCTAGTACCTTGATTTTGATTCACAAGCCACACTACATGGCTCAAAATGCTTAAGCCCAAGGTACTAGTAGTAGCCCACATGGTTTGTTACATCCAAGATCATCCGTGTAGACTTCCGATGTGGGACGGTGTGTTACAATCTTCCCATCTTGATAGCCTCGCTCCCTCGCAAGGGGTTGAGCACTAAAATCACCAAACTAAACCAAATCAAACCAACCAATTCCAAAGTCCAGGGCCCACACAGTCGTGTACACGGATTGTTCTGATACCACCTAGAACTTCCCAAGTAGACCACTGCCCAATACCTTGATCTTGATCCACAAGCCATACCACATGGCCTAAAATGCTTAAGCCCAAGGTACTAGTAGCAGCCTACATTGTTTGTTATATACCCAAGATCACCCATGTAGACTTCCGATGTGAGACGGGGTGTTACAGTAGACACATTACATTTGTATCTGAATTGAAATTCATCCTTCATTGCGCTCTCTCTCTCTCTCTCTCTCTCTACCTAGTACCTTGATCTTGATCCACAAGCCATACCACATGGCCCAAAATGCTTAAGCACAAGGTACTAGTAGGAGCCTACATTGTTTGTTATATACCCAAGATCATCCATGTAAACTTCCAATGTGGGATGGGGTGTTACAGTTGACACATTACATTTGTATCTGAATCCATGCTCTCTCTCTCTCTCTCTCTCTCTCTCTCTCTCTCTCTCTCTCTTATTCAAGTCAACCATGGCTTTATTTCCTTCTTGTTTGTTCCAGCGTAGAATTTGATCGAGATGATGAATTGTTTGCTATTGCCGGAGTTTCAAGGCGCATCAAGGTCTTTGAATTTGCTTCAGTAAGTGTTGGACACTTGTTATGGTCTGTGCAGCATTATCTTTCTCTGTAGACTTGGTATGGACTTCTATAATGGTTAGGGCAGATACTGGGACCTCAGCTGACGAATATGGTTTCTGTGAAAGAATTTTTAGTGTCTCTGACTCTCTTCCAAGGGACTACATGTCAGCCTACACTGTGTAGATGTTCTAATGGAAAACATGGGCATATATGCAACATGTTATTTAGCAGCAATTAGTGAAAAATCTATTTGCAGTATATCTTACAATAAAAGAACATTGTATGGTTTCTTGATAATGACGATTTTGTTAATTCCTCCCAAATCCAATCTTTCATATGGCGTTTTACTTGTCCTGTTCAAGATACTTCTAGAGATTTGGCCAACATCGCTGAATGACCACACCAGTTTCATACTTCAATTTTAATCACAGGAATACTCTTTTTCAACATAAAAGAGACCAATTAATATGAAACTCATAAATTTTGTCATACAAGGCAAATACCTTTGTTTTCTCACTAGGTAATTATTGTCCATTTCTTACTTTCTAGGTGGTAAATGAGCCAGCAGATGTGCAATGTCCAGTTGTGGAAATGTCCACATGGTCTAAACTTAGTTGCCTGAGCTGGAACGAGTATACAAAGAACCATATAGCCAGTAGTAATTATGAGGGGATAGTAACTGCGTGGGATGTAACTACTCGTCAGGTAATTTGGCTTCCACTGAGTTCTCTATTTTCCATTTTCCTTTAAATCTTTGGCTCCTCTGGCATGTAACTACTCGTCAGGTAATTTGGCTTCCACTAAGTTCTCTATTTTCCATTTTCCTTTTTCCTTTATAGCTTTGGCTCCTCTGGCATCTCTATATAAGTTGGCTTTGTTTTGCATCATTTGACATCTCTAAATAAGTTGACAGTTTTTTAGCTCCCGCCCTTGCATCCCCAACATGAAAACAGCCAGACGACATTCCAAATAGCTTCAGCTTTTTTGCTCGTCTTTGATAGCAGAAAGCCAAGAAAATATGAAAAAGAGTGGGCTAGCTTTTGTTGATATACCAAATGAGTAGTAAATAGGAGATGAATTTGAAGAGATATGCAAACACTCTTGACCTTTATTAACCCAATCGTTTCTTTTCAGAGTCATGGAGTACGAAGAACATGAAAAACGAGCGTGGAGCGTAGATTTTTCACGCACTGAACCTTCAATGCTGGTATCCATCAGTGATTACTGCAAGGTATTTGTTACACATGAAAGCCTAGTTTTCCTCCCCCTGAAAACTGCATCTTATTTCTCAACAACGAATTCATATTGATAGGCATAGCTTCTAAAATTAAATGAGGTAGCAGAGACTCGTCTCCGTGTAACATTTGGTCCTTCTGGCAGTATTTATTACAGTGAATATGTGAAATCAGATGATAGCTCTTGGAAGGAAGTTAGATTACCGTTATTTTATTTTCTAATTTACTCAAGTATTGGAGGAAGATATTCAATCTTTTTATGTGAATATTTAGCTGTAAAGCTTTTACCCAAATAGTCAATGAGCATTTTTTTGTTTGTGTGATAGAGGTAGTAATTAGGTAAAAATTCAGCTGAGGTTATTTATTTTCTCCATATGCCAGCATTTCCTTCGATCCTTATTTAGAGTACGTAAATAGATGTTATTTTGGCGCTCTATTTAGAACTGAGGGTCGATCCAATTTGGAGGAAGTTTGATGGATATGTAGTGATCAATATCTCTTGGAAAGGAATTGGTGTATAAAACAGGAGGCTAATGTTCTGAATATTGACATGAAAGCAAATACATGTTCTGTCAAGTATAATCCGGGATCTAGCAATCACGTCGCGGTATGTCCCTCTCAAATTCTGTCTTCTCTGGTCAGTGAATATGGGTATGATTTACAATTTGCTCCCTCTTTCCCATTTGTTTGTCAATTTCAGCAAACGTGCCCTTTAATCGGGTCAACAGTAGAGTGAAAAAAAAAACCCATTGTTTCTATCATCTAAAAGATCCACTTAGTTAGACAGTTTTAAAAATCACCTAGAAAAGAAGAAATGAAAAATATAGATATTTTTGTCCTGAATTGTGAAAAATGGACTAATAAAATGGGACAAAGGGAGCAAAAAAGGTTTTTTTTTTTTTTTTTAGATGGGTACTAGTGATAAGTTAATGACTTGTGTTTTTGCAGGTAGGTTCTGCAGATCACAACATTCATTATTATGACTTTAGAAATGTCAGCCAACCACTGCATGTTTTCAGTAGACACAGGAAAGTTGTTTCATATGTAAAATTTATGTCCAACAATGAACTGCTTCAGCGACCTTTAGTTATATAAAAAGCCATCTTCCTACAATAGTTCGCCGATTAATTTATATTTGACGGTGATTATTCAAGACATAGTAATGTTAAAATATTAGTTGGCGTTGGTGTGATGAGTGTCTCTGGAGGGAGGGTGGGATGTGCTACACTGGAATGTATGCATTGTCAAGAAAAGAATGTAATTTTTGGAGGAATGGAGCTCCTCTGCGGTCCAATTTTGGACTGTCCAAAATTGTCTGCGAGACCCATCATGGATTCCATTTGAATGATCCGAGTTGTTCCTTCTATCTGTCCAGATTCCAGACATGCAGATCAGCCACAGGAAAAACTCAGCTTAATTAGAGCCAATTTAATTGAATCGCACTTGTCTTAAAAACATGGAGGTGAAACCATTAATTTATTACATGACGAGTGTGGTTAGGTTATGAACCTACTGATATTTTTTCAAGAAAACGAACCTATTAATCGCATGGTATTTACCATCACCTTCATCCATTGCTGCCGAAAGGCTTTGAATACCATCCATCCATGGTATTTTCCCATTCCCATTTGTTCGTGCGCATATGACTACTCCTTCCGTCCCAAATTCTTAGTCCTATATGGTTCTACGTGCAGTTTTTAATTGCTTATATCTCTCAATGTATATTGTTTTTTGTGCTTTTGAAAACATTATTTTATAGAAATAATTGAAATCTATTAAACAAAATTCTTATTGCATATTTTAAACAATATACATTGAGAAATATGAGCCATTGAAAATTACACGTAAAACCATAGAGGACCAAGAATTTTTGATGGAAGGAGTCTTTAATAAAGGCTGGGCTACTACTGAAAATGTCCTTGATAGATATTAATTATCAAAACACTTTTTTAGCAGTCATTTTCCCAAAGGCGGATGCAATAAATATTGGGCCAGAGGTACAGAATGTGGGTAAATCAAAGGACGCAGGCCCAATAAGTCAAGAAACAGCCATTTCCATTGGTCTTTGGAATTTTCCCTCCGCCTTTTGTAGACCTTGGCGAATTTGGCCCAACATCATGATTACGGTTAAGTGACTCTTCATTTATCTCCAATATCTTTAGCATAAACCGACCTTGGAGATTGTTTTCCCCTTCCCAATATGCTTTGTTCAATTCTAAGCACTTAATCTCCAAAATTTAATATGTTATTCATAACCTCTGTTACATATGATTGGCCAATTTTAGTTTTGCATATCAAAGGCCTATTTTGCCAAAGACCGGGTTGGGCAGCCCCTGCCCATAACGCTCGTGTAGTAGGGGCACATAATGCTTAGTTTAGTTCTTAGTGAAACAGAAAATTAGACCAGTTTTCATTAGTTGATTTGAGCTGACGAATTTAGAAACATCACAGCATGTACGCGTGCGTGCATACGCATACAGAGAGAGAGAGAGAGAGAGAGAGAGAGAGAGAGAGGAGTAGATTTGGTAGAGGTCTCTTCTTGTATATTTTGTGATTACCGGGCCATAACATTAATAAGAAATAGTGACCGGACGACTGCATATGTACTCGTTTACATCTTTAGATGGTTCAAAAAGTATACTTTGCTCTGTTTAATGATATAATGGGTTTTTTTTTTTTTTTTTTGGGTGGATTGAAGTTTGTTTTATGCAACTCTCCACAACTTGTCCCATAGTTTGTCCAATAATTATTTGTTTAAGTAGTGGGAATGCCATCTGAACTATAGATATTGTGGTTGAAAATATTCAAAGAGTAGGGATGGAGCTAGGATTAAAGGTGGCCAAATTAGAGTAGAAATTATCAGGGAAGTTGGCCCGAAAAATTGTGTAGTTATACTTAGGTGCACCGAGGTTATGAATTCAACCATTATAGAGAGGATGTTGATTGATACTTTTGTCGATGGGTGAGTCTGGGGTAAGGTAATCTACTTCTAAAATATGAAAAGAAAGATTAGGGTAGAACTATGATGTAAGATGGTAGTATTTAACAATTAGTTTTGGTTCATTTAAACTTTTGTAGAATAGTAATTTTTAAGAAGTTAAAAGAAGAAAATCTCAAGACAATATTTATACCACACAACAACGAATACATGGTATCATAACTGTAATAGTAAACTACCATGTACGTAAACAGAATCCCACAAAATTTGGTGTACTGAGAGTAAATTTAATTTATATAACTCCATTTCAACGATGGATAAAATCCATGTATTTTCTTCATATTATATGTACTATCTTTTGTAAATGTTACGAACCTAATTTATTGGATGAGGTTGGGAACACGATTTAGGATGCAGATGGGAAGGCATCTACTAACTTAATAGATACTGTGGCCTCCGAAAAGAGATCAACACCAAACGACTATCTATTGTTTCTCTCCTTTGTCTTCGATGGAGCTCCAATTTATCTTCTCTCTCATCCCTTAATTTCTTCCTCCTCGTCTTCTTCATATTCAACTTAGTTAAAGAACTAAAATGATCCAAAACCCTAATTAACACAATACTTCCAAACTCCCTCCAGGGCCATGGAAGCTACCTACCTCTCATCGGAAGCATTCGCCACTTAGCTGGTTCACTTCCGCATCATTCTCTGAGAAACTTGGCGAGAAAATATGGACCCCGGCCTCATGCATCTGCAACTAGCAGAAAATTCAACGATTGTCATATCACCACCACGATTGGCCAAAGAATAAGCAACGCAAACGCACGATCTAGCCTTCGCTGACAGGCATGAAGTTCTAGCAACTAAGATTATGACGTGTAATTGTATAGACATCGTATTTTCTCCCTATGTCTTTTGTTCTAGCAAATGTCGAACTTCCTCTAGCTCAGTTGCTGTATGATCACTTCAACTGGAAACTACCCAGCAGTACCAAGCCACAAAATCTGGACATGACTGAGACCTTTGGAAAGGAAGCATAAGCATGACAATATTATCTCATCTCTCATATATAGAACAAGCTAGACATCATTAAGAACTAATAACAGGTTTTATTTTATTAAGATCTACTTTATATCTTTTCTTACAATGTACGTAATATCATATTTCAGTCCCATATGTACCAAAACGCCGATACTTCGGATATCACTTCTTTCTCATTTCCTCAGACTATCCCACCATTTTTTGCTGTCCTGATCATTTGAAAGATGTCTGCCAAACCAACAAGGGGAAAAGAATTACTCCATAGATGATGCATCAGTCATAACTAGTGCAAATTGCGCATATAGATTTCGATAGAATCACCAGCAAAATAATTAGACAGCATCACTTCACTGCCGAGAAAAGTAGCCATTTGCTATCTAAAATAGTTTGAGCAAAATACCTCGCATCACAACTGGAACCAAAATCTCATTTCGAAAAACAAAACTTTTAATAACAGTAGTTTGCTATTAATTAACTTGAAAATTGTAATACAAAAAAATCCATGCTTCATGGAGGAGACTACAATTAAATAGGTATAATATATACGCCAGCATGCTATGCAAGTCCAGGTTTCAGATTGCGATGAAACAAATTAAGTAGGTAAGTGAAATATAACAAGTGATAATCAATGTCGAGAGACTAGTATAAAGAACATACATGATCCGACGACCACAAAAACAAACAGCCCGAGAATAATTGTACCAACTGGGTATTTTGATCCTTTCTTGGTTGATCCCCTCCTGGTGATGTTCTTTTCAAATTTCTCGACTTTCCTTTCAGCAAGGCGCTTTGAGGTAGTCTGTTCAATCAAAATAACTATTACAGTACAACTTAATTGCTACTCCAACTTATTAATAACTTTGCAGTAATTTTTAATGTAGGCTTTGTTCTTGTTTTCAGGATAAGTTCTTCATATAAACTAACTACTGTATTGTTTAAAAGAAATTAAGTCATTAACTCGTTGTATCTTATCAATTTTTGTAGCAATGGTTATCGAGAACGTAAAAACATCTATTCACTATTTTCATGAAAGTGAATCCTTTTTTCTTTTCTTTTTTTTAAATGTCAGAAAACTAGTTTTGAGAACCGTCATCTAAGGAAGTTGCTAGAAAAGTGTATGCAAAACTGATTCCGAAAATAATCGAACAGAGCTGTTTTGGGTATTGTTTCCAACGTTTTAAGGTACAAACACCTAAAGATTGCAGTTATGAAAAGAGCAGTTTGTTTCCAGAAAATAACTGAACAGAAACATTTCAGTAAACAAGCAAAATTCACAAAAAGAAAAAAAGAAAAATAAAAAGTTGCATCTGCAACTATGGTCAAGGAAAATTTATTGGAATTGGGATCAATTTTCCATGAGACTATGAGAGCAAACAGACCACGGGAAATCGTTACTGAAAGTGCTACTGTAGTACCCAGGGAAAGATGGTTGTGTGTGTGAATCCAATGGCCAGGGTTTAAATTTGGAAGTGACACCTTAAAAAAACAATATACGCCATCCGTTCTAAATAGAATAGAATGTTCGGTCCGTTAATCTGAGAACTTTAAAATTTACTTTTATTTGATTGTACAAATTCAAGCTCTTTTCAAAAATTAAAAGAACTCATTTATATGTAATACTAGCGAAAATTTTGAAAATTTGAAAACTAAAATGCATTTTAAGGACTCGTTTTGCGGATCGGATAATTTTTTTTTTCTAAGCAAAAATAATTTATTAATCTTTATAAAAGATTACAAAGAATAAAAGAATCAAGGATACACCGGTACTAAGCCACCCAAGACCTAAATAAAGATAAGATGCCAACTGAACACCGAAAAACCACAAATATAAACAAAAAACATCCAAAAACCAAAGCGAACCTCAGACTCTACACACAAACCCCATCATCAAACAACCAGAGAGCCAAATAGACAAAAAGACAGAACCATCGAGACCTAGAAGGAAGTGTCATCCCTCCTGGGAGAAAATAAAAAAAAAAACCTTCACATACTCCTGCAAAAGGCTACACTGCTATCTCTCCAAGACAACGAAACACCTCGACCAAAAGAAAATGCCCAAACCAAAACGAACCGAGAATCAAAAGGCCACAGAGAGAGAGGCATCATCCTCGAGATCAACATCATCCTCCGAGATAGACTCTCCCTCAAAGTCATCAAGCGCATGGATCCTTTCCCTTAATTCTTCCTCTTGCATTTCAACAATTTTTTTTAGATTATGATTCCTCCCTCCTTTTGTGCAAACTCACTCCTTTTCTTCAATCTGAAGTTGAATGGTTAAGTTTAGTTAAAAAGATTTTACTGTTGTAACAAATTTGCGCCCGTACTCATGATGTAAATTTCTGGATTTGCTGCTGTTTTCAAGGATGGGGGAACATCAAGATCGAGATGCCTTGATTCAAAACAGAATAAGCCATAGATCGAGGATGCAAAGAAGTCCCAGGCAAATACTATAAAACCATAGTCATCATAAAAATTAGTAAGGAATAGATCAACAGGAACTAATAGCAGAGACCGAAAGCAAAAACAATACAAATCTTTTTACCATGTTTTGTATGGAGGAGACCAATTGAAACGCTCTCCAAGAGCAGGCAGACAGACAGACAGAGAGACGGCTGAGAAGAGTCCCTTTCGAAGAGTACTGTACGGAAACCTAGGACTCCCGAAGGACCCCACCTTTTTTGACTTACTAGTTTTCAATTCCTCGATCTACTGGCCATGGAGTTTACTACTTTTCCAAGTTTCTTTCCTTTTTACTGTATTTTACTCCTAGTAATTTCCCATGTCAGCTGATCAATTAGGACAACCTTGGAGTTGGACCAATAACTTAATCGATCCCGTATCCTCATAACTACACCGCATTTACTATTTTTGTTCCTTGTTTTACGAAAAACGTTACTCTCTTAATTTGCAAGAATGATCAATGGATCTTTCTTTCCTGAGAAATATTCTTCAGTGCCGGGTGGACACGGCCATGTGGTGCCCGTGCGCGCATCTCGATCATCCAAACGTATTTAGGACGGCCCCTGATTTGTTTGAATAATTTTTTAGTGTAAAATTACCAAAACATCCCGTCAAATCCAAACAAATCTGAGCCATTCAAAACATATTTGAACAGCCGAAATCATCCAAACGTATTTAGGACGGCCCCTGATTTGTTTGAATAATTTTTTAGTGTAAAATTACCAAAACATCCCCTCAAACCCAAACAAATCTGAGCCATTCAAAACACATTTGGACAGCCGAAATGCGCGCACTGACACTACGTGACCGTGCCCACCTAGCACTAAAATAATTTCTCTTCTTTCCTTGTTTTGTAACATTTATTTTTCCACATTGGAAGTTTTTGTCCCAACCATGCATTCTTGTTAGTCCTATGCCCGATACCGATACAGAAGGGGGTAATCCATATCACAAAGTAGAAATGGCTGCTGGGTCCAAACAAATGGAAGTGTGGATCTTCATTTGTCCCTTTGACGGACTGGACCGGATTTTTTTAAAACCTCTTTGAAATGATTTCATTATCGAAATCGTCTACTTTTTAGACATTGTCGAAAACTAGCCGCCACACCAAAAGTCATGTTTTATTGGATATCGTGTGATTTTCGTAACTCATTTATCTTATTTATCGGGAGAAAATGGATTTTAAAGATCAGAACTCATTTTTCTTTAGATAAATGTGTTCGGAAAATATAGCAGGTGACGTCCGATCAATTTGATTTTTGGCTTGTGTGACAATCTCAACGAATGTCTAAAAATAATGGATCAGATCATCAAAATGAGTATGATCGATGAGGATCCAATCCCCAAACAAATTCCGACATCTATGCTATGCTTTGTTGACCCCATACCGTCACTGAAACTTGTCAACTTAAATCATTTTAGCGAGTTCTAGGAATATCGATTGATATTTTTTCTCACTCATAACATGATGTACATGCCATTTTGTCCACATCTCGATTGATTGTAAGCCCTCAAGTTAACAGTCAGACAAATTTCTATCAGCTCCAATAGTTTTTTTTTTTTTTTTTGTGAAAATCAAACTGCAAGAGGTACGTATCCTGTGGTTATTTCGCTTATTTGTTGTTTATTTTTTTACTTAAAATAGGTAATGAGGAAGACCTAGAATTAAGAAAATAAACACAAATTATCTAGTGAACCATATAAGCCCCTTAGTTGACTTGTTTACCTCAAACTTACGACTAAAGGTGGGAAATGGAATGGATAGCAAGTTCTGGAATGACTGGACGAGGGAGAGGAGTTTCTGTCATAATTTTCCAAGACTATTTAGATTGTGCCTTGATAAAGATGAGTCATGGGGAGTAGTCTCACAGAGATGGATCGCAGCAGCGGTATTGAGGTTAACTTTCGTGGATCTTTATTTGTTTGGGAAATGGAAGAGCTGTGTAGATTAAGAGGGGATGATGTTATTGACGGCTCCTGGTGTGAATGCTGATAGGAATATATGACCATTTGGTTTCGTCCAATTCTGGGAGTGAACCTAACTAAGTAAAATTCATGTATCAGTGTGAATGGGAAAAATCAATGTGCAAATTCTGGGGAGTTAATTGAATCATGTGATGTTACTGTGTCCAAAAGTGGGGGAAATCTGGTCATCTATAATCAAATGGTGGGGGGTGTCTTGACGCTCTTCTGCTAGTGGTTTTCATTGAAAATCGGAAGGAAAAATGGAGCTATGGTCAGGATATTTGGTTTGCTATACCTGCAACTGTGGCATGTGGAAGGGAAGAAATAATTCAACCAAGTGCAGCCAGAGTGGGAGAGGTTATCTTGTCTCGCCTGCCCAATACGGAAGATAAATTCGACATATTAACACTTCAACATGTCCAAGCCCAAGATAGTTAACGGAGATACTAAACCAGACCAAGGAATGTTTTGATGGCTCTAATCCGCAAGTTATCAAAATAAGGCTTTCTTTATAGATGTAGAATGTCAGGTGTTCTTCTATGCTTGATACACAAGTAGAGATGAGTTGAGATATATCACACTATTAGGAGCAAGTCAATATTGAAGCAACCCGAGTAACTGAACATCACACGTCTGATTGGATTTATTATTAGCAGAGGTAAAATGTTTTGGTTAACTAACAAAGGAGGATGCTTATAAGGCTCCAAACAATGAAGAACAGCAATCCAATTTTATGCTTCTGATACCTGAAGTAATCCATTTTGGGAAGCATATTTCAACACTACCACAGATTAGAGAGACGGAAAAGAGCACCCGATAACTTCATTAACATGACGTGAGTAAACTAGAGCTTAAGTCTTTCCATTGGGAGAATGCAATCAATGACCAACAAATAATTGGATAAGCAACAGCGCGAGGCATAGACGTGATATCCCTTGACCTTGATATCTTGTTGCCATCTTGATGATTTGCATTGCTACGGAAGTCCAGATTAAAAGGTTGCATCGCTGCACACCAAATATAGGCACAAAGTACTTCACTGCTTGGAAATATAAGAAAGAATACAAACTTAGACGGAATCCAATGAAGTCAGCGACACAAGGTGCTTCACACAAACATTCAGCTAGAGATATGCATTACAAAAACGACGGAGGAAAACATTGATTACTGGAGATGACCAGTAACGCAAGATTGAAAATATTGCCTAATACCCAATTTATGGCATATATGGCACTTTATTAGTTTCCAGTGGTGGAAGTCTGCTAGAGGTAAACAAGAAAATGAGTACCAGTAGAATACAATTTAACTCACCTGAATAGGAGAAAGACCATAATAAATTGTAGACATGTAAAAATTATAGCCTATCACAAATCGTCACGTGTTGTTAGGGCATACAAATTGGCCAATCAAATGCAGCCAAGTGCCTATAAGTCAAAGTCAAAGTTCCATGGACAGGCCAATCAAGTGATGCCAAGTGTACGTAGTCAAAAGTCAAAGACATGTAAATGGACCAATCAAATGGTGTCACGTGTCAAAATGACACAGTTATTATTTTATCAAGTCCGGTCAATCAAATTAGGCTAATTTGTGAATAATAATATATCTCTTTATATATAATTACCTTTTCTAAAATAAAAAGAAAAGGGAAGGTAATTATCAAATTATTATTATTCATTTTTCAACAAAGGAAATAATTCAAGAGATCAATATGGAAGGTTAGGGTTGGAGTCTCCATCCCACATCCTTATAAATAGAGGTGCTCCCTCTCATATTTTTGGGCAATCAGCACATTGAAGCACACAAGTTCCAGAGCTTTGAAGATCAAAGCTCTCAAGCCCTTCAGAAGTCTTCAAGTCTGCATCCAACAAGAAAGTTCTTCAGATCAAAGCTTTAAAACTCTGAAGAACATTCAAGTCAAGCCCACATCAAATAAGACGGTTCTTCAGATCAAAGCTTCAAAGCCCTGAAGAATGCTCAAGTCAAATCTCCATCATCAAATCCAAGCTCCAAAACTCTGAAAATTAAAGCCTCCAAGCCCTTCAGAATTCACATTCATCCATTACACGCAAGCTTGTGGAGTTCTGAAGATCAAAGCTGCAAAGCCCCTTCAGAATCTTTCAAGTCCACATCAAGCCAGACGTTCTTCAGTTTAAAACATCACGTTCAAGCCAAATCCACCAATCATCGGTCTCTTTCTATATCTCAAGTACTAATTTGAGTCAACATCTGCAAATCTGCATCTCCTTCAACCAAATTGAAGAAGATCTCAAAGACCGATTTGAGAAGAAGCTTCAAAGCCATCAAGTCAATATCCACAAATCCGTCATCTTTTTCAACCGAATTGGAGAAGATCAAGCAATTCAACTTGTGAAGAAGCTTCAAAGCCATCAAGTCAAAGCCCAACAAAGTCGCCGTCATCTTCACAAAGACCGCATAAGATATCGCCGTTCAAATCGAAATCAAGCTGTCAAGCCCTCGTTTCAACATCCAAAAAGAAGAATCAGATGATTAATTTTCTTTGAAAATTGCATCAGAGATTGTAACCCTAAATTTCTCAAATTAATAAATAAAATTGACTTATTCAGCATCTTTCTGTCTTTTCATAGACTCAAATTTTGCGTGATACATAAACTACAAGAGAACTTTGGATTGTGAATCGTGATTGGCGAGAGAGGGAGACAATAACTGTCTTTCCTTCATCAATGGAAGAAAGAAACTCATCCAAACTTTGCTTCTGAAGTATCACCGTCTCTCTGCTGATGTTATGCACCGCCTGCATAGTAACAACACATATCAATTCTTGTATTTTATGGATGTTGTGGTGATAAGAACTTTGATACAAATGATGACCCGTAACAATAAAATGAGTGAATCAATTTTACTCCACCTATAACTGTGCGAGCTCATAAAAAGAGGAAACTTTGGCATTTACAAGTTTTTATCCAATATTCATGATTTAATGCACCGGAGAATATCCAAAGCTCAACAACTGGAACAAGAAAGTACGTTACTGTGTGAAAATCCTTAACCAGCTTTTCTGCTTTTCATCAAGTTTTATATAAGAAATCATGTCAAGTTACCCTGCACTCATAGTCAAACCACGCAAAAACCAGATACACCAGCGAGCTTGGCAGTCGTTCAGTGTAATTTTTACAGGGTTAGGGTGTGTATGGAATGGATCATTAGACCACCCTTTTCGGGCTTCGCCTATTATGACAGTTACAAAGAAAAAGCACAAAACGTAATGACATATATATAGTCTTTTTTGGGCAAGCTGTATGCTAAGCATTTAAGAGCAACACTGTAACTCCAAGCCTAGATAAAAATCAAGTTTAAATGGTGAAAGCTTCTCATATTTAGCTCCTTCAAACTTTTCTTGATTTGCTTATATGCAACAATTGACTTACAAGTAGTACTACCGTTTTGTTAACTCTGTTTATTGTTATGAGGAGAAGCAAATGCCCTCTTTGCAATTCTCGCAGTTGTTCAACACTGTACTTCGATTCTTTTCCTCGATTACGAATGTAAGGTTAAACAGTTCGTTGCATGCTATCTACTACAAAACAACTTAAAAGTGTCTCCACAAAAGTACACATCTACGTCCTAAGAGTCGACTTTGAGATATATCCCATTGAAGAGCGGGTTGGCCTTGTGATTTCGGTGTTGGTCTCTTGATACCTTGGCCCCTGCCCAAGGACTCTTTCTTCATGCAGTCAAAAAATCAACATGCATGTGCCATCCTAATTTATAAATATGATGAATTTGGACTCTAAACATGACCAAACAACCACAATCTGTGTTTCTCTCCTTTGTCTCCTTCGGCTTCTTAGTACATATTGTTGGTTTTTTCCTTATGGATTGATTGAAGTTTATTTTATTCAACTCTCAAGTCTCAACAACTTGCGACATAGTTTTTCTAAAAATTAGTATTTGCTTAAGAAGCAACGGGAACATCATCGTCTAACTTAAAGATATTGTCGTTAAGAAAATTCAAAGACCATGGATAGGGACAGGATTTGGATCTCCCCGTTGGCCGTTGTTGTCTTCTTCTTTTTTGGTTAATTGAATAGTAATATATTTAGTCAACTCGATCTCGACAACTTGTTGCATAATTTGTCTAAGTATTTTGTTTAAAAAGTGATTATTTTCTAGCATATTGATATATATTATGGTTAAGAAGATTTAAAGAGTAAGGACGGATCAAGGATTTGGATATTAGGGAGGCCAAACTGGGGTAGAGTTTTATGTAAGATTGTACTTCAAAATTAGCTTTGGTTCTTCCAAATTTTTAGAATTTCATAGAACAAATTCTATGAAAGTTATAGAACAAAAGAGATTTTTTGGTTTATTTTTTGTTTATTCAAAAGATTTTGAGTTTGGATCATAAATTCTTACTTTTTCGAATCCTCTTGTCGAGACGAACCAATAATTTGCAGAAATTTGACGCAAAACTAACAAATGCAAAAAAAAAAATGATTGATGAAAAAAAAAAAAAAGCTTATTAAGCCAAACCACCCCAAAATCCCAAGATATTGTTTATACCACTTATCAAAGATACATGGTATCATAATGTATTAATAAACCACCATTTACGCATTCTGATTCCCACAAAATATGGTGTAGTGAAGTCTGAAAGTAAACCTAGTTCACGAAACTCTAGGGAGTATTTTTCTGAATACTTCATAAATTTTTAAATCTAAAAATTACGACAATAAATTATTGGATGAGGTCAGGGTCCCAGCCGGCCTGTAATACCTTTGCCCCTCCCAAGAGCATCTTTTTGCCTGCAAGAGTCCGAAAATACACATATATACATATATCCTAGTTTATAAATATGGTAAAATTTGGACTCCAATTTCTAACAAACACAATCAATTTGTTGTTTCTCTCCTTTGTCTCTGTAATGGATCTCAAATTTCCCTTCTCTCTCACCACTTTCTTCCTCCTGGTCTTCTTCCTAATCAACTTAGTCAGTGTACTAAAAAGATTCAAAACCGAAAACACAACTTCCAAACTCCCTCCAGGGCCATGGAAACTACCTGTCATCGGAAGCATTCACCACTTAGTCAGTTCTGTTGGGTAAAAATACCCGATCACCCGCGCAACGGAAGCGTAACGTAAAACAATCACACACAAAAGAGACACAAGATTACGTGGTTTCCCAAACTCGGGTACGTCTACGGAGAGAGAACAACTTCCACTAATATTGAATGAGTACAATGAGATACAAAATACCCTACTCTAGCTCTCAAGCTCTCGATATTTTTATCTCCCTCAAGCTCACTATTTTCTCTCTCTCACACACTGTATATCACTTCTTTGTCTCACACATGCACACAAAGAATTGACTTTAATTGGTGATTACTGCCTTTTTCACTCTACTCTCACACGGCAGAGTAGCCTATAAATAGGCATGACTAAGGCCAGCACAAAAACCTCTTGAACTGCCCAGAAGAATCTGGAGCCCAATGCCACAATGGCTCTTAATGCACAGCCGGCCGGCCACCACTTCCAAAGAGCACAATAACTTAAGCCAATAAATGCATAACCAATCAACTAATTATTTTCCTTTTCTTTTTTCAAAAAACTACCACATGGTCAAAACCCAACAGGTTCACTCCCACATTATTCTTTGAGAAATTTGGCGAGGAAATATAGACCCCTCATGCGTTTGCAACTAGGGGAAAAATTCAACGATTGTCATATCATCGCCACGATTGGCCAAAGAGGTAATGCAAACGCACGATCTAGCCTTTGCAGATAGGCCTAAAGTCGAAGCAGCTAAGATTATGACCTATAATTATGTAGACATCGCGTATTGTCCCTATGGCGATTACTGGAGACAAATGCGTAAAGTTTGCATCTTGGAACTCCTAAGTGCCAAAAATGTTCGCTCCTTTTGTTCTATTCGGGAGGATGAGGTTTCCCATCTTATCGAGTCTGTCAAATCATCCTTTGGTTTGCCAATTAATCTTACGGAGAAGATTTTTTCATTAACAAATGACATAACGTTCAGAGCAGCATTTGGAAAGAGATACGAAGACAAAGATGCTCTTATACCCTTGATTAAGGAGACGGTAGAGGTAGCAGGGGGTTTCAATTTGTGTGATTCATTTCCATCACTCGAAGTACTTCACTTTCTCAGTGGGATGAGGTCTAAATTAGGAAGGCTTCATCAGAAAGATGGATCAGATCCTCGATAATATTATCAACGGGCATGAAGAAAACCTCGGAAGCTCTAAAGGGGGAAACGGCGAAGGTGGGGACGAAGATCTTCTCGATGTGCTGCTTAGACTCAAGCACAGAGGAGGCCTTCAGTTTCCTATGACAAACAACAATATTAAAGTTATCATTCAGGTCAGTATTTATGCTTAATTTTACACAAATTTCTTTTACCATGAAGCAAAGTAACTTTCAACATCTTTACAGGAAATCTTTTGTGCTGGAACTGATACTTCCTCTACTACAATCGACTGGGCAATGTCGGAAATGGTGAGGAACCGAAGAGTGACGGAAAAAACACAAGCCGAAGTGGGACAAGTCCTCAGGGGGGAAAAAAAGAATCTGTGAAGCTGACATTCGAGAGTTGAAGTATTTGAAGTGGGTAATCAAAGAAACACTAAGGTTACACCCTCCTACTCCATTGTTACTACCTAGAGAATGTAGGGAACAAATTGAGATGGATGGTTACCTTATACCCGTAAAAACAAAATTAATTGTGAATGCCTGGGCTATCGGGAGAGATCCTGAATATTGGGTTGATGCTGAGATTTTTTCACCAGAGAGATTCGATAATAGTCCTGTTGATTTTATAGGAACCAATTTCCAATATATACCGTTTGGGGCGGGAAGAAGGGTATGTCCAGGGATATCTTTTGGCCTAGCAAATGTTGAACTCCCTCTAGCACAATTGTTGTATCACTTCAACTGGAACCTATCAAATGGTACCAAGCCAGAAGATCTAGACATGACTGAGACCTTTGGAGCAAGTGTTCGGAGAATAACCGATTTGCATTTGATTGCCACTCCTTATTTCACTTGATCATCATAAGCAATGCCACCATCAGAATGTGATGGACCATAATTAGTCATTTTTACTATGCAATTGCTCGAATTCCATGTTTCTATTTCCTATTTGTAAAATGTTTCTGCTCAGGTAATTTCGTTTCTCTTCAATTTTTCTTTCCCTCGAAGAAATAAGCCTCCATTTGGTTGTCATAAAATGATGAAAAAGTATTAAAAACTTGGCTCTTTGGAAAAATTTTGGCGTTCAGATAACAAAAAAGAAAAGAATCCAGATAGTCCAATCGTATAGCATAGATTAAGGTGTCGTGTACTCAAGCTCCATGTTTCCATTCACACACAACTCCACCTTCCCGGTGGTTTCCAATATGAAAAGGGTAAATTACATTTTCCAGTTAAAAATGAGCAACAATTTCAGGAACCATATCACACTTACTGGAAATCATAAACTCATGGCAAGTAGAGGAGACATATTGACAACATCCTGCCATTGAAAAAATTCACGGACAGATTTACTCTCGCCTATTATGTTCTCTCTCTGTTTGAGTTTTCACAGACAAATCTCTGTAATGAAAAACCAGAGCTGTTTAATCTCATTTCAATAAGGGAAACCTATACAGCTATGAGATGTTTCAAAAGAGGGAAACAAAATTACAACGGGCGCTATAATCGGGCCCTGAACCCAAACAGAGAAAAGAAAATAATGTTACATGCTCATGTTCTGCTGCAAGGGATTACTCTTATCATTACTATGATAAAACTGAAACAAAATCATACATACATAACTGATGACGTCCTTGCACTTGCGCTCTGTTATCTCGAACAAAGTTCGACTCAATCACTATTGCAACCCGACATCCTATAGTTAGACATCCAGTACTATGGATGAAGAACCAAGAAAAACTCCACAAGAAGAGTGTTAGAGTGTGAGTTGAATATGGGAAGGCGATCGTACAGGAAGCTCCGCTGTTGGAATGGAATTGGAAGTTGTACAAAGCTCTTCACCAATTCTGCAACTGAGCAGTAATAGTTTTTACCACGGGATGGTATTCTGTGTGCATCCGCTTCTTAGCTTTCTCCGAACCAGGTTGATCAAGCCATTCGTCGTATAAGCTTTTTATAAGAGGATTCTCAAACGGATCAGCTACCAGAACCTGAAAATTGTGGATGAGCAATTAATGGACCGTCTTGCAAGTTAGACAGTCAAACCCAATATCTAATGTGCAAACCTAACAAAAAGAAGATAAATATGAGTGGTTCCCTCGCGCAAGCGAAATGAAATAGGTCTGTTGGCCCACTAGCAATGAGTTTGTTACAACTTTTATAGTCGTCCAGGTTAGTTTGTTTTTCTCTAGCAGACAGCTCTATATTGGCAGGAGAGACCCAACGACGGTTGTCTCCACTGGCCGGGGGTTGCTCCCACCATGGAGGTATGAGTTCGATATTTGGGGGTAGGCCAACCGGTTGGGTGGTGAAAGTTCATGCGGGTAGCCTCATAGGCGAGTCCAAGGGTCCCCCCTCCTAGTTGCTTCTAACTGCTTTCCGTAGGTGTTGGTTCCCTCCCATCTCTCATCCCATTTGGTTGTGGGGATACCTCCAATGTTGTAAAAGAAAATTGTTTACAGGATAGCACATTTTAATACAATCATAGATAATTCAGAGCCGGTGTCCAAGCCATGGCACACCAGCCAAAACATACATCATCCATGTAGGCCGTTTCTAAAGATTGGATAAAATCCTTGGGAGATTGCCCTGGCTTTCGCTTGATTTGACCACCACCGTTCAAGCACCCTGTAGCTCGAAAGAAAGACAAAGCATATGCCATATTAGACTGAGAGGGTAGTAATGCATCATTAAAAAAGCAGATTAATTGGTTCAATAGTACAATAACACACTAATTTAAACTTAAAAGGAACATTCATATACACCGTGTCACCCACATATTACACACTTAGATTACCTGAGGGGCATGCCATGACCTCTATGAAGTGGTAATCACATTTCCCAATTTTTATTTTCCTCACAATATTTTGCAAGTTCCGAAAGCCATAACATAGTGCAAACTTCAAGACAGTCTCCCCCTCCACCTGCATTCATAGAAAGGCATGTTGTATTATCCTTCTACGGGTTTTTTTGGCTAGTGAGTCCTCCACATCATACTACTTAAAGCATATAAAAATGAACAGCCATGACTAAACACCTCTGACACTAGGGTACATGAAGATGTTGGCTGGGGTAAACCAAGCCAAACCAAACCGAACCGAGCCTTATATCCCAATCACTTGGGGTCGGCTACATGAATCTGTTTCCTCCATTGAGCTCTGTTAAGGGCCACTTGTTCACACAAACTCATTATACTCATGTCTTTGCGCACAATAGCATCTAATGTCAATTTAGGTCTATCCCTCTCCGTAGCATTTCTACCTAGAGCTATTTTATCCGCTCTCTTAACTACTACATCTTCTGGTCTACGGTAGACATGCCCAAACCACCTTACCCTATTTTCCCTTAACTTCTCCTCTATAGGTGCTACACCTACCCTCTCACGAACTGTTTCGTTTCTAATCCTGTCTCGTCTAGTCTTAGCGCACATCCACCTCAACATTCTCATTTCCGCTACACTTAGCTTGCTCATATGTTGTTTCTTAATAGGCCAACATTCTGTCCCATAAAGCATTGCTGGTCTTCTGGCAGTTTCATAAAATTTTCCCTTCAATTTTGTGGGTACCCTTTTGTCACATAGTACACCAATAGCGCTTCTCCACTTGAGTCACCCCACTTGGATTCTATGGGTCACATCATCAGCAATCTTTCCATCTCTACTAATAATTTAGCCTAAATACCTAAAATATCACTCTTTGGTATCTCCTGGTCTTGGATCATCACTCTTTCTTTATGCGCACTCTTTTTTCATGCGCACTACTAGTACTACTAAACTTGCACACCATATACTCAGTTTTACTCCTACTTATCCAAAAACTTTTTTACTCTAATGCTTCCCTTCAAATTTTTAGTTTCGTATTAACACCTCTAGCGGTTTCATCTACGAAGACAATATCATATGCAAACATCATACACCATGGAATATCCTCTTGAAATTTTCTAGTCAATTCATCCATAACTAAGGTAAAGAGGTATGGGCTCAAGGCTGACCATTGATGCAATCCTACGGTGATTGGAAATTCACTTGTTTCCCCTACTGGTGATCTAATGGTAGTGACGGCACATTCATACATGTCTCTAATCACCTCGATATACCCTTTGGTCACTCCTTTTCTCTCTAGAACCCACCATATGATGTCTCTAGGCACCCTATCATAAGCATTTTCTAAGTCTATGAAAACCATATGGAGATCCTTCTGATTTGCTTTGTATTTTTCTACCAATCTCCTTAATAGGGAGATAGCTTCCATGGTTGATCTTCCAGGCTTGAACCCAAACTGTTTCTCTGACACTGTAGTCGCCATCCTCAAGCGATACTCAATAACTTTTTCCCACAACTTCATTGTATGACTCATCAATTTAATATCTCTATAGTTGTTTCAGCTTTGAATATCCCATTTATTCTTGTAGATAGGTACTAAGGTGCTACTTCTCCATTCGTCAGGCATCTTCCTAGTCATAATAATCTTGTTGAACAACTTCGTCAACCAAGCCACCCCCAAGTCACCTAGACTTTTCCACACTTCAATAAGGATATCATCTGGTCCTAGGGCCTTACCCAGTTTCATCCTTTTCAAAGTTTTAACCACTTCAAACTTTTGTATTCTCCGATAAAATTCATATTCTATGTTCTCGCCAAGTACATACACTTCCTCCCCACCAAAGCCCCCTTCGTATTTCTCGTTTAACAACTTATCGAAATACGACTTCCATCTATCCCTGATCACCTCGTCTTTCACCAACACTACTGAATCAATACCTTTTATACACTTAACTTGAAAAACGTATCTAGCTTTCCTTTCTTGCAGCTTAGCAAGTTTATCAATAATCTTTTCTCCATCTTTACTATTGAGTATAGCGTAGAAATTCTCATAAGGTTTCAACTTAGCATCCCTAACAACTTTCTTAGCTTCTTTGCTAATTTGCTTATAACCCTGAAAATTTTCCTCATTCCGGTCATTTGGTCATTTTTTAAAGCACTCCTTTTTTGCTTTTACCACGGTTTGAATCTCGTCATTCCACCACCATGTCTCCTTAGAAATTGGACTTTTCCCTTTAACTCCCCAAGAACTTCTTTCAATATTCTTCTAATACCGTCAACTATCGTATTCCACATATTGTCACTATTGCCTTCCACTCCCCACCGTACTTCTTGAGATATTCTTTCCTTGAATACCTCTAATTTCTCCCCTCTTAAACCCCACCATTTAGTCCGTGGGTATCTAGTTTCCTTTCTCCTTTTATTATTCCCTTTGAGACAAATATCTAACACCAAAAGTCTATGTTGTGCCACTAGACACTCTCCAGGAATAACCTTATAATCCTTACATGTCAAGCAGTCTGCACCTCTAGCAAGAAAATAGTCGATTTGGCTTCTATTGGCTCCACTCTTAAAGTTAATTAAATGTTCATCTCGCTTCCTATAGAAAGTATTCCCAACTATAAGGTCAAAAGCTACCGCAAAATCTAAAATCCTCCTACCGCCTTCGTTAAGGTCACCAAATCCAAAGCCATCATGCACCTTCTCATACCATGTTGGCTTAGGTAAAGAGCCAGACAAATATTCGGTATTTCAAATGTTAAAAAACTCCCCGGAGACATTAAGAACTGATGACAACGGTTTAAGACCTGTAACCACCAACAATGGTTTTATATAATAACTCCACCAAGTAACATTCAACCAGAATCACAAAAATAAAATGAACACTTCAAAGGAAAAGTCCATTCAGATAGCTCCTCAAATAGCAGTGCAATCTCACTACTCACAGATGGACACATCACATCAGTTGCCAAATTCTCAAGAGAACCTTCCTCAGATGTCCATATTGTAAGATAGCTTAATATACATTGTTGAGCCTAGCTTTTGGGATTACTGATAACTTAATATGGTATCAAAGCTCAGGTTCCAAGAGGTCTCGGATTCAAGTCTCTCAGGTTGCATTTGTTCCCCCTTTACATTCTGCTTCTCCCTTTCGTATTCTGCTTTGCTTTGCTGTCTATGAAGATTTGCATCTCCACGTGCAAGACGGGGTTGCATGTGAAGGAGGCTTGATATACATTACTGGGCTCATTTCCTAACAGCTTAAGCTTTCGGGATTAGTGATAACACATATATCATGCAAACATGATCAAGGATAGACCAAACTTACTACTAGACAAACTTCGCGGAAATCTGAGTTCTTTATGATCTTGAAGTCCAAGGGGCCCGTGATTTCTTTCCTAAAAAGTGTTTTGGCAGCATGTCGCAAAATTGTCTCCGCATATCCACCAGAGCCTCCGTGGACCCCGTAAAGGAATCCTTCCTCATTAATATTTGTTAGCCTATAGGGAAGTAAAAACAATTCAATTGTACATTGCAAAGCAAAAGGATAGAAACTTCAAAAACACTCCTTACAGTTTATCTAGAGGAGATTCTTCCAAGGCCTCAAAATCCACAGATTGTGACTGAAACAAGCAGTAAAAAAGATTAATCACTGTCATTCTGTCTAATACAATTGATATTAATGACATCATCAAAATCGGAAAGGCTCAGTATTACCTTAAGCAAATCTAGAACTTCTCCAGAAGTCAACACTGAATCCACCTCTGTAATCTTCAAACCAGCATTTTCATGAGTTTCACCTTGAGATTGTACTTCAAACACGAAATCATCCCTGGCAGCTTCAAGCTTCTTGTCATAACAAGGCATAACTGTCACATGGTAAACCTCATCTGGCCTGTCCAATACAGAGTATACACTGAACTTAATCATGGTCACAAAATAATCCCTTAACTTTGATAATCATGTTGACATCTTGACGATTTGCGCACTTCAGTGGAAATATAGATTAAAAGGCTGCATCATGAACACAAAAGTATACACACCAAGTACATGATAGCTTGGAAATATAACAAATACTAACCTAGACAGCCATCTTTTAAGGTATCAGATGAAGCCCGAGACACAATGGTTCACACAAACAACTAGGTATATTTTCTTTGCAAACTCCAAAATGTGATATGTTGAAATAATCAACTTCTTGTTCTGGAATTATCTACACAGTTTCCAGGGTGTCTTTTCATGTTCCATTCATGCACTATAACCATGAATGTATTGTGACATTCACGTACTTCTTGGTTCATGTATGATGCCATGGATGTAGGAGTTCAATTAACGACGACGGCTTGATGAATACACTGTCATCGAAACCGAAATAAGGGGGTTTAAGGCTTTAAGCTGTACTACTGTCATTTTTATTTCTTTTTCAATAGCCCTAATGCTAGGTTTTATCCATTAGGGCATATAAATAGAGTCCGGCTCCTCTCCAATCCTCCTAAAATTGGAGGATCCTCCAATCTTATTGATAATGTGACACATGGAGACCATTGCATCCAACGGTCAAGAATAAAATATCTTCTTCATACCAAAAACACCTGATAACTTTCTTTCTCTTCTTCCATCTACCTCCACCATCACCGGACCACTATCAATCTCTCCCCTTCTTCCTTCAACCATCGCCATTAATGGCTACTGTCTCTAACCCCTCTCTTATCCATAGCCACGTCCATTCTTGTAGTCCATCTAATTCGTCCCCCTCCACAAACCTAGACTAATATGAATAACCCAAGCCCACCATTAGACCCGTCAAAAAAAATTCCGATAGGTCAGACCCATCAAATTTGCTATGACATCTCTTCAATTTTTGAAATACAGGAGGAGAGGTTTGTTGCCTCCTTCATCTCCTTCCACTTCTATTTCTCGTTTCCTCTCCAAAACCTAACCAATCCCTAATCCAACTTTAATCGCTGGGATTTGAAGTTGTTTTATCAAACGTGATTAAAGAACCAGCTAAGTAATTGAGTTCGGCAGCGACGAAACAATCTGGCAACGGAATATCCTGTTTTGACAGGCCGATTTTGAGGGACAGAGAGAGGATTGTTATTTCGGGTGCTCACTCCTATGGCTTTTTAGGTGTAGTGTTAAATCCAGCCATTGAATCTAGATTGGAGGATCCTCCAATTTTAGGAGGATTGGAGAGGAGCCAGACTCATATAAATATAAATACCCCACATGTACTACATGGTTTTAAGTAAGGGCAATAAAAATTTCAAGTTCTAAGTATTCGTCTTCCCTTGTCTGTACCTTTCTACATCGTATTATAGTCCTCGACTTCCAACACGACATGCTTAATGAAGATGATAGAGAAAAATATGGTTCAATTGAAATTACTAAGAGCAAAATATTGAAATATTACCTTATGCCCAATTTATGGCATATATGGTGCTTTATGATAGCTCCCATAGTTTGTTGGGGACTCTTCACTGAGGAAATGTAAGGCAGTATGTAGGATCCAAGAGTTTTTTCAGCATAACATATCCAACCTGCAAGTACAACATGTTCAAATGACGTCGTGGCATGATTCTAACGGGAAGTCAGGGAATATGGAAGCCGTAGATAAGCAAGCAGGTACAAAAATCTTCAAAAAAATACCCAGTCAATATCTCCCATATCTACATCAACATGGAACTTTCAAGTTCTTACAAACGCAAAACCTACTTATGGAGTCTCTGCAACATTTGTAAACTACGACGTGATAAGAATCAATGAAGTCCTTAAGGCGACCAACAATAAATTCTGCAAGAGAGAGTGCATTTACAGTGAAATCACAGTGTGGAAACTGAAACACTCATATGGGGAGGAGAAATATACCTGGACAAGCAGAGGCAATCATTGGCAGGGATGATTTACATATGCCATCATCAGATGAATGGATTTGCTTGTAACGTGATATGAATTCATTACAAGATTCAATAAGCGACAAGTCTCTACTGCAGCTGGTATCAAATACAGCCTTCACTCCCAATGACTTGAGAAATGTTGTGAGTTTCTTGAAAACCTGAAAATTGGAACAGAAGCCTCACAAAATACAATCTAGCATGCGTGCAGATAACTCCAAGCTATTTTTGCGTATATAAAATGTGGTGATCAAGCGACTACAACAGAAGCAGAACCTATAAAATATGATAAAGTCTACGCTCATAGTGACCCAATGATGATCAAATTGGTAATACTGTAATACGATAATGTCAAGTGGCTCTACCTTACCATAGGCAAAAAATTTATGAAAAAAATGGAGTATCGGTAGAATACAATTCAACTCACCTGAAGTGGAGAAAGACCAAAATAAACTGCAAGAGAAGCTCTTGACTGGGGAGAGAGGGAGACAATAACAGTCTTTCCTTTATCAATATTAGAAAGAAACTCATCCAAACTTTGCTTCTCAAGCATCACCGTCTCAGCTGACGTTATGCAACCACTGCATGGTCAATACAACTATCAATTCCTGTATTTTATCACTCTTTATGTGCTACAAACTTAGATACAACAATGACCGTACGCTTAGCAACAACAACAAAAAAAACAAAGACTGTACAATAAAATGAGGGAATCAATCAGAATGCCACCTAGAGCAAGGCATGGACTCATAAAAGGAGGAACCTTTGAAATCTAGAATTTTTTATGCTTAGTTCAAAATTGTGCATGAGAGACCATCAAAATCTCAACAATTAGAACATAAAAATCCAATATAACTCACCATTTACTCCTTTGGACAAAGAATTTGAAGCAACTCCCAGAACTGGTATTTAATCAAAGAATCCTTACCTAGTATGTCTGTTTTTTGTTAAGTTTTACATGAGAAAACATGCCCAATTTGGTCCCCCACCCCCACACACCCCCCCCCCCCCCCCCCCCCCCACACACACACACACACCCACACACACACACGGAGACCTTGCAAAACCTAGAGAGAGAGAGAGAGAGAGAGAGAGAGCACCTGCATGCTAAGCAGTCCTTGAGTGAAATTTTTACAGGGTCTGTCTGCAATGGATCAGTACCAGACCCAACCTTTTCTGGCTTTCCCTATTGTAACCATTGTAAAGAGAAAAACATGAATGAATCAAAATTAGTTCACGCAAATAGTACTACACACCTGCTTCACCCTTTTCGGGCAAGCTGTAAGCTAAGCATTTGAGGGCAACTCTGGAACTCCAAGACTATAACTTGAACATTACTTGCTTTCAAAGGAAACAAATGTATTTGCAAACTTGTCAGCAAGAGAATTTTCCAACAATTAGAATAAAATTTTCAGGTAAAAATAGATCAAACAAACAAACATACTGTGAGGAATTTGTCCAGGGCAGCTACTGCATACATCATTATTTAGAAAGTTTGGAATGAGAGGAACAGCATAGCTTATAAACGGTTTAACAGACATCCTTGGGCTTTGATAGATGAAAATGAAGCTTGAAGGGTGAAAGCTTGTCATATTAGCCCCGGCCAAAAACATTTAATATGCTTTTAGACAACAATTAGCTTATTCCTATTGTTTTGTTAGCTCTGTTTCTTGTTATCAGTAGAAGGAAATGCCCTCTTTGTGATTCCCGCAGTTACATCCACTTGTTCAACACTATACTTCAATTCTTCTCTTCGTAAGGGAATGACAGCTCAAATAATTCCATTGATATGTACCAACACAACTTAAAACTGTCTCAAATAGAGTAGACATATGACAAACTAAAAGTTCGCTAAAACTAGGGGTTCCTAACATCCCCATTAATGTTCTCCATTGAAGCCCATGTTCTCAGAATTATTCAAATACAAAATCCTAAAAAGGTTAATGTTTTCAGGAATTTCAAACCAAGTTTCCAGTAAACCCCCTGCCAAGCACCAATCCCATTGATAATCATTGGAGCCAATTATTTTAATCGTGTATTTTCTGAACCATTTACTATTGTTTTACTACTTATCTTTTACTAAATAATTACAGTGAGTGAGGGGCGGCTGTAGGATTTTTGTTCAACGATGACAAAAACTGTATTAGAAAAATATTGTACACAGAACACTATAAGAAAATAAAGATATTTACTTTGATTGAAAACTTATCGGGCCAAATTTATTTTGTTTTGTTGAGCTATATGATCTACTTACACAATTTTAAGTGAACTTTCATTTACTCTAATTTACCAGTGCAGACAATATTAAAGAAAAATCAAAATATATGTCAAAAATTTAAAAAGAAAATTAACATTTTTTGAACCCAGGGGTTGGCTTGAACCCCCTCAATCCGCACAAGATGCTTTCTTTCTCAGCCCTAATTAAAAAATCAATAGTGAATTGCAAAAACTAACACAAAATTCACTTACCCAATTAAAAAAAAAAAACACACAAAATTGTAAGAAACACAGAAATGAACCCTAGCCAGTTTTAAACAGAGTCTCTCTCTACCTCTGATTTATCGGGCTTGTTCAGCGTCGGTTTCCGTCCCTTGAGGGAAACAACACAGCCCTGAGACGGGGCGATGTAGTCGTTCAGGTCTCCAATCCTCAGTGTCGCCGAGAACTTCTCCGACATCTCTCTCTCTCTCTCTCTCTCTCTCTCTCTCTCTCTCTCTCTGTAATCCGAAACAAAATATAGATAGATTTGATGTGAATAGCCAGAAAGATAGAACTGGAAAGGATGAGGCGGTGGGAGAGCGGCGGCGACAAGGACGGGAGCTGTGCAGAAGAGCGGGGCGTGTGTTTTGTGTGTTTTCAGTGGGGAAAAAATATAGGTTGCTATTCCCGCAGAGGAAGAGCATATTTGATTAAAAATTTGAAAATTTGATTAAAAATGGGAATTGTTTTTGCCACTTCTTTTTTATTAATGTCACTCTCATTCTCTCATAATATAAATCATCTAATATAATATAGACACAAAGGGGATTAGTATTAACAAAAAGGAGAACGGCAAAATCACTCCCCTTAAAAATTTGGGTAAAAACTTGATTTGATATTATGTGTTCTAATAGGTAAACTCAAACCCAAACAAATTTGAGTAAAAACTTCATTAATGACAATACTGTAAATTTAAAGTTGTGAAATTTGCCTTCAAAATTTTGAGTAAGAGTTTGAGTCTAACCAAATTTGAGTAAAATTCAAATTTGGTATAGGTTTGGGTAAGGAGTGGATGATGATTTTGGGTGATTTTTACTCAAATTTGAGTTTGCGTCAAGATTTGAGCAAGGAATAGAGATGCTCTAAGGGGTAATTATTCGGGCTTAAAGGAGCCGAATACTCTTATTAGAATGTTCAAATTCTTTCTTTAAGTTTTTTAAGAACTTGAACTCAAGCCAAATTCAATGAAAATTTGACGAGCCATATTTGAGTTGAGCTTACCGAGGTTTGAGTCGAACTTGAGTTTGTTCATGAGCCCTAATAAGTCGATAACATCATATATTTATGCTTTTAAACATGTCTAAAAATGCAAATAAAAAGTTTAGTATGTCCATAAATATGTTCATAGATATATAAAGTGATAAAAACGTATGCATAAATAAGTTTCTAAAATTTTCATATAACTCTCATGATATATATATATATATATATATATATATATATAGAGAGAGAGAGAGAGAGAGAGAGAGAGAGAGAGAGAGACACACACACTCTAGGTTTGCAAGCCTAATCGAGCCGAATAATGGTATGCTTATATTTAGCTTATTTATGAAACGAGCCCAAAATTGAGGCTCGGGTTCGGTTCATTTAGTAGACGAATCAAACTCAAACGAGTCTTTATCGAGTCAAGCCTCGAATAATTCACGAACGGCTTAGTTCATTTACAGCCCTAGTAATTGTCATGCCCCACGTGCTGAGTGGACTCTACATATTTTGTGGTAAGAACGGTGTGGTGGATGAAGGGTTTGAGGCACTGCTACGTAATGTCATAGGGCCTTGAATAAATTTTCAGATATAAGACTCCATTGGCCAATCAATTCTTTTATAACCACAATTACTTATACAAACACACTCACATACACATGAATACTCATGCATATTACACTCCAGTATGTGGGATTTACAAACAAATGTGACTGTATGTCAAGTATCTATGTGAATGTTTTGGGAAATAATATTGGCACTCCAAAAATTGATGCAGGCACTCCAAAATCATTGTAATTTCAAAGTCATTTTCTTTTGTTTTTGGAGCGCATGCATCAATTTTTGTAGTGCCAATATCATTTCCCAATGTTTTTTTTTATAGAATTTTGCTTAGACAATCGGGTGGTGAAATTTCGCATAGGAAGCCACATGTGCACCAGTTAATTGGGACCCAAAATTTTTCGTGGCCGATAAAGGAACGAAACAGCTCAAATTCCAAGCTCATGTTTGGTCGTTAAAATCTTGAGGTTAGTTGTTCTATACAGTAGTATATATTGAACAATTTTTTTAAAGCTTGTTAGCTTTCAAGTCAAATTCCAGCAAATTATTGTTGTAATTGCTCAGTTCGTTCAACTTGTGATGTTAGTAAAAAATTTAAACTACTCAAGATCGGCTCGTAATCAATTTTAATTAAAGCTCATTTGAGATCGATTCGCCTCATAAATAAGCAAGTTTGAATACATTTTCAAAACTCGTTACGCTTTTCAAACCAAAGTTGAACATATTTTTAATTTCATTAATTTTTCTAATCAAGTTTGAACAATCAATTACGTGGCTTGTTCAATCCGTCTTACAGGCAAACCAAATTTCACATATTTTTAAAAACTAGTCGTGTTTTTCTTCCCGACGATTTGGGGAAATAAATTTTCCCTTTTTTCTTACACTAATATTTTGGTGACTATGTCTGAATATCACATTTTGAGTATAATGTGATGTGTCATCATTGTATTGTTAAAATGTGCCTCATTTGTTATGTAGTAAAGCACAATCTACCAATGCAATTGTGACACATCACATGGTATAAAAAATGTGGTACTCAAACATAGTTATCATTGCATTGATCTTTTTTTCTTGAGTTTGTTTGACTCAGAGACGGAGAGAGGTGCGGGCATATGGGGGGCCAAGGCCCCCGTGTGGTTTCCAGGTCTTTTTTTATAAATACAAATATATTTTTATTTTTTTTGTTTGTTGAGAACATCTAGGTATTGTATTTTGTATTGGGTGTTATTTAGACATGAAAATGCGTTCGTTTTTTGTCCCAAAACCCAATTTCTTTCTCTGTGCACGGCCTCCCATAAGTTTTTTTCTTCAATTATTGATCTTATTTCTTTTTCTATCTCTCTCTACTTTCTACCCAAAAAAACCTCCCTCAAAATCTAAACTTAACAAACTATGTATTAGATATCCGAACCTTTCAAATTTCAAAATCTTGTTCATAGTTCGGCCTCCGTGTTCACAAAATCCTGATTCCGTCCCTGGTTTGACTGCTTGATTTATTTATTTTTATTTTTTTTGGAAGAGCAAAAAAGTTTATTAATGTTTGAAAACAAATTACAAAAATTAAAAAGATCATAAGCACAAGGTATCACAATGGGCGAATGGTTAAAAAAAAAAAAAGGCAACCCGGCGCGAGGCATCCTAAGCACGACTGCTTGATTTTCGACTTTGTATTGGACATTTTTTAGCGTCCGTATGTTTAGACAAATTTTTTTAAAGAAAAACTTCTGATTGGTTGGGAGCCAATCTAGTAGGAGTAATAAATTAAACCATAATGCATAATCAGAAAATGAGATGGAGAATACCGAATTCAGGGATCATTTGCACATGACTTTTTAAATTCTGTATACTTTTTATTCACAAAATTCCTCTGCAAATTTTTAAAGACCTTAAAGCACGACGCAAACCCCCAATAATATATGAAAAAGTATGGCCTTGAAGTATCATGTTGCGATGTTCTTGAAGTAATTAATAATTTTAGTGTTCCTAAGGCAATTCAAGTAGGGTTTTGGCTTTTTGGTTTTTTCTTTAGGTTCCACCAGGTTTTTGTTTCCCTTTGGATTTCACTAGAGTTTTGAATCTTTTGATTCCTAAAATACAGAATCTTTGGATTTCAACAATCTTTTTAAAATACAGGAGGTATTTTGCCTTTTGCTCTAATGGCTAGCTACATGTGGCTAGTCTCCAATGACTAGGCAAATTCATTTAACTAATGAAAAAAACGCCACATCATTAGCCACCCTACTAGCCATATGGGGATTTTTCTGCTTTTACACACTTTTTGTTTTTATATCGGCTTCTACTTTTACACTTTTGACTACACAAAAAGACTAGTTGTGTTGGAACACATGCCTAAAAAAGTGACTTCACAAAATATTTATGTACATTGGGTAGTCAAAAATGGCTACTGCCTACTAGTGTTGGAGATGCTCTAATACTGGATACTTTTAGAGAGACACTTATAGCCGAGTCTTTGTAATCTTCCCCTTATTCATAGTGAACCATCTCTTGCTCTTTTCCCGTGAAGTATGTTCAAGCATATGGATAAACAGAATCACATAAATCCTTGTGTTCATGTGTGATTGCTTGTTGGTTGTTTTTTCCTACTTCGTGATTTCTATCTAATTTATTGTGTCTCTCGCCATGTCTATTTATTCAGAATTACCATATCATGTCTATGTGTGTTGTTGAGCTTCCCGTCATGTCCCTATTCTCATTTATTTAGAATTATTATGCTACTTCTTTAAATCTGAATCCATATCGTCTATATCCAAATCCATATCTCTCACATCCATGTCAGTGCTTCTTAGCCTATTGATTTGGAACACCTGCCTTGGACCCTTACAGATTAAGCCAAAAATGATAGTACTATAACTTATATACAATATCCAATCCAACCATTAACCTGTTCATTTTGTTCATATATTTTACCCTACCAAACCAAGAAAGAACACATCTTGTTTCAATTAATTTTCTTCACCAATGTTTTTCGTTTCCTTTTCCTTCCCTGCAGAAATTCAAGATTCAAACATAGCTTAGGCACATCAATCTACAAATATCACTGCAGTTACCAGGAAAATTCATAACATGATCCCCACAATTACCCTCAACAAGGATAGAATTGAAATCGAACAAAGGCCTAATAGACAATACCCCAATGACAAAAGGTTTAACATACCCTTGTTTTATTTTACAAACTAGCGAAGTAACAAAAGCGCAGAGTCTCATATCCTATATTACAAAGGCTACAGAATCTCCAGGGTTATGAGACAGCTAAGGTGGGTAGTAGTTTAGATAAACATAGAGAGTGACCTAATTACCTACCATCTTCCACTGATCTTGCCACCTTTGTTTCCTCCGTATAAGCGGAAGAGACTAAAAGCTGAAATACCCGAAAGCGCCACCATGCTTAGGCTAGCAAATATTGCACTGGCTATGCCTTCCCCAACTTGGTTACAGAATTTTCCATACATGGTGCATATCTTCATCCATTGGAGCTCGGGCTCCCCAAACATGGCGAACACAGAGGATTGTGCAGCAGCTGCCACCGCCGCTAACATCAAGTATGCCATCAGCTGTAGAAGAGAGTAAACATGGATCAGGAATTAGTTTGGCACGAAATGAACTCCACAAAACCTAAACTGGACTATTTTGGTGTTGTTTCAAACTCTTAGAAGTACTTGTGCTGAGTAAATAGTAAGGAAGCATGCTCCTATCGAACAGGAAGATCTAAAGGCAGGCATTTGAGGCAGAGGCAGCTAAACATGTATCCTACCAAAAAAATTTTTTTGCTTAACTATGTAATTTCACTACCCTAAAAATGGCTGAAGATCACAATGTCATGGAATGTAATATCTCAACCCATTATATTACTCCATATTGCAATCTAATTATAGTAATATTTTAGGCCTTGGAACATTTTTCAACACATTGATATCAATGATGGTTAGCCTAACTTCAAAGAACTCGGACATTATTTCTCTTATGTTGGAGCCACCATAGATTTGAGGACTCAAACATGTACCTTAACTACTCATTAGTCGCCTAGTTTTCTGGCGAGGTGGTTGTTTGCCAAATTAGATGTAAAAAAACCCTGTGAAAATTTGGTCTATATTTCCAAATTTCTTTTGACGGACTTCATTGTATTGCTCTCAATTAGGAGGTTTTTACTCCGAACTACGACAGGAGGACCCTTGTCCCAACCCATGACAGCTCAATCAACAAGTCACAGGTTTAATAGGTTTCCTAGGTGGTCTTAGTACTGAGGATTCCTAATTGATTCGCTAAACAGGACAACAATGTCTGATTGAGTTGGTTTGAATCCAGCAGCTACTTTGGAACGGGAAAAAAAGTCTGAATGTATTAGATCACATGATACACATCAAACTATAATGGACCTCCTACAATGTCTTCTCCTTTTATCAAGTTTGCAAGGTAACCCAAAAGGATAGCTCAAGTGGTACAGAGGGCAGAGGTATGTGCCGTACAAGCACAAGTCCCTAGTAACTTCCACAAAAAGTGGAAGCTGGCCCGAACACCCGAGTTATCAAAAAAAACTTCCACTAAAAGCAAAATCCTTCCCTTCAAAAAAAAAAAAAAAAAAAAAGCAAAATCCTTTGGGCCACTCTCCCCACAAGCAAAAATTTGTGCAAAATAGCTGTAGGAGAGGGCTCCGTTTTGCAGTGTGGCCATGCACCCAGGATAAGAGATGAGGGGAAAAAACCCCCACAATGGCCCATTGCAGTAATGAGGCATCACCAAACTAAAGGTTAATGAGAGTTGAAGCCCCTATTTGCAATTGCTTAAATGTTTAACAAAGAGGTAGGTGGGGTGGAAGGGGTTAGAATGTTATAAATGTTGGTCAATACTTTGATGACCCAGCAGATCTAAAGATTAGAATGGGCCCTACCTTGACCATTAGCCATTATTACCCCATGGATTATGATACTTATTAAACCTAGTACTGATCACCAACTAGTGGTATCAGATTTAGCTCATTTCCTCTTAGAGAAAAACTTTTTAACGGAGCCTCCCGTAAATAAAACTTACGGTGCTCTATCTTGTGCGTCCAAGAGTATTTTGGACAGTCAGGATTAAAAATAAACTATTACCATTAATAGGCCTTATGTTAAATTACATGCATGAAATTTTTTATAGTGTGAGATTCGTCTAATTTTCATATTCAATAAGGCTAAAGTGTGAGAAAAACATTTCTATAATTTTAAGGACAAATGATGCTTACAAACTTTAGTACGGCATTTTATTCATAAAATCACAGCTTGGATGCATGGCCAACTAGTATTGTCAGACAAGAGTTAATACTGCAATCCTTGCACCACAGCAGTATACAGTGTTTTGTTTCTATTTTATTCTTTTTCTGGGAGCAATAAATAGTGTTAGGAATTAGGAATCTGACAATCAACCACAACCTCCCAATTCAAAAAAGAAAAAGAAAAAGAAAACAACTTCTTCAATACTATTGCCCTGCCCACATGGCACTAATGCAATGAACTTCGGTACAAAAGTTGGAAGAATAATGGACTTCATTAGACATTTTCAGGTAATTACTAGTAGCATCTTAGGTGGACTCAAATAAATAGACAGCCTTAATGCTATGCAATCCAGAAATTTCATTCAAACAAAGAGTTGTGTGGTGTAGATTCAAAAGTTTGTGAGAGATGAAGTCAACACTAGTTGAACCTGGCACATGGATTTCACTTGAGGGTATTTACTTTACCAAAACCAGACCTAATAATGAGAAAAGATTTACCCCAGCATGTTTCCCCCGGCAGGTGGCAATTCACATGGATCCCATGCCATGAGTTCGGAATTAAAAACCATTTTAAGTTCAAATTCAAGACTTACAAATTTTACCTAGTTTTTTTTTTTTTTTTGATCGGTGGAAGTGAGTAGTGTTAGTTGTCATTAGTGAGGTTTGAACCACAATCAAAAGCATGGGAATATATGGTACCTACCACAGACTACTGCTCCACTTGCAATATATATATTTTTATTTTTTATTTTAGCTAGGTTGCCATTTACACACTATGAGGTAGTTTAGATCAATTGAAAACTGTGTGCTGCTGAAACCCATAACATTTCCCCTCATGCCCACTTCGATGAAATGAGGAAGTATCATTATGAAATTGATGAAATGGACAAACTTGGAAAAAAATGAAACAAGAGACTATTCAAATGAACTGAGTAGAGTCCATACCTGATCACCAGAGAAAATAGCCCAAGCAAGGGGCTTGTTGAAGAGCACACTTCCCCTAACCATACTCACCACACACCTTAACCCTTGGACCAGTGAGTAGGCTGCAGCTAACCCACTTGCCACCACCAAAAAGCTACAACAAACATGTTTCATCAAAGCTCATCTCAGAAACAACAAATAGTATGAGAGAGAGAGAGAGAGACTCACACAAGGGCTTTCATGTCTGTGAATTTAGCTTTCTTTTTAATTGAGAAGATCTCTTTGATCTGGGTATCAGATCCTATAAGAACAGCAGCAAGAACACCCAAACCACAGATTAAGCACCTCAAAACCAGCTCTGCAATCCTCACCCTCCGATCAACTGCCTTTAAATTGCTCCCATGGTACACAGGAACATTCCCAGGACTCACACCAACACCAAGATAACTCATCCTGTACCAACACCCACAAAAACCCAGAACCCCAAACTAGTAAAAGGAAATGAACAGAAGAAGAAGCAGCAGCAATTAATCCTCAAACCCACTCACTGAAATACACCACCTAGCACAAAACACAAACTTCAACTACCAAGTTCCACCACATTTATATAGACCCCCAAGGTCCCACAACACCAATTTGTCAAAAAACTTTATGTGGGTAATTAAGATAACCCCTATTAATGTGATGTTACTAAAGCATCAGACTTTAGGATGGGATTGAGAAAGGGTAAGGCACCCTTCTTACGCTACAAATTAAGGGCAATAAATGGAAGGCGACCTGACATCTGGGGTCAGCATTTAAGGACTATTTGGGAAAAGAAAGCTTTCAGATTAAGGGCTACTATTTTTTATTTTCTGGGAATGGGCAATATATTTAATAGTTTCATGTCCCAAGGAAATGAGAGAGATAAGGGGTGAGCAGTTATGTCTTTCATTGAAGGAAGGGTGGGGTGGGAGTTATGATGATCCCTCACTGCCAGGTGTGAATGTGAGTTGGAAACTGGAAGCCAAATGGCCAAAAAGAAGGGAGAGGAATTCAATGGAATGATTAAAGAGAAAGTATAGGTTAATTTACTTGATTTTGAAGTGGTGGTCCATTGTATTTGTGGGGGTAGGTTTAATTGCTGTTGGTGTTGTGTCATTGAGTTCACGTGTGAATTAATATGATGGATAATGGATATTTTACTTTCCCAAATGGCACTCACTAGGATTATGACGCCATACCAGCAGGTTGAAGTTAATGCTATGGTAAAATTAGGTAATCATCAATATCTACAGAGGTAGAGGTAGGGGATATTTTACTTTTCCATGCAGTTGGCGTTTTTACAAGGGGTGTTTTCAGCAGTGAAAATTTTGTGAATTTTTATTTGTGATTGATAAGTTGTTAGGTATTTTCGATAGTGAATAAACTGTTGAGAAATGTCAAATTGTTTCCAATAGTGAATAAGTTGTTGATAGGTTTGTGAGTATAGTTACTGCAACAAAAAGAGTTTTTGTTGGAAACAAAATGGTAAAATACTGAAACTTTTTTGTTAGTGGAAACGAGATGGTAAAATGAGTTAAGGTTTTAGTGTTTTTTGTTTGTATAAACACCCAATAACTTTTCGCGTATGTTAATTTTGCGTCAAACTGTTATATAATATGGGTTTGTCTCGACGAGAGTAATCAGACAACTAAGCTTTTTTTTTTGTTGGGGGAGGGGTTTCTTGAATATTTCACAAAATACTTGTGTAAAAGTTATAATTTTTTACTTTTTTGATTCCTCTCGTCGAGACGAATGCTTAGCACATAAAAGTTTAGTGCAAAACTAATATATGCAGAAAAAAAATTGAATAAGAACAAAACCAAAAAGTTGTTGTCATCAACTTATTACTTAGTGTAAACGCCCACAAATCATGTGATCAAATTTGGTTTATCTATCATTCAAGTTGATTTTGAGCAAACCTCAACTAAGCTAACCACGGGACGAGCTTAAATCAAGTTTATAGGAAGTTAACAAGTTATAAATTTTATTCAGGTATGACTTGCACCATTCTAAGTGGATATTGAGGATGATTTCACGCTATATATTTTATGTCTTGGCTCAAATAGGAACGTGGCAGTCATCCCAAAATAAGCGAGCAGTGTCAATCTGGCAACATGGTCCAAGCTAATGTTAAAATATCACTTGTTTTCGCTAAAAATACAAAAAATACTAGTACTCCGTTTAGTCCATTCAGATAAGGGAAATGAGTTGTCTTCTGTAACGACCCTGATTTTTTGTGAATAAAAATTTCGTTAAATATTTAAATTTTATTTTAATTACTCGGTATTACTTTTAAAATTTCTTTTTAATTTTTAATAATCCGTCATAATTAGATTTTAGTCCTTAAAATTTTTATTTCTTAGTTAGAAATCCTACATGGCAAGTAGGGTTAATTTCTAACCGATTAGTTGGAGAAACCGAAGTACCAATCCACCTAGTTACTTTTCCCTAACTCTAGTTGGACCTTTTTGACCATCTTTGAACCTTATGAACTAAACCCTAATTGAACCATTAGGCCATTGGAGATAATCATTTCACCCATGACTAGTCATTCAAGCCCATGCCTACCTTCTTTATTTCCTTGTCCATTGGTTAATAAATGCTAGGGGAATTATTATCCCTAGGATAATAAACCTTTGACTTGTCAAAATGTGTATAACTTGACTAGACAAGTCATAACTATCATTTTGCTTCCAAAAGAAGTAAGACTAGCCATGCCATGCATGCACACGTAGGTCATAGCCGTAAGCCTAATTGTTTAGGTTTTACTTTCCTAGATGTGTGTGTGTGTGTGTGTGTATATATATATATATGTTGTACATAGTACAAGGGGAGAGAGAGAGAGAGAGAGAGAGAGAGAGAGGGAGGGAGGCTGAGAGAGTGAGGTGTGTGATGGTGTTTTTGTTCACTTGCACAAGTTACCTTATAGCCTTAAGTCTATTTATGACATGCCAACCCATTCTAGGCTTCTTTAAACACAATCTAGACTTATCATTTTGTTCTTTCTCACAAGTTAGCCCATCCTAGGACATGACAAGTCAAAAACCCTTCATTATAATCTAAGTTATGGCCTAAAATGGAAGTGACAAGGCATGGCATGCTTGAAAGACTTGAAATGACAAGTCAATGGAGCAAAATCCAATGGGTAATGGGAGGGAGAGGAGGCCGGCCAAGGGGGGAGGAGAGGGAAAGCCCAACATTTTGCTATAAATAGGACTCTTGTCCAAGCATTCAACTCACACCTTCACCCATTCAACTTCTCTCTCTAAGAAAGCTTGTGTTCTTACTCGCTCTTGCTTAGTTCTTGAAGTTTTTCTTGTGTTCTTCAAGAAACTCATCCTAAACCACCCTTTCGATCCATAAAGCTTAGTAGTTTTAGTCAAGAACAAGTTTCGAGAGAAACCTTTCTCTTTCGAAGCTCCCGGAAGCTTACCGTAGGAAGTTACTCCGCCCGATGTACTTATTCTCTCCGTAGTCGTCACTTCCGCCAAGAAGAAAGGTAAAATCCCTAGTCCACTAACTTTACGTATAGCATAGAACCGTATGTTGGAAAGTAGAATGTCCTTAGTTCAAAGTATAAATATCCTTAACCGTTTTCCTTAGGTAGATAAGGTTATCTATCATTGAGTTTTCCTTAAGTAGATAAGGTTATTTATCGTTTAGTTTTCCTCAAGTAGATAAGGTTATCTATCGTTTATAATAGTCGGAATGCTTGATTGTTAACAAGTTTATCTTGCTAATTGAAAAATGAGCATATTGAATGAACGACTTTTACTCTAATAAACATGTGTTGTTTTGAACTTCTCACAAAGAAGGAAAGAATGATTTTCGAAAGATAGAATTTAACACTTGATTAGTAGTATTCAGATTTTGATCTTTAGGATGGATATGAGCATGTATGCATGAATTGCTTGTATTACTTGTGATAAAGCAGAAGTGATTTTCACTCCAAAGGCGTCCGTACATGTGGCGTTATACTTTAAGTGGTGATTTGAGAATGAGTAGTAATATAGAGTTGGATAATCTTGCTAGTTTAGTTTCAAGATTATAACGAATGATTTATGATTACGTATATGGAAAGTCCTACAGTGGAGTCTAAGCATGAAAACGTGACACGAAAATCAAGAAAGTTAGAGACATGACACCTAGGGTGTGTTAAAGGCAAGGAGTGGATTTGAAACCTCAATGTGGCCAGACTTGCCCATTGTGTGTAAAGGAATGATTTTGAAAACCCAATGGGAACCTAGAGCAGCGGAACCATTGTGGTATACTCGGGAACCCGGAGTGGCGGAACCGAGGGATGAATTGTGATTTTCGAAAACCCAAATGGGAACCTGGAGCGGCGGAACCATTGTGGGAATACTTGGGAACCCGGAGCGGCGGAACCGAGGGTTTTGAATTGCGGATTGGTTATTCATGGAGAGGAGTCAATGCCAAATTCCATATTTTTGTGTGCCAATGGAAACTCGGTGCGGCGGAACCATTATAAGGATACTCGGGAGACCGGCGCGGCGGAACCGAGATTGGGTTTGTAAAATGACGATTTTGAAAATGTTGATTTGGTAAATGAAAAGTGAAACCGGTGACACGGTCTACGAGATGTCGCATAGGAGAAACTCAGAAAATCATGGACACCAACGTTAGTGGATAGTGAATGTGGATGTGTCATTGTTAACTGTTTGGTCAATTATGCATGTACTATATGATCTATTATTGGTAAGTTAAGGGTTAGTGGGTATAGATTATTCTATTGAGTTCTCGTAGCTTATGGTGTTAGCTTTGGTGATCCTGACATATTATACTGGTGGTGATGCTGGTATAATGTGTCAGATTTTGTAGATGATCAAGGTAAGATGTACACCTTGGAGGCCGTTAGAGCTGAAGAGCTGGTTAGGATGGAGGAGCAGGCGGAGCTGTAGTTAGGAACCCTAATTTCCCTCCCTTTTGTAATGAAAATACTCTTATGGAGATTGTATTGTAATAATGAGCCAAACTCTATTTTGAAGTTTCAATAAAAATGTCCTTTTAACGTTCCCAAAATTCGGGGCGTTACGTCTTCAATAATTGATATTTTTTAAATTAATACCGAAAATCCCGAAAATAATGTTTAGTGAATAGCATGAACTCATTGTGAATGAGTTTAACTTCATTTTTATAGCGATTGTAGAAAGCTACTGCTCTACACATCATTTATTATGGTGACATAATTTAAAAGTGGGTTTTGGAAACTTAAAGCTCTAGGGCACTAAATTCATTCACTTTAAGATCTGATTGCTACGGTCGTTCTTTGGTCTAAATTCGCCTTCAATAAGGCAACGAAAACACCCTGAACTACCGGAAATATAGACTCAATTAATTGGTAGTCACTAGACACTTCTATAAGGTCATATCATGGTGACAACAACAATGCAGAAAATGTCTTGGTCATCTGCAATGGTAGATGGGTTGCAAATAGGCCACTGATTAACATATTACTTCCTCCGCGTCGAAATGAATGTGTGGATCACAAAGCTATGCCTCCAAAAAGATGTATTTTTTTTCATTAAAAAATTTAAATTTTTTTTGACAAATCAATAAATATCAATAAATTCTTTCAAGTTGTGAAAAAAGTTTAAATTTAACTAAAAAAATATATCTTTATAAAGACCTAAAGTTGTGGGTCAGACATCTATTTAGAGACGGAGAGAGTAACATTTAAGCAAATGAGAGAGATTTGACACCGATACATTCATTAGTTTGTTGCATGTTTAAGTTGGCTAACAAAAATTATGTCCCGTGCACAAAAAAAAAAAAAAAACAGGTTATTACAGGATTTGAGGCACATAGCACTTATGTAGATTTAATTCAGAGTTATTGTTGAGAGATTGATTCTCATGACTTAAACTTAAGCAATCTTTTTGATGAGGAATAAAAATTAAACCATCTAACAAAACAAGAAAAATACACAAACCTTACTATAGAAAAAAAAAACAAAAACAAAAACAAAAAAAGCATCGCGGTTGAAAACCATCAGTCCATTAATGTAAGTGGTATAGGAAATTAGGAAGTCTACACAAGTACCACCAGTCGTGGGTCAGATGACGTCTCTACCACTATTGTAATCCGGACACCTGCTATCATCGAGATCGAGAGAGAGAGAGAGAGAGAGAGAGAGAGAGGTTTTGAATCAAAACATAGCCTTGAGTTCTTTTTTCATCGTATCCTGAGTGGGTTCTATTTTTTTTCCAGCACTAACACGGTTAACCCTCGTGTACAAATCACTTTGTGTCCCATCTTGCGTCCCATAAAGATAATTAGAGTCGCTCATTTATTTTTTAAAAATATTTTATTTTTGATCCCTGTGAAAAATTAGATTAATCGGATATCGTCAAAAGCGTTTACGAAACATTCAATTTTGTCTTAGAACTTGGGCCAAAATTTTGAAGAAAAGTTGGATGTTTAATAAACATCTGAACTTTGATGGTTTTTTTCAGGGATACTAAACAAAATATTTTGAACAAAATGAGTAGCTTTAATCATCTTTAAGGAACCCAGGACGGGCCTCACAACTAATTTGTATGCTTGGGTACGGACCACGTCTATACCCACATCCTTTCTTTTCTTTTCCTTTTCGAAGGCTCTGTTTCCATTCTTGTATAATCTTTGTGCAAATTGGGGACCATCTGCAATGTGAACATGGGAACATATAGGCACTGGCCACAAATGTGGGAGAAAAAAATGAGAGAGAAAGTTGAGCATGGAGCATTTATGGAAGATAAGGATCATTATCTGATTATCATCATCTTCTTCTTGGTCATCGCTAATTAACATTGAACGAAAGACCTCAGCAGAGTTCTGCTGATGAAGTTGGATAGGGAAGTGTAGTCAACTTCACATATCAATTCTGGCAGCAATTAAGCATGAGCTGCAATTGCCTTTCAATTTGGCACGCAAGATTAAGAGATGTAGAGGTGTTGGGTCTGTCGTATAAGATATGCAATCCATGACATTGAACACTGTGATAAGTGATAACACAGTCAGTTCTTGAGTCTCTCTCTCTCTCTCAGTAATTTCTCAGTGAGAGAGAAGATTTTCTACTATTTTTTTTATTTTTTTATTTTTGGATTAACCATCAGTAATCTGGGATGGATTTGGCCAGTGATGGCGATTAACAATGCTGGCAATCTCTCATTTTATCATAAATCTACACTTTAGGTTTACAGTGTGACAACCTACACCTCTTCCTATCAATGAAAACGATCAGCAACCACCAACCAGCAATAGCCACGATGAGATTGAAATCTTATCATGACTTCTAATTTCTCTATGCCAAGATGTCACACTCCTTTTACCAATTGACACAGCAACCCACAGCCAGAGACTCTTTAATCAGGTTCAAAATTTCAAATTCACCGGACCGCCTGGTTGCTCCAATCCTTTACTCAGGTTCCACAAAATTAATCGCCGCATTGATTTGGCAGGTCAACAATGGCAAAAATAAGAACACAAATAAGCACATAAGATAGTTTGGAGTGACCACTCCAAGTGAGTGCCTGACTGAAATCCATAAATCACGGACTAAACAATTGAAGCCTACACCCGCCTAGTTTTCTCAATGACGCTACTTACGAAGCATTCATTAGGGAATTGTTTCGTAAACATTTGAGCAATGGGCAACTCCTATTTCTACATGGGTGCACTGATAGCTTTACCAGTATAAATCACATACTCGAGTTATTCCAGCAACTCTGGAAATGCTGTACTAATGCCCGAAAGCACATCCATAGAATCACTAGAGCAAAAAGCAAAATGCATATGCAAGAATCAAAAGACAGTCAATTGCATACACTAGGTTGAGCTGATCGATCAGGCACCCATTTCAGAGAATTGGTTTACATCATACAAGAAAGAGTATTACTTGCCCAGATGGACATAGCAGCACGCAGAACATCACACTGAGATACTAATCTTCACAAAGTTAAAAGGCTCTTAAATGTGATTTCCCTCTTTTCTATGCTAATAATGCAAGTACAAACTAATCAATAGAAATTTCACACAGCAATGACACTTAATACAGTCCATCAAAAGACTTACTCAAGGAAGTGCACCGAGGTTGTGGAGGTCATTTGATTGGCCCTCTGTCTTTGGGGGTACATTATAAATATTCTTGAGCATGTCTTGCATCTTGCAATACATTAGCATCTGGGATGCATCGCTTCCTCCACCACTGCTGCTCTGTGAGGCCCTTGAACTCTCCTGAAGCTTTAACTTCTCAAATAGGTACTGCTTCTCTTTCTCAGCCTCGTTCAAACGCTGTTTCAGATATCTGCTGGCATAATCATCCTCTGACTTGTCTGATTTAGAAAGTGCAATCCTTTGCAGCCTCTCTGCTTCTCGCCTAGCCTCACTGGCTTTGACATCAAACATATCTGCTTCTGCTTGTTTAAGCCTCACGATGCTTTCAAGCTCATCGATTTGTTGTTTCTTCCTCTGCCTCTCCATCTTTAGAGAAGCCACTTCTCTAGCTTTATCGGTGAGTTCCTGATCACAAGCCTCAACAGCAAGGCGGGCTTTCTTTACCATACGCAGCTTCTCATCTGCCACCATTTCCATTTTCCTGATGGCTTCTTGCACAACATCGGCAATCCTGTTGAATGCCTCTTGGGGAGCTATTAGCCGACCACTTTCCTCGCTTTCTGAATTCTTCGATGGGTCCAACTCAAGCTCTGTACAAACAGAAAACTTTAGAGGATCAGGAGAAAGAGTAACATGGTTCTTAAATATACATCATTTTTTGTTGCGACTGGAATATAGTGTGTTAGAAACCCAACAAGCGGAAGCAGATCTATTCTGAGTTAGGTTTCATCCATATCTCTCCAAGGCTTTTGTATGACATTCTTAAAGAACAATTCAACAAACAGATTCTCTTACTTTTTCCCTTGACATCAACTTCCAACAAAGTTGAACAAATTTCATGTCCAACAATTCAGACAACCAGGCCACACGGGTATCAACTTATAAAAGGCACTGATTTAAGGACAAAACAGCTTAGAAAAAGAACCCCAAAAAATGTTGACAAGAAACTAGTTTACTTTTTTTTTTTTTTAAATAATTATCATCATAAGACAAAAAGTAAATTGAAAGGCAACTTTGGATGAGACATTGTTACACGAAATAAAGTTGCTCTTAGAAATTGGAATCAATAAACTAGTAACAGGAAAGCTGCACTCCAGCAGTTAACTTATCCTCTCTGGCTTAAAAACATTGTATGCTATCAAGAAATGCGAAACAGAAACTGACAAATACATAACTTTTGTAGAACCCAGACAACAGTACATAAAAACACGAAGAAATAAAGAAGTAGCAAAGAAATAACACAAAGAAAGGAGCTTTTCGATGGTTCTCCTCACAAGTCCTAACAGCTACTGCCATTCAAAGTCAGATGAACATAAAAGAATAACAGCACACTGATCACCGAAAGATCCATTCACATTTCACAACTTAACCATGAGTCCATCTGTATATCTACATATTTTGGCCTTCTATCCAAGTCAGTAATACTTTTCACACGAATCTCGTACAGATCTTTGACTCTTATTGTAACTCTGTATACCTACTCTGTAATAGGTGTACACTTTTATGCTGCCTACATAGCTCACAAAATGGAGTCACAAGTTTATTCATTGGAATTACAAAGATCATTCATAATTTCATAGACAATCATGGGACCATGCTAATAGGACTTAAACATAGGAACTAAGTGCAATAAAAACAAATAACAAGACACTGCCTAAATCAAAGCAATTTGTTAATCTTTATGGGCACTACCAAGTATTAACTCGTCAACAACAGCTACCAATTAAATTGTGTCAGTTCAATGGATTGCCATTGACACTTAACCGTGGAAGAAAGTTTCTGCCTTTATAGCTATGATTTTTTCCGTTCCTGGTAGGAGTACCAAAAAAATAAGCGCATTTAATGAAATGCTCTTCTCAGAATACCTTGAAAGAACATTAAAATTACTTTACAAGCCATAGGTTCTGCCATCCCGCCTTTCAGTTTGTCTATGAGTTCCTCACACTTCCAGAAGAGCTTCCTACCTCTGGGATCTTCACTCCCACGGAAAATTCTACTTGCATAATCGAGTTCCCTAATCAGTGACTCACGATCCCAACTTGGTGCACAGTGTTGGAACACATCTTTGACCCAACCCAATAACTCAGACGTTCTACTGCAAGCTCGGCATCTGAAAAGCATATCTGCTGGAACGGAACCAGCCTTAACACCAGGGCCCATCCCAATCAGCCCATTACGGATAGCACAATCTGTGTGCGTCCAATGAGAACATAAATCACAACCTATCCACCGGCATGTGTTCACTTCAAAATCAAATTTGGTACAAATCACACACATGCAAAGGTTGCAAAAACCATTTCTCATAGAGCAAGTTTCGCAGGTACATTCCTCTGCTGGAAGCAGACTCCCACATGCAATGTTTCTACACCTCTTGTAAAGGAAAACCTCAATGAGGGAAGCTTGAGAGAGACTAACACTGGGATGCAAAAACGCCTGAATCCCAGTCTTGATCGCGACGAGAATTTCTAGTTGGACCCTATGTGCCCTACTCAATGTTTTATCTGTCAAATCACTCCTACTCTGAACTAACTTTTGCATAAATAGGAACTCATCCCTATGCAAAGAACCACCTGATCCTTCAAGAACAATCCGAAGTTCGCACTTAAGCTTTTCCAAAAACTCATCCGGAAGATGCTGCATTCTTTCGGATATTACCTCCACTCTTTCTCTGGTCACGTCTCTCAGAGACATCTTATCTGAGCTTGAGATATGGCGGACAACAGAATGTTCAGCAAAACCATTTTCCCCTTCCTTTTCCTTCTCCAGTTTTTTCGCCATCAAGGCATCAGCGGTGGGCCAGGTTTCACGTGAGCTAGCACTTTCTGATGGAGATTCGCGGATTTGATCAGAGTTTGAGCCACGCTCTTGAAGATTGGGAGAGCCACAAGCATCGGGTGGGACCAGGGATAGTGATGTCTGTAGTCCTCCAGGTCGTGGTTGTTGACGAGGAGGCAGCATTTTCGGTGAAGGTTGATGATGGAGATGAGACCCAGAAGAAGTTCCCATCCAACAATATGCAGTTCAAATCTGAAAGAAAGTAAACACTGTTCACTAAGAAATGCTCAGCAAGATCACCTGCTAGATCACCGGTGTGTTTCGATAAGAAAACAAATAGACACCAACTGGAAATGGTAAATAGCAGCATTGACTAACGTATATCCCTAGTCAAGGATTCCCCTTAGCGAAATTAAACATCTAAAACAGATCCCAGAGTATCTGTTCTCTCCCCCTAAATTAACCACTCCATAGGATTTTCAGAAAATAGAACAGATGGCAGTGTATTTTCTAAAATTTGACATGTAACATGCATTTTTTCCGTTTCCGGAAACTACGCGCCCATTTGAACCACCAGATACTTTTCTCAAAACAGTAGAAACACATGAATTTTTTTTAGTTAAATCATTCACCAAAACCAAGACGCACATAATTCGAGCCTAGCAGTGACAACTCAATGTTTAGCTTCAAAGTTCCAATCTTTTTCCTTCCATCGATTGGTGAATGCAAATTGACTAAAACAGAAGAATAGATTAAAAGCAAACTAACAGTATCCATTTGAAACCCGAATCTTCTACAAAATTCAGCAAAAACAGCACCAACATAACATCTCTATAAACTAAATCTGGCCTTGTTTCCATCAAACTAGAAGTTGTAGTACTTGACTTTTTTGTTGTCTTTATTCAAAAAAAAAAAAATTAAAAATCACATTTGTTGGTTTGCGCCAGACTTTTATGGATTATTGGTTCACCTCAACGAGAGGAATCGGAAATGTAAACAATTATGACATTTACCCAAACAATTTGTAACATATCCAAGCAAAAGTCAAAAAAAGCTGCTTTTCCAACTTTTTCTTGAATATTTCCAAAAAATGTTGGGTAAATATCACAATTTTTTTACTTCTCCGATTTCTCTTGTCGAGACAAACCAATAATCCATAATATTTTGGCACAGAACCAACAAATGCGAATTTTTTTGTGAATAAATACGAAACAAAAAAGTCAAGTACTTCGACTTTCAGTTTAGTTTCATCGACAAATACAGTGACCCCACCACAGACGTAAACACACATCATCGCACAGACCAAAAAAGAGCAGTCACAAGATCGACCGTCATTAATTTTCTAGTGCGTACACATTACCAATTCCCAGTTTTCAGATTCAAAACTTCCTAGTCCATAATTAGCACTAAAACACCAGAACAGGGAAAAACAGAACACGAATAAAGCAATCGGTACAGCAGAAATCAACAGCAAGAAGGAAAGGAAAGGAAAACAGAACAAGAGAGATCTAGGTTTAGCTAGAGGAGGGATCACTCACCAGATCTCCGCGTATCGGGTGAAGGAAATCAAGCGAGAGAGCAACGAACGAGTCTTTGCCTTCTTTGCGGAAGAAAAGAAACCCTAGTCAACCCGACTCACTGGCTCTTCGATAGATCGAACAAGGGTTTCTCTTCTCGGTCTACTTTACCTTTTCTTACAAGCCGTTGGTGAAGAACACGCTGAAGAAAACTAATTAACTAAAATAAAATGTCAAAAAGGGTCAAGACAAACAAGGGCGACTGGATTGGCCGGTCACCGGTTAGTCTCTGCCTCAGAAGTCAATACTCGTAACCTCATTTTCTCCTCTCTCTCGTTGACTTGCGGAGCTTTTGGTAATTTGGGAGGGATTGATTGAAGAAAATAGTAGAAAAAGATTTGCCCCGATTGGAGATAGACAAGGAAAAAAAAAAAAGGGATACGCCATTCAGTGTACCTTAAATTGTGTCGGAAGCCACTCGAGGTCCCATAAAATGATAGGAACTATTTAATTTGTTTCAAATATTTTTTAAAGAATTTTTGTGAAAAATTAGTTTCTTGGAATATAGGTAAGAGTTTGATCAATTCGTTCGATTTTTTGCTTGCGAAAAAACTAGAAAAATTTATGAAACTCATGGGGTAATGAAAGTGATAACAAGTGCAATGAGCAGGGGGAAAGCGAGAATTTTGTGTTTCGAGAAGCAAAAAGAGAGAATAGTGTTGATCCATAAATAAATCCGGCCAACTCCTGTAAGCCAACTATCTCAAGTCAACACATATAAAAGTAATAATAGATCTTATTTTCATTCCAATTATCAATACAATAGTGAACTCCAAAAAATAGTCCCGCAAATAATTTTAAAATCAGACAGCAAACTTGTTTGTTAAGGAGATAAGTTTTGAGCAGAGGTGGCAATCTCAAACACATATTTTTTAATCCGTCCAAATTCACCCACTTGTAATCTAACCTAACTCGTCCATATTTTATAATGGGTTGAACCCACATCAAATCATATTTACATAGATTTAAATGGGTTGAAAATGAACCGGGGGAGTGTGCTGCGCGGCCGCCGGCGCCTCCTTGCCGGCATCGGTCCGACGATCAAAAACGTCAACTGCGTAGAGCTCGTCGAGTAATACAAGTGTACCAAAATCAACTCAATCAAATATCGTTAAATACTTCATCGGAATACATATAACTTGAAAAAAAATGAATCCTAATGGATACGAAACACTAGATCAAAACCACTGAATCCATTCTTTTCGAATTATATGTGTTCCGATGAGGCACTTAACGATATTTGATTGGATTGATTTTTGATACACTTGTAGTACTCGACGAGCTTCACACAGTGGACGTCTCCGATTGTCGGTCTGATGCCGGCAAGGTAGCGCGGGCAGCCGCGCAGCACACTCCCCTGGTTTGTTGAAAATGGGTTCAATATCAGCTTGAATTAAAATGGATTGATCGTACTTTTGTTACTGCTACTACCACGAAACAAAGGACAAGTCACTCACCACTCAGGAGAACGGAAAGTCTTCTACAACTAGGAATACACTCTAAAACCTTCTCTCTCTCTCTAAAAATAAAAATAAAAACTTCTATTCCTAACTTTCGTTATCAGAATTATCCAAACATGGCGGTGCGTGCATAAGGAAGTGATAAGTGTTTGTCCTCCCATGCGATCACATGTTCGAATCTTATGGAGGCCAAACATTCCAATGTCACTGTAAGGTTTGTCCGATTGTTAACCGTGATGTCCCAAAATTAATTGAAGTGCGCGCAAAATTACCTGAGCATGAAAACAATTCACTAGAATGCCAAGAGTAATTTTTTTTGCCGATAAAAAAAAAAATCTTTTTATGGATCACCAAGAGCAACTTGAGTTCAGAGTCTAGACCAGTAGATCAAGTGCTTCGCAGCGGGCATGATCCTCTCCACCTCCCTTGTTGTCGAGATCGTTGTCGCCAACTACCTCTTTGTCCAGAACGTATTCTTTCTCTCTAGATTTCTTCATTCACGTGTAATTTGAAATCTGAATGATTTTCAGTGCGATCATATTCTTCAATGACAAGATTGCAATTTTAGACGGATATCGAAACTTGTTTTTTGCATTTTTTTCCAAAGGAGATGTTCCCAAGTTCTCAAAAATCCATTTCCTCTAAAAACAGAAAACTATTTTTTGAATGCATTTGTAAATGCTACAAATGTAGCACCTATCCCCTTGCTACCATCAGAAATGAAGGAAGGGGAGGGGGAAAAAAACCGGATCGGGTGGGACGATTTGGGTTTGATTTGACTCATATTCGATCCAATCCGTTTATTATTTTACCCATATTTGACTCGTGATTTGTTTCAATCTGTCCATTTGCCACCTCTAATTTTGAAGGTAGAGCGATATGGAGGAGATATGGTAGACGGGATTATAAATGAATAATGTTATGTATCGTAGTTAATATTAACTTTTCATAAATAAAAAGCCACAATTAATTAATAATGGGTTGGAGCGGCCAAAATTTATACGTGTGAGGTGGATATAATAGTCTAGGTCTCAAATGCCAGACAAACATCTGACTAAGGTAAATCCAAAAGAGAGTTGTTATATCCACTACCATTCATTCACTGCATTTTTTGTGGGGTTCATCTTGGATTCTAAAAAAATACAGAAAAATATCTATAAATTTTAGAATAATATATTATGGGGCCCTATAAAAAATCAGCTCTAACAAATATCGATAAATATTATTTCTTGATTCGTAGGGGCGAAACTGAACAGTTGAGCAGTTTCGCCCATACAAATCAAGAAATAATACTTATCGATATCCGTTGGAGCTGATTTTTTACAGGGCCCCATAAAATATTATTCTAAAATTTATGGATATTTTTCTGTATTTTTTTGGGACCCGAAGTGGGTCCTACAAAAAATGTAATGGATTGTGTAGTGGTTGGAAGTAGGGTAGCTAGACTTATTGAACAATAAGTCTAGGTACACTACATCCAAGCACTACACCATCCACTACATGTTTTGTAGGGCTTACCTTGGGTCTCAAAAAAATATAGAAAAATATTCATAAATTTTAAAATAATATATTATGGGATCCTGTAAAAAATCAGCTCTAACAAATATCGGAAAGTATTATTTCTTTATTCGTAGGGACAAAACTGTGCAGTTAAACAGTTTCGTCCCTACAAATCAAGAAATAATACTTACCGATATTCTTTCGAGCTAATTTTTTACAGGGTCCCATAAAATATTATTCTAAAATTTATGGATATTTTTCTATATTTTTTTGGAAGCCGGGGTGAGCCTCATAAAAAATGTAGTGAATGGCGTAGTGGATGAATGGTAGTGTATTGAAATCATCGAAATCTAAAATCTCAATGAATTGTAGTAAATCTGAACATTTAGTTTAGCGAACAAACTACCCCTAAAAGTCATTCATTAGTGGTCAATTTAGGTATCATATTTGGGTGTATTATGATTTGCATCTTAAAAGACAATAACACATGCATTAATTGCAAAGGAGATATCGAATGGAAAATTCTACTACTACAAACAAACACACACCCACTCTCACAATAAGGGTGGGTCCACGCATACTGGATGTGTAGTGTGTGCGGGCTCCACCCTTGTTGTGAGTGTGGGTGTGTGTTTGGGTGTATAAATGGGTGTGGTTGTAGAATGATTGATATCGAATATACAGGCATCAGAGCAGAGTGGGAGGAGGAGCCGAGACAAGAGGTGGCAGCCAAGATGAAGGAAAATGGAAGCGGATTTGGCATATGAAAGCAGAGCACCCATGAAGGTACCGTACCTACGGTGTCTGTTAATGCTAATCTCTTGTCAAAAAGAAAGTCCCAGCGGAATATTGCTTAATTGTGTCCTATTTTTTGTGGATTGTAACCCGAAACAGTTTCGCATATGTGGAGTATTGCTTAATTGTGAGATAGAGCTAAAAGGGTATGGTTATTCTCTCCCTTTCGCTTTAGACCTGAAGCAATGGAGGCTGCTCAATTTGGGGAGGTTGGTTTGGAGTACTGCTATTGGGAATATTGCCAAGCTACAAGGAGTACGGAGACGATGCCTAGAGAGCACAATGGGGCGCATGATCAGCGATGGGTACCGCCAAATCCAGGGTTCTTCAAGGTTAATGTTGGTGGGACATTTGACGCTGTTTCAGGACGAGGGGGTGTCCGCGGGAATGTGATTCGGAATGACCAACGATAGATTAGAAGTATGAGGGCAATTCCTTTCCCACATGCCGCGTCAGCTGAGATGGTGGAGGCTATGGAATTTCGTACTGATGCACTGGAAGCTATGAATGCAGAGGATGGGCTGAAGTTTCTGGTGGAAGGGGACGCTCAAGGGATTGTCAAGATGTTGAAAGAAGAAGAATCCAGCTTGGATATCCTCATTAGAGATACTGTTTCTTTAGCTCAACTTTTATAGTTTTGTTCTTTTCATTTTGTTTCCCGTAATTTTAATAGGGCGGCTTACGTCACATTCAAATATGTCTTATCTCTTGATCATTATGTCCTGGAGTAGAGATTTTCCAATCTGGTTACAATGTGAAGTTTGTTTGGACTCTCCGTTGTTGCTATATTTAATAGTAAAACTATTGATTGATTAATCAAAAAAAAGAGGATTTAGGGAAAATTTCTATTATATCCCTTCGACTTTGACCAAAAATTCAATTTGATCCTTCACCTTTTAATTTGAACAAATAAATACTTCTACTTTTGAATTGATTCCAATGTCATCCCTAACTTGGACTCCGTTTGATATTTGGATGGAAAAAGGTCATGTGCTGAGCACATGACCATTTTTGAGGGGTAAAATTGCCCATTCTCCTTCCTCCCGCTTCCATCCCCAGCTTTACCACCATCACATTTCTTTCTGTCTCCATTTCCCTCTATTCCCCTGCTTCCACACATTCCCCTGTTCTCTCTCTCTCTCTAACAAATGAGTACATAATTTTGGAGCCCTTTTCGCATTTTTTAGAGAGAAACTGTGTTTTTTTCCATTGTTCCTTTTGGGTCTAATCCAAATAAGACGAAACACATAAATTGAAGAAATGAGAAACTAGCTCCAATCAATTGCGTCAATCTTTATGGATACGACACACTTGTGAACAATTGAACATATATAACAGATAGAGATTTTAGAATAGAAATTGGGTATTAGGGATTTGTTACAGGGAAGAAATGGTTCTAAGATGGAGGAGATTATTTTGTACATCAATTTCCCGGCCAAAGATCGAGAATGAAATGATTCCGAAGGAAGAACATAAACCAGCGGCAATCCTAGCCCTAGATTTGGTTCCAATTTCAGATATTTTTCAAACCCTTCTACCCCTTGAATACAATTTCACCATGTTCCAAGCCCTAACATCCAGCGCCAAACATCGAGAACTCAAAATTAACCAGATTATTCACCGATTTCAAACCAATTAAGTCCACGACTCCTAAACAAATCTGGCCACCTACTTCTTGGGTTAGAACAAATTGAGGAAACAGAAGGGGAGGTGAGAGCGACATCGAGGAAGAGGGGTGGTGGTTGGTAGGCGACATAGAAGTGGTCGGAGGAGATGGAGGCTGAGAGGAAGGATTGAAGGGAAGTAGAGGAGGAGGGCTGTGGAGGAAGAGGGCCAGGAAGGAGGGACGAAGGTATGGGTTGGGGAGAGAGAGACACTTTGGGTTTTGAGGGAGGATGGGAATGGGCAATTCTACCCCTAAAAAACAATCATGTGCTGTGCACATATTGATTTGCCGTCCAAAAAGTAACGACATCCAACTAAGGGTTTACATTGAAATCAATTCGAAAATAGAAGTATTTATTTGATGAAATTAAAAGGTGAAGGACCAAATTGAATTTTCGATCAAAGTCGAAGGGATATAACAGAAATTTTCCCAAGGATTTATCATTGTACTCTTTTTTATCATATAAGGACTGATCATTTTTTTTTATCAGAAAAAAATTTACTATTAATCACCGAATTCAAAAATTACAAAGATTAAAAGGACAAGGGCTCAGAAAAATTAAAATTACTTAATTTTCATAGTCCGAGACCCAAGCTCTAGTCGAAGACCAACAAAACCCTAAAAATACCCCCAAATCCGAAATGCCGCTTGTCTCCACTGCTACCATACCTGAACAAACACCTGCCCAAACAACTCGATTATTGCTCTCCAAATGAGTTAGAATTAACCAAACCGAACTTGTTTGGTCCGGTTTGAGGTTTGAAATTTCCAAACGGAATGAACCGGTTGAGTTGAAAAGTTTGTCCAAGAAAGAACTAAACCGAACCGATTTCACCCCATTGAGACCCAAGTTGGTAGATGTTCAAATAATTGCTCAATAACCTGCGCCCACTAGGCCACTACCACCTTACGTGGAATGAATGTGGAGTAGAGTTTTAAAATGTCGGGCTCATTCAACCAACTTCCATATGCGATGCTATCCAATTTATGAGACCTTTAAATTCTGTTCTCAATTTTCACATGGTGTGCGCGAGTTTGAAACACCAAATTATATAGGAGTATTAAAATTCGTGAGAGTGAGAATTAAGAGCTCGAGCGCAAAGTATTTTAAAGGATTATGTCACTAAGGCTCCGAACATGCATGTCCGGCCGTTGGAGCACCGGCTACTAGAATGTAGCCCATTATTGCATATATGAGAAACTGGTATGTAGGATTTGAGCTCACTACAATGTACTAGTCAAATGCAGTCATTGTACTATTATCGCTCAAAGCCTATGAACAAGCAGAGTGAATAGTGACAACAAAAAATCAGCTTACCTGGGTGACACCTTTCAGTGATTTTTTAAATTCAGGCTATGAGTGATTTTTTAGAAGTTGTTTGATAACTTAAATTCAGTACTTAAAATTGAATCAATTAATAAATAATTAATTTTTTCCTGGAATTAATAACTGATTAAGTATGTCTAATAATCATATTTTACATTACTTAACAAATTAAGTATCACTTAAAATATAGGCTAAAAGAATTAATAACTGATTAAGTATGTCTAATAACCATATTTTATATTACTTAACAAATTAAGTATCACTTAAAATATAGGCTAAAAAGTTTGAAAAAATTAAGTAGCTTCGAGCTACTTAATTCTGACTGAATTTTTGTGTGCTTGCATTCAACCACCACAACCACTCTCACCACCACCCCTACTCCACTGTCACTTCACGACCATCACCATCACTGCACCGCCACCTGCCACCATCACGCCACTATCACTCCGCCGCCGCCACCAACATTAGTCCAGGGACGGAACCAGGATTTTACCCTATCGGTGGTGAAATATACACTAAAAAAATAAAAAGATGCATAACAATATTAATAGTTATCGGCTCCACAAAAAAATAAAATAACATAACAAAAACTATAGTAAAATGTTTTTGCATATGGAGTACGAAAAAAGACTAATGATTGAAGATAGGGGTAATGATTGGAGAGAGATGAGAAAGTAATAATTGAAAAAATAAGATAATGATTGGAAAAAGAAATAGGATAATGGTTGAAAGCAAAACTAAAACTAAACGGCTAACTGAACAAAGCCTTTAATTTTTGGCATCGATAATGTCACTCTCCAAATTTATAATGTCACTCTCCAGATCCCTATATGAAAGACCCCTCTATGAATTTTCCAAATTGATAACTGCATTCCCTTTTTGGGAGTGACTTATAAATTTGGAGAGTGACATTATAATTAAATTCCCTTAATTTTTTAGGTTAAACTGTTTTAGGGTTAGAGTGTGGAGTTTTTTTTTTAATTACACATCATCATTTATATTATTTCACTTTGGCCCACTGAATTTAGTTTTGGAATAGTTTTTTGGGTATCCTTTCTTGAAAAAAAAAAAGTAGAAGATTTATGATTAGTATAGAATAAAAAGTAAAGAAAAAACCTAGCAGTGGCAAGACTATATAAGTTGAGGATAAAATTATTTTTTGACATATAATAATTGCATTTTCAAAAATTCTTGTCGTGGTGGCCGCCGTCACTAGACCTCTCCTAGTTCCATCCCTGATTACATTACACAACCACCACTCCAACACCACCGCCGCCGCCACCACCACCACCACTCCTAAATAATAAACACAGAGTGAGATTTGAATGCACTGGATGAACTGTTGAGAGCGAAATAGAAAACGGCATTGGCCCAAAACAATGAATGGATTCAGCATTATTTGGATTCCATTTCTTGTCCTTGCATCAATGGTTCTAATGTACTAATGTAATAGTTTTCTTTAGTCGTGTGTTATGAAGAATCTACTCAATATATCCTAAGCCCAATCCGACTTGGTATCCACAAGAGTTGAACCCACAGCCTTTACTACAACTAGTTGCAGCCACAAAATCCTTAAACTAGTTGTCCTCGATTAACCATATTAATACAATTAAGTTGACGAAACCTACTCCACCCTTGCAAATTTCCTACAACGAAGCCCTATTTTTTGAAAGTCTCAACTGAGGCATGAAAGAAAATTCATATTATCGCGTTTTCGTGCGCAAAACACACCAGTTAAAATATCTCTTCTGCACAAATAAATTCTTTCCACAGCAATGATAGTGCAAGATATAATGCATAAAAGTTCTGAATATATATATATATATATATATATATATATATATATATATATATATATATAATCTGCCAAAGATCATCCATTAGCACAGAAAACCATTGCCAAAGATCATCCATTACTAAAACATCAGTACATTACCAAAGAAAAAAGGAGTATAGATATAAGTAGGCTAAAGATGAAGAGAGGTATCAACTTCAGAATCCGAGCCCTTGAATCTGCTCGGCGGGGCGCGCAACGAGGGCTTATCAGTGAGCCACGATTTCACCAATTCTGGTTTGATATCAACTCCCCTGAAGCTGGTGTGTTTGATTTCTGAGCTAGGCCAGAGGGACAGAGAAACCGAATGCCTCGGTGGAGGGTTTAGTACTGTTTGATCTTTTTCAAAAAAACACTTGGTTGATGGCTTAAAATGGGTAGTTTCAGTAGGATTATTACTGGAATGGTTGCTATAATTTTCAGACTCCCATAACTTTCTCAGCATCTCCTTCCTCTGTCTCATCTCCTTCACCCTCCTCAATCTCTTGAACCGCTCCTGCAACAGCGCAATGGAGGAGTGAATGACTACCTGATCACTACTTTCCTTACCCATTTGAGCTGTTTTTGCTCATTCAACCACCAATATAACCTGCATGCTTATATATACAGCATGAGTACGATAAGGGTATTTTAGTCAATTTTGGGGAGTCCTGTTTGTTTTAATTGATACTAAATTCATTCCAAGAGGCTGATCGGGGGAATCAGGAGCCAAGATGAATAGTCCAAGAGGAAAAGGCAGGGTGGTCAATCTAATGAGTACTTTGGTTGAATGTGTGTGAAAGGAGGGAGGCCAAAGTGGAGATAAAGAAGAAAAGGGTGGGAGAGAGAGGACAAAAGTTGATTAGCAACTAGCACATGGAAGGGTGTGTTTGGAGGAATAATGGAATTGGGGTACTGATATGCTCTGTCCAGCTTGTCCCCAAAACTAAAGCCCCTTTTGGATTTTGGAGACGAATCTACATTATGGGTGCCACTTTTTTGGGTGGGCTCTCTAATTGATATCAACATTTTTAGTAATTTATTGCAGCTTACAAAAAATATGGTAAATTCTGATTTTGTTTAAATTTAAAGTCAATTTTTTTATAATCAAGTGTTTTGAGTTATTCCACGTGCATCTCGACTAAATCGAGGTCTTGAAAGAGGTCAGGTTATAGATAGTGGGAATGACTCAAACACTAGAGGCCAATAGGGCAATAGTTAGGTTAGAACGATGTGCAAATATCTCATGGATCCAATAGTTATTTGTTGCGGTGAGAATCAAACCTGCTAGTTCGGAAGGATATAAAATTTATTTGCCATCATGTTCCTACTCGACTACCCGTTAAAATTAAAAGGCAAAATTAATTATTAAGATAACACTCTCCTTATTATCGGAAAATTTTCAAGCTTTTTCAATTGTTTTTGCCTCATAAACAGGAAGGAAATTCTAAGCCAAACAAAACCACACAAATTTTGAAAAGAAGGGTTGAAAGAAAATAAGTTGGCCCGAAAAAACTACACCCATAATTTGCTTGAAATCCTTTCATTCAAACTTTTGTTGTCCCCAAATTATCTCTTTTTATTTCTCGGGGGAATGAGAAAGGAAGAGGCCCGAGCAGAAAAGGACAAGAAGTAAGAAGTGGGAATAATCTCACATATGTATAGTAGGTCATGATGCTTTGTTTGGAACAATAATATGCCCAATCATAAATAAAAAACATTCAAACATTCTCTTTTCATTCTCTCTCTTCTATGTATCAAAAAGTGTACCGACATTCCCCCCTCCTCTCTCTCTCTCTCTCTCTCTCTCTCTCTCTCTCTCTCTCTCTCTCTCTCTCCCCCCCCGTCTCTCTCTCTCTCTCCATTTTTTTTTTTGTCTTGGAGCATTTGGAAGGGAATGGCATGCAGGTATGAAAGCTGCATATGCTTAGTGTTAATGGATATAGGATGCTTCTTTTTTATGCAGCACACATACCGCACCACCCCCACTCTACAATGTGGTTTGGAGTATTGGTTTGGAATTTCGAACTTCGAAGGACTAGCTAGCTAGTAGCTAGTAGTGGAAAATGAACGGTAAACAAAGCGTGCGTTTGTAATTCCACTAGTGCATATATAGGGTTTCGATTTTAACACCCCATTTTTACCATCTACACTTCTTTTTTGTCTTTATTTGGAGTGAATTTACTACATTGTCCTTCATGTGTGGAAAAGTGAACTTATGAAAGGGTAATAAAGTAAATTCAAATGAATAAAGACAAAAAAGGAAGTACGGATGGTAAAAAAGGAGTGTGAAAAATAACTACACATGATATATGTACATTTGTAGTTGTATCCAATCAACGTGAATATCCAGTTCTAGCTTTGGCATTGTGGGTGTGGCACCGAAATTTAATTTTTTGTGCCATTTTTTAAAAATGACAAGGTACTTTGCAAAAAATGCCTGGCATTGTGGATCCTCTAACCTAAATATTTGGTATCATTGTCCCTACTATTTTGGTCGTTTTCTATATTTCATTAGATTCGAGTTAATTCTTTTTTGAAATTCTCATTCCTCTTGACGAAGGAAATCTGGAATGTAAAAATTATGCCAAAAACTCTCAAAATTCACAAACTACAAAAAAAAAAAAAAAAAAGTATGGTTTTTCATTGAGTTTAATGTCTTTAGTGTCATTTTATCTAGACTTTTTTCAATTTCAATCCATATATTATACTTTCATGATTGTTCACTCAAGACGAATAACTAATCTCATAAATCATGAAAAAACTAGAGAAAAAAACCATCAACAATATCCAACCTGTCTTTAGAAAAAAGTAATTATGTCCAAACATTATCCTAATCCACGAGGGTAAATTCTAGCAGTTCCTAACAAAACGAATAGCAATTGCACCTTATACTTAGATATCCATGTACGGGTTAGATAGTTGGATCAGAATGAGTGGCAGGTTGATTATCAACAGACAGGTCCAACACTCTTAGAGAACGGTGGTGGGATTAGTCACCAAAAAATTAGTCAAAGTATACGTAACCACGTAAGTTGGCTCGAACCCTTTATAGAGAACCGGACAAAACACTCCTAAAAAGCCTCATTGATGTTTAAAATTTGCTTACTTAGAAAAAGAGTGAGGGAGTATTTCGTTGACTAGAGCAAAGGCCCGAATATAATAGTTATTCCTTAAAGTTCTCATTTTTTACAATAGCAAAGGCCCGAAATTTTTGTCAGGGATTAATAAAATTTCTTTTGTCGAGGAAAAAAAATCCACCAGAAATGAGTGATCATAATGAATGAATATCATAAAAGACATTACGTTCACCAATTAAGGTGAATGTCATCGAAAGGTCTACCTAAAATAATTCTAACGTACAAAATCCTACAAAGAGACTAATGCGTATCCTATATATGTCACGGTGATGAAAGCTATTATATCAAACCACATGGAAGCGGCGTATTTACTTGAGAAAAAGCACATGAAAGCGGGGATGTTGTAGCACGCTCTACAGGACTATAGTGCAGGGAGGCTACATCCTTTTGGTGCAAAGGGCTCATTAACCGTTTGGGACTTTCTTTAATTTTTTAGAAAAATGATTTTCACATTCCTCGTTTTTATATTCAAATTCCCATTTTTGCCTTTTAGCAAAAAAAAAACGCTTTCAACACTAAAAAACAAAAAAAAAAAAAAAGTGTCTGAATATCAAAATTTCACACTCCCATTTTTGTTTATCAATTTTTTTTATTATTAAAATCGCATTTGCTAATCACGTTTTTGGAAAGCTTACCATATAAACACGCTTTGGTGGTTGGTCAAGCCGTATAAAGCTGGGAAATTTGTTAGCCATAAATCACGCTTCTTCCGCTTTTGGGGGGGGGGGGGGGGGGGGGGGGGTGTGTGTGTGTGCGCTCCTCCCTCCTCCCCGAGCCTCCTCGTCCCTCTTCTTCCTCCCTCTCCTCATGCACTCTTGGCCATGCGTCTTCTCCCGTCTCCGCCTTCCACCACCACTGTTCGGCCGTCGGGATCCACATCTAGGGGATTCCGATTTTGTGCTTAATGGCTAGGCGCAGCAGTGGGTGATAGTGGCGGGACGCGAGGCCTATCACCACCGGGAACCACTTTTGGGGGTCTCCAGTTTTGTGCCTAATAGCTAGGTGTTTGTCCTCGTGTGTGCCGACGATTCGAGATCCAGTAGATCTACGTTTTTTGGCGGGGGTTTGCTGGATTAGTATGGATCTATTTGGCAGTGGAGGTGGCGTGTGGTTAGTGGTGGGCGGTGGTTCTATACATTTTTTTTTTTTGGTGTTTTTTTTTTAGGTGGTGGTTGGGGGTTTGGCTAGAGTTCGGTGGTGACGGCTTCTATGGGTGGCTCTGCCATTGCGGTTCAAGTCGTCTTCCTGCCTCAAACTAGGCTTGGCCCGTTCGGGGCTAGACTTGGCCCTTGTACAACTGATTTCCACAAGTTTTTTGCTATCCTTGGTATGGAGCTCTGCCATCCCGAGGCGTCGTCTAGATACGTGTTTCGAGTTTGCCGATCTATGAATTTTTCAGTGTGAAGCAGGTATGGTGGCTCTTGCAAAGGCATATGTCCTGCTTATGTAATGGCTCCATATTGGAGTATTCAATTACGCTTTGGAGTTCGACGGAATCGTCTCAGATTTGGACTGGTGGTTGTTTTGTGTTCCTCTGTTTTAGTTGATTGTCAGTTGTCGCCGTTGTATAGCTTGCTCTGTAATTTGATTATCTGTAGATGTCGTATGACGGATATTAATGAACTGGTTTGGTCTTTCGATTGAAAAAAAAGGAGCTAAAAACCATGCCCCTGCAAACAAAATGCCCATTCAATTGAAGGCGTGATTACAAATCACACTTTAGAAAACATGATTTCAAACAAGAAGTTTAAGCTGTTGCTGCAGATAACGTTCAGGAACACACTGGCGATGGGGAACGTTGAGCAAATGTAGTGTTGAAAGGAGACCATGTTTTGGTCTAACCATGAATAGGTCCGTTCATAGATCCTGTTCTCCGACTTCTAAACAAACAATTGTGTCAAAATCCTTTGGGAAAGACTGTAAAAATGGTTCGAATATGCCTTGCTCATGAAGGACTTAAAATTCAATGACTAACAACAATTAAACAAGAAGCAACTGAAAGCCACTTGTATTGCCGTGAATAAAGTAACAAGTACATGAAATGAACAAAAACTCTCTAAAATCGGAACTAGGAGTCTTTTAATAAAAGGAAACAAGCTAAGGAAAATTGAAGTGATAAAATCAAAAAAGCTAATTAAGGAGCTGTCGATCATTGACTGGAATTTGAATGATGAGGCGAGAGTCATTGGCCTACCCTGTTTTCCTCTACTTATAGCAGTAGAGGCCCGAAAAACAGTACAGAAAGTGACTAAGTGAGCCATGTTACATCTTCAGCGAAATAACTCCTACTTATTCAACTTATAATATGTACCACCGTTGATAATGATTGCTGCCACATGACCTTTGGAATAGTTCAAAAACTAACATAACTTCTATTTTTTAGGGCCTATTGCTACTTCCATGTGTGCACAAACCATTTCTACTATAAACATAGCTCACTCACGCTCCATCTAGCAATAACCTCCTTGCAGCCATTAAAATGCAGGAATATTCCCTGAAAAGTTGTCATCTATCCCTGGAATCGGGCCCTGAAAAGGTGACGCATGTACCATGAACTCCCCAGATAGTTGCCACATGGCCCTTTGAATCGGTCAAAAGCTTAAGTGCTTCCCATTTTTTAGGGTCTATTCCTTGATTTTGCTTATCCCACTAATTATATTATCATAAATGTGCACTATTAATTACCATGTGGCATTAATCACTGATCGTCGTATCTTTTACCTTTTTAATGCTTAAATGCAAGGGAATTTAAGGAACATTTTTTTGAGAATCTGTCTTTGAATGCAATCAGACCCTGAAAAATCTCAACCCCTGAAATGTAGAAGTTTGTTGTTGAATGATAGGGTAGGATAATATGGTGTACCCTTGTCTTATTGGGATTAGTTCATTAACTATTGATCTTTTCGCACTTGAACTTGATCGACTTTGAGTTTCTTGTTGACCATGATCCCAGGCCACTTCATTTTGACTTTTCGTTGGCCATGAGCTTCGGCCCATGCCCACTTGCATGTTGCACTCAATCATTGGCTCTTTCCCAAAGTGTCAAAAATGAGTATAAACATGAGCTTTTTCACTTTGGGTTTTTCGGTGCAAAAAGAATGCATCTTCGTGGTGACTAGGCATATTAACTCAGTTGGAAATTAAAATTTTCCTGGTAGAATTTTGATGAAAGAAATGACAATTACCAATACATTACAGTAGGGCTACACATTCATCGGCCTGAGTCGGGCTTACACTACATAATAACGAGACTTGTTCATACCCAAGCCCACCCAATAACTAATCGAGCTTTAATTAGTAATCCCAAGCCCTGCCTAAGTTAAAATCTTATTTCCCAAATCTGTCCAATAACCCATATTTGGACGTCATCTCTGAGTTATCAAATAAAAAAATTGTGTGAGCGTAACGGGTGGTTGAATTGAATTATACAAGATATACCAAGGAATGAATTTGTCGCACCTATTGGAAAAAATGGCACCTTGCACAATTTCTTTCTTGCTTGTCCCTGTGTCGTGTAAGGTATACGTAGGAAAGAAGAAATTTCTAGCGTTAACATAGCATTTTCCTCACTTCTCTTTTGTAGGAGTACTACTTTTTGGCATCTCCTTGTGGATTCTAGTGGTCAGTGTCTCACTCTGACAAGGTTAAGCTTCGGTAGGTTATGGGTTAAAGGCACAGTACTTCGACACCCCTGAATGTTGCTACCCAGTTGGCTTGCTTTCTGGGCTATTTACCCTTTGATGTTGATGTTGCATATGCTAGCTTTGGCTATATAGATAGCCGGTGTGCCTGTGATCAGTGTCTAACTCTAGGATTTTGGAATCATGGGATCATTTATAAGCATAAATTCTTTTACCAATTATAAATAAAAAATCAATAGTAATGACAACTAATAATCTAATTCCGACAAAAAACACATCAAAGCTCAACAAGCATTTCAACTAAAACAATAAAAGATATCAAAAGGTATGTACTAATAGTCTAATAATCTTCTTTTCAATTTCACCCCAAGAAAAAAACTCAAGAACTTCTACGGTTCAATTCGACGGGTTCCGTATTTTGAAATGTAGCATGATAATTTCTCTGTCAATAACATCATTAAAAATATTAAAATCTAATAATGGACACGTATGTGTTCCCAACATGCTATGTGTCTTCGGAGGGTCCGACACGGATATGGCGATCTCTAGGAGTGTTGGTTCTTCATAGAGTTTCACCAAATCAAATCAGGCACCTAAACCAGTAAATCTAGTAACTCCCCACAACCAATTCCACTGAGCCAAACCCCACAGATTAACAAAACTTGATTTTTAGTAGGTTAACCATGAACCACTTTACACCACTACCGATTGCATTGCATACAAAAACTATAGGAAATGTCCAAAAAGATCAATGTCCAATACCTATGAAGCACCAACGACACGCCTGAAGAAATTAGAGATCTCACACCTGCAGAAGAATTAGCCTTTACATGGTATGTTGAGTTTCTAACTCTACAAAAGTAGGAAACAAAAAAGAAGGCAAACAATGGCAACATACAGTTGAATAGCTTGGGGCTTGGGCCACTATAAATCAATTAGCTTTACACGACTAACCCTGGCATATAACAATTTCAAGTAATTTTCTTGCTTGGGCACAACCTCATGGTTGGTTTCTCCCAACAACTATAGTTATTGAACCTTGCCTATGGTACCACCACAGCAACAAACCTTGACAAAAAAAAGAAAGCAAATCAAAACTTTATATTTACCTCTCAGGAGTTGGACAAAAACAAAAAGAACATACAGCGTAAGATGTTGACAACAACTGTTTCTCTCATAGAGCTCAACCTTTTTTCTTTTGCTCAAGAAAAGAAAAGGAAGCCTTAACCAACGCTTAGGTCTCGGGTACTTATGGAGATTAAGTAATTTTAATTTTCTTGTGCCCTTGTCCTTTTAATCTCTGTAATTTTCGAATTCAGTGATTAATAAAAAAAAATTGCTGATAAAAAAAAGAGGAAAGAAAAGGAAGCCAAGTCCATGCTTATTGTCTGGGTTTAGCTAGTTACTAATAATGAAAAAGAACCAACCAATTAGGCCCCCCCCCCCCAAGAAAATAAAAATATTCAACAACTAAGACAATTCACACACATGAAACATGGATGGTTAAAAGGGATTATCTGAGGTAACATTGTTAGAAAAAGCAAGTCAATCGAGGAAGCATACTCGCTCAAAATTGACAGTGACAAAAAAGGTGTGGCATCACCTATCTATTGCCGTCCAAGTAGACGTCAGTAGCAACAAACTATTCTTGATGACACAAAGATGAATAACTGATATCAGAACAGAACATCCTCACCATCCATAACGAAAGGTCTTTGAATTGGAAACATGCAGAAATATCAAAGTAGAAATTGGAGTTTGAAAGGAAGAATGAATCTCAGCAAAATGAATGTTCTGCCCATGAGGCAAACACCCATAATTGAAAACTCAGTATACATAATCCAAAAATGTGGCGTAAAACTGTGCTAAAATTGTCCCACACCATGTGCGTGATGACGGACCCAATACATGAAGAAATCTTAGATTTCAAATTTATGGCTTTTTGTATCCATCACCAACAGTTGAAACCAATTACTAAAAAATTGCAGCCTTCCACAACTCAAAAATACCAAAAATTTAACAAATGACAAAAATTAATGGTGACTCTAATAAAATTGACACAACCTAGACTACCAAATACAGCTTAGGTGCTAGCTTTCAAGTAGCTACTGCAATACATAGGCCTTATACAACAAAAGCTTATGTAGCTTCATCTCAAATCTCAGTAACTCCATGGCATGGGTAGTTCCTATGTATTGAAATACCATTTCAACATTCAGAGAACAATCTTAGTAATCAGAAGCCCAACTTAGAGATTCAAGAACCACAACTTAGAAATTAATCTCAAATGTAACCAAAGAGGGAAAAGAATACAACTAATCGATAATGCAAAATTACAACAAAAGCTCAATATTGAATCACACCTGAAAAATGAATTCCTAAACTCAAAAGAAAACTTGAAATCGGAAAACCTACCAAGGAAAAATCAAATTTGAACTGTGATTTATAGCACACACCCGAGGGTTGGTTGTGGTGTCATTAGAGTTTTTACTATTAAACAACCAATCATGAGTATGAACACCGCAAGGGAAGTTAGTGGGATACTACATCCATGTTGTGGCTTTGTAATTAACAAAACTATTGGGAAGTAAAAAGAATCACATTTCAATTCAAGGAATCGCAAGATAAGTTGAGAGTTTACCTTAATCACATTTCTTTCCAAGATCACATTTCTTTCCGAGACAACTACTTTTTTTCCTCAGCTGGAATTGCTCCAACTAATTAGTGTAAGCCTAAAACTATTGAAGGAAGGAGGAAGCTTTAAGCGCTACTGCTTCCACCATCAAAAAACCAAAACAAAGAAAGTAATTTTACTGAAAGAAGGCAATAAACAAACAGTACCATTAGAAGATCATTGTCTTTCGGTTTGATCGTTGGCCCACTTCGGAGCCCCACTTCATATTCTTCTTTCAAAATCAAAAAAATAATCTGCAAAAGTCCGAAAATCAAGGTTTATACTCTATTGAACTATGATGCGGGATTTAGATGAAAATGAAGAATCAATGCAATCTGCAAAGTGTGTAATTAATGTCGAAATTATGAAAATTGGTTTGCACGTGTGAGTTTAGTATACAAATTATTATCAAAATTGGGGGAAGCATTGCGTAGAACAAGAACTTGTGAATGGCAAAGTATAATTGTAGCAACGAAGAAGGCCTTAAACATTGTGAATGGCAATAGTCCCTTAACCAATTCTCCTTTCAAAACCACGGCATTGCTGCAGATAAAGCTAAAATGTATAATTGAAGCCAAAACTTTTCCGTTAGTACCATTCTCTCTCTCTCACACACACACTTACTTATACATACTATAAAAGCCAAGCACACATGGTGCATGCGCAACTTGTGTTATGCAAAAGGCAAAAGATGAGAAGAAAATCTTGTATTGAGGTTAATCTATGATAAAATCTGGGATGTAAATGGAGAAATGGGGGCAGATATTTCAGGGTGGCAGTTTTGTTCCTCTTTTATGGCAATTCCTTTAGGTAGTTAAAGGGGTAGCTTGAGGAAAAAATAGTGAGACGGTACACCAAAAATGGTAAAACCTAGTGCAGGCATTTTATCAAGGGCATTTTATAAAACAGTTTGAAGGCAAATGGAATACAGCTTGGCTGGAGCAAATTATAACATAAATTTCAAGCCGACCAAAAATGCAAGATAGAAGTTTTAGCTTGCATTGATGATAATGTTCGTCTTAGAGTTTGCAAGTGGAAGCACCTCCCCAACTCTCTTGAGAACCAAAGGCTATGTAGCCATTGAAATATCTCAAACAGCGCTATTGGGTCTTAGTTTTTTTTGGGTAAAAAATAGAAAGAGGGTCTTAGTTGTATTGAGGTATCTATTGTTAGGAATTTTCTACCTTGTATAGGTTCTTGTAGGAGAATAAATTCTTTACACCGCTGGTGTAAACATTTGTTTCCTCCAAATCAATTGCATTGCGCCACGTCGCCATGTTTTATTAATTGGGACCACTGTTTTGACACGTGTCGCAATGCAATTGATTTGGAGGAAACAAATGTTTACACCGGCGGTGTAAAGAATTTATTCTCTTCTTGTATTAGGTTTAATCCCCCGTTGTTTGAGTTGGTTTGCTAGGTGTGTGGGGTGCTGTTGAGAGAGAGGCTTGGTGTCAGATGAGTATAACCTACGTGGTACCCGCTTGGCATATTTGGATCGTCCAATACACTTTTGGACTATTCGGATTGAGACCATTTCTCTCCTCTCACCATAATACTTTCTCTCTCTCCAAATTCAAGCTGTCCAAAAACACAATGGACAATTCGGATGCGTCGAGCGGGCACCATGTGGTACCCACTCGGCACTGAAAAATTTACCCTAGGAGATTTGGTGTTGGTGTGAACTATGAGCATGGGTCCTAACCAGTTAGACTCTCAACCAGTTCGGTCCAGTTTGGACCCTTTGTAGGCCCTTCTCGAGCCTGCAACAATGATTGAAACTGTTCATTTTTTAGAGCTCGTCGAGAATATTGGCCACGCCAAAAATCAAATTGATCGGATGTCGTTCGATATGATATCGAAATGCATTTATCTTTGGATAATTGTGTCGAATGGGTTGTAATCCAATGTTGGACATTTTTCCCCCTCAAATTCAATACATTTCAAAATCATATTAAACGATATCCGATCAACTTGATTTTTTGTATGGCCAATGTTCTCGACAAGTGGTAAAAAATGAACGATTTCGATTATTGTTGCGGGTCCGAGAAAGGCCCACGACGACTCCAAATTGGACCGAACTGATTGGGAGTCTAACTGGTTGAGACTCTTGCCCATGAACGATTGGGTGGGGGGACGTGGTTTGCAAACAGGACGAAGTGGTAGACGTGGGTGATTACCAATGGGTTTCTGAGCAGCCAAACTTGGCTAATCTAAAACAATCTTGGCCATCATTTAAGTTAATCTCAATCTGAGCCCTCGAGAGAAAAACTTAAAGCTAAGTTTAACCATCAATTAAACACCAAATAGATGCGAGCTCTTGAATTTATGTAACGATTTAAAAACTGTTGCTACTTATTATATAGAGACTAGTGTCGTTCGATGTATGGGACAAAAAAATTACATTAGTGTTTTTCCGTTCTCGTGTATCGAATGGATATATCGTTAATTGATAGAAAATATAGTTTAAGAAGAAAAAATTAATGTGAACTTTTTGATCCCGTGTATCAAACGAATAGGACTCTAGTTGATAGAAAAATATAATTTAACAAAAAAAACATAGAATAAGAAATGAAGTTTCATATTAGGAGCCTTGTGGCGTTCAAATTACTAATATGCAAATATAAAACATATAAGATAAACAAAGCAAATAAAAAAAAGTATTGACCCATATTCTCTTAAAATCTCTCTCCCTCTCTCTCTCTCCCACACGGTCACACGTTCGTGATCCATATTCTCCTAAAATATAGATATACAGATATATATATGTATGTATCTCTCTCTCACCCACACGGCCACATGTTCTCTCTCTCTCTCACACACACACACTCCCTCTCTCATGTCCTCCCTCTCTCTCCCTCTCATTCTCTCTCCCAATTTTAAAAAGTAAAAAAAAATAAAAAATCTAAGAAATTAGGAATGGAGTTTGAAAGCAGTGACGATTCCAGAAGTTTGTAAGTATGGGGTCATTCAGAAATATTATTATTAATTATTGTTAAAAAGTATAGCGTCAATATTAATTAATTATTTATATACTTGGAACAAATCACAAATCAAAATGGGAAAATTAGCTCAACTAAGCTTTTCAACTCTTGAGTACTAGATCTAGATAACATGGTATTGTTTCAATATTTAGGAAAATGAAAAAACATGAACTTCCCATGTGAATGAGTTTTTGTAAATATTTGTGGTTATAAAATGATTGAATCAATTTTTAGAGAAAAACTTATTTCCGACTCTACCGGAAATAAGTACTTTGCAACACACGTTAAAATACCCCCAAAACATGCACCGTCGTTTGAGCAAGGAAAGACACAGTTCCCCAACTTATATATTATATTATAAAATATGCTTAAAAATTAAGTGCTTCAATCTTTAATCCATTTGATTCGGTGTGAAAATCTTATTTTTCTAATCATTTTACATAATTAATTTTTGGTTCTAGGGTTCTCGTATAAAAATCCTAAAGTATCTGTTATTCATTTAGTTCTAGAGCTTTCTTAGGCTCTCATATGAGAGAACTAAAGTTTTCGTATGAGAATTCTAAAGTCAAAAATTAATTATGATCCTTTTAGAATAAAATAATCAAAATAATAAGATTTTTGCACAAATTCAAATTGATTGAAAATTGGAGCACTTCATTTTTTTAACGATATTTTATATTATTTTATAATATCTCTATTAAAAAATGGAAGGGTGTGGAAACAAGTTATTACGACGGCTCAAATTTGTTTGATCTAATGGTTGATGTGTACTCTCCAACTCTCTTAAGAAAGTGCCTACAATTTTTCAAATATTTCACAAAAATGGTATCTCTTTCTTTTTTCCAGCTCCTGCTGTAAATATTTGTGGTTATAAAATGATTGAATCAATTTTTAGAGAAAAACTTATTTCCGACTCTACCGGAAATAAGTACTTTGCAACACACGTTAAAATACCCCCAAAACATGCACCGTCGTTTGAGCAAGGAAAGACACAGTTCCCCAACTTATATATTACTCCCTCCGTCCCTAATTAACTGTCCACTTTCACTTTTTCCAAATTTTTTAAAATGAGTTATATCTTTTAATTTATTCTATTTTTCATAATTTTCAAAATTTTGTCCAATAGAATCAATCGAGATCTATCAAATAAGATCTATATTGCATATAAAAAATATTATACTTTGGAAGATATAAATGATTTTTTAAAATGTCCGGAATAGTAACGTGGACAGTTAATTAGGGACGGAGGGAGTATATTATAAAATATGCTTAAAAATTAAGTGCTTCAATCTTTAATCCATTTGATTCGGTGTGAAAATCTTATTTTTCTAATCATTTTACATAATTAATTTTTGGTTCTAGGGTTCTCGTATGAAAACCCTAAAGTATCTGTTATTCATTTAGTTCTAGAGCTTTCTTAGGCTCTCATATGAGAGAACTAAAGTTTTCGTATGAGAATCCTAAAGTTAAAAATTAATTATGATCCTTTTAGAATAAAATAATTAAAATAATAAGATTTTTGCACAAATTCAAACGGATTGAAAATTAGAGCACTTCATTTTTTTAACGATATTTTATATTATTTTATAATATCTCTATTAAAAAATGGAAGGGTGTGGAGACAAATTATTACGACGGCTCAAATTTGTTTGATCTAATGGTTGATGTGTACTCTCCAACTTTCTTAAGAAAGTGCCTACAATTTTTCAAATATTTCACAAAAATGGTATCTCTTCTTTTTTCCAGCTCATGTTGTTTGGGTTTACCCCCCCCCCCCCCGCCCCCGCTCTCTCTCTCTCTCTCTCTCTCTCTCTCTCTATACTGTCATTTTTCAAATCCCCATCGAGATCTACAAATCCCGTCGGAAGTTAGGCCGAGAAACATTCCTTTGGGATTTTTGATTTATTCCGGGGAAGCTGGTTGAAGAAAGTTGTGTAGAAGCTAGGCCAAGAAAGCTTTGTGAAAGCAAAGGTAATGGGTCTAATAAAGAAATCATTTTTTGAAAGCCGTGTAAAACATTCCTTTGTGATTTTTTTTGGAAATTTTTTGTGTCTATATTTTTCTAGGATATAAGTAGTGTTTAAATTTCAATCTAACTGCTGTTTCAGGTGGAATTTGTGCCTGTTTCGAGTATTCAAAAAGTTTGGGTGATTTTTTTGGTATGGGGAGGGTGTGTTGTTAAATATTACACATAATCGAGTTTTGTTATTTTGGCTCCTCTTGACATTCCATTTTGCCATGATAGTTTAATAGTGTAGTCTGTGCCCAGGTCCATGTGTTTTCAAACCCTTTTTTTTTCTCCCTTCCTTTTTCTGTTATCATCGGGTTGCCCGTGCCTACATGGGTAGAAATTGATGCAAGTCTTGACAGAAATTGAACTTCAAAATAGTAACTTCACGGGTATATAATTTTCAGCAAATTGAGCCAATTCCAATCGGGATAGGTAATGTCATAGACATAGACAAACTCTATACCTCTGGTGATTGCTTACACTGAGGTATTTCATCCAAAACCTGAGTTCCTTATAGCTTTTTTCGATAGCCTATTTTTTTTTCACGGTCCAAACTAAATTTTTTTTTAATCTTTATATAGTTAGTTTATGGTATTTGATAACTATTAGTGATTGAAGTTACATTGAGATTTTTGATTTCTGGGTTCTAATATGTTCTTTTATTTCAGCAGATGGGTTTAATGTATGGGGTGGGAATCCATAGTAGTGTTATTTTAACTTTTTTACTTGGTATTTATTGGGATTTTATAAGCAGATTGATAGTTATTTGTAGCTAGCTTAAAAGTTTAGTTGAGCGAGTACTGTAAGCACGAGTAATTATCTTTTGTGCCACTAAGGCTCTGTTTCGGAACAAAAAATAAGCCCTTATTTTTTAATAAGACAATTTCAAGCTCAAAAATTATGAGTTTATTAAAATTTAAAAATATGCAATATGGATCTTGTTTGGAAAATCTCAATGAGATCTTTAATATGATGTAAAAAAATTAAAAAAATATTTTTCATTTACTTTATTTTTGAGTTTGAAAATGTGAAATAAGCTGCTGATTTTTTAAGAAGGTTTCTAGAACGAGACCTGAGAAGAGGATCACATACTACACACTAAGAAGAGGATCACGGATAAGCACTACTCCCTCCGTCCCATAATATTTGTCCGGTCCGCAAAACAAGGACTATAAAATAATGTATTTCTTTCAAGAAAAAATTCAATTTTTGTTCATAAGTTAAAAGAACTCCTCAAGATCTAGTAAATTGTTAAATTTTTTTTCAACTTTTCTTACAAAAATTGTATTCCCTCCTTCCCTTTATTATAGTCCAGTATTTTATTTTGGGCTGTCCCTTAATAAGTGTCCATTTGGTAAAGTTAGTAGGTAAAAATTGGTACATTGTCTATTTTGTCCCTACAAGTAGATTCCATTTTGAAAAGTTAGGGAGTAAAAGTGTAATGATGATGGGTAAGTAGAGAAAGTGAAGGAAAAAGTTGATGTGAAAGGTATAATGATGATATATTTTTAATAAGTTGGAGTTACGAAGTAGGACATTTAAAAAGGAACGGAGGGAGTATTATTTTTACGTCTCCATTTTGCAGACCGGACAAATATTATGGGACAGAGGGAGTAATATATATATATATACAAAACTTTTAATAAGGACGCCCTTACCGTATTACGGTAAGGACGTCCATTTTTCGACCAATTTGCGATGATCTGAGCCGCTCAATGTGTTCAGAATGTGATTTTAAGGGTACTCGCGAGAAATTAGCAAAAAAAAAGACCGAAAAGGGCTTGATCCGAGCAATTTTTATTTATATTTTATTGAACGGTTAAAAAAAAACTGCTCAAATCAAGCCCTTTCCGGTCATTTGTTTTGTTGATTTTTCGCGGGTATCCTTAAAATCACGTTCTGAACATATTGAGCGGTTTGGATCATCAAAATTTAGTCAGGAAAGAGAAGACAAGGGGAAGTCCTTAGCGTAATACAGTGGCGCCCTTATTAGAAGCTTATTGTATGTGTGTGTGTGTATATATATATATATATATATACAGTCAATCTCCCATGAGGGGGTCCTCATTTTAGTTAAAATGCGGACCTCTTCATTTCTCATATTTTCCGATCGAATCTCGACGATCCGAGCCGCTCAATGTGTTCAAAACGCGATTTTAAGGGTACCCGCGAGAAATCAACAAAAAAAAATACCGGGAAGAGCTTCGTCCGAGCAGTTTTTATTTGAACCGTTCGATAAAAAATAAACAAAAACTGCTCGGATCAAGCCCTTCCCGGTCTTTTTTTTTGCTGATTTCTCGCGTGTACCCTTAAAATCACATTCTGAACACATTGAGCGGCTTTGATCATCAAAATTCGATTGGAAAATGGGAGGTCCGCATTTTATTAAAATGAGGTGGTCCTTACGGGAGACGGACTGTATATATATATATATATATATATATATATATATATATATATAGGAACAATGCCTTTTCCTGCTCAAACGACGGCCTTTTTGGGTTATTTTGGTGTATGCTGAGTTTTTCTCCACTTTTTATATCGAAAACGCAACCAATCATACATTCATACCCGGTCTTGCCAAAATCACTCTCTGTCTTGCCAAATCCACTCTCCCTGTCGAATCTCCAAATCAATCAAACCCTAGACCAGGCCAGGCTTTCACTATGTCGTCCTCCCTATCCTCCTGGTCCTTCTTCCTCTGCTCATCAGTGATCTGCTGTCTACGTTTGAGTACTTAACAAAGACGACCTAACGGAATGGTATTCGTTCGCCATTAACGGCGCTGAAAAGCCCTATGAGCGAAACAGAGGTCGTACGGGCTTGGATGATGATGGTATACCGTTTGTCTCTCCGATTAATACAAAAAGGCTTTCGAATTCCAGCAGCTGTGCAGCGGTGGATTCTATTATCTACTGTATTGGAGGTACATCCACTGACCTTTATGCTTCTCGGCCATACTACCGGAAGGTCTATCGTTGGGATACCAACTCTGTCTCTCCCGGAGAACAATCACAATCATGGGTCAGAAGCACCCCTATGAAGGTTTCTCGATGCCTTGCGGAAGCTGTGGTCCTGAATGGAAAGATTTATGTGATGGGTGGTGTTAACAATGATGAAGGTGGCCCAGAACCGTGGGCTGAAGTCTTTGACCCCCAATTAGGTAAGTGGGTTTCCCTTGAACCACCTTCTCCTAAGCCTACATCTAGCGGTTTGTTTTCTGCGACTTGATAAGCTCCTATTAGGATCATGCCACGATGATTTCCTTTACCTGTATCATACACTGTCTAATCATTGGGAAAAATTGCATCATGAGATGGTTTTTCGTCCTTGGCACGAGCACCCCGTGGTAGTAGGTACTCGATTATTATGGTTTCGATATGGCAACCTTTACGCCTATGATTTGTTCGACAAATGAAATTTCTCAACATCTATAAGGGGCCTAGAGAGGGTTGTACCACTCTGACACATTTGATCCCGATAGTGGGGACCAGCCAGTGTTGCTTCATATTGCCGAAAACAATTACTGTTTGCTATGCCTCGAGTACGTGAACACAAAAAGGCGTCTGGTTTTGCTGCATTTCATCAAGTTTTGTGTCTCTGACTTTGTTGTCCGAGGCAGTAAAATTCGGTTCGATGCTTCTGTTGAGACTTCCCAGGCTTATTTTATTCAAATGCCACAAATGATTCTTGATGCAGTTGTGTTGTAAGTTCACATCTTTCCTACTTATTGCTTACCTAGTTTTAACATTTTCACTTGTATATTCCCCTATATTTTGTATATTCCCCTATATTTTGGAACTTTCACATTTTGCAGATATAGCTAGGGGTGATACCAGTCGGGTTTCGACCCGTTCCGGTTTGGGGTTTTTAGAAACCTGGACCGGTTGAGATAATAGGGTCCGGTTTCGACCGGCTCAACCAGTTGCCGTCCAACTTATCCGGTTTTCATTCATGGGCCACATTTTGGGCCCAACACACCAAAAAATCCACTATTCAACCCACAAAATATCAACCAAAAACCCACTATTCAACCTCTTTTTTTGGGCCCAACAAAAAGGATCAATTTTGAGCCCAATACATCAAAAAAAATCCCATAAAAACATAATTAAGTCCATTACACAGTTTATGCTTTTAAATTACAAACCATGGGCCAAGCCCAACAAGAAAAATAAAATGGATGGTCAACACTTAGTTAATTAGCAGCATTCAACAACAACACAGCAAGCTGCGGATCAAAAAAAAAAACACAGCAAGCTTCTCTATTTCCAGCTACACGGCATCAGAAACACATCTCTATTTATGTAAATGAAAAAGTGCAAACTTAGAATTGCATAAACAAATGCTAGATAATAAAATGCTAAACACTTTAAAAGAATAACTGAATAAGGCATTTAAATGTACTAGTTATTTAGCTTTACCTATCTCTTCTTCACTCCTTTTTTTTTTTAACACAAATGAGTGACACATGATTCATCCTCCTTCAATGCTTCCAAAATCTTTAAAGATGACAGAAAAATTTATAATGCAAAACAAGTTAAACCATGAACTAAAAAAACAAAACTCATATAGTTAAGCTATAGTTAAAGAGTATTACTGGATTCAAGTGCCTCCACCCCATCAATTGCCTCTCGAAGAGATATTTGTGTAGGAGTCCTCAACCAATTTTGTGCACAAATAAGGGCCTCTGCCACTTTGGGAGAAAGAGAGGTCTGGTATGGATCTAGAATACGTCCTCCCGTGCTAAAAGCAGATTTGGATGCAACAATAGATACCGGAATAGCTAGAATGTCCCGTGCCATTTGAGAGAGAATGGGATACCTAGGAGAATTAGCTTTCCACCAAGCCAATGCATCAAACTTATCACCATGGAGTTTAGAGTCTTCCTTATTCTTCAACCAATACCTCTCTAATTCCGATTTGCTCACCATATTACTCTCCTCTTCCATGTGTCACTCAAATTCATCGTCCATTTCCTCACAAAAATTCATATACTCCTTTGTATTCTTCTCAATTCTAGAGGACTCACTAACATTTTGTGCTTTCCCATGTTCAATACTTCTCTTCTCATACCAATTAAAAAGCTTTAGCACCCCCTCCTTCATCTCAATAACCTTATTTTCAACTACACTTTTTCATTGTGTTTGTTCAAGCTCTGTCTCACATAAACAAATTTGTAATGGGGATCAAGAACATTAGCATACAACAATAAAAAGTTTATTTTTTCAAACTTACTCCAATACTTGTCGTACTTTTTGTTCATGCCACTAGCCAAAACCTTCAACTTAGGATCATCACTATTTTCCAACTTAGCAATTGCAGTTTTTATGGTCATGATCTCTATGATCTCTTTGAAAAATGTATTGCTTGTCGCATACAAAGAACCTGAAAATTTCTCGATTAGAATGTAAAACACCTTAAGAACTTCAACATACATTTCCACAACATTCCAATCATTACTACTAGGAGTACCATCTGTTACATGTTTCCCTCTCTCTTTCCCTTGCCCCCTCTCATGTTGTTTCTCGAAATTCATAATGTCACTTGACCCACCATCTACTTCCCCTTCCAATTGATTATCTACATCAATCTCATCCTCTCTAACACGAACATTAAGTGAGATTATCTTCATCTTCCAATCTCTCAAAAGCTTTTTGAAACATGAAAGCTCTTTCCAACATAAAGTATGTTGCGTTCCAACGAGTAGCAACATTTAAACATGGCACAAGTCTAGAAACAATTTTTTCTTTATCACAACATGATCTAAACTTGGCATACCTTTGCGGTGAGGATTTCACATACCTCACAATGTTGCTCACCCTTGCAATTGACACATCAACATCTTTCAACCCCTCACGGACAACCAAATTCAATACATGAGCACAACACCTAACATGTAAATACTCGGGGTCTAAAATAGTGGAGTCTCTTTTCGTGGTCTTCTTCTTCAAAAAATCAATTATGCCATCATTGGATTTTGCATTATTGATTGTGATTGTCAAGAATTTGTCAATCCCCCATTCCACCAATGATGTAGGACAGATTTAGAACCCTTAGCGTATCGCTGCCTACAACTAGAATCGTGGTGCTTTGGGTGGGGAAATAAGAATATTGTTTGGATAAGTGCGCAAAGTAGAAGAAATGAGAGAATAGAAGAAGTCGAGAGAGATAGAGAGAGAGATGTGCTTTACCCTCGTAAGGGCTAGGCAGTTTCTGCAAGGAAGGACCGCAGCCCAAACCCCAATTACAAAGGCCTTAACCTTGTAAACTCAATTCATTAATCAACTCTATTCCAAATGAAAGATTACATCTCAATTTATAATCCATGAGAAAGACTCTTCGAATTCCTAGAACTTTAAATGAAATGAACATAATTAATGAACACATCCAAAAAAGATGTGAGGCTGAACCTAGATATATGCGTACATTGAACCTACTAGCATGTGTTTAATGCATCTAGATGAGTATTAATGCAAACACTAAATACATGATGACCCTTTCAACTATCAATGCAAACAGTTAATTCATGATGACCCTTTAACTACCAAACTACCATAGATGACCCTTGAACTACCAACTACCAAGGACACTTATTTTCGGACCAAAAAGCCTTCTTGATGCTCGTGCTATGCTTAGCCTTTGGTGTATGATTCCAAAGCCTATGAAACTTGTCTAACCACTCCATGGCTATGTCATCAACCAAACATTCTTCCACCACCTTACCAAGTGTCTCACCCTTGTGATTTGGAACTAAACAAAAGTTAAGAATTTTTTTGTGAAGCTTCCAATCACAATCAATGAAATGGGCCGTAAGACACATATAGTTAAGATTTTGAAGAGAAGTCCAAGTGTCCGTGGTAAGGCAAATTCGTTGGTCCTTAAGTGCTTTTTCGAAGATTTTTTCCCATCTTGGTATATTTTCATACAATCTTTTGCAACCATTAATCTACCCGGGGGATTGTCCCACTTTGGTTGCACCACGTATAAGTACCGTTTAACACCTTGACCCTCAACAAAACGAAAGGGCAATTTATCAAGGATAATCATTTAAGCCAAGGCCTTTCGACATGACTCCACACTAAAGCTAACGACGGTAAGTTTTGGAACCGTACCCCCTCCATTTACAGGTTCAAACCCTAGGGTTTTTTGCTTCTTATCTGGGTTCTTCTTCAAATTGAACTGGCTTAACTCATATTGTCTACACAACAACTTAATATGTGTTTTCATTAGATGATGTCCCTTTAGCATTTGAACAAGTATATTGTTGGTGACAATGTTTACAAACAGCCTTTTGCTTTTGTCCTAGAACCTTCTTCAATTTATCAAAATGATCCCAGACTGATTAGCCCTACGTTTTGGACAGTATTCTAAAACTTACTACTCACTTTGCCAGGCACCTTGGAGCGAGTACTCGGTGAGGAAAACCGAGTTTTAGAACACTGGTTTCGGACTCCGTTCATCCACTATGATGGGTTCATTATCAACATTATTAGATCTAATAATAGTAACCCCAGAATCATCCATCTAAATAATAATAATAACAACAGAAACAACAACATATCAAAAGCCAAAACAACAGAATCATCCATCTAAATTTTTTTTTGGTGGAAAAGTTAGAATGATTTATGAATTCAATACTGTCTTTGCGATAAACAGATTATGCATTTCCTCCGGTTAGTATTGAAGAAACACGTGAAAAAATCTGGGTTAGTGGCAAAGATGAGGTTAAACTGGGGGCAAGGGGGCATGGCCACCCCTCACCTTCAAAACCCCCATGGATATGTAGTATAGACCACCATTCAACAACATATCAAAAACAGAGAGAGAGAGAGAGAGAGAGAGAGAGAGAGAGAGAGCTGTGTCTGTGAGTGGTGGGTCGAAGAGAACCTGTGCCGGTCGTTCCTCGTTGTTGACAGAAGAGATTAGAGAGGGAGAGATTCAAATCGCCATGGAGAGTGGAGACTGGAGTGCGGCTGAGCCGTTAGTGTGAAATGAAATTAGGGTAGTAATTGGTACGTATTGATATATATATATATATATATATATATATTGATTAATTGTATATAATAAATATATTTATTAGACCAATATACACCAAAAGGGTGGGTAACCTAGTGGTAAAGAGAGCCTTCTAGAGTTCCAGTTCATACGATTCCCCTCCTCTACGATATATATATATATATATATATATATATAGTCCGGTTTCGACCGGTCTTTAAAACACATGAACCGGGAAACAGACCGGTTTTCAAAAAAATAAAATTTTTAAACCGGAACCGGATCAGTATTATTCGACCGGTTTGAAAATTTTGGCCCAGTCAGGATTTTCCGATTCAGACTGGTTTTCCGGTCTCAGCTAACAGCCCTAGATATATCTATGCTGGTATAAGCAAGACCTTTTTGATGTACAATGTTGGTGTGGTAGGAGTGTCAGTATTCGTGTCAGTAATACTGACAACATAACAAGCTAGTTAAATGTTCTATGAAAGATAAGTGTTTCTGGTGTTTGTACATGGAGAACAAGCATTCTAAACTTTTTAACTTGCTCGTTTTCCTGGAAACTTGAGGATCTAGTCGGTTGTCAGATTTTGGGTTTGGGGACAAAAGGTTGAGGGGAAGATGTTTGGGTTTTTGTTGGTGTTGTGAACGGTATACCGAGAACATGCCGTCGGTTTGGTCATTTGGAGTTATGGTTTGATTTAGCGATTATTTTTGGCTTTAAGGGGTTGATTTAATTGTTTGAATGTCAATTCTGAAACACATGTAGTGAGTTTCCTACTCTATTGTCAATAGGCAGAAGAGCTTACACTCTATTGTCAATAGGCAAAAGAGCTTACATCCTATGCATACCTAAGTTCTGGTAAATCAACTCCATAGATTTGAATGGGTGTTCATTTTGCAGGGACGGAGGAGTTCCATCCATGGGGATTGTCTAGCTTGTGCAGGAACTTGAAGAGTATGTATTTTCTTCTTGTAAAGTATCAGTATCCTATTTATTTTAACATTGAATTTATGTGATTTAGAACGTTATTCAGGTTTATGTTTGGATATGAGAACTAATTATACTAAGGTATGGTTTTTGTAATACTTAGGTTTGTTTAGGGATCTCTAAATTATTAGTTACAAGCAAATTTCCTTGGAACATTCATGAGAACATCCCTTGATATATTTGATTTTTTGCTTCTGATTTGTAATCCACAAATCAAGATTAGTTAACTCTAAACTGATTTTTTGGCGAGGTATTTCAGAATTCTAAAGGGCTTTATGTTTAACTGGATTAAGATATCATCTACGGACAGTTACTTATGAAGTTGCGGTTGAATTTGATAGCATGTGAGACTAGGGAGATACTATAAAAAAAAAGAAGCATGTGAGACTAGGGAGATAATTAGCTGGGTTACCAACTCTGTGTTTTCCAAATATCGGATTTCAATCAATCAAACCCTAGACCAGAGCAGACAGGCTTTCGAATGCCCTCCTCTCCCTATCCTCCTGGTCCTTCCTTTGCTCATCAGAGATTTGCTGTCTGCATTGGAGTACTTAACAAATACAACCCAACGGAGTGGAATTCGTTTGCCATTAACGGCACTGAAAAGCCCTATGAGGGAAGAAAGAGGTCCTACGGGCTACGGGCTTGGATGATGATGGTATACCGGTTGTCGCTCTGATTTATACAAAAAGGCTTTTGACTTCCAGCAGCTGTGCAGCGGTGGATTCTACTATCTACTGTATTGGAGGTACATCCTCTGACCTTTATGCTTCTCGGCTGTATTACCGGAAGGTCCGTTGTTGGGATACCAACTCTGTCTCTCCTGGAGAACAATCACAATCATGGGTCGGAAGCACCCCGATGAACGTTGCTCGATGCCTTGCTGAGGCTATGGGCCTAAATGGGAAGATTTATGTGATGGGTGGTGATAACAATGATGAAGGTGACCCGGAACTGTGGGTTGAAGTCTTTGACCCCCAATCGGGTAGGTGGGTTTCCCTCAACCCACCTTCTCTGAAGCCTACATTTGGCAGTTAGTTTTCTGCGGCTTTGCCTTCCTATGATAAGCTCTTATTAGGATCATGCCAGGATGATTTCCTTTACTTGTATCATCCACAGTCTAATCATTGGGAAAAATTACATCATGGCATGGGTTTTTGTCCCTAGCACGAGCGCCCGGTGGTAGTAGGCACTATATTATCGTGGTTTCAGTATGGCATCCTTTGCACCTATGATTTGTTCAAGAAATGGAATTTCTCAACATCTATAAGGGGCCTAGATATTGTTGTACCACTCGAGACTGATAGTGGGGACCAGCCAGTGTTGCTTCATATTGCTGGAAACAGTTTCTGTTTGCTTTGCCTTGAGTACGTGAATATGAAAAGGCTTTTGGATTTGCTGCATTTCATCAAGTTTTGTGTTTCCGACTACGTTGTTCGAGGTTTAGTAGCAGGATCCTTCCAAAATGGGTGTGCTCCCTTGATGGGAGCTCGATTCGGCGCTCCCAAGATGGGAGCTTGACAGGAGCTCGCTCCTAACTAAGATGAGAGCTTATCGGGCCGTTAAGATAGTTATTCTCTTACTTTTAAGGGTGGAAATAAGAATACAAATTGAGAATATATAACTTCCAATAATTACATTTTTAAGATCGGGAAAATTTTCAATAAGTATCACTTTTCCTTTAATGGTTAAGTATTTAAAGATATTTTATATACATATTTTTATATAATCTATATACGTTCCTTAGGTGCTCCCAACCTTAGGAGCTTCTAGGTGCCTCCGCGCCCCCACCCCTGCTTCGTGCTACTAAGGTCCGAGGCGGTACGGTAAGGTTCGGTTCGATCCTTCTGTTGAGACTTCCTAGGCTTATTTTATTCAAATGCCGCAAATGATTCTTGATGCTGCAAATGATTCTTGATGCTGTAAGTTCTTACCTAGTTTTAACATTTTCAAGTTTATATCCCCTATATTTTGGAACTTTCACTTTTTGGAGATATATCTATGCTGAATATAAGCAAAATCTTTTTGATGTATGATGTTGCATAAGTTCAACGAAATTAACATGATGGAAACAAATGTGACCTCTCCTTCCTATTAGCCAACCTGTTCTAACAACTAAATATAAATGGGTTGTCGGTTATACCTCTTATAATGCTTCCCATACTTTAATGACATGGGGTTGGCTCCTGCTTAAGTAGAGTTGCCAAGTCTTTCCTAGAGAGAAATGATTGTTGAAAACGGGGTATAGTGTTCCATAATTTGATTAAGTGATCACAGTTAGATAGAGTTCACTCTCTCCCAAACATTCTCTTGAAAGACCTCCTCTTCGTCATTGACAACTTCACAAGCCCGTAGGACATCATGGCACATGTCTCAGGTAGCACCTCAAAAATTTCCCTTTCAATGGCGAGCAAGGTGATCACCTACCTGTAAGAGTAATATAATTGTGAGTATGTGAGAATAAGTGATGAATTTGATAATTGTAAGTTAATCATATTCTGATAGTGAGCCCTTGCATTTCTGTGAAAATCAAAAAGATCATAGTCATAGTGATAGCTACATGTATAATATTTCGTAGCGGTTATTTTGAAATTCCGCACTCTATGAAGTTTTTAGTTTTGCTGTATTTTTGTCGCCAACCGTTCATGTTCGTTGCTTGTTAAGCTTCAACATCCTATTAAATCTTTTCTCGTTAGGGCTTCTTTTCAAGTTCCATCCTAACTCCAAAAAGGGGTGTCAATCTACATTGCTCCAAAATAACGGATTACTGAAGATGAAGAATGCAAATTCCCTGGATGCATATGAATGAATATAGCCGAAGTTTTAAATTATTGACAAAAGAAAACCAAGTAAAGTGTCTTGTATACTTATTACCTTACTACATCCAATGAAGTCGCCTGAGAAAACTTATTCAACAAGTTATACAACTCGTAGAATAAATCGAGTGCCTTGGGAGTGTTTGTGGTACACTGGTTTTGTTTAACAATATCAACCACTATTTGCTTGAAATCTAACAAGTCTTTCAGAATTCCAGTCTTTAAATCATTTGTTGGTAACAAGAGACGAAACAAATGTAAATCAAGAAAAGAACCCGATAAACTCACTTGTTTATGATTTACACACACTAAGTCAACTTAATTGTATTATCAAATTAGTGTAAGTGTCATTACTTGTTATTTTAAGCTTACCATCATATGTAGAATTGACAATCTTGACAAGGTTCTTGTCAAGATGATGACAAGATTGTCAATTACACATAGGATGATAAACTTACAATAACAAGTAATATGGCACTTCCACTAGTTTGATAAGACAATTTATGTTGACTTAGTGAGTTTAAATCATTCATCAAGTTTTTTTTGTTGATTTACACATTTTTCGTCTCTTGTTACTGGCAAATGATTTAAAGACTGAGATTCTGAAAGATTTGTCAGATTCCAAGCAAATAGTGGTTGATATTGTTAAACAAAACCCGTGTACCACAAACACTCCCAAGGCACTTGATTTATTCTACGAGTTGTATAACTTGTTGAATAAGTTTTCTCAGGCGGCTTTATTGGATGGAGTAAGATAATAAGTATATAAGACACTTTACTTGATTTTCTTTTGTCAAGAATTTTAAAACTCCGGCTATATTCATAGGCATGCAGGGAGTTTGCATTCTATATCTTGACCAATCCGTTGTTTTGGGGCAATGTAGACAGACCCCTTTTTGGAGTTAGGATGGAACTTGATGATGAGTGCTAATGAGAAAAGATTTATTAGGATGTTGAAGTTTAACAAGCAACCCTGAACATGATCGGTTGGTGACAAAGAATACGACAAATCCCAAAACTTCATAGAGTGGAATTTCAAAATGACCGCTACGGAATAATCTACACGGAGCTATCACAATGACTATGGATTTTTTGATTTTCAAAGGAATGCAAGGGCTCACTATCAGGATATGGTATGTAACTTGTTGGTACGTTAACTTACAATTGTCAAATTCATCATTTATTCTCGCATACTCTTAAGTGGATGACAATTCTCGCCATTGAAGGGAAATTTTTTAGGTGCTACTTGAGACGTGTGCCATGATGTTTTATGGACCGGTAAAGTTGTCAATGGCGAAGATGAAGTCTTTCAAGAGAATGTTTCGGATAGAGTGAACTTTGTCTAAGTGTGATCACTTATCAGATTATGGAATATTAGACTCCCGTTTTCAATCCTATCTCTATCTCTCTCCAGGGAAGACCTTGTAATGCTACTTAAGGAGGAGCCAACCCCATGCCATTAAAATATGGGAGGCATTATAATAGGTATAACCGACAACCCATTTATATTGAGTTGTTAGAAAGGGTTGGCTAATAGGAAGGAGAGGTTGCATTTGTTTCTTTCATGTTAATTTCGTTGAAATTATGCAAACTGTTAATGGTTCTCATGTGCTTTTGCCATAGAGACCTACCATTTTGACGAAAAGTTTGTTTAATATTAGATTATTGAATTAGTTCGTTGTACGGAGTTTCATTATTTATCCTTAGTATGTAAATAGTTAATTAGTTAGGACCTCATTGTAATTGTTGTATCTTGCATTGTATATATACCCAGTTTAATGAAAGTTACCCTATTTTTTGGGTTTTCCACAAATCGATACTGCCGTCTCTCAACTTTACATGGTATCAGAGTAGAGATCCTAACCCTAATGTGGGATTTCCCTTGCACCAATCTTGAACAGTGTTGCGTGAACAGTAACCGATGAACAGTATCATTTTGCTATATCAACCAGTTTCAGCCCTATTTGCCACTCAGATTTGAAACCTAGGGTTCACCGACAGTCTTTTGGCTCTTTTCGGACCTCCGACCACTGCTTTCCTGCGTCGCCTTCCCTCACCGGAGCTTGCCGGAGTTTTCCAAGTCGTTTCACGTTCAGGTCAGGTACTTTCAGGCTTCCGCTGCTGCTATTTGAGTCTGACCGAGTCAGTTTGAGTTGACCTAGTGAGTTTGGGCACCTTTTCTGCAATTTCTGGGTTGGTCTTCTCTTGTTTGCTGCTGGTTGTAGCGTTTTGGGTGTGTAGTTGCATTGTAGTTTGTGTTTTGTGGTTCTGTTTCTTTGTTGATTCAGAGCATATATCGCTTGCTAGTGGTTGGTTTTTCAGTTTTTGAGAGGTTATTTTTTAGCTTGGTGAGTTTGGCTCCTGGATTGTTCTTGCGGCATTTTTTAGTCGATTGTTACTACTATCTCTGGTTGGTGGTTGATTGTTCGTGGATTGTTGAAGTTTCGGGCCCCAATTGATTGGGAATTGCTTATTTTGAGTTGATTCTCTTGATTGGAGTTGTTTTTGGGAATTGTTATTGTCTAGTACTTATTCACTACCTTCTGTTGATATGGCGGGTAATCCCAGCCATGTTCCAACTGGCCCTCTTTCTCGGGAGGAGATACAAGCTCTCAGGCGCTTACTGGCCAGGCTCGATACTCCATCTACTATAGCTCCTACCTCTACTGCAGCTTTCTCTACAGGTGTTCTAGCTAATGCATCCTCTTTTCCGTGGATCATAGATTCTGGTGCCACAGATCATGACAAGTCGTTCTTCATTTTTCGACTCCTACTCTACATATTCCGGTAAGGATAAGGTTCGAGTGGCAGATGGATCCCTATCTGGTGTTATTTTAGGGAAAGGTTCCATTCGCTGCTCTCCAACCCTTCCTCTTTCTTCAGTTCATGTGCCAAATTTTCTTACTAATCTTCTCTCCATTAGTAGTCTTACACAATCCTTAAATTGCTCAGTGACCTTTTTTCTTACAGATTGTGTCTTTCAGGAGCTGGGTACAGGGAAGGTGATTGGCAGTGGTAGATCATGTGATGGCCTTTATTATTTGGAGTCTGCTCTTCGTTCGTCTCCTTCACCCATGCCAAGTGGTCTGGCTCTACAGGTAGATACGAGTCCAAGTCTCTCCATGTTACATTAGTGGCACCGTAGATTGGATCATCCATCTTATGGGATTTTAGAAAAACTTTTTCCTAATCTAACTGAACATTGTCATTGGAGTCAGTTTTTTTGTGAAGCCTGTGAGCTTGGAAAACATAAGTGTTCTTTTTATGCACCTCTTTTCATGGGATGGTGAGTACTCAGTTTGATGCAAAAATTAAAATTCTCCGTAGTGATAATGGCACTGAGTATATTGATAAAGGTTTTAGGGCTTTTCTTGATGAGCGTGGTATTCTGTTTCAGACGACTTGTGTTGACACTCCACAACAAAATGGAGTTGCTTGAACGCAAGAATCATCATTTGGCCGAGGTTGCCCGGTCTCTTTTGTTTACCATGAATGCTCCAAAATTCTTATGGGGAGAAGCCATTTTAACTGCCGCTTATCTTATTAATCGTATGACATCCAGTGTTCTCAACTTCAGGACTCCCATAGAGTGTCTTCCTAGCAGTTATCATGCTATCACTATTCCCCCGAGAGTTTTTGGTTGTGTGTGCTTTGTCCATGCACCCCACCCCTCCGGGGGTAAGTTGGGTCATAAAGCCCATAAGTGTATTTTTGTTGGATACTCTCCTACCCAGAAGGGCTACAAGTGTTACGATTCACATTCTAGACAGTTTTTAGTCTACATGGATGTCACTTTTTGGGAAACAGTCTTTTTATTCCCTCTCCAAGTCATCTCTTCAAGGGAAGTCTAATCAAGAGGAAGAGATGTTTACTATGTATAATCATGGTGAGGGAGAGCACCTATTTTATAATCATGTTGAGGGAGAGAGAAACAGTATCTGCTGAAGAGGCAACACATGGCATGGGCGATGACACTAATGGACTTCCAACACGGTTGCAAGGTAACTTGAAGACCTATGCTAGACAGAAAGATGGGAAGTTCTCCCATGTGATACCACTCTGTCAATCACCGTTGCCTACTCCAGTTCCAGACTCCTCAGCTGACTCATTTGGTAATGATTCTCCTCCTGTTAATGATTCTCCTCTCTCAGCTGACTTATCTAGTAGTGATTCTTTTCTTATTGAACCTCCTGTTATTGATGATCTTCCTATTGCTATTCGAAAAGAGAAAAGATCATGCACTCTACATCCCATCTCCCAATTTGTGTCTTATGATTGTTTATTTCCTTCATATTATGCCTTTGTTTCGTCTCTTTCCTCTATATCTATTCCACAGAATTGGAAGGATGCGTCATACCCGAATGGAAAAGAGCTATGGTAGAGACGATGACAGCTTTGAAAAAGAATGGCACTTGGAAGCTAATACCACTTCCTAGAGGAAAGAAATCAGTGGATGTAAGTGGTTATTTACTGTTAAACAGAATGTAGATGGTACAGTTGACAGATACAAAGCTAGATTGGTCGCCAGAGGGTTCACTCAAACCTACGGTATTGACTATGAGGAGACATTTGCTCCAGTAGCAAAGATGAATTCTGTGCAAACTCTACTTTCCTATGCAGCTAACATGAATTGGCCACTTCAACAGTTTGATGTAAAAAATGCATTCCTTCACAGTGATCTGGATGAGGAAGTGTATATGGATATTCCACGGGGTTTTTCTTCCGCTGCAAGTGAGGGAAATGTGTGCAAATTGAAGAAGGCACTGTATGGTTTGAAGCAGTCACCCAGGCTTGGTTTGGTAGATTCTCAAAGGCCATGCTGAGTTTTGGCTACAAACAGCGCCATGCTGACCATACTCTATTCATTAAGAGGAGTGATGGTAAGATTGTTGTCCTTATTGTTTATATTGATATAATAATGATAGGTGACGATGTGAATGAAATTCATAATTTGAAGTCTCGACTTGCCCAAGAATTCGAGATTAAGGACTTGGGAGCGATGAGATACTTCCTTGGAATGGAAGTGGCAAGATCTGATAGAGGTATTTTTATCTCTCAACGAAAATATATTCTTGATCTTTTGGAAGAAACAGGCATGTTGGGTTGTAAACCTGCAGATTCTCCTATTGAGCTAAATCATCACTTGAGTGGAGGTATGGGCAAACGTACTGATAAGGAGAGGTATCAGCGACTTGTTAGGCGACTGATATGTTTAGCTCACACCCGACCGGACATTACCTATGCAGTGGGTGTAGTTAGCCAGTTTATGCACGATCCTCGTATTTCACACATGGATGCAGTTTATCGTATTTTGAGGTATCTCAAATCAGCTCCAAGAAGAGGAATTATGTTTTCTAATCATGGTCATTTGCGGTTGGAGGCTTTTACTGATGCTGACTGGGCTGATTCTGTGGATGATAGACGCTTTACCTCTGGCTATTGTACCTTTATTGGAGGGAATTTGGTTACTTGGCGAAGTAAAAAGCAATCAGTGGTTGCTAGATCTAGCGCAGAGGTAGAGTATAGAGCCATGGCTCATGGTGTTTGCGAGCTCGTGGCTTCTAACCTTGCTACGTGATTTGGATTTCATTGACAGTGGTCCTATGAAACTCTACTGTGATAATAAGGCTGCTATAAACATTGCTCATAATCCTGTTCAACATGATAGAACGAAGCATATTGAGATTGACAGACACTTCATCCAGGAGAAACTGAGCAAGGGTTCGATATGTATGCCTTTTGTGAGATCTGGAGATCAGTTGGCTGATATATTCACAAAGGACTTGGCAGCAAGAGTTTCCACCCTATTGCATTCAAGTTGGGCTTGATCGATATCTTCGCACCAACTTGAGGGGGAGTGTTAGATTATTGAATTAATTCGTTGTACGAAGTTTCATTATTTATCCTTAGTATGTAAATAGTTAATTAGTTAGGACCTCATTGTAATTGTTGTATCTTGCGTTGTATATATACCTAGTTTAATGAAAGTTACCCTATTTTTTGGGTTTTCCACAAATCGATATTGCCATCTCTCAACTTTACATTTAAGCATATCACCACTTTTATTTTCTGCAATTGAATTGCAGTCCGAATGCTTTTGGTTGTTTTGTGCATGTGGCTTGGGTGAGTTACATGCTTATGAGTGACATATCGAAAGAAGAGAAAGGAGCGCTACTGTCTATGAGCCGATCAAAATGATACCTTTTTTTTTGAGCTAACTGTAAGTCGGTAACTGGTGCTAGAGATGCATTTGTGCAAAAAAATTCATCCCGTCTTAATGGTTTCAGTTGCTTTCCTCATTTGTGTTAAACATAAACCATTTAGTGTTCATCATTGTTATCTTTAATGTTGTGAATCTGTGTACCAGAAGTCAATATGCTAGAAATGGTTTATTTTCTATGTAACTTTTTAGTCTAATTTTATATGTTAGTAGTCAAATTTTTTAGTAACAATTCCAATATTCTCTTGAGTATTTTCTATCAGGTAATGGTTCAAAATATTGGAAATTACCTCATACCACTGTTTCAAAACAGTGGGGCTAATAGGGTGAGCTCATTCTCATTTATATGCCAGTGGCAGTCATTATTTCTGTGTATGCTTCCAAGTAGTGAATGTAGGATCAGGATCCTCTCTCCATCTTTTCTCTCTCCACATGGCCTGAAGGTTTCAACAAATGGCTGCCAATACATTAATGACTGAATTGAATGGTTATGATACACCCAGCCATGCCCAATTGATGACATTCAGTGTGATGGCATTGTCTAATGGTATAACCACGTTCCCCTCTAAATAACCCGTTTCTTGCGGTTAGTTGATAAGAGTAAGTTACCTTATTGCCCCTCTTGATTCTATTCTCTTCTCTCAATTGCCCGTCCCATCTTCCCCAATACCCAACCTCCTCCATTGTCAAAGAGCACCGCTACCGCCGGCATCAAACATCTCCTACCATCGAATCATCTACCAACACCCAAAATCACAGAAGTTCAAGATATCACTTAAAAATTGGGTTCTAAGGTGTCTCAAAAACCACTGAAGGTGGTAGCCTGGATGGCTCAACTCGCCACACCCCCTAGCGGAGACTCGGGTTCGAGTCTCACCGATGATGGGGGTGGAATCTAAGCCATCTTGTACCTAGGTGGTGTTGGCCTGTCCCCACGGACATTAGCTATGGCTCGAACCGGACATTCCACTGGCGGGTGGGGAGCCTCTATGGTCACGCCCAAGGGGAGTTGCTACGCTGGTTGCCCCTTTCCACCCTTTTTGATTATCAAAAAAAATAAAAAGGTTGTCTCAAAAAAAAGAAAAAAAGAAGAAAGGATAGGGCTTTGAGCATTTCTGAACTATTCTTGAATTACATATGTTAGAGTTCTTTACATATATGGCACATTCAAAGCAATTTCTCCACAAACCATAAAGTCAGATCTTTTTTCCTGGTAATAGGTAAATAGTTTGGTGGAGAGAGAGTTTCATTAACAGCAACAGAGAACGTTGTGTGATTTTGCACTTGAAGAGAGAGAGAGAGAGAGAGAGAGAGAGAGAGAGAGAGAGAGAGAGAATGTTATGTAGCGACATCGTTCTCATAAATCTCATGGGTTGGCATCCATGGCTGTCTCATAACCGTTTGATTCAGTCATTAATGTGTTGGCAGCATCTATTGGAACCTGATCCCTGAATATATCCCTGTGCTACCTTTCTTGTGCCTGATTAAAACAACTTACAAGTTGACTGCTTTACCTACTTTTTTTTTTCTTTTCTACAAATTCTTCTCAAATGCAAGAAGTACAATTCATGTATAATTTGAGATACGAAAGCGAGCTGAAGGGTAAAAACAATGAGTGCATATATGCTTACAAATGCACAATTTTTTTGTGCGCTATGTTTCAAAGGTCTGTTTCTACTCCAATGAAGCCTTCAAATGCCATGGGATATTTTGGATAGTAGATGCCACCTTTGCATCCAAGGATGTAACAAGGTTGTAAACAAGTTTGTCACCATTGACCAAACCTTTTAAAAGGGGGACCCGAAGGATGCCAATTGCCAGCCCGTAGAAAAGTAGAGCAGCCATCCCCATAGTTATACTTGATGAGCGACTATCCTAAAGTTTTTTAAGATTGAAAGTTTTCCTCAGGGACCATGATAGATGGTAGATTAGAAGGAAGGTGCATGCCCCAGAGGATTTGGTCCTTAATTACATACATGCGGACCCGTTTGACACCCATAAGGAATGAGGTTACTCACTCAAATCCTAAAGATGTCACAAAATGGTAGCCTTATTCCAGTCTTTCAATAATCTAAAACCCATCCGGGCTTCATTTTTAGCAACATAGACTTTCCCAGCTAATTTTAGCAAATGAGTGTTTCAATTTCACCCTAGACCAGAGGAAAGCTTGCAGTCTCATGAAGGATCTTATGAGGAGAATGAATCCTAGAACTCCAATGTAATTGAAACGATCGTGCCTTACATTCATAATACAACAATTTGTTTGTTCATTGCTAAATCTTCCTTTAAATTCTGTCTTTGGAACTTCACGATCAAAGGCATTCAATCTGGTAGATATAAGAGGAACCCAAGTTATTTTACAGGTAAGGAGCCCTCAGTAATATCCATAAAACTAGCAAGCTTCCCTCAATCAACCTTTAGGGTTGATGCCAAATTTTGCTAACATCATCTAAAATAGATAGTGAAATTGAGAACAAACGAAGCAATAACCTCTGTACTGGTCTGGTCTCATGTTGTCACCTTTCACTATAACCTTTCTTAGCTAAGTTTGAAAGAGAGGACATTAAATTTTTTACCCTGTACTGGTCTCATAGGAGAGAACAACTGTTTACATGCATATATACAAGGTAAAAGCTTCACTTTTTGGGTCCGTAGCTGAGTAAAACATACATGTGGACTTGTCTGTTTTCCAAATAAAATGGAGGACATGTAACACTTAAACATGTTAAATCGATTCTATATTTTTTCTCTCAATTGTTGATTAAAAGTATGCAACATAACCCTGTGAATTAGTTAAATGAAAAGCCCATGTACGTAACAGTTACTACCAATTACTGAATGCAAAACAAGCAGGACATATTGCAACAAGCATGATGTTTTCAGTTTATAAATGTCTCAAAACATTTGAGTGCATGAGTTGCATTCTGTAAGATGCAAAACAGTGTTCTGATGAAGAGATTGATCATAATTTTTACCAACATAGCGAAAAGGTAAGTCGTTTTATAGTATCATGTGGAGCATAAGCATGGCCGCATGGGAAGCGTTCATACCAACCTTGTGATCCTGTCGCTGATTACCCCATTACCATGCAAGTGGAAGCGCCTCTGCTTTCTCCATTACCTTGTTTGTTGGGTATTATTAAGAGACAAGAACTGGTCCACCGTATTATAGTGTTGGTTGTGATGTAGTATGTAGGAAGGGTATTTATGTCTTTTGTATTGAGTCTATAAATAGGTGTTGAAGTCCTTTCTTTTGGCAACTTTTTATCATTTTGAACAAATATTATCAAGAGCTAGTCTCTTTTGTATTCCATTTGGGAGTTTCTCTCTCTACATTATCTATGGGTATCTTTGGTTGCATCATTTGGTATCAGAGCTTCTAGGCTCGATCCCCACCGTTCATCTCGCCGGAGACTTCACCAGAAACCTAAATCTAACCGGAAATCTCGTCGGAAAGCTAAAACGGAGCCGGAAAATCTCGCCGGAGCTCCCAAATCACTCTAAATCCTCAAATCTATCCAACCCAACACCCTATACTTCGATTTTGACCCTATTTAGCCCTGAATTGAACCCAAAACCCTTCGGATCTGACCTGTTCGAACTTGAATCAGCCATTTCGGCACTGTTCAAGCTCGATCTACCCATTTCGGAGCTGTTTCGGAGCTGCTACAGTGATTTCGGAACTGTTTGGACCTGTTTGGACAAGATCCAGCCTTATTCGAGCTCAAATCTGTAATTTCGGAACTCAAATTGAAGTTTCAAACCCAGATCTACCTGTTTCGGACCATTTCGGAGCTGCTACAGTGATTCCGAGTCTGCTACAGTGATTTTGGAACAGCTACAGTGATTTCGAGCACAGCTACAGTGATTTCGGAGCTTGCTACAGTGATTTCAAGTCAGATCTGTGGGTTTTGAGAGTTTTCGGACTGATTTTTGCTGATTTTGGACAAGATCTAAGGTGGGTAAGTGTCGATTCCTTATTTTCTTTGCTGGGTTGTTGCTAGATTGCTCCGTAGTTATTGATTCGAGTATGATTATTGGTGATTACGTGTTTTTGGGGTTGTTCTGTTGAAATTGGTGGCTGAGTTGACTGGGTTTTCATTATTTAGGATGGATTTACTTGTTTGGAGTTGAATTTGGGTATTGTAATGGCTTATCGAGCTAGAGGTAGAAGAGGAGGTAGAGGTAGAGGTAGAGGTAGAGGCTTTGTGATGAACAATGGTGAGGAGAATGAGTTTGGCAACCAAAACCATGAGATTCAAGAGTTGAGACAACAAGTTGCTACCCTAACGGCGATGGTGCAAGGCTTGCAAGTGTCGCGTGCGGGTAGTGGAGGGTCCGAGGACTCTCAAAGTCACTTTGACAATCCTTTTGGTGATCCGAATTGGCATAGGCCACCTTCCACTCACTCTCCTTATATGTGGGAGAAGAACATCAAGATTGAACTTCCCGAGTTCAATGGAAGTCTTAACCCGGATGAGTTTGTTGATTGGATTAATACGGTTGAAAGAGTGTTTGATTATGGAGACGTCTCCGAGGAGAAGAAGGTGAAGTTAGTGGCTATCCGCCTCAAAGGAAGAGCTTCCGCTTGGTGGTAGCAATTGCAAGGAACTAGGCTACGAAGAGGAAAGGGAAATATTAGAGAATGAGAGAAAATGAAGAAGAAACTCAATGAACAATTCTTGCCTTTCAACTATATGCAAAATCTCTACAAGAATTTGCATAATCTCAAACAAGTTGGAAGTGTTGATGAGTACACGAAGACTTTCCATCAACTTGTTGTTAGAGTTGATTTGAATGAAAGTGAAGATCAAATGGTTGCAAGGTACATAAGTGGGTTGACAATCACAATCCAAGATGCCCTCGCTATGCAAACTTTGTGGACGGTTTCGGAAGCTTACAATCGGGCCTTGGTGGCCGAAAAGCAAGAAAAGAGGAAGTTTTCGAGATCCGGGTAACAATATCAAGGCGGTTCCAAGTCCTGGCAGCCCTTTTACTATTATGCTAGAGGTGGTTCTTCCTCTAGTGGTGGCCAAGGTGCTTCTTCCGGAGTTGGTACTCAAAATCGAGCGGATAAAGCTTTAACACCCGCTCAAAATCAGTCTCAATCCGGTGCTTCGGGGGCTCGAAATCAATTCCAAAGTGGGGGTTTCAAGTGCTTCAAGTGTGGGGAACCGGGTTACAAGTCTTCGGATTGTCGTAAGACTTCCGGAGGTCGTAACAAGGCACTTTTCATTGAGGAGGTTACGGAACAAGGTTGTGAGGATGATATTCCCGTTTATGACGAAGAAATATGTGAAGAAATTGGAGGTGATAATGAGGAAGAAGAAGGCTATGCGTTGATGATAAAAAAGACTCTCCTTACGCGTAAGGATGGTGGTAATGAAGATTGGTTGCGTACCAATATCTTTTACACCACTTGCAATGTTGGTGGTAGAGTTTGCAACATGATTATTGATAGCGGAAGTTGTGAGAATGTAGTCTCTCAAGAGGTGGTGGACAAGTTACAACTCAAAGTGGAGGAGCATCCCCATCTTATACCCTTTCTTGGTTCAAGAAGGGTAATGAAATCAAGGTGACTAAAAGGTGCTTGGTATCTTTGTCCATTCGGCAAAAGTACTTTGATGAAGTTTGGTGCGATGTTGTACCTATGGATGCTTGTCATATACTACTTGGTCGCCCGTGGCAATATGATAGGCATTCCATCCATGATGGAAAGAAGAATACCTACACCGTCCTTAAGGAGAAGCGACAATTCACTTTGTTACCTATGAAGGAGAAGATGACTACGAAGCCTCCTCCCATTACGTTGCTTGCTTCTAAAGGATTTCACAGGGAAAGTCATGAAACCGGGTATGTTCTAGTGTTGGTTCCTATGGCAGATATGGGTGTGTCGGATGTTCCCAAGGCGATTTCTAAACTTTTGAAGGAGTATGTTGATGTGTTTCCTCAAGAGTTGCCTCCCGACTTGCCTCATTTGCGAGATATTCAACATTGTATCGACTTGGTACCTGCGGCGCCCCTTCCGAACAAGTCTGCGTATAGAATGTCTCCAAGGGAGAGGGAAGAGATTCAAAGGCAAGTTAAGGATCTTCTAGAGAAAGACTGCATAAGGGCAAGCCTTAGCCCTTGTGCGGTGCCGGCTCTTTTGACTCTGAAGAAGGATGGTTCGTGGAGGATGTGTGTGGATAGTAGAGCTATCAACAAGATCACTATCAAGTACCGCTTTCCCATTCCAAGGCTAGATGATATGTTGGATTGCCTTGCTGGTTCAAAGGTCTTCTCAAAGATTGATCTAAGAAGTGGTTATCATCAAATTCGAGTTCGCCCGGGAGATGAATGAAAAACGGCTTTCAAGACCCCTCATGGCCTCTTTGAATGGCTTGTGATGCCTTTTGGTCTTATCAACGCTCCAAGCACTTTTATGCGGGTAATGACTCAAATGCTTCAACCTCTCTTGGGTATATGTGTAGTTGTGTACTTTGATGATATATTGGTGTATAGTCAGTGTTTTGAAGATCACACATCCCACCTCCAATAAGTCTTTGAAATCTTGAGAAAAGAGAAGTTTTATGGAAACTTGAAAAAGTGTAGTTTTGCTGTTGATAAGGTGGTATTTTTGGGGTATGTTGTGTCTTCAAAGGGGGTTCACATGGATGAAGACAAGATTAAGGCCATTGTGGAATGGCCAACGCCTACAAGTGTTCATGAAGTGAGGAGTTTTCATGGGTTAGCTACCTTCTACCGGAGGTTCATTGCCAACTTTAGTAGTATCGCGGCTCCTCTTACCGATTGCCTCAAGCGAAGGGTGTTTATATGGTCCCAAGAAGCCGCCGAGAGTTTTAAATTGTTGAAGTCCAAGCTTACGGAAGCTCCTATCTTGGCCTTACCCGACTTTGACAAAACTTTTGAACTTGATTGTGATGCTTCGAGAGTGGGAATTGGTGGAGTCTTAAGCCAAGGGGGTCAACCTATTGCTTTCTTTAGCGAGAAGTTGAACAGTGCTAAACTCAAGTACTCTACTTATGACTTGGAATTCTATGCCATTGTCCAAGCCATCAAGCATTGGAGTTACTACCTTGCCTACAAGGAATTTGTCCTCAACACCGATCATGAAGCTCTTAAGTACATCAATAGCCAACAACACCTCAATAAACGGCATGCCAAGTGGGTGGCTTATCTACAACAATTCACGTTCTCTTTGAGTCACAAATCGGGGATTCTCAACAAAGTGGCCGATGGTTTGAGTAGAAGAGTGGCTCTCTTGGTGGAAATGAAGAACAAGGTTGTTGGGTTTGAAGAATTTCGCACTTTCTATGCCGAAGATCCTTATTTTAGTAAGATAATCGATGCTTTGCAAAGGGGTAATAAGGTTGTCGATCCATGTTTCATGTTGAAGGATGGATTTCTCTTCAAAGAACTTAAATTGTGTGTCCCTACATGCTCTTTAAGGGAGCAATTGTTGGCCGAAAGTCACAAGTTGGGTCATTTTGGAAAGGATAAGACTCTAGCATTGCTTTAAGATGCATACTATTGGCCGGGAATGAGTAAAGATGTGGGGGGCTATGTGCAAAGGTGCCAAACTTGTCAACGGAGTAAGGGAACAGCCACTAATGCGGGATTGTATTTGCCTTTACCGGTGCCGGAAAGTCCTTGGAAATGCGTGAGTATGGATTTTGTCTTGGGGCTTCCTCCTAAGCAAAGGCGGAGTGATTCTATCATGGTGGTAGTGGATCGATTTTCAAAAATGGCTCACTTCATTCCTTGTAAGAAGACTATGGATGCGACTAACATTGCCAATCTCTATTTCAAGGAGGTCTACAAATTGCATGGCGTCCCTACTTCTATTGTCTCCGATAGAGATACTAAGTTTCTTGCCCACTTTTGGAGGACCTTATGGAGGAAGATTGGCACTAACTTATGCTTTAGTACTTCTTTTCACCCTCAAACCGATGGTCAAACGGAAGTGGTAAACCGGAGTCTTGGGAATTTGTTGCGATGCTTAGTTGGTGAACATCCAAAAAGTTGGGATGGAATTCTTCCTTTGGCGGAGTTTGCTTACAATTCTTCTCTAAACCGCACCATCCACACTTTCCCATTTGAAGCGATTTACGGGTTGAAACCTTCTAGTGTGGTTGACCTCGTTTCTTTGCCAACCCCTAAGAGGGGACACTCCAAGGCGGAAGATATGGCTACATTTATAAAGAATATCCACTCTCAAGTTAAGCTCAACATTGAGAAGTCTAATGCGAAGTATAAGGTGGCCGTTGATGCACACAAAAGGGAGGTTTTGTTCAAAGAATGGGATCTTGTTTGAGTTATCTTGAGCAAGGATAGGCATCCTCACGGTGCTTACATGAAGTTGAACGATCGGAAAGTGGGTCCTTGTGAAGTCTTGCGGAAGATCAATGACAACGCTTATCAAGTCCGCTTACCCTCTCACTTGAGCATCTCCGAGACATTCAATGTGCAACACTTGGTGCCCTATTTGCCGGAGGACACTACCGTAACTTGAGGACAAGTTTCTTTTAGTAGGGGAGTATGATGTAGTATGTAGGAAGGGTATTTATGTCTTTTGTATTGAGTCTATATATAGGTGTTGAAATCCTTTCTTTTGGCAACTTTTTCTCATTTTGAACAAATATTATCAAGAGCTAGTCTCTTTTGTATCCCATTTGGGAGTTTCTCTCTCTACATTATCTATGGGTATCTTTGGTTGCATCAGGTTGTTTCATAATTGAATCTCATTTTGATATACGCGTGGCATAAGTTAGTAGGTAAACTAGAAGAGATTACGATTGTGGTTACTTTTTTGTTTAGCATGTCTTTGGTCAATCACGATAATGTTATCTTGTTTATTGGTGGATTGATGTTATGTTTTACTGTGGAGTGGGTCTTTAACCAAAGTGAGGCATGAGACTACTGCATTACCATTTTCACCTGTGGTGCACCTTCAACACCTTTGTGGAGCTCCGTTTCTTTTGCTAGAGGAGTTACAATTTTGGTGTTGTATTTGTTTGGTAGTGTACTCATGAATCTTTAGACCAAGTTTGAAGTATGTGCTCATGAATTGTTTGTCAAGTCAGTGCTTGTCTATGCTTCCTACATGGTATTTTTAATGAACCTCTTCTTACTGGATAAATATTGTTATAGCATTACCAAGTACCAACTTTTTTCAGATTGTTCAATTGGATGAAACTGTTGATTATTTTTGAACATGCACTAAGTAGAATGAAGTGCATTGTCGAATTTGTATCATTGGTTCTGGATGGTGTTTGGTGTCAGTGTCAACGAAGATGGGTTTTTGTTTGTTTTAGATTTAGGTCAACATGATTTTTGTTAAAGAACCTGATTGGTGGGGAGACATTACTGGATCACTCTTTCTTTTCTTTTTTCCTTTTTTTTTTTTTTTTTTACTTTTTCTGTTTTTGCTGTTTCGTTTTGGCTTTTTGGCTAGAGCCAAGAGCTGATCTCTCTCTCTCTCTCTCTCTCTCTCTCTCTTCAGGTTTTGTTGAAGCTTATTGTGAGTGCCCTGAATTGAATCTTGTGTCAACCGTTTGGTGCTAGCTGTCGCTGTAAAGAACTTTGGTGCTGGGTTTTGCAGTATGAGGATGACTAGTTTAAATTTTAGATTTTGGCATGTATAAGGAAATGTCGAACTAGTAGCAATGTAGCATAGTGACCCTATTTGTCTGTGTTATTTTTGGTGATCAGTTCTCTCTCTGAATAGGCCACAAAGGTTTTGATTGTATTAACAGCTTGTCAATTTCTGCTGCTCTCGTGTTACTGGTATTGCGTATTTCTTTGTTCTTTAGTTGTCTAGGTTCCTCTTTAGTTGTGGAGTTTAGTACGTGTTGTTTTTAGTCTTTGTGTGGAACTCATTTATGTCATCTTTATCCACCCCCTGAGCATAAATGAAGATGTTGATGCTTAAACTGAATTGGACTGAATTGGACGATTTAGGTTGATTTTTCCAATTAAGTCCTTTGGCTGCGTAGAATGAGGTTATAGGGTGGGGGGTAGTTCAGTCTTCTCGTCAGTTTTAATGGTGGGGACCAGGTACTATTCACGCACTGTTTAGTTTTTTTTCAAATTACTTTACTAGGTTTTCTGACTTCTTTACAATTCCGTTTGTGTCCTACAAAAAAAAACCTTTGTTTTGTTTTTTGTGCATGGTATTTTAAATTTGAGCCGGGGTATTTTTTGGGCTTTACAAGTTTCGTACAGAAAGATGTGTGTACTTCTTACCCTCTTCCTCTCACGTCACTTTCAGAGAGAGGGAGAGAGCGCGAAAGAGGACAGAGGAGGAGGTTGGTGAAGGGGGAGAAAGAGAGAGCGAGAGCAGTGAGCAGATCAGGTCAGAAACCTCACTTCCCTTTCTCATCTCTCGTCATATCTGGTCATGTCCCTCTCTCATCTCTCTTGGTTCTTCGTCTTCCTCATTGAATGCCCTAGACATAGGTGAGAGAGAAAGTGAGAGACAACAGAGGTGGAGGTCGGCGATCAGGGAGAGAGAGAGAGAGACTGTTCTCACTGTAGGGGTTCGATATGTCGGGACCTTAACCTGAGTTAGTATTCCTTCTCCGCTGCTTCGTACCCCTGCCTCCGGACCTGCAACAAGTCACTAGGGCTGTGGAAGCCCAGTGACCCTCCAACGATCAAGTTAGATGTAAGGAGAGAGGTTTAGGTCTAGGGTTAGGGTTAGGGTTAGGGTAAGGGTAGAATGACGTACCTCTCAAAGATGAGTATCCCTTTGTATTTATAAACCTAGGTTTACTTGGCCTCCAAGCTAGCGCTTGAAGGATACGCTCGGGTAACCGCCTCGGATGACATCACAGATGACGCACCGGATAAGGCGGTTATGAAGCACATGGCCAGACCTGGCCTAGATGATCCTATCTGCCACGTATCACTCTTGGTCCCCTCCTGTTAGGCTACACTCTTTCCAGAGACCTTAACGGAATGTATGCTTCAATAATACACCGAAGCGTTAGCAGGAGGCTTGATACCGAGCGGGTAAATAGAAGGATAACCGCAGGGGCTCGCTCGTACAAAACTATAGATCGTACCAACTATGAGACCTCGGTTATCGGTAGTCTGTTTACCGAGGCCATAATCGAAGCCTCCACAATGGCCCCTCAAGCCCCTGGAGCTTTGCACCCCTGCTTCAGGGTCTTGACCTCATGATGTGAAATATCAGGCCTTGATTTCTTTCTTAGAGAACTACCGGAGAGTACACTTGCCTTGGTAGATTCCGCTCGACTTGAGCCAGTGATGAAGACCACGTGTCAGCAGTTGCCGAGGTCTCAAAATCAAAAGGCTGTCTTGGCACGTGCCATGTCAGTTGATTGGTACGAAACGTCGCTTCGGCAACACGCGTCTCTACCCCAGTGGTTTGAATATCCGGCGCCTGTCCTCGGTGCAGAGCCCCTAATTCTGGCCTTCCGATGATAACAAGAGTCGAAGATCTGACGGCTCGGTGCACGACGCTTCGTTTCCTGCGCAGCCCTCCATCTCTCGCATTATAAATAGGAAAGACAGAGGTAAGACGACTACTCTTCCTCCGCTTTTGAAGTCGAACTGCCGCCGCCGTCTGTTTCTAGCTTTCAATCGAGATTTTGAGCGTTTTGGACGCGGATCTCGACACGAAACTCAGGAATGACGATCTTCAGTTACTGGTTCCATGTTTTGATCGTTTTCTTCGAGTTTTCTTCCCTTCAATCCACATTCCTCACGCGTTGTGGCTGTACCGCCGCTCGCTGCTGTTCGTCCTGTGGCGGCGCCGGGCGTTTCCAGCGCTGTGCTCTTAGTTTTTCCGAGGTCTAAATTCATCCCAAGGGCCATATTCTTCCCGAGGCCAATCTTCAATCCGAGACCATAGAAACAACCACTGGCCTCGGAGACCTTTCTCGGGGAGAGGTCCCCAGAAATATACCGAAGAGCGATGACCATTTCGTCCCTATTTGCTAGGTTATGTTGCTTTTCCCTGGCCATATAGCTAACGGGTTTTTGCACATCTTTTCTTGATAGGTAGGGGCGAATGGTTATTGAAGTCTCCTCGGACAGTACCAGTAGCTCCTCTTCTGCCGACCTTGAGGAAATCTTTGAGGAGTGTCGTGCCCAGGCCGTTTACCGAATCCCATTGGACGTCATTGAGCCTTCGGATCCTCTTAGAGCTTCACGCCCCGTCACAGCCTTCGCTCCTTGGGAGATGGAAATCCCAAGTACTTCGGGCCACGGACCGGGCCCATTCGCCGATGCCCCCCGAGGAGGTTCGGGGATGAAGGAGGCCGATGAGGCTGTGCCCTTATTTGAACCAATACTTTAATGGGACCCCGGCTGCCTACGCCGAGTTCAGAAGGGTTTACAGCATCCCTTCGGACGTGGAGGTCCGGCTGCTTCCTAACAACAATCCCAAGACCCTTCCTCACCGACCAGGGGAATTGATTTTTCCCTTGATGGCAATCACTGAGGGAGGGATTAGATTCCCCCTTCATCAATTTGTCCGACGTGTCCTCCAGACCCTTTCCCTTACCTCCTCCCAGCTTACAGTAAACTCCTACCGAATCATCACAAGTATTATTGAGCTGAGGAGGCAGTTCAACTTGACCTTTGGGGTTGAGGAACTCTTCGGCGTATACCTCGTAGGAGTTAACTGATAGAGCAACCAATACTACCTCTCATGCAGGACGGGGTATGACACGTTCCTTGTCGATCGTCTCTCCGACTCCGAGGAGTGGGCAAATATTTACATCTCGGTGACCGGCAATTTCATGTTCGGGCCAAGGGAGAATGCTGATACGACTATCAGGGTGCAATTTGGGACCGGGGCTCCTGGTTGGTAGAAATTACTCTTCGGTAGATATTTTGTATGTTTTCGTTATGCCCTGCGTACTTTATACTGATCCCTTGTTTTTGGTTTTGCCTTGCAGCCGAGGGAATCATTCAACAGCTTTGGGAGAGAGCTAATCGGTCCCGAATTACAGCGGCCTATGCTATTCCGATCACCAGTCGATACGCTCCAGAGCTGCTTGGGTACGTCCTAACTTACACGAGCTTTTTAAAGAAGAAGCCGAGGCAACAGGGGGTCCCGCGGGCAGGCTGAGGACGAGGCCGAGGAGGGAGAGTCAGAAGAGGCGCAGGAAGAGGGGAAAGGACGGCAGGCGGAGAGAACGAAGCCGAGGGTAGCACATCGGCGCCTCGGGGAGTCATTCGCCAGGAGGTTGATCGAGATACCCCAGAGAGAACCGGGCTGAGCGAGGAAATGGTGGGCTCTGGAACTCGCGAAGTGCTGAACCTCAGGCGCCGGAGGCTGGCTGGTCGGGATAGGGTAACAGTCCCCGGTACTCCTGGTGCCGGAACTTCGAGGGCGCCTCCCGCTTCCCCCCATGAGCCCCCGGAGAAGAGACCGCGGTTCGAGGACCGAGGGGATGGCCGCGGAGGAGGCCAGGAAACAATTGAAATCCTCGAGGAGGGGAGCGGGGCGGAGGAGCCGGGAACGCCGGGGAGGAGGGTGGTGAATGGGTTAATCCGAGGGAGCTCCTCTGGGCTCCGGAGTTCCGTTACTTTGCTGGTCGGCTGATACATCATGCTGAGAGCGTAAAGAACCTCGGGGTTGCGTTCGGTATGCTGAGGGGAAGCATACTCCCGAGGGACGCCCGGGCGGTTACTAGTTTAACCGAAAATTTAACCGCCGAAATAGCGCAGACCCTTTTCTCTGTAAGTTGATATCATCTTTTCCCTTTTATATTGTGCTCCTTTCGTTCCATTTATTTGAACTTGGTGAACACCCCGGTTTTTGTTCACAGGCTGGCGCTCGAGCACTGGTAGTCAACGACCGGTGCCAGGAGCAGGAGAAGAAGATTAAGGAGCTGAAGAGAGACCTTGGGCAAAGGGAGGAGGACCTGAAGGTTGCTCGGGAGGCTTGTGACCTCTACCTTGCGGACTTCCAAAAATGTGACAAGGAGAGGGTACTTGCCGAAGCTCGAGCCGACAAAGCTGAAGAGGATGCCACTACTCTGCGTGCCACCCGAGCTCGTGAAGTTGAAGCCACACGTAACAAAGGTTATGATAAGGGCTGGGACGCAGCTGGGGTGGAGTACAAAAAACAAGTTCGGGAGATCGAGACCGAACTATACAGGGATCGCTTTTTGGATGGGGTGCGCTTCGGCCACGACACTCTGTTAAGCAAGCTCGATCTTCCCACAGACTCAGAGTTCCGAGCAATGCCCCAGGTACCTTCTGAAGAGCTCCTTTTGCCCGAGGAGGAAGATGAGGTCGTGACAAATGCTGAGGAGCCCCAAGCGCCTGAGGACAGGACCGGTCCCGAAGCCGCGGCACCAACCGAAGGGTGACGAGAAGGGCATGGCTTCCATCATCCTCTGTGTTTTTCATTTGTTTTGTTTCTCATGTTTGGAATGGACAGAAATCTGTAGTTTCAATTTCCTTTGTCTTCTGTTGTGGACAGCTTCAGACACTTGGAATCTAGTCATTTTGAAGTTGTAATATTTGAAAAGGATTGGCGCCAAACAGTTGGCCTAAGCCAAGTCCTTGGTATGATTTTTATTTTATTCACTTTGCTTATGAATGTTTTCTTTTCCTGAATGTTTGAAATGTTTGTATAATTGATTTGCTGCTTGGGTGATGATGCCCCTTCTTCGGTAAGATTTGAAAGAGTTGTAAAACAAATTTAACCGAAACGTTAACCGAAGCATTTTGCCAAGTAAACAAATGTGATCGAAACATTAGCTACATTCAGTGGAAGTAACTTGATCCAAAGCCCCTGCTTCAGGAGCTTGGGGTGCTGCTTGGGGATGTAGGCCGAAGATACGAAGGATTATGGCCTCGGCCATAGGTCTGGATGCGGCGAGTCCGAGCAGCGGAAGACTTTTGGTGGGTCGGTGTAAGGGGCTCGGGAGTAAGCCGAGTATCCTTAAAGCGAGTGACCAGGAGTCCAAACGACCGAAGAGGCCGGGGCGACTTAGTGGGAATTTTGTCCGAGGGTATTACCTATGGAAGAACAATATCCCTGAAGTCGGTGTAAAACGGTCCGGGTAAGAACGAACCGAGTGTAAGAAATTAGAATAGCATAGGGTACAAGTAGTGCTTAAGAAAGGAAAATTCTCATTTAAACTTGTTGGAGTGCTATCATTACATGAGCAAGTTTCCTCTGCTACTAAAAAGAAAATGCAACATAATAAAAGACTAAGTGGGCTTCGGTAACCGAGCACTATCCGTAGAACTTCTTCAAGTTGTTTGCGTTCCATGTTTTAGCAATGGGGGAACCATCCAACTTCTCCAATTTGCAGTTTCCTGATCCGAGGTGTTTGAGAACTCGATAGGGGCCCTCCCAGTTGGGCATTAGCTTTCGCTTTTTGGACTTCTCCACTACTTTTTTCCACACGAGATCGTCAGGTTTGAACGACCTAAGGCGGACGCTTCGGTTGTAACCTTTTGCAACCTCCTGTTGGTATGATGCGAGCTTGATCCTTGCGTTGTTGCGTTCCTCTTCGGCTAAGTCGAGGTCCGAAGCAATGCTGTTGTTGTTGACCGACTTATCAAAGTTTTCTGTACGCATTGTTGGGAGTCCGACTTGGAGAGGGATGACCGCTTCCATTCCAAATGTTAAGGAAAAAGAAGTGCGACCAGTGGATCGCCGAGGAGTAGTACGGTAGCCCCAGAGTACCCTGGGTAGCTCTTCGGCCCACTTTCCCCGTCGTGACTCGAGTCGTCGCTTGAGTCTAGATGAAATTGCTTGTTTGCAGCCTCGGCCTATCCGTTACCCTGGGGGTAAGCTGGAGTGGATGTGTCCCATTTGATACCGTATTCGTCAAGCAGGGCCCGATACTTCTGCCCTGTAAACTGCCTTCCATTGTCTGTAATTATGGCGAACGACACACTGAAGCGAGAGATGATGTTGCGCCACACAAAGCGGATGACGTATGTTTCTTCGATGGTGACCAGGGGCTCGGCCTCGACCCATTTTGAGAAATAATCGGTTGCGGTTAAGAGGAACTTGAATCCCCCTGGAGTGACTGGGAGCTTACCAACGATATCCATGCCCCATTGGAAGAAGGGCCAGGGGCTGGCAAGAGGGCTAAGGTCCCGGGCCGGCTGATGGATAATGGGAGCGAACATCTGACACCTCTTGTAGCGCTTGACGAATTCTTCAGAATCCTTCTTCATTGTCGGCCACCAATACCCCTGAGTGATTGCTCGGTGGGCGAGGGACTGTCCACCGGAGTGACAACCGTTGTCACCGGCATGAAGCTCTTCGATGATGCCCGGGACTTGATGTGGGTGTGCAACCAATAAGTATGGCCCGGTAAACGATCTTCGGTAAAGCTTGTCGTTGGGATTGAGCAAGAAGAGAGCGGCTTTGTTTCGGAGTCAGTGAGCCTCCTTTTTGTCAGCGAGAAGGGAGTCATCTCTCAGGTAAACGACAATTTCGTCCATCCAGAGTAGGCCAAGCTCTATGTTGAGTATCTCCTTATTTAGCACTTCAAGCTCGAAACTGGGCTTGTCAATAGAATTAAAGGAGATGGAACGGTGTCCTATAGACGAGCATGCCGAAGCGAGTCCTGCAAGGGCGTGGGCGTTTTGTTCCCGGGAGATGTGCTCAACTCTGATTGCTTTGAAGCGTTTAATGAGCTGGACTGCGGCGCTGAGGTAGGTACGCGTGCGGTCGTCCCGAGCTTCATATTCCTCGGAGAGTTGGTTAACCACTAATTGGGAGTCGCTGTAAACCACAAGTTCTTCGATGCCAATGGCTTCGGCAGTCTTGAGTCCGGAGATTAATGCTTCATATTCGGCCTCGTTGTTAGATGCTGGGAAGTTAATGGAGATAAAGCTTTCGTGTAAGACACCGGAGGGTGAGAGGAGAACGACGCCTGCACCGGCGCCTCGGCTGTTGGAGGCGCCATCGACGTTCATTTTCCAAACATCTCCGTGAAAAAGCTGCCATGCTATGCTAAGGTTGACCCAGAGTAATGCCTCGGTGCTTGGGGTGGGAGCCGAAGCGGGTGTAGTGGGCAGGGTAAGCTCGGCGATGAAGTCGGCGAGCACCTGAGCTTTTATCGCTGTCCGAGGCTGAAAATGGATTTCAAAATTGGCAAGCTCAACGGCCCACTGTGAGATTTGGTCGGAGAGGTCGGCCTTCCGGAGGAGGGACTTGAGAGGGTACTCGGTAAGGACAATGATACGGTGTGACTGGAAGTAGGGAGCGAGCTTCCTGGAAGCTGAGACGAGGGCAAGGACGAGCTTTTCTAACAGTAGATAACGCGTCTCGGCGGGAGTCATTGTTTTGCTGGAGTAGTAGCTTGGCTGATGTTCCCGATCCTCCTGGCGAACGAGAATCGAGCTTACGGCGTGTGGAGAGACTGTTAGGTAGAGAAAAAGGTCTTCCTGGTCCCGAGGGGTGACGAGGAGGGGAGCTTTAGAAATATATGTCTTTAATTGTTGTAGGGCTCGGTCGCAGTCTTCTGTCCAGTTAAAGCTCCGTCGGCTACCTTTTAAAAGTGCGAAAAACGGCTGGCATTTATCCAAGGAGCGGCTTATAAACCGATTCAGGGCTGCGGCCATGCCGGTCAAATGCTGAACATCACGCTTGTTGTGAGGAGCCGAGAGTTGAGTAATGGCAAGAATCTGGTAAGGGTCGGCCTCAATACCGCGTTGGGAGACGAGGTGGCCAAGAAATTTACCGGAACTGACACCGAAGACGCATTTCTCTGCATTGAGGCGGAGTTTGTGGTTCTTGAGTATCTCAAAGACTTCGGCGAGGTGAGTTAGATGATCACCGGCGCACAGACTTTTGACCACCATGTCATTGTTGTAAGCCAGCATAGTGTCGCCTAGTAACTTTTCGAACATCTTGGTAATTATCCGCTGGAAAGTGGCCCCGGCATTTTTTAAACCGAAGGGCATAACAAGGTACCCGAAGATGCCATGAGGGGTGATGAAGGCCGTGTTCTCGACATCGCCTTCACTCATGGCAATCTGGTGGTAGCCCCGATAGGCATCCAAGAAGTTAAGTCGCTCGTGTCCGGAGGTGGCGTCGACGAGCTGGTCAATACGAGGGAGTGGAAAGAAGTCCTTTGGGCAGGTGTCGTTGAGGTTTGAGTAATCAACGCAGACCTGCCATTTGCCACTCTTTTTCTTGACTACGACGGTGTTGGCCAACCATTTGGGATACTGGACTTCTCTGATTGCCCCTGCATTCAGGAGTCGGTTAACTTCTTCAATAATGGCCTTGGAATGAAGAGGAGAGGACCGTGGTGCCTTTTGCAAGACCGGTCGTTTGGCCCGGTCGATGTTGAGTTCGTGGCAAATGAAGGAGGGGTCGACCCCGGACATCTCATATGAGGTCCAAGCGAACACTTCGATGTTTTGGTTGAGGAAAGCTACCGTGTCGTTCCGTTCAGTATCACTAAGTGAGGGACCGACAAGGAAGAAACGGGAACCGTCTTTGGTTATTGGGATGGTGGCCACGTCCTCTATGGTTTTGTCATCGGGTGATCTACCGACGTCTTCCAAAACTGGGGCCTCGGGGACTTCAATGAGGTTAATCCGGGAGGTCTGTTTGCTACTTCGGACGGCGTTGATGTAGCATTTCTTGGCCGCAGTTTGATCTCCGTACAAGTCTTCCTAGTGCCCGTGAGTGCCAATGAAACGGACCACTTGGTGATAGGTGGAGGCAATCGCTTTAAGCCTATGCAACCAGGTGCGTCCGACAATTGCGTTGTAAGAGCTAGGGACATCAACTGCCACAAATTCCATTTCAAGAGTCACCGAGCCGGCACAAACAGGAAGAGTGATCGTGCTGATGGGCCAGACAGGAGCTCCACTGAAGCCGATAAGAGGAACTTCGGAAGGACGGAGGTCGGTGTCGGGAATCTTCAGTTCCTTGAACAGAGAGTAGTACATGACTTCGGCCGAGCTACCCTGATCTACGAGGACGCGACGGACGTTGAAAGTTCCGATGCGTAGTGTGACCCCGAGGGCGTCATTGTGGGGAAGCTGGATGCGGTCGAGATCCCTCTCGGTGAATGTTATCGTCCATTTGGAACCGTCATCGGTTCTGGGGCGCTTCGGTTCGAGACCGACCAACATGACCTGTTTGGAAGAGGAGGCTTCGTTCAGATCGGCTCGGATGATGCTAGCGGCTTCGGGGTTTAGGGGACCGTGTATGACATGGATTGTCTGGACTTCTTCCTCGGTGTTCATTTCGGTCCTTTGTGCCCGAGCCTTTGTCTTCTCGTCATCGATGAAGTTGCCGAGGTGGCCACCCATAACAAGCTGTTCCAAGTAGGCCTTGAAGGGCTTGCATGCTGTGGTGAAGTGACCCTGCTCGTTGTGGTAGCTGCATCGGACGATGGGATTCTTTATTTTCCCATTTTTGGTTCCTAGCTTTTGATTTGGGAAGGAGAAAAAGGGCTGATCCTTCATTTGATCGATGATCCGGTAGATAGGAATGGTGAAGACGGTTTTCTCAGCGTTGAAATCGCTTGGCTTCGGTCCCTTCCTCGGCGACTGCTTGATGGTGTTAACCTGCTTCTTTGGAGTTGAGACAGGTGGGGGGGCCGGTGTGGACACCGAAGCGTTTAATGTTTTTGAACTTGTAGGCTTCCTGATGCCTCTCTCTGCCTTGGATTCGATGAGCTGACACCAGCCCTCAATATGAGTCATAAGGTCCTTCAAAGAGTTTGGCTTATGGCGGGCGAGGTCGTCATAGACTTGCTCGTCCTGTGAGGTAAGACCGAGCTTGAATCCTCGGGCCGAGATGACGCCATCGCAACCTTCGATCTCATTGAATAGTTCCCAGTAACGACCGGCGTACTGCCGAAGTGTTTCGTCGCTCCTCTTGCGGAGGGCTAAGAGGGAGTCGATCTTCTTCTCGTGCTTGTTGCTGGTTACGAACCGGGCCATGAAGGCATCGCAGAGGGAATCGAACGAAGAAATTGACCGAGCCGGGAGTTGATTGAACCAGGTGAGGCCCAGGTTGCCGAGGCTTGCAGAGAACACTTTACACAAGAAGGCATCGTCAGAGGGTTCGTTCCGAAGTAACAAAGACATGATGAGCTTGTACTGTACCAAGTGGGTGTATGCCTCGGTCTTGCCATCGTATTTGGCAAACTTGGGTTGGGTGAATCCCTTGGGAGGGGTAACCGAGTCGATCTCTTTTGCAAAGGGGGAGGTCGTGAGTCTGGTGAGCCGTGTGTCGCGATGAGGTTGGATCGAACGGTCGAGACCGTCTGGACGCTCAGTCGTTGTACGCTTCTTCGGGACAAATTTGTCCAATCGGTCATATTCCTTTTTATTTGGGGCAGTACTAACCGATTTCCTGGGAAAGCGCTCCTGGCGGTGGTGGCGGTAGCTGTCTCGAGCGGAAGGCTCGAGGCGCTCGGTGATCGGGCTCCTGCTGTGTGCACCGCCGGGGTTTGTGATGATTGGGCTTCTGGCTCCGGGGCCCTTTAGACGCTCGCGGTATCCCCTGGTCCGGATCTCCAGGAGGCCGTCGTCTCCCTTGGCTGCTCTTGTGAGGCTAGGGGTAGATTCCCGGCCCGCCTTGCCCACCTGGACCGAGTGAGTGGAGGAGGCAGAGACGCTTCCAGCACCGAGCCTTTCGAAGGCCGATGGTCTCCTTCGAAGTTGCACGGGGGAGCGGGAACGGTCCCTGTGCGATGTGTCCCTTGGGGCTCGATTGTCCACCGCTCTTGGTGACTCGAGACGATCTTTGACGGAAGGGCGGGGTCTATGCTCTCACAGGTGACCGACTTCATGACTGTGAGGGGAGGTACGACGGTCCTTCCTTCCGCCGCGACTCCCAAAGGAATGAGACGGGGAGATTTGGAGGAAGTGTTTGATCTCTGCCAACTCATCTTGGACGTGTCTGTCGCGCTCCATCACCGTTGTGAGATCATCGATCTTCCGCTCAAGATGGCGGATGTAGGAGTGGAGCTCGGAAGATGGGCCTGCTTCTGGGACTGACGCTCCGGCGCCGATTCCGACGGATACATGGGTCTTTCCCAGGGCGGCTGCTCCGCCGGAAGCCAAGCTGTGATCCACGAGGGAACCGAGCCCGTGGGTGGTTCCACCGTGATGCGCGTCGTCGATCTCGACCATGTTTGATTCAGGAAACGCTAAATGGAGCAGAAGGGGAGGGGGGAAGTGGATGTTGGATTAATGGCTAGGTCCCCAGCGGAGTCGCCAATTGTAGGGGTTCGATATGTCGGGACGTTGACCTGAGTTAGTATTCCTTCTCCGCTGCTCTGTTCCCCTGCCTCCGGATCTGCAACAAGTCACTAGGGCTGTGGAAGCCCAGTGACCCTCCGACGATCAAGTTAGATGTAAGGAGAGAGGTTTAGGTCTAGGGTTAGGGTTAGGGTAGAATGGCGTACCTCTCAAAGATGAGTATCCTTTTGTATTTATAGACCTAGGTTTACTTGGCCTCCAAGCTAGCGCGTGAAGGATACGCTCGGGTAACCGCCTCAGATGACATCACAGATGACGCACCGGATAAGGCGGTTATGAAGCACATGGCCAGACCTGGCCTAGATGATCCTATCTGTCACGTATCGCTCTTGGTCCCCTCCTGTTAGGCTACACTCTTTCCAGAGACCTTAACGGAATGTATGCTTCAGCAATACACCGAAGTGTTAACAGGAGGCTTGATACTGAACGGGTAAATAGAAGGATAACCGCAGGGGCTCGCTCGTACAGAAATATAGATCGTACCAACTATGAGACCTCGGTTATCGGTAGTCTGTTTACCGAGGCCATAACCGAAGCCTCCACGCTCACTATTATCCCTACATTGAACACACTTGCCTTCTCCTTCACGTCTCTCTCTCCATCACATACTCTCTCATCTCTCTCTCTCTCTCTCTCCAGCCGCCGATGCAACCAAGAAAAATTAGAAGCTATGGCCGATAAGGGAAAGGACCATCGATTGGAATAGATCTTGGAACGACGTACTTGTGCGTCGGAGTTTGGGAGCAAGACCGCATCGAAATCATCGCTAACAACCAAGGAACCGTAATCAAACAGCAGCGATAGAGATACTATTATGCAGGCTGATCATACGGTGCTGAGCTTAAGACCTGGTGGAGGTGGCAATCGAGGGACCCCGTTTCAATTCCTCTTCTTCAGATCTTCCCCTCCTTCGTCCCCATGTCTGTGCCGGTGCTCCTACCTCTTCTCTCTCTCTCTCTCTCTCTCAAGGTCGATTCTTTCTCCCCTGGATATAGGGTTTTCTGATGCCTTTTTACTCTAAATTTTTAATTTCCTCTCGTGCTCGGATCTCGATTTTATGTTTTGGTTTATTGGTTTGATGTGCTTTGGATGTTAATCTGTGATATTTTTAGGTTTTGGTTATTGGCTCGTGTAACTTGGTGTTAAGTTGGGTTTGACTTGTATGAATCCATTGCCGTCTAAAGGAACATATGGATTGAGATTTTGCAGGATAACTACAAACAGGTAGTAGATATGTGGTTTAACATGGATAGTTGCTTGAGGAATATTTGGCATCGCTTCAAAAGTATTGACCTGGTACTTTGAACTTAGTATGAGCACTGTTTTGTTGCTATTTCTGAAACCGGTTCTGATGGCTGTTCTAAAATACTTGCTTACCTATGAGATTCTGAAAAAGGATCAATCTTTATGAAAGCATTTAAGATATGTTTGTGAATTATTGGTACTGGAAACGGCAACGAAACAAGGGCATTGTGTTTTCTCAAGAAGGTGTTGATATGTTTCATATAGGACATCTTGCCATTGGTGATGTCTGCTGGAGTTGTTGCATTATTCTTGGTTAATGAGCGCGCGGAAAGGAGATAAAGATAATACTTCTTGGTAGGAGAAGACAATGTATTTTAAAACAAGTTTGGACATCATGTCCTTTGAAAGTGAATTAGATGGAGATCTGTAAACATTAATGTCCTAATTCTTGGCAGTGCGTTTATGGCATGTATCTGCTGTAAATATGGTTAGACATCATTTTTGTGGGCTGTAGGTGGGCATGAAGTTAGCATGAGGTTGCCCATAAAGATACTACATACATGGAAGCTTCTTCCAAGAGATTTTATTCAAGGAGGGGATTACACTTGGTCTTGTGTAGCCCTGTTTTTTTTCTTCAGTAGTATTGCACTGATACTTAGAAGTCTATAGGCTCTACTTTGTAGGTATTTCCAAAACCGGTTCTGGTGACTGTTCTCAAAGCTTGTTTTTCGGTGAGATTCTGATAAAAGGATCAATTTTTATCAAAGCGTTGAAGAGATACTTTTGAATTCTTGAAAACGACAACCAAACGTGGCCATTGTGTTTTCTGAAGTAGTGATTGCCTTATTGGAATGTTTCATATTGGAGAACACCAAGGTGATGTTTTATCTGTCCATAGGTGATGTTTTTGGCGTTATTCCAGTGTTCTTGGTTCATGAGGATGTGGAAAGGAAACAAAGAGAAAACAGGTTGTTAGAACACCAAGTATTTTCAATAAATTCGGATATGATGTCCTTTGAAGGGAATGTGATGGAAACTTTTAGACTCAAATATCCTGATTCTTGGAGTGCGCTTAAGGTGTGTTTCTGCTGTAAATATGGACATACAATATTCTGTAGGCTTTAGGTGGGCATGAAGTTAGTATCAGATTGCCCACAAAGAACCTACATACATGGAAGCCTCTTCCAAGGGATTTTATTGTACAAGACAACTACACCGTTGTGATGTAGGGTTTTTTCTTAGATTCATTCCAATCATGATATTTACTTAATTAGTAGTTATGTTTTTTTGTTGTGATTGGTGGCACGGGATCAGTTAATGACCAATTTGACAGCTGGTGAATATCTTGTGGTAAGACTTAAGAGAATTTATCATCTAAGTTTTGTCTGATTATTAATTGGATTTAATTTTTTGGGCAAATGTTACATTTGCATCTTTAGTTTGTTTGTCTCATAACAAACATGGAGTTTCACTTATTTGCTTTTGCAGAGTTCCTATTTCATGTTGAAACTTCAGCCAGATGCTTTGATGGTATTATGGAAGTTATATTTTGTGCATGTAGGTCTGCCGTTATGTATGACCTATTTGTTGTGCTCAGACCTATTTGTTGTGCTCAACTCTTGAGTGTTCGCATGTCCTCAAGCTTCCTTGTTGACTTTGGCTGTCAGGACTCATATTCATTGTGCTATTTATGTTAGCCATGTGTTTTCATGCCCTCTTATACAAAGTTCTTGCATTGTAGCTCTCTCTGGGGATTTTAAAATGATGAATGATGTCTGTTGTGCAGGTTTTTAGAATTGAGCTTTTATTGGAACCCGGGAGACCTTCCAAAAATGACAAGTTGGCCATACTTGGGGACGGCATCCAAGTTGTGACTTGCTGCGAGCTGAATCCCAACAATTCAAAGCGACAAATGAGAAACTTGTAGAAGAGATAAAGAGTTCAACGGTTGGTTATATTTATGCAGCATTCTGTTTGAGGGAAGCTTCACTCATTTGTGGTATTTTACGACATTGATTTCGTCACTTTTTACTCTACGCCACTGCTGAATGAGGGAACCAAGCACTACAAAGCAAAAAGGCAAATCTTTTGGACTCTATAATTTGCCTAAACCTACTTTAACACATACATTAACATAATTCATCACACATCTACACAACCACCGTAAAGCTTAACACATAAATTAATATAACTCATCGCGTCTCTACTTGCCAACAAAAAATGGACCATGAAAATTCAATGGGCACGTCATTATCGTGCGTCGCAAGATGCCTACTCGCTATTATCTATCAATGAAATTCTTTGTGTCCAACCAAAGATTCTGACGGCCAACTGTAGAGTAGGCATATAAAAGTGTTGAAAAAACAAGGGTACCTATGCATAATATTAGAGGTGGCACTTTCCTCCCCATATCCGATCCCCGAACCCAAATCCACCCGTCCCTGCCCTGATGTCCACTGAGGAATTATTTTTACCCTCCATCCCTGCCCCAAACGAGGAATAGGGGGATCCCCGCGGGGAATTGGGAATCCGTACTGAACAGCAAACAGTTCAATTGCTGAATTCAGGGAGAATGGCGAAACAGCTCGGATTCAGAGTGTTCGGATTCAACTGTTTTCTCCATAACAGCAAACTTTTGGACTCACGGAGGACTGTTGAAGTGTGAAGCCTGGAACAATAAAAGAGGTGAAACACAATGAAATAACCAACGAAAAACAGTTAATAAAATTTACATGTAAGCACAAAATAACGCTATAGTATCAAACCGCACAAGGAAAAAGCTGCAACAGATCTGGGAACTGTGGAAGGAAGAAGCTCTCGAGTGGTTAGGCTCATTTGCATAACTGCATGCGGCAGCCCAAGTACAATCAGAGAGAGAGAGAGAGGTAAGTGGGGTGCGGCTGTGAGGAGAAGGGAATTAGAAAATATAAGTGAAACCCTAGCTTATATGTATCAGGGCGTGGATAGTGTCTGGTGTCAACCGTCAGCTAGTATGGCCATTTGCTGCTTGTAAATTTGGGTCAACATGGATTTTGTTCAAGAATCTGATTGGTTGGGGCTGCTGAATGAATTTTTTTTTTCTTTTTTTCATTTTGGCTATTTAGTTCAGGTTTTGCAGAAGATGATTGTGTGTGTCCTGCTTACCTATCTTGTGCAGAGGATTTGATGCTAGCTTTTGCTGTATAGGAGGATGACTCCAGTGGCTTAACATTTACATCTCTCAAACAGTTTTTTAGTTGTATTTAGCTTCTATCTATGTGTAACCACAATGACTGTTCCTGTATATTAACTAAACTCTGGAATGATTTGAACCGCGATACGCAAGAAGAAATGTTTCTGATCAAAATGTCATTATAAAAAGTATTATTTGTCATGCTAAATCTACCTGATTTTGCTGGAATAGACTTTTGGGGAAGTTAGCAATCAACTTCAATGCTATATTTACTGTATTAACAGGTGCTTCAGCAATGAGTTCTGCGAACTCGAAAGAAATTGACGACCTTGCTGGAAAGTCCTGGAGAAAGAATGATCTCATATGTACGTTTATTTACATTTGCTTTTCTGTTAGAACTGTGAAAAGAGCTTTTTCAGCGGTGGGATTCAAGAAAAATCAATGACTAAATGGTTATTTGGCTACATATATAGACGAAATGGGTTGTATTCTCAAATAATGAAGTTTTCAAAATATGTACGTGTATTTCTTTTGTATGAAAGCAATGTTTTTATTTTTCATCTTTCCCCATGTGTGTACATATATACACACGTATTGTAAAATATCTTACCCAGAAAATTGAAGAATGATATGAAAACGGAGTTCAGATCTATTCGCGAGATTGGGGGAGAAAGGAGAGTGATTGAGAGAACACATGTGTGATATCTAATGGCCGGCCATTCCAAGGCTTCAGAATGCCAATCGCTTTTCTATGAATGAAAATTTGAAATTATACAGCTGATGCCTATGTAAAGAATGCAATGTGAATAATTCTCCATCTTCCCTTACGGCCACAATTTGAAATTGTTGCCAATAATTGAAACTCCTCATGCTACATGTAACAAAAATGATCAACCCATGCACCACTTACTGACTTCAATTTTTCAGTTCCCTTTTCTCAATTCAATAACTAAATATTCCAATAACTTTTAACATTGACACAGGAAGATGCGGCAAGGTGCATGTGCCGCGAGCTGGCCTCTGTCGCTTGCCGATGGTCCACTGCTATGGTGGCTGTGCACGGTACCGCGATGCTATGGACTGATTTCTGTGTGTGCTGCTAACGATGTCTGATCGGGGCCTGAACAAAGTCAAAATTCTTGTTGTGACGCGGCAATAAATATTGTGAGGTGCTTGATTTTTTTTATCTTTTTATGAAATTGCGGTTGAAGGATTCATCGTGCTGGAAACTTGCTTCTAGGGATGGCAACGGGGCGGATTGGAGGCGGATATTGCAATATCTGAATCCGAACCTTCCACCCGCCCCCAAATCCGCCCCGAACTCTGAAAGGATATATATTTGGTCCTCCATCCCTGCTCCGAATGGGGAACGGAGATCCGATCAGATATTCGAGTCCGAATTAAAAAAAAAACAAATTGGAACTCGATAAAAAAAAGAAGCTAACAAATTGAAAAAAAAACACAGATAAAACTAATATGTGTGTGTATGCATACCTAATGGCATCAAAATCGTACCAACGAGGGGAATCGGGGCCCCTTGGGTTAACGAGCATGAAAATGAAAGCGGTGGCGGAGGAGCAGAATGTAGCGAATCGGAAGTCGAGGATCAAGGTGTTGAAATGGCATAGCTTTTGTACGGAGACGGTGGAGTGGAAATGGTGGGAGGGAGACTTTTGTGAAGTGAAGTCGGCTGGGTAGGAGATTGACTATTGACTATTGTTGAAGTGAAGTCGGCTGTGAAGTGAAGTGAAGAAGTTAAATGGCTTATTTAGCCAAACCATCCCTAACATTAGAGTAAATCCCTTTTGCCATTAAGATTGCAAAACCGAATATCCTTGCGTAGATTACACTCAAAAAATTACATTTGTGTGGTCAATTTATTTTGTGGTGTATTTTGTTTGAGAATAAATTAAAAATTACATTTGTGTGGTCAATTTATTTTGTGGTGTATTTTGTTTGAGAATAAATTCTATCCACCGCTAGTGTAAAATCTCACTTTTTTACCATCGTCTATTATGGGGCCCACTAAATGTCTATTGTTGCGATCTGAACCGTTCTTATTTTAAGACCCGCAATATAGTATTGTCATGCAAAAAATTAGCTTGATTGGAATTCAATACACATCAAAATTTGAATTTTGGTTTATAAAATGGACGATCTGATTTCTGTTAATAATAATAAAGATAAACTATCCATTTTATAAAGTAAAATTCAATTTTTGATACTCCTGTCGATGTCTGATGAAGTTTATTTTTTGCATGGATATACTACTATGTGGGGTCTACAAGATGAACGGTTCAGATTAATAATAAATACATGGCATGACCAAAAAAGGTAGTGGTGGAAAAGTGGGATTTTTTATCGCCGGTAGAAAAAATTTAATCTCATTTTGTTTCCATAAACTTGTGGACAAAGTCCACTTTGACCCCTTGTGGTTAAGGCCATTTGTAGATACACCCCTTATGGTTCAAAAGGATGCACATAACATGTACACCCTGTGGTTTGTGAAATGTGCAGGCACAACATCCATATTAACAGAATTTTGAATTTTAAAAAAAATATAAGAGGAAAATACCCTTTTGCCACCAAAATCTAATCGGAGCCGTTCATAATGTAGTAATCATAGAATAGAGCATCTTTGTAAATATTCAACTCTATCAGACATCATAACTTAGCGATCTAATTCTTGTTAAAATGAATGATAAATTTAAATTTTAAATTCACTTCCCAATAAATTCAATTTGACCATGAGGTTTTTATTCTTTGATTGACTTGAATTTTGATATGGATGAAATACTTGTAGAACTCTACAATATCAACAGTGCAGATCCAATTTTTAGTACAGGAGATAGATTGGTTATAATTACATATGCTCCTAAACTAAGGATGGGATAATTAAACCCGTCTCATTGCCATTCCTACAACCAATATCAAACATTAAACCAACTTGCATCTTAAAGAAACTTTACCTTCACTCTGTCAATTCAATCCAAGTGATTTTTATTTATTAGATTTGGAAGATTTTAGATGCATCAATGGAAGTTTATTTTAACTTTTAGGCACAACTCTCGTCTTTCCTTTCCCTTTTTTTTTTTTTCTCTCTCTTGTCGGACAAAAGCAGATATACTGACCTCATCCCTCCACTAGCTAGGGTGTGTTGAAACTCTTTTGGTCTTTATTGGGAGGAAGAAAGCAATATTTTTCCACACACGTCCATGGGAAGGACACCAAAGGTGAAAATGATGGTATATTATGACAATAATGTAATACAATTAATTTGCAACTGGGTCCCAATCTTAAAGTCATGATCTTTGGTTAGTTGAGAGGATGAGTTACCAACTTTGGAAATTGAAAACCTTTAGAATAGAATTTGAATTCTGTCAAGATGGTTGATTCTGTCATCCCTGCGCTGCGTGACATTGGTGATCAAGGACCAGTCAACGGGCCTTTAGCCTGGCGACATGGAGAGGGCCTACATATCCATAGTTTACATCTCAAGTTCAAGTATATGAAGTTACGTTTTGCCTGCTTTTGTAAAATAACTTAGAAACCCATTAACATAGAATTTTAAGTTGGGCTTTGAATTGTATAGAACCAACATAGTTACACTATATCGCTAGGAGGCATAAAATATTCCAATGAGGGAGAGAGGATATGTGCGTTCAAGGTGATCATGTTTTTTGAGCAGATGCAAGTGTACGCATGTAAAATTTTCAGTCAATCGCAAGTTGCCATGTGTTGCGGGACCTGATAAATAGGGCACAATAAATGGCCAATCAAATACTGCCAAGTGTCTTTAGGCCAAAAGTCAAGATGATGCGTATAAGCCAATCAAATGGTGTCACGTGTCAAAATGATGCAGTTATTATTTTTATTAAGCTCGGCCAATCAAATTAAGTCACTTGGTAAAATAATAATTGTGTTTCTTTTCACAAATAATTGTCTTTCTTAAAATAAAAGAAAAAAGGATAATTATTGAATTTTAATTATTTCTTTATTTAATGTAAAAGAAATAATTAAAGGGAGATAAATATGAAAGAAGTAGAGATTGATCATAACTCTCCATCCTACATCTCTATAAGTAGAGGTGCTCCTTCTCATATTTTTCCCATCTAGACATTCAAGCATACAAGCTACAGAGCTCTGAAGTTCAAAGCCCACAAGCCCTTCAGAATTCTTCAAGTCTGTATCCAACAAGAAGGTTCTTCGAATCGAAGCCTCAAAGCCTCGAAGAACATTCAACCCAAATCATCATCTTCTTCACAAATCTTGGAGAAGATTTCGCCGTTTGATTCGGGATCAAGCATCAAGCCCTCGTTTCAACATCCGAAGAGAAGAATCAGAAGAATTATTTTCTTTGATTAGAAAATATATCAGAGATTGTAAACCCTAATTTTCTCAATCAATAAAATTGACTTTTGTTCAACATTTTTCCGTCTTTTTCGTAGACTCGAAATTTGTGTTCAACAGCAAGAAATCTAATTTAACCTATCATTAGGGGTGTAAATGAGCCGAGCCGAACCAAATATTGGCATGTTCGAGCTTGGCTCGATCAGAATTCGTCTGGCTCGAGCTCGGCTCGACAAGATTGTACAAAGCTCGAGCTCGGCTCGTTAATATTCCGTCTGGAATGAACTAGCCGGCTCGGCTCGAATTCGAGCTCGAATTCATCAACTTTCCAGCCTTAATTAATATTGAAAAATTGGCTAAACGAGCCGAGTTGAACCAAATATTGGCATGTTCGAGCCGAGCCGAACCTTCATATTTCAAGCCAAGACGAACTTGTTCGTGAACCTATATATTGGCATGTTCGAGCCGAGCCAAGCCAAACCTATATATTTCGAGCCAAGACGAACCTGTTCGAGCCGAGCCCTACTAGGTTCGAGCTCGGCTCGTTTATCAAACGAGCAGCAAAATCGAGCTCAAACTTGCTCATTTATCCTTCGAACCGAGCCCTTACCGAGCCGAACTCGTGAGCTGCTCAGCTCATTTACAGCCCTACCTACCATATGAAATGAAAGTCCGCAATGAGAATTGAACCCAAGCCTTTTTCATGGTAAAGAGAAGCCTTACCACTTGACTATCTTTGTTCTCCAAGGTGACCACATGAGTGAGTATGAAATTCTTAGATGAATATTTATCTTTGGTTGGGGTGTGTAGCGGCATCAAATGCATGCCATGTTAGTTTCGAAAGGTTAAATGGAGAGCAAACACTTGTGTCCAGACTCCAGAGTAAAAACAGATGGATGATCTACGTTGAAAGAATTAAATGCATTACTAGCTACTAATAACAATAATACCACGCATTTGATGACCAGGTTTGGGATATATACCATGTAAGTTGTTTTCAATATATTGGTGAAATGAGTTCAGGCCACATGTCATATTTCTTACCAATGAAGGAATGACAACTCACGTGCTACCTTAAAATATTATTATCACTAATTATCACTAATTGTGGCATCCCTCTTACTTATAAATAAAAAACAGGGATTCAAAACTTCTCTTCACTCTACTATAAGGTTTAGAGGGTTGGGAAAAAAAAACAGCTATTTAGTGGAAAACAATTACTTCATGTTACGTGTATGTATATATACATATACACAAAATTTTAGGTAAGGGCGTCCGTAGCTTTTTAAGGTAAGGACCTCCCCTTTCCCAATCGAATTTCGATGATCTAAGCCGCTCAATGTCTTCAGAACGTAATTTGAAGGGTACTCGCGAGAAATCAGAGAAAAAAATGACTTTGTTTTTTTATAGAATATATATATGTATGTTTTGCCACGTAAGAATATGAAGTGACTTTGTTTTTTTATAGAATATTATTTCTTAGATTTTATACTTAAACTTAAAACTGTATGTAACCCCCCCACCCCACCCGCCCGCCCCCCCTCCAAAAAAAAAAAAAAAAAACACCTTGAAAATTCAACAAGTATGTAAATATGTGAAAATTTAAATTTTTAGTTTTGACCCCTCTAGGAAAATGCTAAGTCCGTCCCTAAAGATTTACCCGGCCCTTAAAGTAAAAGATATGTCCGAAAAGTGCGCACTATTGGAGTATTTAATTTTATGATGTGTGCATATATTTTGTGATGAAAGAGAATAACGTAGATTCCGTTTAAATTCATTGAATACATCCTTAAAATATAACGCCCTATAGCCGTATAGGGAACGTGATGGTTCATTTTCCACCACTTAATTTATACTACTATATACTAAACCTGAACTTTGATGAGTAGGCCTACGTACTCCATCATAAAACAAATCGCACCACCCGTTGATCCAATTTCATTACAGAATATATCATTTGCGCATTAATTATTGGGCATAAACCAAATAATTAAAAATACCTTAACACGTTACAAGTTGTGGTTAATTAAATTAACACGCGGAAGGTGAATATATAACTGATCACTTCGATTTGTTTTTGCAGTAATCAATCAAATAGAACCAGCTTCAAGAATTGATTAATTAATGAATTGTCCTTTTGTGTGTTTTCCTTTGTGGAGTACTATAATTATTTTACATTCTCAAAAAAATCGTTCTTCACATTGTTTACATGCATGATTCAAGCCAAAACCCACATGTGTATCACGCTATATACTTGATAACAAATGTGATCGTCTGAGCATATTAATTACCTTATTATATTTATTTTGGCCTAGCTAGGTTTTTAGAAACTTTTTGGCACGGTTTTTTTTTAAATTTCTCTTAATCTTTATAAGATTTGGGACACAATTTTACATCATATTTGTCTTGATAAGAGGAATCAAAAATATATAAAAACATAGAATAAAGTTGAAAAAAATTAGTACAAAATGACGAGAAAGCCTTTTGAAAATACCGTGCCAAAAAGCAGATTAAGAGAGAGTTTATATATGATGGACCCGAATCTTGTAAATATTAAGAGAAAGCAGTCAAAAATACCGTGCCAAAAAGCCCTTGAATTTATTTTTAATTTTTGTAACAGGAACAACCCTACAGCCAGGTCACTAAATGGACCTGACTATGCAACCCAAATCTCCGGGGGAGCTGGCGCGACCATACCAATCATGGCCCTTCACTTATTTTAGGGTACTCACCCGATGAAAAATCGAACTCTAAACCTTGAAGAGTACTCTCAAATCCTAAATATCCACCCAAACTACTGGGACAACCCCTGAATAGGTAAGCTCTTGAAAAGTTAGACAACTCATAAACCTAATTTTCAGTGGCGCAACATAAACTTTAGGATCAAACTTTGTAGTGCATAAGATTTGGAGATAAAGATGTGGGCCCGTAAAGTGCTCCTTTAAGTTGAGTATAATGGGAGGAATCTAGATTCTCTTTTCCTACAAATATTTATATATTAACTTCTTTCTAATCTATCTTGATTGAACTCAGTATAGTTCATATGGATAAGAATATCGAAAGCAGATTCATGATGATGATGATGATGATGATGATGGGGTTAATTAATAAGATCTCCGTAAATAGAACCCAAAATGCTCTTCTTGAGAATGTAAAATGATTTCCATTAACTCCTCTATCAATTCAAACAATTTAAGCTACAATAAATAGAACATAAACATAAAAACTACTATTTTTTTTTTATCACTTTAGGTCTGATATGAGCCAAGTAATTGATTGTTCAATCTTGATGTGGAAAAATAAGGATCTTCAAAAATATGCATGTTCAAACCTTTATGAGGTAAGTTGTAATCAAATAAACTTTAGCCGTGCCGATCACTAGCTTGGTCTCTAATAGCTTGAATTTGCTATGCATGTACAATTCATACCAGCAAAATTAACCTGCAGGTAAGTTTGATTTAAAAACTTTAAAAAAAAAATTGGATTTTGATTTGCTTAACAAATTAACTATCTTACATCGTTGAAAATTTGAGGAAAGTAAAGTGTCAAAATCATCACATTTCAAAGAATCCGTGTGTAGACTAGTATCAAACTAGCTAGGGAGCAATCACGCGGGGTTTTGACGCGGTGGCATACAGTAGTACTGATGACTCCAGTTTGCTCATAAAAAGGGGTATCGACCAATCAGATAGTTCTCCTAAAGTAACTGGTAATGGTTCGAGCTTTTGTTTTTTGTTTTCTTGTTTTTTGGCAGCATTTGGTTTGTGCTTTTATTTGTTTTTATTATGGTTTATTATTTTATTATATATAAGTGCATGGCCTGATGCGTGGGTGGGGTGTCGTAGGAAATATTTGCAACTATTTTTTGGGCGTCGTCAAGTGGTGCTTCAAAGCCATTCTCCACTGACATTGTAAGCTCCTACACCGATGTATGGTGGAAAAAGAGCACTGGAGCACGATGCACATGTAGTTGTACATGGACCATTCCATGGTCACAATAAACACGCAAATTTTATTTATTTTTTGCTTAGAATACATGCAAAAATTATGAACTACTAGTCTTGTTTTGAACACCCAACTAAAATATCAATGAACATTCAATTCTAATAATCTTGAACATCAAATCTAAAAATAATTGAATACCCAACAACCAATTGAACACTCAATCACAATTCAATTACAGCCCATCAATCTAGACAATTCATACTTGAACACCTAATACATTATCTCAAACAAAACTTGATCACAATCCTAATGGGAAAAAAGTAAAAATAAATAAATAAAGAGAAGAAGAAGAATCTAGTGGTTTAGGTATTATGCTCTGAGTTCTCATCTATCTCCATTGTTGATGGTCTAAATGTGTTAATTTTGCATTCATGACAACACTACTTTATTATTTTTTGTCTAGTTAGCTTGTAGAATTACAGACAAAGTTTTAAAAAATTCAACTACATTGCAAAATCCCATTAGCTTGAATGATATTTTTTCGGCTTTAAGGCTATGATAGAAAATCTCATCATGTCATCCAAACGAACCACATATTTTCGAAATAGTCGGCCCCAATACTGTCTACTATGCAATTTGCGCGCCAACTTAAAAAAAGTTTCAATTTTTGTTAGATAATACAATATATATTTTTAAGTTCTCATTTTGCCCCGTAGTTAATTGTTTTAGAATACAGGTTACGTTTTTTTGTCCGCACTATTTATACTAGTATACGAGATTTTGCACATATGTTAGTGGTCAATACACCAGCTAGGGTAATTTCTAAACACCTTATTTACAAATTCATGGAGCCATCATTGACACGACGTGGTGGACTCTAGGAGCACTGAATAATCACTCATGTCCATTATAATTAAACTTAGGGTAACATTTTGAAACAAAAACTAAGAATGGTACTCCATTTTTTTAGAATGCACGCACGCACAAAAGTGGTTAGAGTTGTCACCTTTGAAGAGATAATTTAAGGTCAGTCTTCCAACTTCTCTAATCACCCACCGAAAATGTATCAATTTTTTGTTGGTGCTTCGGAATAACGATACTGTAAGTATCAATTTGCAGTGGCGGAATCAGGATTAATTTGATCCGGAGAGGTTAGCTTAGTAGACATATAGGAGTATTTTTTATTGAATCATATACTTAGGGGGTGTTCCAATTTCAAACAAAGAAGGTTTTGGAAAAAGGAAGGTAATTTCAAGCCCAAAAATCATATGTTTATGCAAATAATTTTCCTACCAATATGAATCTTGTTTGATAGATTTCATTGAGATCTTTTATACAGTGCAAGAAAAATCAAAAAATTATTTTTTATTTTCATTATATTTGAGTTTGAAAATTAAAGAAAAAGAACTTTTTAAAAAAGAAGGTTAGTTGGAACACCACCTTATTATATCATAAGAGTTTTTGCTTTCTAATATATTATATATGTACATTGAAATGATTCTATCCTAATGCAGTTAAAGTATACGTACTAATCATTTTTTTTTTCTTTTAGACTACTTCAACAGTCATGTGCTTATTTTTTATTTATGAAAGAAATTGAGAAATGAAAATGTACAATAACTGATTTTTTATCAAATCCAACCAAAATTAATAATATTATAAATAGCCATATACAAATAATTATCAATAATATTCAAAATCTGATATATACAAAATAAAATTTTTTTAACTCGGGGGCAAGGGGCCGGGGCTGGGGCCGTCCACGACATAGCTCTGCCCCTGTCAATTTGACTGTTCTCCCGTGTCCATTCGCCAAATGGTTGATCGCGTGAAGTCCAACAATGGGTTTTCCTCATCTGTGACGTTTTTTTAATTTTGACAATTCATTAGGAGTATAAGACAAACATGGTAAGAAGACATCTACCAATATTCACTCAACTAGATCTTTCGAATGGATGAGCCATATATGTATTTGATTACTAAATAAGCGACTCGGATCATTCGAGTTTTTAACGGAATTTGTTAGTTAGATTTGTGCACTCCCGTTTTCTTCGAACACTTGTTAATGGGTACAAACAAAACAGAAAGACCCGTTTTGGCCCTTTTGGATCACCGGCTTAATTAAACATTGGAAAAAAAAGTGGAATAAGCAAATTTACTTGGTTCATCATGATTAACTTAGGCTCCGTTCAGTTGTCGAGAAAGTTGTGTGGGAAATTGGTTCCCAGAAAAAGTGAAGTGAGGTGAAGTAAAAGAAAAAGAAAATTATTTTCCTGTGAGTGTTCATTTGACAAAAGAATTTTGCAAGAATAATTAAGGTTTAGTTGTTCATTTGTCAGGAAAAAGAAACTTTCGGGAAAATTTTGTGAGTGTTCACTCATTTTCCTTTTCCCGCGACGCAAAATCCTGCGTTTTTTGCAGGATCACTTTTGCAGGAAAGTAATTCCTGCAGGAAAACTTAAAAACATGTTTCCCACTACTTTCCTGCCAACTGAACACTATAAAAATCATGGGAAAATTGATTTTCCCATCCTTTCCCGTACTTTCCTGGCAACTGAACGGAGCCTTATTGATTTTTCTGGTTGTTTGTTAGGTAAAACAAGAAAACAAATGCTAGTATGACCCAAATTATCTCATTGATCTACTAGTACTTAACAATAATAACTTAGTCAATAAGATGATAAAAGTAATCAACGAGGTTCTGTTAAGTGGTTGGTTTAATGGGTAAGTGGTACTTGGAATTTCTCGTTATATGCTTAGGTTCAAGTGTCTATCATTCTTTGGTGTGGCAAAACATAATCTTAAGCACATTGCCATTTGGGTCTCCTCTGACAAATATGTGGACTAGCTTATTTGCATATCCATTTATAATTATACCCAAGAAAAGACAAATCAAATAAGGTATGAGTGTAATTTTCTGTTAGTGTTTACTTTGGATATGGGGTTCTTGTAGTGCGGTAATAAGATCTCATTATCGTGATCTAAATTGTATATATACTAGTGCTTGCCCATGCCTACGGCACTACCCATCCCAATTGAAATTGGAATTACCCTTTGAATCTTGATGGCGTTTTTATAATATATTTGTAATCGTGTGGATACTTTCTTAAGAGAGTTGGAGAGCACACATCGACCATTGGATCAAATCAATTTCAACCCTTGGATCAGCTTGTCGTTGAGTAGGTCATCCGAGGAAAAAATAAAATAAAAATTAATTAATCGGATCAATATCGTTACCGTCTTGGTCGGACAACAATACTTATATGTAAAACTCAATCGTCAGTGTAATTTCAAAAGTAAACTGTAAGAACAAATCTACCTTGATCATACTCCTATTTATCAATGTCCAATTAACTCAATTTGGATTCCAAATGTATTATTCAATGACTTCTCTACTACCTAAACATTTTCAAATCGTGATGATAAGATTTGATGCAGTTCAACGAATCACACTATATACCTTCGTAGTGTATTAGCGCACTGCAAGCTCTTTGTCTGCAAATTCTTTTTTTTTCTTTTGTCCACAAACTCAAAGGTCCGTTTGATTAATGATAGAAAATATTAGAATGAAAATGATAAAAATAAGAGGGAAAAAAAAGTCATATGTTTGATTAGCATGAAAATGATAGAAAATGCTAGAAAGTATAAAATATATATATATATATATATATATATATATATATTACAACTTGTTTAACCATGGTCGTATAACTTTCACTTTAATGCTAAAAACACAATTATAAAGGTTGTATATTTAAAGGTAAGTTAGTATAAATATTTTCTTACAGGATTTTTATAAAGAATTTCATTTTAATCAAACACGCAGGAAAAAATAAATTTTGATTTCACTTCAAAACTTTTTACTTCACTTTCTCTCTTTTTTCCTTTCCATCATTCTATAAATTTTGTTTTATTCAAACGGTTTGTTGTCAATTGAAAAAATTCTCCTACTACTATTTCCAATTATAGCAATATTAGTATTATTCAAATAAGCAGTCCGCAAATTTAAACATGTGAGTGAGGTGAGGTGAGGTGAGGTGAGGTGAGGGAGTCCGAAAATGACAAATGAAGTAGCTGGTGAAAGATCTCGTACGTTAGCTATGAGGTTGGGATTTCCACGTACTCGTCATTTGAATTATTTTATTGAACTAAGGAAAGTAAAATATAAACATGGGAAGAATCAAGCGTGGCGTGGTTCGGGGAAAGGACACGAAAGTGGGGGTCAAAGCTTTACCCATCCTCTCAAACAGAATAATCCCCAGAAAATTCCTTATTTACCAAATTACCGAAACCGCGTTTAAGAACGCCCGTGGTTTTGCTTTCAACATTGCAGCCCAGGCGGCCTATGCTCCAAGCCTCCAACCTAATACTACTAAGGTTCCGTTCCGGAAACCTTTTTAAAAAATAAATATTTATTTTATAATTTTTTATTAAAAAATAAGAAGGGTCATTTCACAAAATTTAAATAAAAAATTCTTTTCACATTTTCAAACTCAAAAATAATGCAAATGAAAAAAAAAAGTTTAATTTTTTTTGCACCGTATTAAAAATCTCAATGAGATCTATCAAACAAGATCCATAGTGGTAGGAAAATTATTTGCGTAAACACATAATTTTTGAGCTTGAAGTTGCCTTATACAAAAAATAAGACTGTTGCTATGATAATGGGCGCCGGCGGAGGGAAATCGTACCAGCGGCCACGTCGGGCCGTATCCAGCCACCGGACGGCTGATCCGAGCCGTCCAAAAATTCTAAAAAAAAAAGAGAGGGGGCTATCGAAGGAATCAACAGCATCCGAGGTGTGTAGGGTGCTTGATCCGAGCATCCCTTTTCCGTGTATATATGATCAAGCACCCTACGCGGAAAAGGGGTGCTCAGATCAAGCACCCTACACACCTCGGATGCCATTGATTCCCAAGATAGCCCCCTAGTTTTTTTTTTTATAGAATTTTTGGACGGCTCGGATCAGCCGTCCGGTGGCCGGAGACGGCCCGGCGCGGCTGCCGGTACGATTTCCCTCCCCGACTGGTCGGTACCTATATAAATTCTTCCAAAATAAGTAACAGCCTTCTTATTTTCTAGAACAAGCCTTCTTATTACACAAAAAATAAGTTCTTATTTCGTTTCTGGAACGGGCTCTAAATCACATAATGCGCAGGTATATGCGTGCTGGTGCAGGAGCGCGATCGTGAATTTAAAAAAAAATCCTATAAAATTAAAATTCAAGAGTTCAAGGATTGAGAGCACGAACACAAAGCGAGAATTGAGAACGAAAACAAAGGCTATATTGAAGAATTATATAGTCCGTTACTAAGATCAAAAACCACCCAACTCAATGCTACATCTATTTATTTTTATAGAAAACAAAATGTTTTATAAAGAAACTTGACAGTGGGTATATCAAATTGAAGAGGAATCCAATAAAAAAATGAATAAAAATAGAACACCTGATGGGACGAAGCCCAAAACACCCTAAAAATGGCTAGACCAGCCTAGCTCAAGGATGAAAACCAAACTCTAACTATGCTACTCCAAACACACCGCCATCGTAGAGAGAACGAACAGCCACCACCACGACCACCACAAACAGCAACTGAATGCTACATTTGGAAAAACAATTCGGACTTAGGGCATCCTGTGACCAATTACCTTGAGTACGACAGAAGAAGCTTGTGCTTTTAGAATGAGTTTTGTTAATTTCAAACAAACAAAATATGATCCAAACTGTTTTAGCTTGTAGAACATGACAAATATAATGTCCCGGTGTACAATTAAGTCGATTGGGCACCGGTCTTCATATGAACAGAGAAATTTATCTTGAAACTTATTCTAAGAATCATATTTACCCTGGTTTGATAACTTTATTATCGAGCTTCGACCAAATTATTTTTTAATAAGAATAATCAACTCGTCGAGCTCTACAAAATGAGACGTGGGGCTTAAATTTATTATTTCGGGAGAAATCCACTTAAATGATACAACAAATCTCGTCAAGCTCTCTATAGAATAAACTGTGAGGATTAACTTTTTTATTTCGAATGAAATCCATTTGAAAAACAAACAGATTGTTGTGCTCAGGACCGTACTCAAATTTGCTCACTTATCATGACTCATTAGGATTATTGATTCGTTGACGAATCGGAAAAGTGATTTTTTTTTTTTAACTTTTACCCAAATGTTTTTGGAAATATCAAAAATTAAGCAAAAAAAAAGTCAATTTTTTTTTTTTGGTCTTTTTTAGCTGAAAAGTGAATATTTCTCGAAATATTCTTGAAATATTTGAGTAAAAGTCAAAAAAAAAAATGGGTTTTCCAATTCCTTTAGTAGAGACAAATCAATAATCCAAAAAAAGTTTGGCGCAAAACTAACAAACACAAAAAAAGTTTGAATAAAAGAACACAAGAGTGCTTAGCGGAACTATACCTTTGTGCTTAAAATTATGTACTATGATTCAACATTTTTGTTTTGATGAGTTATTAAATGCCAAGTTTTTGACTTTTGTTGAGCTAAAAGAACAAATTAAATGCCAGGTTTCTCATAAACAATTCATTTAACAATAGGAGAGTAGATTCTATGATGCAGATCCACCCTCTTGCACTACTGTAAAGGTTGGAAGATGAATATTTTGACGTTTCATTATTATTCTAAACACGATAGAATGATTAAACTATCAACTATTTTGTACATTTCGGAATGTGTCGAGACAGACATATGGTGCTCATTTTTTTGGACTAGGTAATTCTAGTCCAGTTTATAATCCTCCAGTTTGGTCCAGTTTTTGGCTCACTTTTCACAACAATGATCAAAACGGTTCAGTTTTTAAATATCACGAATAAGTATGTTTTTCTAAAAGAATTATCTTGATCGGATACTGATAGCTATGTTAACAACTCCCAGTTGTGCAAGAGAAAATAGATTGTGAAAGTTTTTTTTTTTCAATCGATAGAAGGGATCATTTTATATCAGATATGAAGTACAGAGTACAAACCTGAGACATTATATCAATTGTGAGAGTCCATAAGACAACCAAGCTCAACAACTCAACCATTTTAAGAAATAAGCCCATTATAGAGTAGAAACAAACAAAAAAAGAAAAACCCTCTAATGGAAGAACACCTACAAGCAGGTGGAGAAAGTCGAACTCTTGACCTTCTAGTGAGATGCAAGAGTCCTGACCAATTGAGCTAGTTCTGGTTGGTTAGATTGTGAATGTTTGAATAGTTAAATTTGTCTTCAACAAACGTAAGTTGTTGATATAGCTATGTTTTCCAATCAAGTTAATTTTTTTCATGAACATACTTCTTCGCAAATTTTGAAATATGAGCTATTTTGATTATTTCTAAGGGCCTGAATTAGGCCCAAAACGGGCCAAAATTGGACCAAACTGGATGATTTACTACTGGACCAGAAGATGGTCCCATTTTTTTGCTATATCTATTTTAGGTGATGTTTGTATTAATAATCGCTCGCGTAATCTATTCTAAGAGCATCTCCGGCAGTCAGACCAAAACTTAGATTTTGTCAAACAAGCGAGAAAAACGGCAAAAACAATGACCCAACAGCCTCAAGAGGGAGGTTGCCATTTCCATCGCCAACTTTTTCACTTGCTTTGTGTGGTGAGGTTTTTGGCCTTGCTTTGCCCACAACCCCAACCCCCCCCCCCCCCCCCCCCCCCCCCCCCCCCGCGCTCTCTGAAATCAAAAAAACAAAACGGTGCTGTTGCATTCAATTTTGCAGCCATTCGTTAACCACGACGATGGCCGCAGAGAGAGAGAGGTTTACGTGAATGGGATTTTCCGATTAACAGGAGCTTTATGTTTATAGGCTTCATGTTGGTCAACTGGCAGATCGACCACCCAAAGAATGGGTTTTGTGTTTTTTTGGCTGAACAGAGTTTTGGGATTTGAATAGGTATTTGCCTAGACTGTTGGGTGGTGAAATTATTTGGTGGCTAGACAAAGGAAAATTTTATACTTTTTCTAGCCAATTTGCTAAGGATCTTGTTGAGGCTCCTGGAGATACTCTAAAAAAGTTAAGTGTTATCCTTTTGGGTCTATTTCTAAGTTTCATCTTGTTTTTAGAATAATAACAATTTTTTTTATTCAATGTGGAGTAACATTGTGTAACAAGGGTTCCTTGACTTTGTAAGCGTAATATTCGAATGATGAATTAAGTGTTGTTGAGTTTACCTTACAATATTAAAGGCCACATTAACCTTACATAACATGGATTAAGAGCTTAGCACACAAAAACATGGCATTAGTGGCATGACTCATTTATCAACAAAAGAAAAAATGGTAATGCAAAATGTCTTGAGTCAGCTTGTGACTAATAATCCAACGTTGATCATTGTTTCTCAAATATAATCGAGAATGAAGTCAACGAGCCTACGAGGGACAAATGGTGGTGGTAGCCTATAGTATTTGGTAAATTCTCTACACTAGTAGTATCTCTTGTACCCAAATCTGACCTCTCGTACATTATGGTCAAAGAGTAAAAGATAACAGAAATGTCATTCTTACAGCCGTGAGGACGAGTACTGCAGGCAATGCAATTTGGGGTACCTTGAAGTCACCCTGATCTGACCATGTCATCTCCATAAAGTGGATTTTTACATATGTTAATTTTTCAAGAAAAAAATTTATACTCCATCTGTTTCATTTTGTTTCCTTGTGTTTTTCTTTTGGGTTGTCCCAAATTGTTTACAATTTTTCATAATTAGAAATCACTAAAAGGGCAAAGTTCCAATTATACCCCTTTAAAGTTAATGTAAAATTATAATTTACACAATTAATTAAAGTTATTGTACTTTTCTAAAGGGTATTTTTGGAAATCTAAATACTTTTCAACCCAAACACTTTATGCGTCAATAAAATGGGAAAATGGAGAGAACTCTTGTAATGAGCAAACAATGATTCATCAATCAAAGCTAGGTCTTATATAAAGGCATGTCAAGCTATGTGGTTTAGAGCAAGGTTTTTGCATTCTTGCTCAATTGTCTTATTCTAATAAGGTATTAGAGCTAAATCTTGTGTGGTCCCACCTTATATGGTTGAGTCTCCATCATCTGAATCAAATCTCTTGGTCTTCTCAATTCGTACCTCTACGTGCATCCGAATTGCACGTGAGGGAGAGTGTTAGACTTGATCCTACATCGCTTATCTAAGCAACCAGAGCTTGGTTAATATATTTTAAAGGCTAAACTACTTAAAAGCCAATTGGTAGCTAATCGACTTTGAGCAAAAACGCAGTCAAAGTACATAAGATTAGGTAATTTCATAAGAATTATTCATTTATCAAATCGTCTATTAGGTAATTAGTTGATATGAAAATATGTGATCATACGGACATAATTAGCAGTTATAAGCTCAAAATATATTTATCTAACGATTTTCCCGTTAAATCTTATTAACCTTTCAATCTTTGGAGATAGATATTTCAAATTAGATGGATAGTATTATATTCTCAACTTGATTTTTTACTTATGCGATCAAATCACAAGACATAAATGCTCACATATGTTGCAAAAAAATACTCTTATATTCACATATATCTACAGAATTTTGGACATCACATCAATTATGTAAAGTCTACAATAAGTCAAGCACCATAAACAACAACAACTTATTAAGTTTCATGTGAGAAGAAAGTAAACTAATAAACCTATAATGTTATGACGAAAATAGAATAACGATAATTAATTTTACATTTGTCATGACAACAGTTAAATTTCTTAGAGGTTAAAAACCTAAAATCAGCCGGCAATAGAATATACTCCCCCCTCACGTGCAACTCGTATGTACGTGGAGGTATGAATTGAAGAAACAACGAGATTTGACTTGGATGACGGAGACTCAACTGCGTAAAATAAGGCGACTCAAGACCTAGCTTTGATACCATGATAAGTTTCTTAGAGGGTTCCAACTTAAGGCCAATTGACAATAAATAGAGTAACCTGGAGAATATGTTAATCAATATTTGATGGCTTAGATGAACGATGCGGAATAAAATCTGACAACTTATATTGAATTTCCCCTAAAAAATTTATCTATAGCTAAAGGATTTTAGAGAAGTTGTTTCTTCTAAATAGACAGTGATGTTTGTTTTGAAGTCTCAAAATTTTTGGACACTGTCTTTAATAATTTTTTTATCTCTTTTCATTTATTACTCTGAGAAAACATCTCTCAAAATCAAAAATTTTAATTTTTATGAACTTTAGCCCGTATGGTTCGTTTGTAAATGGGAGTGCTGAGTTTGACCGCGTTGATTGATGAGAAGCAGTGACCAGTGACCACAAATCTCATCAGCGGTTTTGTTCCACAGGGGGTGCATGTGTAGTTTACCAGAAGATGAAGGGCCATTATTACACAGTCGTCACTATAAAACAAAAACAGAAAAGAATACCACAAACTCCCACAGAATTCATTTCACCTACGATACAGGACGGTTTTTGCAGTCTCTCTCTCTCTCTCTCCTCCCCAAAGGAAAATCTGCGGAATCAATCTCTCTCTCTCTCTCTCTCTCCAAACATAAATCAGAAGAGCTGGAAAAGTTCTCGAACCCAATAAGGTACGTAAAAAAGCCCATTGAGATCCCAAAACTATGGATAAGCTTCGATAAAGAGCCTCACTTTATTCTTGTTTCAACTGTGTTGTGGCGAATTGGATTGTCCAGATTTCTTAGTCTTTATGTTATTGTTTCCTGTAGTTCTGGGTTAGTTTTTGTTTTTTCAGCTGATATTAGTCTTTTGAATTAAGTTTGTGGTTTGTCTTTTTCATCATTAAGTTTGAGGTTTATTCGCGCGTTCTTCAGTTAAGTTTGTTATCTGAGAAGGTGGATTGGTTTTGGGTTTCCAAAATCCTGGGTTTTTTGTGGATAAATTCTCATCTTTTTCTCCTTTCATTAATTCTTTTCTCTTCTTTTGCGTTACCGACTTCTGTTTTTTGGCCTTTGAAGATGAAAGTACTAAAAGATGAAATTCTGTGTGTCTATTCTTTCTAGCTTCTCATACACCACTTCTATTTGGATGTTTCAACATGGAGGGGCAGATGTTAATAAGTATCATATTCAACTACTTTTGTAAATACTTTTGATTGTATTCATTGAGATGTCTTAATTTTCTGTTCTGAAGTTTAGTTGATTAGGTAATAAATTCATTGACTACCAAGCCAAAGTTAATGTTGTCTGCATCTCTATCCTGAAACCCCACAGATCTTCCTTTTGGGAATTTTAAGCGTATCTTGTCCAATTCTTGGGTAATAATAATAAATAAATAAATAACTAGTTATTGGAATTTTGGATTTGAATTGACATCAGACCGGTGAATTTGCATCACCTCATTGCTATTCTAATGCTTGAATTGATAGACACGATTTAGTTTGGGTTTTGGATGTGTTTCAAGGATAAGTGATTCCCAAAGCATAAGTGTTTCGGATCTCCCAAAGCATATAACTTGCTGGTAGAGGTTCCATCTAACCATCTGCTTTGGTGTAGTACTGGCCTTAGCCCGTAGGTGTTGTAATGTCCGTGACACATGTTTTTTTTTTTTTTTTTTATGTTTTTTCAATTATGCTCTCAAATGATCTCATACTTAATAAATTTTGTATGGCTAGAACCTTAATCTTGTTCCCAGAAAATTCCCTTTTAGTTTATATTGGAGATAATGCGGAGATGCATGTGTTTCTAATAAAAAACATGGGTGCTTCACGGATTTGTCAAGTCCTTATTTATGTTTGGGTTGTATAGCAACAGTACCATCTCCTTGTACATACATAATCTTCTCAATCATCTTTACCAGGTCATGTAAGCCACATAGCATGCTTTTTGCGATCCTGATATATTTTTTAATTGTTGTTTGGTCCTTAATCTGATGTCAGTTGCTTTTTTTTTGAACAGCAAAAAAAATTTCATTAATCTTGAAATTGTTACAAGACTAATAGGAACAAAAAAATAGCATCATGCTCAAAGAATAGTCATCTGCCCAATCCGAGACCCAAAATCTCGATTGGCAAGAAGCCAATCAAGAACACCCATATGGCCGAAGCCCAAACACCCCTATGGGTCTAAAAAAAACCCAGATATTACAATAAGCTCATAAAAAACAGCCCAAGCAGTCCACAACAACCCTAACAGCCCCGTCATTGGGAAGACACATCCCTGACACCTCCGCGACCCGGTGAACTGGCCCCTGTTGCTGTCTGGAGCAGCATAGTCACCATCCCGCCTCTGGCCGCACCGTAGCTTCCACCACCGCCTCTGCCAAGCTGCCACCTGAAAACCAAAGAAAAAAACCCCCAAAACCTAACCAAACCCTAACAACCCAAAACCTGTCGCCGCTGCTCCGCTGACCTTCCACCACCGTGCAGCAAAACAAACCACCACCTGGAAAACCTGCCTCGGCCGAGAAGAGAGCCACCCAAACGCCAACACGATGACCATTGACGTCGGCATCCATGAGATCAGACTGCCAAGATCCGCCGGAGTAGATCTGACGTCCGGCCTGAGGAGACGACATCGTCGACCGCCGCACCATTGTAACCCAACAAAAGCCCCAGACGCTGCCCAAAGAAATGCAGCATCCGAATCCACAACCTACCACTGCCACAGAGACCCCATGCCGTTAAGCCATTCCGATAAAGCCCAGGAGCACAAGTCGGACGAGAAACCTGTGAGCCCACCTCCAATAACCGCCGGTCCACCACTTGCCGTTAAGCCCAAACTGGAATCCCCTACTTACGGAAACCGGTGGGTGGACAACGAACTCCGAAAGGAGATGAGGCAACGATGGTGAAACCATGAGCAGAGGAAAGACGACAGGCTGATAAATTAGAGATTGGAGAGGGGGAGAGAAAAGAGGGGAAAAAATTGCCCCGGGGGGAGGAGGAAGAGGCACTCCCCCCCCAAAAGCAAGGGGGAGACTGTTCGGCTTCTACTTAGAGAGAAGGCAGAGCAAAAAATTTAGAGAGAGAAAGGGACTTCTGTGTCGTGCAGAGTGCTTTACTGCTTATCTTTCAATCCTTCTGCGTACATTCTTCTTTCAATGCCATGATTGTGAGGGGTTTATTTATCCAGCTTCAGAAACTGTCTAATATGGCTGATTGAGATGATTAAATTTTGTTCTTGTCTATTCATTTTTCAAGTCTTACCTGTTCTGATGGTTTTTTGCTCCCCTGTAATATTGGGATGAAAAAACCGATCAGATTATTCTTGTATGATAACAGCACTCTCAAATATGTATCTTTTCGCTCCTCCATATCTAAAGGCCTTGATTAGTGACATTACGATTTGCTTCCACTGGTTGTCATATTCAGAATTGTTGAATTACCAACAACAATTTGATGCTCGAATTGTGTTAAGTTGCTGAAGTATTAGTCTGATGGTTACTATCTTGATTTTTTATCAACTTTGGAGTAAAATTGATGGGGTTTTTTTTTAATATCTTTTTGCAGAGTATGATCACTCCGGCTGCTTACTATGATGCCAAGGCCACCTCTCATCACAACAAGATTCAAAAGCAAATATTTAAGTCCAATTCAGAAATGAATAGTGATTTAGCAAGTTTCTGAGAGCAAGTTGTTTCTAATATACTGCATTAGTGCACTAACTTCCCTGGCTAAACAACCTCTCAGTATTTAGATGCAAGCATCCCAGGAATATCAAAGTTCTGGAGGAATCCACAGGTTGTACCACCACCCTATGCAGCCGGTTGAACCATACTGTTTCTCTTCTTTTCAAATTTTGGACGACGATATTTCCACTGATAATGTTAGCCCAAGTTTTGCTCAAGCAACACAAGTTGGTGATGAACAGTACTACACGCTGGATTCATCTCCAGCAACCAGTTACACTGTCTGTGGTACCCCCTCTGCTTTTAGCATCTCGTCTAACTTGACTCCTTTTTCACCACAAGGCTCTCAGTCATACCTGACAGATCAACATCATTCCTATGACAACACTTATGGATCCCCTCTTAGTGGGTCTTCCATTGTGGATGAAGGTAGTGAGCTCAAACAAATGCTGAGAGTTTTGGAGCATCAGTTGCTGGGGCCCGAATCTGATATCGATGACAGCTGCAGTCAGATAACAACAGAAACAGTCCCCAGGTTAGATTTGAGGCAAGCTCTCATTTCCTGTGCAGAAGCAGTCGCCGATGAAGATTTCCTAACTGCGGAAAGATTTATCAATGTTTTAGAACGCATGGTTTCAGTCTCTGGGGAACCAATCCAAAGGTTGGGTGCATACATGTTGGAGGCGCTTAGAGCCAGGTTCTTTCTCACCGGGAGCTGTATCTACAAAAAACTGAAGTGCAAAGAACCAACCAGCTCAGAACTGATGTCCTACATGCATGTCCTTTATCAGATCTGTCCTTACTACAAGTTTGCCTACAACTCTGCCAATGTTGTCATTTGGGAAGCTATGCAGAACGAAAACAGAATCCACATAATCGATTTCCAAATTGCACAGGGCAGCCAGTGGGTGTCACTCATTGAGGTTCTTGCGAAGCGTCCCGGTGGGGCCCCACAGGTCCGCATAACCGGTGTTGATGATTCCCAGTCGGCTCACGCTCGGAGCGGAGGACTCGAGCTTGTGGGGAAGAGGCTATCTAAAGTTGCTGAACAATGTGGGGTCCAATTTGAATTCCATGGTGCAGGTATTTCCGGATGTGAGGTCAATCTAGAGAATCTTATGCTTCGACCTGGAGAAGCAGTGGCTGTGAATTTCCCTTACATGTTGCACCACATGCCAGATGAAAGTGTGACCACTACGAATCATAGAGACCGGTTATTAAGGCTGGTCAAGAGCTTGTCACCAAAGGTTGTGATCCTAGTTGAGCAAGAATCCAACACTAACACTGCCTCATTCTTTCCACGGTTCAAAGAGACCTTGGAGTACTATACAGCTATGTTTGAATCGATTGATGCAGGTCGCCCAAGGGATGACAAGCAGCGGATGAGTGCAGAGGAGCACTGTGTGGCTAGGGATATTGTCAACATAATAGCGTGCGAGGGACCTGAGAGGGTGGAAAGGCATGAGCTTTTCGGAAAGTGGAGGGCGAGACTTGTGATGGCTGGGTTCAGTCAGTGTCCATTGAGTCCTTCGGTGAGCATGGCGATTATGGATGTTTTGAAGGACTATAGCAAGAATTACAGACTCCAAGAGAGAGAAGGGGCTCTTCATCTTTTCTGGAATAACAGGGTTTTGGTAACCTCTTCTGCTTGGAGGTGAAGATGAAAACAATTTTGGGGTTGCTGTATAATGCCTGTAAATTTTGTCGTCTCGGTTGTTTTTACTATGTGGGAGTGGTATTCCAATTTGTGTTGCAGCCCAGAAGAGCTCTGTTTCAGTAAACTTCATTGTTGTGCGTTCCAGAGCTCAGACTGTAGCCTTTAGAAATTGTTGTACATGCTTCCGCCTAGGATGAAATTTGTGAGCTGTGGTTTAGATTACGTCCCACTGTTGTGTATTTCTAATTTCATTCAAAAAATTGAGCGAAATCATTCGAGTAGTCATTCAGAACATGTTGACAAGGGATTGATTTTGTGCTTTTTGTGTGTGTTAGAATTCTGTTAACTGACATGTATTGCTGCGAATGGAAGAGATGCTTGCTTATGGCTGGATGATTGGCATCCCTCAGGTCACTTTGCAAGAACCACGGGAGGAGGTGATTTGGAATTTGGAAAGAGCTCTGGAGGCTAAGGTAGCTACTATAATGGATGGCAATACATGGAGACGGCCGAGGCAGAGGAATAGGGTTTACTAGCTACATTATAAGTTATGCCCATGTGTTTCTAGTATCAAATCCTAGTTGCTCTGATAGAGTTATTTGGCTGCCTGCGTCAGATGGAAAATAGTGAAATCAGCTACTTCAGATGACTATAAGAACTGTGAGAAGTGAATCTTCTTGGAATTGGATAGTGAGGACTGAGGAGTAAATTTTATGTCCCAAAGAAAGCTTTCACAGTCCCTTTGGATGGAGCGATTTCAAGAGAAAAGAAAAGAAAGGGTTTTGGTTTCTTGCCAAATCACTCATTTGGATTGACTTTTTTGGTGAGAAATAGAGAGAAAAGTACAAAAATGAAATGTTCTGATTGGTTTCTCCCCTTTCTTATCACACCCTTTCTCACCATCCAAATGGGCTTAAGTGTGGTTTGGTTGTATGAGCAAAGTAGCTACCAGGATCAGAATGCTGATACGGGGTTTTCAGATAATACCTAAATGTGTCCTTTGGTAATTTGGAAAATGAATCTCGTAATTATATCTTTTCTAGGGGTGCGCTTGGAAAGCGCTACGACAACAGAAGGCAATTGCGAAAGCTGCTGAGATTTCTAATGGGCAATCTTGCATTTGGGGAAGATACGGAGTATCTTTTAAGGACACCATATATAAGCTTGGTTTCGCAGCATTTGTGTACATGCATGGATTGAGAGAAATAATAGTGTTCTTACCAGCAAACAGAAGTGGTTAATGATGTCAGACATCGGCTCGGCCCTATTGGAGATGTGAAAGACGCCCAACTAATTTGGGATATCTTCAGTAAATTTAATGTGTCCCATGAAATTTTGAAGGTGTATAAAGCTAGAGATCTGTGATTTGGTTGTTTTTAGTAGAATAGTTTTGGTGGATTCTTAACTGATGAAAGTCATGTTACTAATTTTTTCTGCAAGAAGTTGTACTACAAGAGTGTGCCTTTGTGAGTTTCATCTTTCACGTACTCATGATGTTCTTCTTATTGAAAGTTTTAATTTTCAAAAAGTATTCTAATCTTAAAATAAATTTGTGTTGGTAGGTCGAATCAAATTAAAGAAGTTCCGTAAATATCCCGTCTAGAATGGGGTGGCGGCATTCTTAACAAATTAGCTTGACTGAGTCTTTTATATATATATATATATATATATTTTAAAACGGGGAGAATCCAAATCTGATGAATATCTGTGAAATCGTATGATAATGTTATTTTCGAGATATGACTTCTTCACTGGCATGATGGTTTGGGGTCTATGGTTTTCCAGTCAAGTCTATTGCTAAACCCCTCGCTTCCAATGAAAGAGCTTAATCGCGTTTGGGTGATCAGTTCAGCAGACAATACGCAGTGGAAGGGAGGACATGAAAGGGTGAAATCAGTTGATCACCCATAACCACCCTCCCTAAGTACGACCGAAGGAGTTTCGATCGGGACAAGAGTAGACCTTATATTGTTATATACATAAACCAGCTAAATGAAAACAGTGTGCTATATCTTTCATTAAGTGTCAATTTCACTTGATTATGTGCACTACATACCAGAAACCATTAAAAAACACAGTAACTGCAACTCTCAATGAACAAGATATATAGCTAGGGACATGTTAACCGCTACTACAAAAGTTGACTAGGGTATTTTATTTGTGTGAGAGAATATTGGGATATGTATGGTCAGGCGTAATTATCCGGCTCTACGTCATGTATCAATCCATTACAGAGATCTAGCTTCCTCAATTGGACTCTTTACTGTCGCGAAGCATTGAGGGAGTCTGATATGGCTAACAAAATTGGAGCCGAATTAAGCACAAAAAGTAACATTGACCGTTTTTGTTTGCAAGGATTTTATCCAGATAGTAGGGGAAGCTTTTGGTGGATCCTCTTTTGCCGAAATTTGCTACCTGCATCGATAAAGTGCACGAATCGGAGGGAAACGCATATCAAATTTGATTTTTTGTTAGAAGTACAAAAAGTTAGAAATCATTTTTTTAAAACTTAGTTTGAAAAACAAGAAATTGAATAAAACTGTTATATTAGCTCGAAGGATGCCTAACAAATTGAAAGGGAAATTATATGGAACTATTATACGACCAGCAATGTCATACGGGACGAAGTATTGGCCAATCAAGAAGTAACAAGTGAGTAAGATGAGTGTAGCTGAAATGAGAATGTTGAGATGGACGTGTGGTAAAACTAAGAGAGATAGAGTTAGAAACGAAACTATTCATGAGATAGTAAGAGTTGTACCAATACAAGATAAGTTGAGAGAAAATACATTAAGGTAGTTTGGACATATTCATCATAGACATGCAGAAGCAATATTATTCAAGAAGAGTTACATGATACTAGTGGATAGCTGGGGTAGGGGAAGAGGTAAACCTAAACTAACTTTGGATGTCATGATATAAAAGGATTTGGACTTACTAAATCTAATTGAACATGTACCTGTGGACAGAGTTCAATGAAAAAACAAGATTCATATAGCCAACTCTAATTGATTGAGACATAAGGCTTAATTTGGTTTGGTTGGGTATTAGCTTGATATACAACTGTAAATTTGTTTTGTCTAGTGATATTCTGTTCATTCGGCTAAATAAGCCATTTGGCTTATTTTTTTGTCCTTATTCAAATTTTTTTCGCATTTGTTAGTTTTTCGTCGATTTTTTTGAGGATTATTGCTTTGTCATGATGAGAGGAATCTAAAAAGTAAAAAATTAAGATCAAAATCTATTTTTTAATGAAGATGAAAATAAGTCAATAAGCCAATATTTTCGTCTTTATTAAAAAAATTAGATTTTGATCATAATTTTTTACTGTTTAGATTCTTCTCGTCATGACAAAGAAATAATCCTCAAAAAATCGATGAAAAACTAACAAATGCAAAAAAAAATTGAATAAGGATAAAAATATAAGCCAAATGACTTATTTAGCTGAATGATGTATTCCCTCAATTTCCATTTGTCGGACCGTTTTAAAATTTCAACTTATTAAAGGCTTAACATTACTTGTCATATTTTGATTTTTTGTACCCTTTGAATCTTTCATAAACATCATCATTAGTTTTTCTTACCAATAATTTTATGACCACACACAAATATACAAACAATTACACCCGTGTGCAATGTGTGTGGGGTCCACCTCATTTGCGAGAGTTTGTGTGTGGTTGTAGCATTGTTATTTTTCTTATTATAAAGTACAAGTTATTAGCTTCAAAAGCTCGGGATAAAAGGTAAATTAATCAACTTTTACCTATAATTTAACTTTGAACAGAGACATCTTTTTTAGACAATATAAAAAGTTTCAAAAAGAAACCAAGCGAATGAAAAGACGGGTGAGCGTTGAGTTGGTCGGAAAAATATTATAAGCTCGCGCAAGCTGACCCGAACATTCGATTATCAAAAAATAAAATAAAATATTGTAAGCTCCGATATTTTCGACATAAATGTCAAGATACACAGATGCGACTGCAGCCGTCCGTTGATACAACATCCATCATGCGGGTCCATATATACCACAGTTTCCCTTAAAAAAGCGCCGTTAAGAATTGCCTTGTGAGGTGGCGACCAGTAATTGGTTCCCAATCAGGACGGCCAAAGGTAACGTGAACATGCATAGGAGTATGTAGTAATAGGGAATCACATTCCCTCTATTGTTTTTTAGTAGTTGCTAAAAAAACAAAAGAGTGCGAATATCAATTCCCATAGTAATACTTTACATGGCAGGCTCACATCAGTCGACCATCGTATCGAATACCTTTAAAAAAAAAAAAAAAACACAGGCAAATCATCGATCCTTCACAAAACCAGACCATCGCTCCGGTAAGAAAGAAAGGCATGAAAAGTCGTTACATGATAACAATATACGTACACGCTTATATGTATGGTTCGGTTCATAGAGTTGTTGATGTGCATGGTTGGTTAGGGTTTTGAAGTTCTCCATTCACGTCCTTTCATTTTCTTGACAGTTTTTATGGCCCCTAAACTCCATGCATTTAGGTATATATACACATAATCATTTGTGTTGCTCTTGTAATCGATGAAATTTTCGGGAATGAATTCCGTTACTACGATTCTGTTCTAACGTTCAACATTTTCGTTGAGAACCATTTTTTGTTTCGACAAGTTAATCGAATTCAGCCTGTTGTTATCTCGATGCTATGTAAGGGATTTCGTGGATATTTTGGTGTTAATATTATCTTGAACTTTTGACTTGGCAAACACTGTTAGATTGCGAATTAGTCCAAAAAAGTTGCAACTTTTTTGTTTTTCCATGTTACATAACAGTTTTCTTGCATTCTAATAGCAAATTGCATCTGCTTGCCAGAACCTTCTTCGCGATTTCAATAGGTATTAATTTCCTTGATTCAAGATTTAGTCCAACTCAGATATGTAAAAACTCTTGGACTGTTAACCAAACCAAATTCAACTGGGCCTTGAGTCCCAATCAATTAGGATCGGCCTATGAAAATGTTTTCTCCATTTAGCTTTATCGAGTGCATCATGGTATTCAAAAATCTTACTCCTATATGTTTTCGCACCACGGCCTCTAAGTTAATTTTGGTCTACGACTCCCCTTAGTATTATGTTCTATCATAAACACATCACTCCTACTCACCAGCGTAAAAACTGTTGAACTGTTCGCCATCTTTGTCTGTCAATAGACTTTTCCAAATTCGTGTTCAATATTTTCCGATGATGGTCATACAGAGTATGTCAAACTGTTTTATATTATCCTGTTTTGCTTTTGTTTTCTGGGCAACGGCAAATCTCCTATAATTGGTGCAAATATTATGAATTTCGCAATTCACTAAGGAAATATATGCGTGTTTGTTTCTTGGTTGATTGTTGATCCATAGTCCAAATGGAAACAAAGGAGTTAACACAGAGACAAAGGTGGAAAATTGTCCACAGTGACCAAGAAAGAGAACGGCGCCGTCTGCGGGACAAACATAGAAGACAATCCATGAGTGTTGAAGACAGAGAAAAACATCTTGCTAGACGCCGTAGAAATTATCAACTACGAAGACAAAGAGATCAAAATCCCGAACCAGAGTTGCACAATGATGATCGTACAATTAGTTCAAGTAGGATTCAACTTCAAACTTGGAATGAAAATCAGTTACCAATTGCTGTTTCTGCACAAAGTAGTGTCCCTTCTGATGGTGCACTGCATGTTGGATGTACTAAAAGACGAGAGAAACTAAAGGCAAGGAAGTCCCTTGGTATGTCTTCGATAATTTCACTTGCCATATCTATCATCCAATTTTCACTTGGAAAGGACTTAGAACTCATTGCCGCGTTTGGACTAAGTTAATTACTTTTAAAAGCAGTTGGTATTGTTGGTGTTTAGTGTATTTCTCATTAGTGTTTTGTCATATTTGAGGATTAGTAATTTGTCCCGATGAGAGTAATTAGAAAGTACAATATATATATATATATATATATGGACAAAAGTCCAAAAAATTACAGATAAGATGACCTAAAGAAACAAAAGATACATGTTATGAAGCTTTATCGGTTTCATGAAGTGTTTTTTGCTTTTGGTCATAATTTTCTACTTTTTTAGACTCAGTTTGTCAAAGACGAATGACCAATCTAAATAGGTGATAGTACAGGCGGTGGCCTAAATTTAGGCCAACCATATGCCATTGGCAGATGTACATATAGGTTTTGCAAACTTGTTCATAATTTCTTTGTCGCCACATATAATAGGTGCTGAAGAAGGAGCTCAAAACTCTGCCAATTATCCTAAAAAGTTGCGGTTGAATGATATAAGACATCTTGCAAGATCACTAAATTCTCCCATGAAAGTGCCTCATGGCCAAAGTTTCCGAATTGGAGCAGATGTCACAAAGGACATTGCATCTACCAACTGTAAGTTTAATGCTCCAAGTCAGTGATTTCTCTTTTTTTTTTTTAGAGCTAAGTTCGTTTACAATCCAACAAAAATGTTTCAGATGTCGAACCGATATCAGATTGGTGACAGTGGCTTTTGGATCGAGATTGTATTAGTCATTTAGTTTTCTGCATTGCCTTTGTCCTTTAGGTTTGCAGGTTGGAGGCTGTGGTTCAGGTGGATCACAGAAAGTGCTGCGTTTAACTCATTTGAAACGTCTTGCACGGGCATTAAGCTCTACTGTCAGAGAGAATGGAGATCAAAACCATCTAAGTGGAACACAAGGTAAAAGTAGTTACTTTAAAAGTATGGCAGGTTTATCTTGTTAAGCAGTTTTTTTCATGTCAATCTCTGTCACAAGGCGAAATCAGCAGTTGAACAATGATGTTTTGAGAAACATGCAACCAACCAAGGCAAATGCTAAAAAACAATGTAGTATGGTGATACCATGACAGTAATGTTTGAGTCATGGAACATTATTATTATATACACACTACTGAATTTTAAACGAGAGTTTTTTCAAGTCTAAGTAGATTTTGATATTTTATTTCAGGATGAAGCATCTTCACAGCTATTGAAGGGACGAATTCAGAGAACACATACGGTAAACTAACGATTACCATTACTGTTTCCTACTTATAGTTTCTTTTAACAATTTCGATGGTTTTCTGTCGACTGTCCATTTGTTTTCTGTAACTTATTTAACATGTAATAAATGGCATAATCACATTTTATTTTATATAAGTGGTTATAATTCTGGCACAATCACATCTTCGTGTTGAATTTCTTTTTGTTTCCAACATTCTGTTAAGAAATGTATATGTACCATGATCCTTTTGCTTCCTCAGATAAATAAAACATGAGCTCCAGCTGAATTTATTGTTCGACATTTGTACCTTCTTTGGTAAATGATAAACTTCAGTCAGAGGATCTAAACTGTGGCTTGTGATCAGGATGATATTATTCACGTAGAAGCCAAGACATTGCGATCACAAATCATGTCTTTTCTTATAAGAGATTATAGGAGCAAAATACATATATCATGTCACGCATTATACTGTCTTAAAAAAAATATCCTTTTTGCTGATCAAAAAAAAATTCCTTTCAGCAAAATCCCTTTTGCTGTTCAAAAAAAAAAAAAAAATGTCACACATTATACTGTCTTAAATGAACACGTTCATTTCTTTTAGTCTTGCATCATAACCAATTACTAATTTAAAGGGCTTGTAGGAAAAGTTAAGGATGGTACTAGCAGTTTCTCACATATGTGCCTTCCCTGAAAAAGAGGGCAATCAAAAGGCCTAAAATGGACCCTGTAGTGTATCTCTGCACTACAAGGGTGTAGTGCACGATCCAAGCAGCCTGTCTCGGGAAGGAGACAGATTGAGCTTGTGTAGAGACCTATATAAGGCCGTGAAAGATTGTTTCATTCATCCATACGCTACAATTTGAATCTCTTGCTGCTGATATTTTTTCAGTTTCTTCCTTTCCTTGCTACTTTCTATTATCTGACATGACTTTCATGGATTTATCATGCAGCTTGGCTTTTAAAAGTGATTACATGAAGTGGTAATTCAAGTTAAGTCATTTGCTGTTTCCAAACTTCAAGACTACAAGATGAAGGCTATGAATTGCAGAGTAAAGTCGATTGTGTTTGGTAGATGAAGAAAATGTTTGGATGGGGCTGATTAACACCTAGTTTTACATCTTAGGTTTTACTAGAAACTTCTTAAAACAAGTGTCGAGGGAAAATATGAACTTATAAAGGCAGCTGAGTTTATTGTTTGGCTAAGTGAAAATCTAGGATTTTCAGGTTGCACGTTGTTAATGAATGTCTTTCAGCAGAACAAAAACGAGAAATTCATCCCTTTCGTTATATTCTTTTTGTCGTTTATCGCTGTTGAGAATCATACGATGTTTTCTATGTAGTTACCAAAACTACCATTTTTCATCAGTTAAGTGTAGAAGGATTGTTGTTAAGTAGGGTGCAAGTTGTGTAGAACTGAATTGATTACTCATAAGAAAAAGAAAAATTGCTTTTGGCTCGATTAATGGCATGCTTTTTCCTCAACGACATGGCTAAAAATGGACTGATCTAAGTTGAATGAGGGCATAATAGATTTGTTGTGTGGAAGAAATTTGACTGATCGAGGGCCTACAATTTATAAAAATCCATCTAACACATTTATGGACGCACCTTACAATGACAAACGACGCTATTCTTCCACCACGAGATTTTCCTTGAGTGTCTTTTGGAAACTGTACCTTGAGGTTCCATTCACTCTGAAAAAAATGTACTCCGTATATTATACAGAAGTGTTTGATCAAGCTAGAAACTTACTGCATACAAAATTGCTCCAATTCTATGAAAGCCTATTTCTACTAGAAACTAAAATATTATGTTCTACTGTACCATCACCAACTTGCTTTCATAGCTCAGTTGGTTAGAGCACCCGTTTAGTAAGCGGGAGGTCTTGAGTTCAACTCTCAATGAAAGCACAAATTTTTTTTTTTGTTCAATCCAGCATATTCATTACTAAAAAATTTACAAGGAAAAAACAACAAAAGTTTCAGTGACTTTGAATGTAAAACAGAAAATAATATAGTTGGTGTCTACGCATGAGCTTAAATGAATTTTTAAGTAGCTGTACAACAAATTAAGCTGCTTTACCTGATTAAAGACTCGTAACTGTTACTGAAAGGATTCTTAAAAAAGATGCCATCTTCTGCTTAAACCTTGGATTAGGAAATGTCGTTAGTAGGGAAACATTTTCCGCCCAAACAAACAAAACATTACCACAAAGTTTCAGAGTGTCTGTATAGTTTTGTTTGCCTCGTCGGTAACCCATCTACAATCTAAAGCTGCAGAAACATGAACGACCTTTTTTCTAAGCTCTTCTTTCATTTATTCAAGTGCCAACTTTGTGAAGCCAATAAGCACTGTATAAGCTACAAAATTGCTCCTCATTATATGAATTATATCATTCTATCAATGCTATACTTCCCTGATTACCATATACTATTTCAGCCAATCCTGTCAGCAAATAATCGTTGGCACAGAAGAAATTTTTAGAAATTCCCAGTGCTCCGACTTTTACCATACATATATGCAATGACTGAGTTCACGTGTTCCTTGGATCCAAAGCTAACTATATATGCATTCTTTCTGAGGATACAAAATCAATAGATTCTTGAAACCAATCAGGATTCAAGTATCCACACTGAGACCTCAAATATCAAGATGCACCACATCTAGCAATTACAGTAAGTTTTAGGAATAACCAGATGTCATACTAATACGACACGAAAAGCTAGTGCTGCGATTAACCAGATTGAACCTTCTGGTATTCAAAGGCACTTGTAGCCTCTCTAGCAACCTGCCCACTGACGTAGTGCTTCCGGCACACTGGCATGTATAAATCAGCTCCACCAATCAGCTCTGTTTGCCTTTCTTCTGTCCTCCTCAAAGTAAAGAAAGCGCGCTTCCCACAGAGCTCACACCGAGCAGTTAATTTAGTTACAGAATCCGCAAGGGGAATGATATCAAGAACTGAACCAAACCTCCTCCTGCCAAGAAGAGTTTAGTTCAAAGAAAAGTTAAGACGAATAAAGATTCAAGGGAAAAGTTTCATAAAGATTCAAGGGAAAAGTTTCATTATGGGTGGCGAGGGTAGTGGTCAAATTTTCAAATTATGACCACATAGTACGAGATAGTATATGGCTTTTTTCCAAACTTCTAGAATGATAAAAGCTTATTCTTTAAAGCAGACTTTAGAGTATCAAGATGGTAACTTCTCCGAATCACCTTTTAAGCAGTTTTCTAATTTCTTATTGGCCCATAAGTAGCAGTCGTGAAAAATAGGTTCCAAAAGTTTCCGTGGTAAGATAAACTAAAAGCCACAGCTCCTAATTTTTGACAAACACATCGTTATAAGTCACAATATAATTATCGCGACAAAAGCGAGTTCTTACATATTGCACCAGGTGATAACGGAGATAAATTTAAAATACCTCAAATAGTCACCATCTAGGCCAGCAACTATAACAGTTTTGCCATCACAATCAGCAGCCTTGCGGCAGAAATCATACAGATCGTCAAAGAATTGAGCCTCATCAATACCAATCACATTTAGCTGTCAAAAATTATGAGTCATCAGTACAAAGCATGAACTGCATACTAACATAAGACTAATAGCATGGACTGCATACTACATAAGACTTAAAGGTAAGAATTTTCAGCCATTTATTGATCTTGCTTGCTAGTGTTATTCAATGTAGGTACTAACTGACAGATGCTACCCTATTTAAGTATACTATACATATGATTGGGATTCACATTGAAGTACCTTTTCATAAGCATCATGACCAATTTCTTGACTAAAAGATGACAGATCCGCTATTGGCCAACATGGAAATTTCTCTCCATCATGTGTCACAATGGATTGCAGTCCATATCTTGTATCCTTGTTTGACTTTATTACTGCAACACTTCTGCAGAAATTCGAAGGAAATAGGGGAGTAAGTGATAACTAAGAACAAAAAATCCAATGGCTAATTTTGTTAAAAACTTCAAATGAATTTCTTTTTATTTTAGCCCAAGGCTGTACACAGATTCATCGACTACATTTTTCTCCTGATAAGAAATTCCTCCGGTCAATAAACAACTTTTTATGACAGAACAAATAATTGTCAATCAGCATTTATGCTGCTAACCTAGGTTGGCATGTTAGGACAAGTGCACTGTACATTGCATCCTCCTCCACATCTACCACACCTTGCTTCAATTGCATAACACCAAAAATAGGCTATAATTGCTCATCAGCTTAACGGCCCAAGACATGGGTGGGGGCGCATGCAAAGAAAACTAATGCTCTGCCACTTGTAATGTCCCACTATAGTCAAAGTTTAAGGTTTGGCTACCAAGAAACTAGGCATCTTATAAAAGGCAAAAACAAGACTAAGCCGCTTCTTACAAGTTAAATTTAGACAAACTTAGCCAAGTCACTTCTACTCCCACCAACTGCTCAAGTCAGGAACATAACCAGTGTCCTTTAAAATGCAAGTCAAATCATCAACTAAATCCTGTAACTGCACAGTTTGCTCATGAGAGTTATCGCTCATAAAGAAGAAGTGGGCCTCCCTTTGAACCTCAATCATGCTGTAACCAGGTTCCTTTTTCATCCCAAATTCCTTCATCTGTCCCCTCATCTCTGCAACACTGTCCCATAAACCATAAGTAGCATAAGCATTACACAAGACTACATACTTCCCAGCATTCTCTCGTTCCAACTCAAAAAACTTCTTTGCAGAAAGCTTCACCATGTCCATGTTTCCATGAATCCGGCAAGCACCAACCAAAGCACCCCATATCACTGAGTGCTCTTGATAGGGTGAGGTTTGAATGAAATCAAAGGCTTCTTGCAACCTCCCAGAACGACCTAAAAGATCAACCATTGCTGCATAGTGTTTCCCTCTTGGTTGAATACCATAATCTCTTCTCATTGATGAGAAATACTCCCAGCCTTCACTCACTAACCCTCCATGGCTACAAGCAGAAAGGACAGCTAGGAATGTAACATAGTTGGGCCTGTAACCTTCATTTATCATCCTTTGGAAGGACTGTAAAACTTCTTTGGTACTCCCATTTTGGCCGTATCCAGATATCAAAGAAGTCCATGTAATCACATTCCGGTCCTCAGATTTATCAAATACAAGCCGCCCATCAGAGGGACAGCTGCATTTGAAGTACATATCCATGAGGGCACTATTAACTACAACGTTTCCAATTATATGACTCTTTATAAAGATGCCATGGGCTTGCTTCCCTTGCTCCAGTGTCGCTAAAGTGGCACAAGCTCTGAAGACTGATGCAAAGGTGTACTGATCTGGTCCCACACCACTATCTCTCATCTTGTAGTAAAGGCCCAATCCTATTTCTACAAGACCTTTTTGCACATACCCTGCGATTATTGCATTCCATGAAATTAAGCTCGTCTCTGGCAATTCATTGAACAGAATGCTCGCCGTTTCTAGATCCCCTGCCTTTGCATACAATATTAACAATTTGGTTATCAAATATACGTTGGGAACAAAGCCAACAACCGCCATTTGTGCATGAATTCTCCTTCCAAGTCTGTATTGTTTCCTGAATATGCATTCTTGTAAAAGAAGAGAATAGGTTTCTGGATACACCTGTGTTCCTGCACCGCAGACTAAGCGGACTGCTTCATCCAATCTTCCTGAGAAACAATGACCCCTTAATGCCCTATCCAAATGGGTGGAGTTCTCGAGGACCTTGGCCTGAAAACTATAAATATCTCATTGGTGCCAATTTCATCTTGCAATGGAGCAGAAGCACTAGGGATATTTAAGTAGTCCGAATCTTCCTTTTTAACTCTTAAAATATGGTACAGACAAAGAATTGAAGTTCTGAATGAGGAATTTTATGGGAGGCTAAAGACTGTTTAAAAAATCCCCACCTATGATCCACTGGGTCAAGTTATCATAAATGATGACAATTACGCAATTGACACAGAAAATTGCAGAATTCAAACAAATGCTATGCGATGCATAGAAACTATTCCAATTGACCAGCTGCCAACATTATTTTTTTTTTATTTTGATCGCAAGAAATTTATTATTGCAGAAAGAAATAGAAAATGGTACACGTGAGAAAGAAAAAAAAAAAATGGTACATGTAAAAGGAGAAAAAGCAGCTGGCCACAGACAATATGAAAGTAAAAGCACCAAAAAACTCTCTTCAATGGCACAATGGCCTCCAAAGTCCAATCTCTATACATCAACAATAATGGAATCTACTTAAAAGAGGGAGAAACGGTGCCCAAAAAGATGACAAATGACATACTCTATCCCAAAACAAATCATTGTTGTCAAACTTATATTCGAACACCCTAGCACTACGCTCCAACCTCGTTCTCAAAGGTCTCTGTCATACGTGTCCGAAACTTAATAAGCCAAGAGAGCAGAGCAAGACAACTCCATCCTGATTCCAACAACTGGCATTAATTGTTTACACAGGCCTCGACAAACAACCTTGTACACAGAAATAGGTTTTTAAATTTCATGTAACTTCTCCCAATGTTTTATAATTTATATCTACCACTAAATGAAAATTTGGCACCAACAAGGCAAAAAACCAATGGGAAAATGACGGCCCAGGACGTGTTTTGATAATTAATACCCACCAAGGACAAGCTAAGAACATTTGTTAATGCTGAAAATGTCCTTGGCGGATATTAATTATCAAAACACGTCATTGGCCGTCATTTTCCCAAAACAAAAATGTAAGAACAAAGAACACTCTTTTCCAGCCTAAAACAACAGCATGAGTAATATGCAAAGGACCACAATTGTTACTTGAACCTAACAAATCCAACAATAAAATTTCAGTATCAAATATATAATTTGTTTTTGGCCTATATACTATGCAACAATGAACCTCAACTGAAACATGAAATCTGAAGCTCAACCAAACCTAATAAAATTAAGGGGAACTTTCTGGCCAGCTCTATTTCCAGGATTTGCTCCCAAAAAATCCAAAAAAGTTTATGCACTTTTATATAAAACCATCTCCAGCCCTTACACTTTTCTCACTTTAACTCAAAATTTGTGTAAAAGCACATCAAAATCAACTCCACTTCTTGAGTCAAACTTCGATATTGTACCAAAGTGAGTATTACTCTTACTTCTACTCAAATCAAGGACACTCAAATTTTAGAAGGCTATTTTGTCTCTTAAATTTACAAAATTCATGCTTAGATTTGTCCATTGGAGTGCTTCATATCAAATGAAGCTTTTGCACAAAAACTTTAACTCAAACTTGAGTAAGAGCATCTCCTGCCCTTTCCTTTTAATCAACTTAGAACCAAATTCCAAAGAAGAACCCCTCTAAACTTACTCCAATCCTCGACTCAAACTCATACCAGATTGAGTTTTACTCAAATTTTCGGCCAAATCAAGAGAGACTCAATTTATACTCAATTGTTTTGCTCTTCACAATTTACAACTATGCTATTAATGAAGCTTTTACTCAAATTTGTGCTTATATATGGGGTTTTCCATTTGAGTACTTTCATACCAGTGAAGCTTTTGCACAAATTTGAGTAAAAGTTTGAGTAAGGGCATCCTCACTGTACTTAAATAGTAGAAGTTTCTTTTTAACAAATATACTAGTATGTGGAACTGGTAAATTTCTGTCTCATACACGTTGTCCTTTGTGGGAAAATAGGCCTAAGCCCTAATTCCTTTATTAAAAAAAAAAAAAAAACAAAAAACAAAAAACAAATCTTTACCTGCCATTGCTACTCTCAGACTTGATCCGGCGGAGAAGAGTGGATGTTTTTCCGGCAAACATGGGGCCCACGATGACATGGATTTCTCCAGAAGGCGACTGGGAGGCCTCCGTGTGCAAATTGAGAGAATTGATGGAGTTTGAGGGCAGGGCGGCTTTGACATGGAAGGAATTAGGGTTTTGCAGAGGTTTGAAGTGAAATAGAAGGTGTCGAGTGGGGTGGGGCGAGGAGAGAGTAGGAGAGAGAAGTGCTTTCATTCTCGATAGAGTTAACATGTTGGATTTTTTGTTTTTTTTGGCGTTTCAAACTTTCAAGGAATTGATTTTTGAGAGAGAGAAAGAGAGAAGAGTGCGAATTTGGGCTTAGGGGTTTTGCATTGGAGGGAAATGCAAACAAGAGATGATCGAGTGCGGGCTTTTGTACGGGACTCCCATCATAGAGTGTGTAAAATTCACAAGAACGTGTGGTAGAAAAAAGTTTAAAACTCATGTAGGAACGAGTCAAGCTCGAGTTCATCACAACCAAGTCCAAGTTAATTAAAACTTGACTCAAATAGGAACGTGCACAAAAAAAGATACTTATGTAATAATATCGTAGAATAATTGCATTAAATTATACTTTTTTCTTCTTTTTTTTCGAACTAGGCACGATCTTGATGATTCGAGTTTTTGCTTGAACAACTAATTGAGTTGACTTTACATGAACTGCTTTTAGCATAACTGCTAAATGTTTTTTTCCCATTTAGAATTTTACACGTAAACCTTGTGCCTCGTGTGACCCTTTGTTTTACTTTGGTTTGTGTGATTGGAATCTTATAGTCCAGAGATAGTTTTATTCTTTGTATCGATTCAGGAATTTGATTGGTTGATATTTTGATCGATGAGTTTTCGCTTAAGAGTTTATACACGGGAAATCTATCTACCTAGGCAATCTAGGAATTTTTTTTTTTTCTAACGGCCTATTGTTTCTTTAGGCTAATGGCCATTTGTATTAGCTGTTTCGAGCTCAATGCATATATATGATATAATTTATTTTTTTTGAAAAAACAACTATGAGGATCTAAAATATAAGCATAGGCCTACTATCCATATTTGAACACGTTACACATGATAAGCATGTTAGAATTCTTTCCAAATATTATTGTCACACTCCTACTTAGATACATATAATAAGATAGGTCCATGTTCAATGATTTAGCTTTCAAAATACCCCTTGTAAACTGCCTTAGTTATCTAAATCGAATAGTTTTTCATCATATAGTATTGAATATGATTCGTAGATTTCTTCATAGTCATTCAACTTAAGTACCATAACTTGCAATCGTTGTTTGATATCAGAGCTAAGAACTAATATGTGGCCAGCTTGCAAGGCATAAATAACAACAAACGTCTCCCATATATCACCAAAGAAGTATCCATTATCATATTTAACAGGTCATTGCGCTCCACATATCCCCAATTTAATTTCTTCGCAGCCAAATTGTTGGCAAAAGCTATTTAGCTTGGCGGTTAGTTTCTTTAAATGATAGATGTTAAAGACGAGTAGTTGAACTGATAGGCACAAGATTTTGTAAGCTATAAATGTATACTACACAGGTAATGCATGGCGACAAGCTCGATAGTTAATTGGTGGACAAGCAGTGACCATACATCTAAATGCAAAGAAAGGAAAATCTTATCATTGGATTATATTCGTAATATTGCACTAAAATAAAATACTCAATGTTGTTGGTAAATTCTAGAATTCCAATCGTTGGGTGCATTCAAGTGTTGGATTGCTAAAATAGTAATCCAACCGTAGTCCTTTTTAGAATTTTCTTCATTAAATGTCAAACTCAAGGTGTCTGACGCAAGCAAATTGGAACAAATAATCCTTTTGCCAAAATTGTGATCACGAACAACATTCATCTATCCTGTTGTTAATCGGGAATTTTTCATTTTCACATACCAAACTCTGTTACCTCTATGAATCATTGCAACTGCTTTCATTGGTGCCAATAGATAAGAGTTCATAGTGTTTGGTATTTTCCACGTATGAGTGAGCAATTGCATTTGTTGGCAAATCATGTTCCATTAGGTATTGGATATTTTTAAGATTATAAACCAAATCTTACCACTGCCATATTTGGGTGGATTCGATAAATAAAATGCGGGAATTGCATCTGTTCGCTCCGATATAAGGAATAACACCCCAAGCTAGGGCTTAATACGTCATTTGAAGCATAATAATTCAGAAGACAGGGATCATACCCACGAGAATAATTAATACGGCTTTGCTGGATTTGTAGAAGTGAGCAAGGTTTTCGGTTTTTAGGCAGCCAACTTTATTTTACGTTTGCGGTGGAAAGTAAAAAGACTAAATTAAAAGCAAATAAACTAAGATAAAAAGCAGGTTAGGTCTAGGAATTACTAACACCTACGACTCGAGTTAAATGACATTTTTTCACCCAATTACGCGGTTTAAGATACTCAATTAAGATTCATAAACCGGAAGATAAGATGGTTCAATTTCCAAGCTAGCTCTAGAATTTATTTGGCAAATACCTTAAGCGACAAAGCTCAAAGCATCATGTGTGATAAGTAGACGATACTCTTACCTACACATGATCAAGGATGTTAACACCTTAGCAATTTGACAAACAAATTCGAACTACACATCGATTTTCAAACCAAAGATTTAAACTTTATTGGTGAAAAATGCAGTTTACTCGAGTCATGAGGTGCTAATCACCCCATGACCAAACCCTAAAAAACTACTCACACGTATCTATGAAGATAAAAGCAAGTAAAAATCTACTAAGCATAGTGAAATAACAACACTTGAAGCAAACTAGATTAAACGATAGATTGGAGTAGCAGCTACAACTTTAAAGAAGAGGAAAGTAGTAAATAACAACTAATTACTAAGGAAATGAAGGTTTTAGTCAAGAACAATGAAGAACACTAATAAGAGTAAGCAACAAGTAAGGAATATACTTTCTAGATCTAAAAAGTGCAATGAAAATTATCTAGATCCGGATACGATGACATAATGGGGTATTTATACAAGCCCACATTTGACCACAAAATATCCCAAAAGATGCCCTAAATATCTGCCACGTAGGCACTCGGTATTGATATTGAGGAATGGAGTATCGATACTGGATCACTTTTCCAGTTCCACAAGGCCGCTCAAACCAACTGATATCGATACAGCAAAACGGCGTATCGATACTCAATCACAATTCCAATTCCCAATCTTTCTATCTTTAAATGGTATCGATACTGGGTTTCTGAGTATCGATTCCGCCTTCAAATGCTTGGATTTTTCAACTTTCGGCCTCCGGCTTGGCTTCCAACGTCCTAGGCCACCCGTCGAGTCTTCAATCCTTGATTCTTTGGCCCCGATGGCTTCGTTGCTTTGTCACCTTTGAGTTTTGGATGCCTTCGGCTTGCTTTAGGCTTTAAGAGTTCCTTATTAAACGATTTTACCTACAAAATAAGATAAACATACCCTACGTGTGATATCAACTAAAAAGCTCGATTAACTATATATAAAACGATAAAACTGAAGGACTTAAGCACCAAGAATAGACATTATTGGGTGCTTATCAAGAATCATTAAGTTTGTTTATCTGCATGGTTGAATAAATGCAATTAAATTTCTACATATGATAATTGATAAGTATAGTAAGCAATCTATTGTGATAACTACATTTGTAAAACACAAAATTTACAATTTATCATAGGGAGATCCTCACTGACAGTCAAAGCTCTTGAGGAACGATGATATGACTCAAGAAACCTGGGTGTTGGACCCGAAATAAACTCAATCCATGCCTAAAATTCATAAGGAAAAATCTACTCAAACTTGTCTCCATTTTCATAAATAGCAAAGTATTTTCTGATTGCATGCTTATGGTATGATATTCCTTCAACAATTTAGTTCCTCATTATTTGAATCGACCAAGTAGTAAAGATGGATAATTTTAGTAGAGATGCTGAGAACTTTTCATAGCCCTAAAGTGTTTGGTAGAGCAAATCCTAATACTGCGTTTGTTGGACAACGTCATCAAAGGTCACATGGAGGAAAGTACAACAAAGGAGGAAAACAAGGGCAAACATCTTTCAACTCACAGGATCGCGGTTTTATTCAAGCCAGCAACTCTTATAATCGAGGTAGTGTAAACCATACTAAAAAACCAGCAGCTTCCATTCAGAATGGAACTCCAAAACAACAGTAGAAAAATGATGATTCTGGAGTTATTTGTCAGATTTGCAATAAAACAAAGCACACTGCTATTAATTGTTGGCAGAGGTTCAATCAAACATATCAACCTAGTGATGCAGCCCAAACACTTGTAGTAATAAATATCTTAAATGCTAAGGATAATGCCTGGTTTCCGGACACAGGTGCTATGCAACACATGACTTCGGACTATGGTAAGCTTCAAGCTTGCACTCCTTACTTTGATTTAGATAAAATAATAATGGTTGGGAATGGTGATATTTTAGACATAACCCATGTTGGAAATGCCTCACTTAACGTGAGAAATAAAGAGATTAAGTTAAGCAATGTTTTAGTTGTTCCGAAAATTAAAAAGAATCTCTTATCAGTTAGCCAAATGACTTCTCAGCTTCCTTATGATTTTGAGTTTTCTGCGAATGATTTTGTGATAAAGCACAGGGAGACAAAGAGGGTGATAGCAAAAAGGAGTAGGTCTGATGGATTATATGCCTTGAAGTTGAGGAATGATCAAGTTTTTTTCTCAACAAGGTTTTGGGTAGTAAATGATGATGTATGACACCAAAAGACTCGGACATCCAAATATTCGAGTCGTTGACAATCTCAAAAGGAATAAGCTGATTTCCAATAGTAATAATAAGCCTCTAAATTTAATGTGTAGCAGTTGTCAAATGGGTGAAGCGTGTCGTCTTCCTTTTTTATCTATTGAGAATCATTGTGACAACCCTATAGAAAGGATTCATTGTGACTTGTAGAGTTGAGTTTTGTTCACCCTCTACTTAAGAGGGTGAACACTACCTTCCTCCCTATTGGTTGGAATGGTGTGGATCCCACCATAAAGTGATGTCATGCTTACCAAAAAATGTATTGCATGGTAAACATGACATCACTTTGTTATGAGATCCACACCATTTGAACCAATAAAAATAAGGGTAATATTTACTTTCTTTTAAGAAAGGTGAACAAAATTACACTCTGACTTGTGGGGACCAGCTTTGATTGTTTCCTTTCAGAAATTCAGATATTACGTTATTTTTTGTGGACAAGTGTACATGCTTCACTTGGTTCTTTCCATTAAAAAGGAAATCTGATTCTCTTCAATGCTTTGTGAACTCTCATAGGTTCCTAAAGAATCAGTTTGGTAAGAATCCTAAAAAATTTCAATCGGATGGTGGGGGAGAATTTTCGGATAAGAAATTTCTAGCCTATGTAAGCAAACATGGGATTAAACACTAACTTTCTTGTCCCGGTACTCATGAACAAAATGGAATGGTAGAGCGAAAGCATCGTAATGTTACTAAACTTGGATTAACCATGCTATTTCATGGTCATGTTCCCAAATGTTACTGGGTTGAAGCCTTTGGAACAACTACATGGCTTATTAATTGGCAACCAATAAGGGTGTTGAATACGTTGAGTCCTTTTGAAAAATTGACAGGGAAGAAACCAAATTATCAATCTCTACGAGTCTTTGGCTCAAGATGTTTTCCTTATCTTCGAGATTACGCCAAAAATAAGTTTGATCCAAAATAACTCTCATGTATCTTTTTGGGTTATAGTGAGTTCTACAAAGAATATAGGTGCCTTTACCCTCCAACCGGATGCGTATATTTGTCTCGACATGTTGTCTTTGATGAGAGAACTTTTCCCTTCAAGCAACCAGCATCATTATTTTCTGAATTTCTAATAATGGTGAATTGGTTAGCTTTCATGATTGGATTTCAAGTTTTGAAGGAGGAAGCACTTCTGAAGAGCAACATCTTTTCTGTAACATCGATGGTACAGCATTGTACCACACCAGAGAAAGTCAAGTTCATTCCAATTCATCTCCCATTGGTGTGAGTCAATGTGATCTTGAAGGTGTCCTTGTTGAAGATTCAGAACCACTTGCATTTGCAAGTAACAATGAGAGCACTTCTGAACCAATTGCTATTGCATCTTTACCAAGAGCAGACATGGCACCTCCTACCCACCAAGTTGGGGTTGAAGAAATTGATACTCCTCCTCTAAATTCAACAATAGAGGACTTCTTTGCAAATCCACCGATATCCATTTCCCATCCAATGACAACTCGAGCTCGCTCTAGAATTGTCAAGGCAAATCCAAAATATTCAGCAACAGAGTATGCACTTCTTTCTTATGACATTCCAGTTGAGCCTAAAAGCATTAAATCCGCACTCCGCCACCCTAGTTGGTTTAATGCTATAGAGGAAGAAATGGCAGCTTTTCGTCAAAACAATACGTGGGAACTTGTACCTCGGTCATCTGACATGAACATTATCGGCTGCAAATGGTGTTCAAGACAAAAATACATTTAGATGGATCGCTTGAGCGATTGAAAGCTCGTCTCGTAGCCAAACAATCAAATACCAGGTATTGATTTCATTGAGACCTTTTCACCTGTCATCAAGCCAGCTACGATCCGAATCATTTTGACCATTGCCCTTTCTCAAAATTGGGACATTTGTCAAATGGATGTAAAAAATGCTTTTATACATGGACAAATTTCTGAAAGAGTCTATATGGAGCAACCTCTGGGATTCATTGACTCGCTCAATCCAAACCATGTTTGCAAGCTACATCGTGCACTCTATGGCCTCTGCCAAGCACCAAGAGCATGGTTTGACAGATTTAGTTCTTTTCTTCTTACCCATGGGTTCTTTTACAGCCCCATAGATTCTTCATTGTTCATATGTCGTGGGTCCAATGGAATTCTTCTCTTACTCCTGTATGTCGACGATATTATTTTGACGGGTGATAACTGATAACTCTGCCTCTATACAAGACTTCATGTCCAAGTTGCATCAGAAATTTACTGTGAAAGACTTGGGGTACCTGCATTATTTTCTTGGCATCAGGGTTCACAGATTTTCCGGTGGGCTTTTGATCAACCAAAGAAAGTATGTGGGCGAGCTTCTTGATAGAGCACAAATGGGAAATTGTAAACCCCTCTTCACCCTAATGGTGGCCAAACCTAGACTCACACCTGATGGTGAGTCTCCTTTTCCAGATCATTACTTCTATCGAAGCATATTTGGCGGGCTCCAATATCTCACCTTCACGAGATTGGACTTGTCGTTCAGTGTCAATTATATGTGTCAGTTTATGCATGCTCCCACTATCTTCCACTTTCAGTTGACGAAAAGAATTTTGAGTTATGTTCATGGCACCATTGATCATGGTCTACGTTTGTTATCCTCTAAAACACTTGAGTTGTATGCCTTTTCGAACCCCGATTGGGGTGGCTGTACAACAACTCGACATTCTACAATAGGATTTTGCACTTTCTTGGGTGCCAACTGTATTTCTTGGAGTGCCAAGAAACAACCCACTGTGGCACGATCGAGCACAAAAGAAGAATATCGTGCTCTTGCATCCATTGTAGCTGAAGTAACGTGGATTTCATACTTACTTCGTGACATTGGTCAGACAGTCCAACCAGCAACCCTTTTCTGTGATAATGTCTCTACCTTACGCCTTACCATTAACCCCGTGTTCCATACTCGCACAAAACACGTTGAGATTGATTATCATTTCGTACGTGAAAAGGTGGCCCAAAGTTCGGTCATTATGCGTTTTGTCTCTTCAAGATACCAAGTCGTCGATATTCTTACCAAACCACTCTCTCGTGCCTCGTTTCATATGTTGCGCATCAAACTAGGCCTCTAACCATCCCCAGCCTAGTTTGAGGGGGACTGTTGAAACAATCAAATCACAAGATGAGAATAAGGAGCATGTGATTGCAGGATTATCGAACAAATTGTAAGACACAGATTGTATGAATCTTGATAAGAAGATTTCAAGGCTCCTTTATAGTAAGAGAATCAATCATGTTTCCATGTATAGCAGCCAGAGGTCAATATCTTCTGTATATTTAAGATGTACCATGAGTCATATATTGTATTGAAAAACTTTGAGAGAAATACTAGTATTCTATCATTCATTTCAAAGAACTACAAAACTTCTTTACAACACTACAACTCTCTCTTTTTCTAAGCGGATGAGCTTCATTCAAACATATCCCTCTCATTCATTTCATAGGGATCATTTGTCCACATACGGCTCCATAGATCCTCCTCCATTTCTTTCTCGAGCCAAGAGGCCGTTTCCCTTTCAATTTCTAGGTCGACAATTTCATTACACTCATTGATCAAATTTAAGTGAGGGTAACGCTGCAAAGTTCTATTGATCGGCAACCACATTCACTACAAGAAATATGCCTTTACCGGTACTTTACAAATGCCGAAAAATTAAAGTGGTCAAAAATGCCGGTAATAGTTTTACCAGAAATAGTACCCCCTTTACCGGCATTTTTAGAAATGCCGTCTAGAAAAGTGTCGGTAATGACAAAAAATGCCGGTAAAGGTATGACGTTTTTAGCGGCATGTTTACAAATGCCGGTAATAGTGCCACTATTACTAGCAGTTTTTACACACTGCCGACAATAGTGCAACATAAGGGAGGAAAATAACACATGGCATCCATGTGTGTGCCAAGTTAATATTTTTGGTTGTGTTGTGGCCGGAAATCAGACCCCCAACCTCTTGGAAAAGAGTCCAACACTTAATCATTGGGCTATTATGAGTTTTGTGTTAGAATGTCGATTTTTTTATTATTTTATAGATATAAAACCTTTGTCGGCATTTTCTATTTACTCCTGGTAATAGTACTACTTCCGGCATTTGTTTTACCGGCGTTTAACAAATGCCACTAAAGGTTTCTATTACCGGCATTTGTACCAAAAATGTTGGTAATAGTAACCTTTAGAGGCATTTGTTTTGTTAAATGCCGTTAAAACAAATGCCAGGAATAGTACTCTTACCGACATTCGCAATACATGCCGATAATAGTACCCTTTAACGGCATTTCCCTGAGTGCCAGTAATAGAAATGCCAGTAAAGCCACATTTTCTTGTAGTAATTTCAACATCTTTTTTTCATATATTGTATGAAATTAACTACTTGTTCTTTCAGCTTCTCAAATGAACTCGTCCGATGGCTATTAAGAGAAGCACTTGATTTGTCCCTACTAAGGCCACAGTAAATAGAAGAATACTTTTCATTAACAGCAAGGCTTCTGTTTCCATTTCATTCACAACGAGTCCATGAGTTTGCCTTCGATCATTTTACAGTACTCCATTTCTACACCGAAACACAACTCAAAGTCACAAGCGGCAACTAACCATTAAAATGAAAATTGAATATTCTTTTTAAAAAATTGTGTACTATACAACATCTTATGAATCTAGTAGAAACAACGTGGAGTAGAGGCCAAAATGAGTCCAGCAAAAAAGAAGGCAAGCACTTGTATCATTGCTAGACGACCCACACAAAATATAGTTGTATGATGCTAACCATTCTACTCCAACATTTGAAGAACATGAGCCGTTTTTGAAGAAGGAGATCGATCAATTATCTTCCCGTGCTTCAACAACTTTTCAGGTTTTTTTGGTATTAGATATACCTATGTAAACTGTAATAAGTGTATTGGGTGTGTGTGTTTCTTGGTTTTGGAATTTACAAGTGAAATCTGAATAATTGGCACCCGAAAAAATTGGGACTCTTACCTGTGATACAGGTTGAGTGTTGTGTAATTTTTTTGTTTGTTTGGAACCTCTAAAACCAAATTAATTATTAGACACACAAAGCTGAGGACAACACAATGTAAGAGCTAAAAACTAAATAAACAGCGTACTTCATTAGTAGAAGGATAACGAGAGGCTCAAGTTTTTTTGGATAAGCAACGAGAGGCTCAAGTTGCAGAATCAAGAGCACAGCAAGGCAAATTTAGAGCAAGACTGCGGTCCAAATGCTAAGATAACAAACGGAAACCGAAAGATTTGGAGGGATAGGAAGATCTTGGGAGCTAGGATTTTCTGATTCTTGGAGATTTCATCCTGATTCTAATTGAATATGTACATGATCAACCGAATAGTAGGTTGGAGAAGAGGGAGCTAGCGTCGTCAGCCACGATCAGCTGTATATGTATGTATGTATATACACACACATAACTAGAAGAGTTTTTAATGTCTTTTTTTTTTTTTTGACAGTAACGATTCTCACACACATGTTTTTGCACATATCTTGCACATACATTTTGTGGGACCCATATCGGGGTCCCACAAAATGATCCGAACCGTTTATCTTTTTTAAAATATTTTTTGAAAGGTTCCTGTAAAAAATCAGCTCCAACGGATATCGATAAAGGCTTTCTCAGAAATCATAATATGAATCATTCTGTTTTGCCTTACGAATTCTAAGAAAGTCCTTACCGATATCTATTGGAGTTGATTTTTTACAGAAATCCTCCAAAAGATATTTTAAAAAAGATGAGCGTTTCGAATTATTTTGTGAGATCCCGATATGGGCCCCATAAAAATGTATGTGCAAGATATGTGCAAAAATGAATGTGCAAGTAGCACAGTTGATTTTATATATATCCACACCACTTACCATCCACACCTCTTATTTTTCAATCAAATTTTGATGATCCAAATCATTCAATGTGTTTAAAACGTGATTTTAAGGGTATTCGCAAGAAATCAGCTAAAAAAAATATCGAGAAAGGCTTGATCCGTATAGGTTTGTCCAGTAATTAATTTTGGTAGTTAATTTTAGGATCTTAGAAATAATTGAGACGCATGCAAATTACCTCGTGCACATAGGCAAACGAAAGGGAGTGCCAAGGGTGCCCGGACTTAACTCCAAATATTCTTTCTAAACTGTACTAGTTTTTTAGGTTAATTTAAAAAAATTCTACAAGAAGGAACCCCTATAAGTTCCTTGGATGAAAAAAAGAATTAAAATAACTGTATTAGTTATCAACAACTTTTTTATTTTTATTTTTTTATTATCACTGTAGAACTACACGTGATTCGTACCCCTGCGAACCTCAAAGCCAAGTTATCAAAATGTTTGTTGATTGTCACAACGAAGTTTTCGACTAATGATATCCTCATAGTAATAATTATGGTCCCACCTTAGTTGAAGAAGATCAGACTCCAGACCGTCCTGATCCACTAAGACGTGTTTGACTAGGGAAAATTTACATAATAAACGGAAAACAATCCATTTACGAACAAGTAGTATGTTTTTTGGTTCTTATCCTCTGTCAAATTTTCATTAGATAAAATTGGTATGTTTTTTTGTTCTTATCCTCTATCAAATTTTCATGGCATTTTTCGAGAAAAATAATGACAACCATCCAAAACAAGGAGGCCCACCGCAATTGCGGGTTCGTTACCCTCAAAAGCCTATATAAATACAGGGTTTTGGGGGAGGGGGGAATCCAACATGCAGAGGAAGGTAATGAGGAGGAGGAGGAGAAGGAATATAGAAGCAGCTTTCTAAAATCTAAGGTAATGTTTGGCCGCCGTTGATTTTGCATTCTGAAAGTGTTTTCCTTTTTCCCCAGTTTTTTGGTTCAAAAACCAAGTCAGTCGATTGTAACTTTCTGAAACATGGGTTTTTGCTAAAATCATTGTTGTTGTATGGTATCTTCTCATTTCTTTTACTAATATGTGGATTGGGTTGCATGTGATGAATATAAATGGGGATGAAGGGTTCTTGCACGTTCAAAAGTCTTTGATGCTTGTGATTATGCAAATGTCAATTAATCCTTCGAGCAATTGGAAAGAAATTTGAATTATTCTGTGAAGAGTCTCTTTCATCCTCTTTTGAGGTTTCTGATTATTTTGTGGAAAAAGGGTGATATTCTGCCTAACTAGAAGACATGCGGCAAGAAATAAGAGCATGGTTGTTGAAATTTTACCTACAATACGAATACGTATATCGTCTCTACGTATCTCCAACGATATCCAAACGATATCCAACGATATGATACGTTCTTGTATCATGATTTGGTACGCATCCTATGATTACTTATTGAAAAAAAAAAATCATAACCATATTTTAAGAAGCAGAACTCCAAGCGCGTTCTAAATCATTTGATATAATTATGGCAACATTCGAACCATTCAAAGAAAACCAAAACTCAATCCATCACAATTCGGATAGAAGAAAGAATATATTTCCATCATGTTTTGCATGAACTCGATAAGGGTGTTTCGCATGAACTTGATAAGGGCTCTTCTTCTGTTCCATTTACCGAAAGCAGACCCTACTCGAAAGACTTGGAATTTATCATCACCAGAACTTATTTTTCATATATATAACACTTATTTTCAATAGATACAGTAAATATTCAGATTGTAATTAGGTATATAACTAATTTTAATTGTATATTAGCTTTTGTTAACGTGTTACCCCGGCATGATTTGTAAATAGAAAAAACCGATACAAGATATGTCTCCCAATTTGAAAACAATAAGAGACTATTAAAAGATCCTAAGCCTCAGAATTTCTCAATTCAGACACAGATCCAATAGATATGTAACGCAGATTCACTTCGTTCAAGGGTGCTCATTCAAGGGTGCCCTTCGATGAGTTTCTGTAGATGTATACCCACATATGTGTTTGACACAATGCCTCTTCATGAATAGCAACAATATTTCCTTTTACCTTTTGGTCTATAATCCTTGATATTTTTCAGTTGGCTACCATTACATACTTACCATTGAGAGGTCAAGGAATCATATCTTGCTGAAGGCAATATTTGATTATTAATTCTAGGAGTCTTTCGTTATTGGTTTACTTCTTTACTGTACTTCTTTAGTTGTTCGTTCGATTTATTTGTTGCGGCGGTCCTCACATGACTGATGTTTTGTCCCATGCTCACTCTCGATATTGTAAACGTTTGAATCTAATTCCCTTTGATCGTGACATAGGATAAAGTTATAATTTGTACCTTAAATTTTATCATGATCATCAACAAGTATGCAACTTCAACTCATCACCTTCCTTATAAGTTTAGACAATAATCTTCTACATCTTTCAGTCTATTTTATAGCAAATTTCCCTTTATGGTTGCACGAAATTGGTTCTTCTATTATGTTTCATGATGAGCATGATGTCAGTTGTTATGTGTAACTTCGTATACTCTGAATTATTCAGTTTGATCTTATGAGATGTACTGATTTTCTCATAATTGATTGATCATACCCAATTTCCCGAGTCTCATATATGCTGATCATGTTGCTTACACGCTTCAACTCCATGATGCTACGTGTTTCATGAAGCATGGAGAATACTTTACTCATGTTATACATATCCTGTTACTTCAATAGGCCAATTTCTGTATGATTTTATCTCATTTTTTGATATTTTCTTGCAGGTTCAACTTAATTTAAAATTCTCCTTTTTCTTCGAAACAAAGATTTCGGGCAGCGGTCCAGCTGCTTATTTATTTTAACAACACAAATCAAATGGAGGGGGTTGGTCAAGTGGATAAAACAGAGTTCACAGAATGCTGGCGAACAAGTTGGAAAACGCCATACATAATGCGTCTTGCCTTCTCAGCCGGCCTTGGAGGGCTCTTGTTTGGATACGACACGGGTAATATGATGATTTTCTATTTGGTAACACAATGGTTAGATTTTTTAGTCAGTGTTGCATCTTTGCTTAATGTTATAGCACTTATGGGAAAGTAGTACATTGCTGTATGTGAAACAGACGCAGTGATTTAACATCTTCCTGTATGTGACTCCACAATATCATGTTAAAGTCCAAACTGTTGTTACGACACTGTGTCTCTTTTAGGTGTTATTTCTGGTGCTCTGCTGTACATCCGGGATGACTTCAAATCTGTTGATAGGAAGACATGGCTACAGGCAAGTTATTTGACATAATTCAGTTGATTCCCTCAAAATGAGTTTCATTAAGGTATCTCTTTTATGAGGTGGTCTATGATATTACTTCCTCAATACGCAGGAAACCATTGTGAGTATGGCAGTTGCAGGAGCTATAGTTGGTGCCGCAATTGGTGGTTGGATGAATGACAAGTTTGGGAGGAAAAAATCGATTCTTGTAGCTGATTTTCTCTTCTTTATTGGTGCAATTATCATGGCTGTCGCTCCAGCTCCGTGGGTGATAATTATTGGACGGATATTTGTAGGTCTTGGAGTCGGAATGGCATCCATGACCTCACCTCTCTATATTTCAGAAGCTTCTCCTGCTAGAATTAGAGGGGCACTTGTCAGCACAAATGGTTTGCTGATCACTGGAGGGCAGTTTTTGTCTTATCTCATAAATTTGGCATTCACCAGGGTGAGAGAATTGAAACCTGTTTTTTTAATTTGAAAAAAATTAACTTTGCTTCATACTTGGAACAAATCTATGTTAATGGAACCCCCTCTAAATGCATGTGTTTTAGGTCCCCGGAACCTGGCGATGGATGTTGGGAGTAGCCGGAATTCCAGCACTTTTTCAATTTATACTGATGCTGTCACTTCCCGAGTCTCCTAGATGGCTATATAGAAAGGTAATACACTAGTAAACAATTATCTTTTCAATGTTCTGTTTCTTTACCTTATTGGAAAACCCTTTGATGCTCGAGTCATGGGAAACAGAATTTGAGGTTTATGCTTTTTCAAAATCATTTTCAAGTGATGTCGTGTAGCTCATGTACTTGGTGCTTTTCATGCACGCGACAAGAAAATTTTGAAGCTCTGTCAAGGTCATTGTCTAATGCAAAGTTTCAAAGGCGAATGTGCAATGCAAATACCTCATGAAGCGAGGCATAGTCCTTGAGGCGTAAGCACTTGGAATTTTATGAGAGTGATAAAAGTGCTACTGTAAACGTTAAAGAGAATCCTCTGAGCATGGATACATAATTAATTACTATCATATATCAATGAAACAGTACACCAAATTCTATATAAAAAAAAAATACACTCAAATAGGTACTCTCTCAATTGAAGCAAAGATTGGCAGGTTGAGAGAGAAGGTGAATGTGAAGATCTATGGGCCATATTGTTCCTAAAAACCGTACGCCTGACATGAAAGGCGTAAAAAGAATGCAAAAGGCACATCTTGTGTGAATGCCCCATGGATAAGGTGTAGGCTTTTGGAGGCTAAGGCACAAATTCGAAGGCCAGGAGGCGTTTTGATAGCCTAGCCTTGCTTCGAGGCAAGCCGCAAGCCTTAACTTGGCCTTTGAAAACATTGGTCCCTAATGATGTCCATGTGGCTAGTCTAATTGGCACTTTTATTGTTTTGGATTTCATTAAGATTCCTAATTTCAAGATCATGTTTCCTCGTCTTAGATAGTCACTGACTTGACAGACACAATGCCTTGTTGGTTCCAATTATTTCAATGTTTTTGGATTCATAGAAATTCCTAATTTTGAGATCAGGTCATTTTTCTTAGATAGTCATCGACTTGACAGAGACAATGCCTTGTTGGTCCCAATTGTTGAAAAGTGGATTTAAGTCCTTCGATGCTGTCATCAACTCATACTCCTACCTAAGTTTATTTGATATTCGAACTTACTAAGCTTGTACCTCATTTAACTTAAAAAACTGTCTATTTTCATGCAATCACGATAACACTTTTGTGTCTTCATTGGTTGATTAGAATAAGGTTGATGAGGCCAGGGCCATCTTGGAGAATATCTACCCTGCTGAGGAAGTAGAAGAAGAAATGAAAGCCTTGCAATCATCCGTTGAAGCAGAAAAGGCTGAGGAAGATTCCATTGGTGATGACATCATTTCTAAAGTAAAGGGCGCTTGGAGTAATGATGTAGTTCGTAGAGGCCTCTACGCAGGTATCACAGTTCAAGTGGCTCAGCAATTTGTGGGCATAAACACAGTCATGTATTACAGCCCAACCATAGTGCAACTGGCCGGATTTGCTTCAAACAAGACGGCCTTAGCACTCTCTCTTGTTACTTCTGGTCTCAATGCTTTGGGCTCCATTGTCAGTATGGTCACTGTTGATAGATACGGGAGGAGGAAGTTGATGATAATTTCTATGATTGGAATTATTGTCTGCCTATTGGCCTTAACCGTTGTGTTTCATGAATCTTCTACTCATTCTCCATCTATTAGTAGGTTCGAATCCGGCCACTTCGGTGGAAACTCTACATGTTCAAGTTACTTGACAGCATCGGATGCATCATCTTGGAATTGCATGACGTGCTTGAAAGCATCATCAGAATGCGGATATTGTGCTACTTCACCAAACAAAGTAAGTTGTACACGATACTTTTCCTCTTTCAATAAATCAGTTTATTCCATCCTTTCGTGGGTGTTAGGTGTCCACTTAGAGCACCTCTAATGATGGACCTATTTGGCTAGTTATCCGCTACGATGATTTAGCGAAACATAGTGACAGTAGCATTGTGCTCTGGGTGTGGACCACCCATTTTGTTTAACGATCCCAAAATTTGATGACGAAAATCACATGGGCGTTATTTTTGGACAGATCACCACCATTGGATAAATTAGCTGTAGCGAAAGTTGGTGCCAAGTTTGGCTCCAAATTCTATAGTTGTGAAGTATAGTGGGCAAAATATCACACCCTTAGAGCACCACTTTTGAAGCTTCTTTGCTAGAATTATAGCAATCGTGACCCAAATAGCTTCCTATTGGAATGCACGTCCAACTTATAATTTCTTTTCCTCTCTTTTTGTCTTTTTACAGTTGAGGCAGTGCCAACTTGTTTGACACAGCTAACTTTTGTGCATCCCCTATTTTTATTCCTTTTTTGCTTATCAACAATCTTTCCAGTTGCCACTATGTATACTTTTACAGCACTCTTAATTACCTTTAGTATGTCAAATCTATTGGCAAGCAGTTGCTAGCCCTTGCTAACCATTGATTGCAGAGTTATTCCATTTCTACTATCTTTCCATTGTTTTTTTTAAAACCTTTTTTAGCATTCCCTAATTTGTTTTTCCCTTGATCAGTATCTTCCTGGGTCCTGTTTGAAAGTAAATGACGCCACAAAAGGTGTTTGCGGTGCTGAACACCGTGTGTGGTACACCAAGGGTTGTCCAAGTAAAATAGGAGGTTTGGCAGTTGCTCTTTTGGGGTTGTACATCATATTGTATTCACCAGGCATGGGAACAGTGCCTTGGATTGTAAATTCGGAGATATACCCGTTGAGGTACAGAGGCATCGGTGGAGGAATAGCCGCTGTTTCTAACTGGACTTCAAATCTTCTAGTCAGTGAGACATTCTTGACTTTAACCGAGGCAATCGGCTCTGCTGGGACATTTATGCTGTTTGCTGGATTTTCATTTCTTGGACTGATTGCCATATATTTCCTTGTGCCGGAGACTAAGGGGTTGCCATTCGAGGAGGTTGAGAAGATGCTGGAAAAAGGCTACCGACCAAGCATCTGCTCCAAGGAAAAAGATGCCAAGAAAATGGATGTCAATCCCTCTATAAGCTAATTGTATGATCCATTTTCACTACTGTTTGAGGTAGACCATAAGAAATTACAATGGTCTCACCTTGGTGGTAGTTGCTGACTTTGGGTTACATAATGGACTTGACTACTTCCTATGCTATCTTCCATTTTTTTTCTTTAAGAAATAAGATTATTACATTAACATAAGGGTTTTTTTTTTTTTTTTTTGCTTACGGGCTTTTGAGGTGATCAATTGATTTGTGCATATACTTAGACTTAAAGATTCATCCTTAGATCTTAATCGATGTATGTTTTCATCCCGGCCATTTTTTCAAGTTATGTTTTCATCCTCTAATTTTAAAAAACCCCATCTTACCCTCGTAGGACTATATTTATGGAATTTATTTGTTTTTTGGGAGCCTATATAGGCAATAATTTTTGGGACTGAAAAATAACTTTAAAGGTCCCGTGCCGTAATTTATGGATATCTACACTTACCAAATACCTAAAGTCACACTTTCCATATCTATTTCAAATCTTTCAGGTCCTAATTGCTATTTTTTCGATTGTAATTCATATTAAATCCCTAAATTTTTGCTTTCCAAGTACTATTATAAGTAATTTGAAATTAGGATGAAAAAACCACCACACAATATCACATCCTCACGGAGAACAAATCTAAGAATTTATTTCTCGTCCTCCGTCGACTTCGTCTTCCCTCGTCCATCCTCCGTTATCCATCCTCCATCCTTCATCACTAGACTCAATCCTCCATCCTTGCTGGTCCGTAATCGACACCGCCGGAAAACACTAGTCATCGAAGGAGAAAGAACTATTTTTGAATGGTTGCAGTTCGTAAGTGCCCCAAATTCATTTTTTTATGATTTAAATTGACGTTTCAATGATTCACCGCGTCATCCTCGCTTGGGGTTGTATTACGTACATGCAGATGAAATCTGCCATGATTATAGGTTCAATTTTTTGGAAATTTGTCGTGTTTTGAAGTTCATGTTTAGATTCATGAAACATGACAGATTTTTATGTTCATGATCATGATTTTGAAGTTCATACAGACACAGTGAGGCTTGGGGTTGTATTACGTGCATGCAGATAAAATCTGCCATGTTTATAGGTTCAATTTTTTAGAAAACTTCCATGGTTGAAGTTCATGGCGAATTGCACAACAGGGTACTTGAATCGATTTATGAAATCTGCCATAATTTTAAAGTTTATCTTTTGAAATCTGTCGTGTTTATGAAACCGATTTCATGCATGGTGGAATCGATTTCGCGTTTATTTGTTGGGATTAACGATTGTCATGTTTTTATGGAATAGATGTTAGGTTCATTGATTCGAATTACGTCATGATTGTTTATGAAACCGACTTCATGCATGGTGGAATCGATTTCGCATTTGTTTGTTGGGATTAACGATTGTCATGTTTTTATGGAATAGATGTTAGGTTTATTAATTCGAATTGCATCATGATCTTAATATGTCATGTTTTAATAATAAAATCGATTCCACAATTGCGAATAGATGTCACGAATATGATATGAGGCGATGGTTTCGTGTATGTTATAAAAATCATGTATATAATTAACCATGAAACACTTATTATAAATTTCTTTCCATTCATGATGTGTTTATTCAATGGGGATTTCGCGTGTATATGGAATGGAATGGATTTTAGTTACTTTTAAAAAGTTTTGGAAAAAAGATAACAAAGATTTGAATTATCCCCCTTCATTTTCAAATCATCAATTAAATCCCATTTAATTAGGAAACCATAATCATCAATTAAATCTCATTTAATTAGGAAACCATAATCACATGAAACCTAATTACATGTCACCTATTTAGGCAACATCTGTTATGCATATTTATATGTAAGGGTACAATTGGTATTAAAAAAGAGAAAAGATGAAAACATAAGTGCAAAAAAGTCAAAGGACGAAAAGTTACGAGGAGTGATGCATAAGGATGAATATTTAAAAACTCCCCAATGGAATCTAAATCTACCCGCTAAAAAATAGACTCAATCCAGCCCATATAATAATTGGGTCAGAGTGGGTCCAACCCATCTAACTCATTTAGTAATGAGCTGTGCTACGTGCACAACAGTTGTGCACAGCAGCGGTTTTCTCCCGCCTCGGGTCGCAAAAAGATGATCGGAGCCGCTCATTTTGTTCAAAATTTGTCGTTTAAGGTCTCTGTAAAAAATAAGCTTCGTTCGATATCGTTAGAGGCGTTAACAAAACACCCAAAATCACTTCAGAATTTAGCCTAAATTCTAAATTCTGAAGTGATTTTGGATGTTTTGTTAACGCCTCTAACGATATCGAACGAAGCTAAATTCTGAAGTGATTTTGGGTGTTTTGTTAACGCCTCTAACGATATCGAACGAAGCTTATTTTTTACAGAGACCTTAAACGACAAATTTTGAACAAAATGAGCGGCTCCGATCATCTTTTTGCGACCCGAGGCGGGAGAAAACCGCTGCTGTGCACAGCTGCTGTGCACATAGCTTTTCTGTTTAGTAATTAGGTCCTAAGAGCATCAGCAGTGGAATAAGCAAATATAAATAATCAAAACATGCCACATCAGATTTTGATTATCTATTTAGAGGTTACTAAAGTTAGTAATGTCAAATCTCACATTGGTTATTTTTTGCCCATAATCAAAACCAATGGGCCCTCCGAACTTTTTTCCTTCATTTTGTGCATATTTTTTGAAAAAACGATTTTTGAAGGGAAAAAAAACAGTTTATGTTAGAAACAGTTAAAAAAAAAGTTTTCCGAAACAAAAAACAATTTTTCAAAACACACTTTGTTCACTTAAAAATTGTAAATACAATTTTGAGAAATTTTGAAAGAATTATATTTACACAAATAGTTTTGAAATTTTAAAAACTATAAATACAGTTTTTTAAAAACAAATTTTGCGTAAAATATAAATTTCTATAAAAGAGTTTTGAAATTTCAAAAACAGATTTTTGAAAAAACACACTTTATTTACTTATAGTTTTTAAAATTTTTGAATTTTTTTTTGTTTTTTGTAAAAAAAAAAAAGTTTCTGAAAAAAAAAGAAAAAAAAAATTCAAAAGTTACAATTTTTTAAAATTATTTTTTGAAAATATTGTTGAGAGAGAGAGAGAGAATGGAAGAGAGAAGGTTTTTGTTTAATGTTGGTGTACTTGATTGAGAGATAAAATTTGGTTATTAACAAAATATTGTTAGTTTTGATTATTGAAGAGTCAAAATTTGATGAGTAGTTAAGATGTTGCTAGGTTTAGTTATTCCAATGTAAGCACTTTTTTTATCCAACATGCTAACTTTTTTTTTTTTTTTTTGCTTATTCCACTGTGAATGCTCTAAGTGAGTCTTAATTGGTCAACTTAAATAATCTAATAAGTCATGAACATGACCCATCAAAGAAAAATAAAAGAAAAACTCAATACAAATTGAAATTAGCCCCTCTCGATCTCATTCTTCCTCCGTTGAGGTTGTCACAATCAAATCCACTCGTCATAGCCATCGATGGGGAAATCGGCGGAGGCGAGTCTGACATAGATTTCGAGCTCATTGCGGTCGCGAATTACCTCAACAATGTTGAGCTTGTCCGTGGTTATGCACCTGTGATTTTGGTCTTGTACTTGAGCTCATAGCTGCTGATGGTGAATGTGCAGCTTCTGTTCAAGTAGGCCGAGAATGTGCTGTTTGTTTCCCAAAAAAGCATAATATGGGTTTCACCGGTTTGTTTCCCAAAAAACATAATATGGGTTTCACACTAACGCCTCTGATTGCCGCCGCGAAATGGCTGGGATTTGTGACCAATACAAATCTTCTACCACATCACAATCATCCTATGAAAAGCGCCTCTATAAAATCTTGAAAACATAATTATGGTTATTTCCTTCGGAACTTTAGTCACGTAATCCTTCAAAATAATGCATTGCATTCGCGCCCTCAATCCTTGCACCGCGCACGAGCTCTCAATTTTCGCTCTCGTGAATCTTAGTAGGTTGGGATGTGTTCCAAAGACACTTTCACATGCTTCTGCTCCCGCTCGTGTTAGCTAATTATTTGACCTAGGTGCATTAGGACCTTAGATTTGTCTAGAGCTGAACGAAAGTAAAAACTATAACTAAAGCGACATGCATGGATCATATTCCCCCTTTATCAGTAATGAATCAGGAATATTTTTGACTTATCAAAAAAAAAAAAATTCAGGAATATTTTTGGTATTGATTCCATCTTGCCGTGAGTTCATTGTCAAATATATATATATATTTTTTTTGGGGTTTTTGAATGAAACTTTTGGAGTTGGCAATAGTCAATTCTATTTTTTTTTTATCTAGTCAATTCATTCGAATCATTTTTTATTGGATACATGCTAAAATTTCAGCAGAATTTCCATTTGGTTCAGTAATTTTAGTATACGGGGTAATTTGGTCATTTTAGTATATAGGGGTATTATGGTAATTTTAGTATACAAGGGTAATTTGGTCATTTAAATGTATAAGGGTAATATGGTCATTTTAGTGTATATGAGTATTTTAGTCATTTTAAATTTTAATATATATGTAATTAGGTTAATGGGCGGGTCGGGTTTGATTTCAAATAAATAAGTTGGGTTGTGTATGAATAATTAGGCTCATAACTAATTGGGTCTAAATGGATCAATGACTCATTAAAGACTCAATCCACTAATAACTTATCAAATTTGACCTAAACCCGTTCATTTGACACCCCTAGTTAATTGTCCGTCTAGGCCTCTCGCTGTTTGGATACAATGGTTGATAAATGGTTTAATGCTTTGTTGGATTCATTTTATCAGGCCAATATTGTTTTGATGGAAGTTCCTTTAATCAAATCACATGAGTCGGAATATCAATACAATATATCGGCTACACCACAAGTCCAGGAGGTAGAAATGAATGCAGAAACTTGTTTCCGTATGGTTCAGAAATAATGGTGCACCCTGTGCAATAGATGCGAGTTTGCTTATTTCTGGAGTGCTTAGACAATCATGTGAAGAATGACTCTCTGTTGTTTGAAATACGATACGATATTAACATTCGTTATCGCTCAATCAACTTCGGTTCTTTCGTGGTATTTGTCATCATTTCCTCAGCGATAGAATTTTACTTCTACAAATACATCACCATGGACATTCATCTCCCTAAGAAAGTCCAATGACGCGGACACATAGTTTCAATACAGGGATCACTTTTAGCAACCTGTTTCTTCTCCAACCTTACCTTCAAATAAGGTTGAGAAAAACCCCAAGTGTAGGGCTAGATTGTCGGTAGCATAATATCCGGAAGTCCGGGATCGTACCCACAGAGAATTCGAATGTAGCTTAATCGGATTGTAGGTTTTATATAGTGGATTGTGGCGTTTAAGACGGCCAACTTGGTTTTGCTTTTAACGGTGGAAAAGATAAAGCGAAGACTAGAAATGAGCTACATAAACTAAAGGAGGCAAGTCTAGGGATCATCTAACCCTTGACTTAAGCCGTTACCGGTTCTCAATTATAACTCAGGCGAGAGTCACGACCGCGTGCTCACGCCCGGAAGATTTAGCTGTAAAAGACTACGTTTATCGAAAGATGTGATTAACCGGAATTAAATCAACCTATTTTTGCTAATGTATCTAACACGTACGGGGCCACGAGCCCTCAATATGTCGCTTGCCAAGACCGCTTGACTAAACTTCATACCAAGGAGTTAACACGCCTCGCTTAGACCAAAAAGGCTAGGTTAATGAAATTCCGAAAACCAAGATTTTAAGCCCGAAGGTTTGAGAGCCAAATAACCACCTAAGTACTCGGGAAAGATTACCCCAAGACTTGGCCTATCGACTACTCACACATAGCTAAAGCATAAAAGAAAGCATAAAAACGAGACATGACTTTTTACCGATAAATCGAAAACAAACTTGATATTATAAAAGATCTAGTCCGTAGGAACAACTTTAATAAACGAGAAATTAACAAACGAGAATTACTTACTTGAGTTCTAAGAGATTACACTATAAAAAGCTTCAAGAACATTAATGGAGGAAAAGACTAAAATTAATAAAGAGCTAGATACAAAAGGGAGAGAAGAGACCCCTATTTATACATAATGGGTTTCTCTCTCCTCAAATATCTAAAAACATACTATTAAAGGTAAGTATTCCATAAATGGAAAGCTCAAAAAGTAGCAAAATATCTGGCCGAAAGCTCTCCGTATCGATACAGATTATGCAAAGTATCGATACCACATCGTTAAGCTGAAAAGGCCAATCTCCCGTAACAAATCCGTATCAATACAGATTATGGCCGTATCGATACGGGGAGCTCTGCTTGGAAACATAACAAACGCGTATCGATACAGCCATAAATCCGTATCGATACGGGATGCTTATCTCTGGTTCTTCAAGCCAGCCTCCCAGTCTTGACACCCGACGATTGTTGGCTTGCCCAATGCTCCCCGCCTTCGCTCTTTGGTCACTTTGGCACCAGTTCCACCGGGCGATGATTCTTGAACTAACTTGGGGGTTGACTTTGCATTCAAAATACGCCTTTTAAGGGCGTTTTGCCTGAAACACTTAACAAACTACCTTACGAGCAATATTGACTAAAAACGATAAATAATAGCTAAAAGCACTTCTAACTAACGGACTTAAGCACCTCGATCAAGCAATCTTAGGTGCGTATCACACCCCCCAACTTGAGCGTTGCTAGCCCCTAGCAACAAAATAAGAACTAACGGAAAGAAAGAACATCTGACAATCCTTCCGACAAAATTACTTAGCACCTACTCAAAATGCAACTAATTGGCAAGAGTTAAAATAACTTAATTATTCCAAACAACTCACAGCCAACAATTGAGCGATCAACTAAATATCGAGCAAGTTATAATCAAGTATCCAAAATAAGCGTCAAAAGACAGAAGGCGGATACGAAGCTATAACTTAACCAATTCCAACCAATGTAACCATATCCCGCAAGAAAGGTGCTCGAATTAGGCACGGGGAACAAAAATACAGTGCCTTATAAGTGGAGAGCACCATTAAACAGAACTTACGACTAAACGATTGAAAATTTAATTGCCGAAAGAAAACATGCCACAAACTAAATATGCTAACTATCAAACGATAAATCGAAATGGAATCAAGGCATATTAAAGATCTACTAAGGGCTTTATAGCATATATTGACCTTGGTTGCAATCAAAGAACGGTTAGCAAAATGGGATGGCAGCCATATACTAGCTTGGTTCAACTACCCTTGGCCGCCTCCAATTCCATCTACCAAGTCATAGGCCACATGCCGGCCTCAACAAAAACTTACTAAACTATTTAGTCAGAGTTAAACTAAATCAAACTAAACTAAAAATAATGAAATAAAAGATAAGAGGTGGGCTGTCAACCACCAAGCACCCCGACCAAGTTGAGGGATTTCCAACTACTCCACCGACCCTACTCGTCATCCACAAACACAGGCTCATCCCCAGCAAAATCATCGTTATCCTCATCAGGCTCCTCGGGCGGTGGTACATACTGCTCACTGGCTTGCCCGACTCCTTGGCTCAGAACCCAGTCTAACTTATGATCGATCTTCCGCTGCCTCCTTGCATTGGCTCGGGTCTCCTTTTTCAGTTTCTTCAGACATCCCATAGTGGCCACCCCTTGGCAAAATAGCAATTTGTTCCAAGCAGCCGACTTTGCACCCTTTGGTGGCAAAGTAGTCAAGTATGCCCCACATGGGGCAGCAGCAGCAGTAGGTCGGGACTGAGAGATACTCCGGGTGAGTATGGAACTATTAATATCCCCTGGATTGAGCTTTTCACGCTCCGAAAACTTAGAAGCAGGAACCTTTTGAGCCAAACACATCACGGTCACCAAACATGCAAAAGGCAACCTAGAATTGGTCGGGGCCTTGGCTTTGCAGTCAATCATCTCCTGAAATATAACCTTAGCCCAGTCACACACCACATTTGGATTCATGAACGCGTGAATCATTCCCCCCTCGTAACTATCCGGCTTGTTCTCCGTCCCTTCGGACTGAAATTGTGATGCACTAGCTGATTAACAAGCCGATATACCTCCTTAAACTTTCCCGACACATGAGGGAGACTCGCCTCCCTAGGATTTTTGTACAATTCCTGAACAACGGTCTCGTCTGCCACATACTCCTCATCGGGATAGTTCACATCATCCGCGGGTGGTTGGCGGTAATTCAAAATCCGTGCAATAAACCCAGAAGTCACCTCAATAGGAATCTTTCCAATTTTTGATGTTACCTTGGCATCATCCTTCTTCTCATCCTCCTCGGGCGAAATTTTCATGTTTTTGTAAAATTCAATGACAAGCTCTTTGTTGTAACTAGGGTTAGGAGCAAGGTAGTAAGACAAACCTTGGTCGCGGATGCGACGAACAAACGGATTCTCGATGCTAAGGTTGTCGACGTCCACATGTCGCTCATTCTTGAACCCCCGGTTACGAATTCCCTCTTCCCATTTCTTTTGAGTTGCGGCACGTATCTCAGCCGCCGTCCTCCTCTTAGCCCGGCCTTGCTTTTGCGGGTTCGCAATCATTTCCTCATCCTCCTCCATTTCCTGCACTATCTACTCCGCATGTTGCGAAGAAGAAGCCGGAGCCTTACCCTTAGAAGCCACAATCTTTGTTCTCACCATTGCATGCAAAACCTACCAAACAGAACAATATCCCAAATCTTGAAACAAAATACTACAGAAAACAACCCAGATTGCAGCCAGGAATGTACAAGTTTCAACAAAAACAGGCGGCCAGACAAAATCCACAAAACTTCTGAGTTGTACTACACAGATTCTGCCTCTAAAATTCAGTACACAAATGGTAACTTTGCCATGCAATTTCAGTCCCAAATCCAATCAAATTTTCAAAAATCTCGAAAAAGGGGTTCATGGGTGATTTCGGAAGTTGGGGGTTAGAATACATGGTAGGATGATTCAAAATAGCTTTTCATGGCAATATATAGTGGTTAATCAAGGGTTAAAGCTATTCTAGAGAGAGAACAATGGAAGATGTTGCGCATAGAGAGAGTGGGAATGGATTTACCTTTGTACTAGTAGGATTTGACTTGAAATCCTTGAAATCCTTTGAAAATCCTTGAAAGCTTGAAGGTTTGATGAAAGATTATGGAGTTTTGGGGTTGATTTTGGTGTTTTGGGGTTGGGTTTTGAAGAACTTGGGCGGTTATGGAGGGTTAGTGAGAGAGAATGGATGGTGGGAAGATGAAGAGGCCGGCCTTGATAACTGCAGATTTCAAAATTAGCCAACGCGTGTCGATACGGTCCAAAATCCGTATCAATACGGGGCTTTCTGATTGCCCACGAACAAAAGCGTATCGATACGCCTTACGGGCCGTATCGATACGGGGAGCTTATCTCTAGAAATTCAACTTTGCCACCCGAAGCCAATGCCGACGCCCGAAGCCACTTTATAAATACACCCGGAGCCTGTAAACCTGAGGCCAGCCCAGCAAAGCTCAAAACCCACTTCCAACCATCCACCCAAACATCCGATTTCCTATGGATAAGAGTGAGACACGGACTAGGCTTTATTTTTAAAGGACAATGGGACTCTCTTGTGGTTTTAATCAAACAAAGATGGCCTTGTATCATTTCTTACATATGCCATAGATTCCGAAGCGATTTAAAATAGATAACGAACATATTTAGGCATGACATGAGATTAATACCTAACTAAGAATATAATGAAAACAACAACGGGATATGGGTCAAACCTGCTCACAACACACTCAACACCTAATTTCACGCCCTTTCAGCATGCATACGAGTTGGACAGAACAAGTTCACCAAAAATATTTACATGCACTCTTGCCAATTAATGAACGAATGACCAAGTGCTAAGTTGCTCCATTCCACTAACTTTGTAATAAAGGAAGGATTGATCTACCGAAAACGAAAAATTTAAACGAAAAGCATAAAACATAAATATCTGATTTATGTCCCTCCCCCCAACTTGAAATATGCTATGCCCTCATAGCATGAGAACAACAGTAGGGAAAAAGGAACAAAAGATCGTTCCTACGGGGGAATATCAACCCCCTTATACCTCGACCAAGTTGGAGGTTTTGCGTCACCGGCTCCGTTTGTCATCCGAACGACTTTCAAGGTCAACTCCTTCGGCTCTTCCAACGGAACCACAGCTAGTCACACAAGATCATGGCCAAAACTTTATTGGACTAACAACAGCGACACGTAATCGCACCCATGCTTAGGGCTCCTGAATGCCTCAATCACTCCGACGTTAGATCCAAACCACCAAGGCTAGAGTGGTAGCACGTTCACCCTGCAAAAGACTTAAGCTCGAACTACCTACTAAGAGCCAAATGACATTAGAACCACCCGGCACGTGTTATCTGGGCACCAACAAACATATATACAAAGAGAAACATCAAAGAACACCACCCGATTTTCACACAATCTCACGAGTCATACTTTTCTTCCCGAGTCTCACCAAGTAGACAAGACACGGGTGGCTATACTAGACCATCAATTTTGTTACATCACGCCCGAAGTAAAATTCACTGCTTGACCGCGCCAAGCAATTAAGCCCAGCGTTCCCTATGATCGAAACAAAGTGAGACAAGACAGAGCCTAGCGCCAAAGCACGGGAATATCAAGTTGCACCCAAAGACCTAAGCTACCCCCGATATGGACATATCTGGTGAGCAAGGATCGTTAACGGCAAACTACAACAAAGAAGGACTAATTAAAGTCCGATACAATGATGCGTTGGTGAAATCTCGTGGTGACAAAATCCCGAAACGTAAGAAATAAGAACAAAACACAAAAGCAATATTTACAAATGTACAAACACACAGAATTTAATATCAGAGCTCGGAGCGTCCAAGTCACGGCTGGACTCCGCCAAACAATGAAGTCCAGCGTCCCCTAAGATCCTAACCAGGTGGGCACAAGATAGAGCCAAGTGCGGTAATGGAGCACGGGAATATCAAGGCCGAACCTAAGATCTAAACCGCCCCCGTTTGGGCTAACCTAGAAGACGTGAGTGGTTCACTGTGAATTACTCCTATCAGAAAAGCTAATGAAAGCCTATGTCACTAATATTAAAATTGCCCTTACTAACCGGAGCTGGGCATACGATCCTTTTTTTAGTAGCGGCGTGCGAAGCTATATATACCCAAGTCAATGGAGGGTACCCCCTACCCGGGGCCGGGTCCGACAAACAATTAAGTTCAGCAGTTACGCTTTCGCTCCCCGTGCAAATAAATGTGTTACCCAAACTATGCAACCTAGAGGGGGGGTGAATAGGATTGCTAGTAATAATCACCGATAAAAATTTATTTCTAACAATCTATGCAAACAATAAGTATGCAATCAAATAGAGAGATAGAGAGATAGAACCCGTTTATAGTGGTTCGGTCCGGATTTGTCCACGGTCCGGCCCTACTCCACTTCTCCTCAAGCAATTACTTGAAGGTTCCATTAATCTTTAAAAGATTACAACTTGTAAGTCTTGCGGGTGCTTACAAAACCGAATGCTTCTAGCTTTCCCGAGGAGCTAGCACAACCGCAAGAGTTTTCTCCGAAAACTCTCTCAAAAACAAACACCCGAAATCTATTAGATTTTGGTCTTCTAAGGTTTACAAGTGATCTCTCTCAATCACTCACTTAGGGATACAAATTGTGAAGAATTATGAGAAGATGAAAGCTCACAATAACAACAAAGTTTTCTCACAACAATAAATATGACAATGGAATAGAATAAGTGTGTTGTTCTTGGATCTAGAAGAGAAGAGCAATATGTTTTTGCTTGAAAAGTGTAAGAGCCTTTTTTTTGACATGAATCAATAATGAACTAAAGTGCTTTATGCTCCTGGTTCTGCTCTCTAGCCGTTGTACCTCAGATCCTGCCGTTGGAGTTTAATTTGAGCTGTTGGATTTAGATCTGGAAATGCACAACTGGACGAAAATTACTTTGGCCGGTCGTCCGGGCGGTCGACCAGGCGGTCGTCTGGTCCCCTCCGGTAGACACACTCCTCTGGTCTGACAGCCGGCCTGTCAGCCGGTTCGTCAACCGGTACCTTATAAAATCATCTAAATAAATCCATTAAGTCATGTATTGAGCTCAATAATATAAAACATGAATCCAAGAGACTTAATGCTATTTTTCAAGGTTACGAAAATATTTAGTCCGTGAAAGGATTTTTCGATAATTTTATATTTGCCGAATAAAAACATCATTGAATTAATCATCAAAATAATTAATAGAGATACATATAATTTTCCAACAAATTATAATGCATACATTTTTCAACAATCTCCCCCTTTTTGATGATGACACAAAATGATAGTTTCTATGCAAGAAAAATTTATGCCAATCTCCCCCTTAATATATGCTCCCCCTAAATAAGAACTTTTAAGGAATACGAGGGATATTACTGAGAATGATTATCACATAGGTGATCCCTGCAAGGTTAGTGACATGAAATTCATATCGGCGAAGTATATAGGAGACATTTAAACACTAAGCCATGAAGTTCACACAAACTTAGTGTAATAGACTAAATTAACCAGAGATAGCAATGCGAAAGCTTGAATAAGTCTCAACCATGGGTTCGACGATCAAGATTAAAACCGATGCAGCTCATAATAGAGATCAACCTACTTAAAGAGTAAGTTTAAAACTTAAAAAGAACGACTAATGCAACCTACTTAAAGAGTAAGTTTAAAACTTAAAAAGAACGACTAATGAGTCAAGTACGAGTTAAAGCATAAATAACATAAAACCAACACTTTTTCTCCCCCTTGACATCATCAACAAAGGCTAAAGTTGGGAAGATAGGAAAGTTACTGCGGTGGCGAGGGTGGGTGATAGGGTGGGTAAGGCACGAAAGCAGGGTACTACTGATGGTAATGGCTGAAGTAGTGCTGCTGAGCTTGAACAATGTGATCCATTCGATGCTCCACTCTATCAAATCGACTATTCTGAGCAATGGCGAACTGTTGGAATTCAACCAACATTTGATTTTGCGAGGCTTGCAAAGCATCAAACCTAGAAAACATTTGTTGAGAAAAATCTCTGTCAAATTGAGGGTGTGCCATCTGCTCGCCCTGCTGTCCCGCAATGTTTTCTTGTTCTTGCACAACATTGGCTTGAGGGTTAGGAGCTTCCTCATCATTAATGTGACCCCTAGTAAAAACATAATCTCTGATGGCTCCAGGGTCATTCAGCAAAGTTTGTTCGCGAATAAGGCTAACACCATCACGCATAAACAGTTTAGTGAGCAGTGCACCATATGGTAATGCCTTATTATTATCTTGAAGAACGGATGCCATTTCCTTGAGTACCAAATAACTTAAGTCCATATAGTCACCAATCTCTAGACTATGCAAAATGAGACACTGAAGAGGAGAGACGGCATCATAGTGGCCTTTCTAAGGGGCAACATTGTGGGCAATGAACAGATGCAAAGATCGAAGATGCTTTTTTAATTCACTCTTTGAAATACCCCCACCAATAACTCGATTTTCAGTTATGGTTTGATAAAAAACAAACACATCATCTATAGCATTCATCAATTCATCATCATTTGTCACATACTGAAGGTTTTGCACAACTTGGCATCCTAAAAAGTTACTCATAGAACTCACATCCAAGATAAAATCAACTCCCTTCACCCTTGAGATTAGAGTAAACTCGTCGGCATTTCGATCAATATCCAAATTGCAGTAGAAGTAACGCACAAGTTTCGGATAGTAGACGTTTGGTATATTCATCATGGCATCCCAACCCGCAGCAGTGATAACATTATTAATGTAGCGGTGAAAACGGGGTGAGATCATTACCTATCGACCCGAAACAATAGGTCGCGATTTGAAACCTGCCCAATTTCCTTCATTGACACGGTTGGAGAAGAGTTGTGTGTTGTAGTCGGGTTGAGGTTCGCTTGGTTCTGCCCCTGAACGCCTCCTTTTTCCCTTTCCTGCCATTTTTCATGAAACCTAGGGTTTGGATAGGTTTGAAGATGGTTTGGAGGGTTTGGAGTAGAAAATGGTGAAATTAATGGTAGAAGAGACTGGAGAAGAAGATTTTAGGAAGGATTAGTGGATTGGTTTGAGGAGTTTTGAAATTTTGGGAGGGTTTTCGCCGCTGCTGGTTTCTGTCGAGGAGGGGGGGTTTTGAAAAAGAAGAACAGATCTGAACTTTTAAAAACGACCCAAAACTACACTTACCGGTCGACCTCACGGTCGACCAGATGGAAATCCGCTCAGACATCCGGCTGACAAATGCAGGTTAAGTCCAGAAAACATTTAAGAGGAATAGCATTAAGGACCAGAAAACTATTTTTCTGCATACCAAACACAGGAAAATTAAACATACGATAAAATGTTTGGAGGGTGATTTCTTTATCAAGATCATTTGTACTCTCCATCAAATATGATATTTACAAGTTCAATCAACTTAACATTGAATCCAAAAAAAAACTTTTGACATCAAAAACACGAAACTTTTTCATAAATGATTAGACATGCCGAGTTCTCGTCGAATGAAACAAAATTGTTCTTCACCAAGGGGTTTTGTGAAAATGTCCGCCAATTGCTTGTCGGTACTAATAAAGTTAAGTTCAATATCCCCTTTTTGAACATGATCTCTTATAAAATGATGTCTAATCTCAATATGTTTTGTTTGAGAATGTTGAATCGGATTCTTGGTTAAGCTAATTGCACTAGTATTATCACATTTAATAGGAATATGATCATATTGCAAATTGAAATCCTCCATTTGTTGTTTGATCCACAATATTTGGGCACAACAACTTCCGGCCACCACATATTCTGCCTCGGCGGTAGATAGAGCTACGGAATTTTGTTTCTTGCTATGCCAAGACACTAGAGAGTGCCCTAGAAATTGGCAAGTCCCACTTGTACTTTTACGATCAACTTTGAAACCTCCAAAATCCGCATCCGAATAACCAATTAAATCAAATGCAACTCCGCGTGGATAAAACAATCCTAAATCATGAGAACCGGCAACATATTTAAAAATACGTTTAATAGCTTTTAGATGCGATTCTTTAGGACATGATTGAAATCTAGCACACATGTAAACACTAAACATTATATCTGGTCTACTTGCCGTGAGATAAAGTAATGACCCGATCATACCTCGATACATCTTTTCATTGATGGCCTTACCATTCTCATCTTTGTCTAGCTTAGTTGATGTGCTCATTGGTGTGCTCGTTGGCTTTGATCCTTCCATGCCAAACTTCTTAATAAGTTCCTTCGCATACTTGGCTTGGTTGATTAGGATCCCCTCATTAGTTTGCTTGATTTGAAGTCCGAGGAAGAAGTTAAGCTCCCCCATCATACTCATTTCAAATTCACCTTACATACACTTAGCAAACTCTTTGCACATATTATCATTAGTGGCACCAAAGACAATATCATCAACATATATTTGAATAATGAGCATATCTTTACCTTTGGCTTTATTAAAATTGTAGTATCAATTTTTCCACGAGTAAAGCCATTGTCAAGCAAGAATGAACTAAGTCTATCATACCATGCACGTGGTGCTTGCTTCAAACCATATAAGGCTTTTGAGAGTTTAAAAACATGATCGGGGTATACATGATCTTCAAAGCCGGGAAGTTGTTTGACATAAACTTCCTCATTTATGAACCCATTCAAAAATGCACTTTTCACATCCATTTGATAAAGCTTGAAATTTTTGGAAGATGCAAAAGCAAGTAATATGCGAATAGCCTCTAATCTAGCTACCGGTGCAAAAGTTTCTTCAAAATCAATACCTTCTTCTTGATTATAACGTTGAGCAACAAGTCTAGCTTTATTCCTAACAATATTTCTGGATTCATCTAGCTTGTTACGAAAAACCCATTTAGTACCTATAATAGAGTGATCAAGAGGCTTAGGTACTAATGCCCAAACTTTATTCCTTTCAAATTGATTCAACTCATCTTGCATGGCCAAAATCCAATTTTCATCATCTTGAGCTTCCGAAAAGTTTTTAGGCTCAATTTGAGAAACAAAAGCTTGATTATCACAAATATTTCTAAGAGACGAGCGAGTGGTTACCCCTTTCGAAACTTCTCCAAGAATCAAGTCCTTTGGATGGCTTTGCACGAATCTCCAATCCTTGGGAAGATCTTGGTTGTCTCCCATGGCATCTTGAGGTTGATTAATAACTTCATCTTCTTTGATTTGAGAGCTTTCTACTTGAGTATCACCATCAACTTTTTCTTGAATTGTCAAGTCATGAATCTCATGTGTAATTTCTAAGTCATCATTATCAACAACATCCTTAGTAGCACAAGAATTAGATTCATCAAAGGAAACGTGAATAGATTCTTCAACAAGATTAGTGCGCTTATTATAAATTCTATATGTTTTGCTAGTAAGAGAATAACCAATAAAGATGCCTTCATCCGATTTAGAATCAAATTTACCCAAGTCATCTTTTCCATTGTTTAATACATAACATTTACAACCGAAAGCATGAAAATAATTAATGTTGGGTATTCTACCATTCCAAAGCTCATAAGGGGTTTTCTTGAGGATAGGCCTAATTAAAACTCGATTCAAAAATAGCATGAGGTATTAACGGCTTCCGCCCAAAAATATTTTGGCAAAGAGTTTTCACAAAGCATAGTGCGGGCCATTTCTTCCAAAGTACGATTCTTTCTCTCAACTACTCCATTTTGTTGAGGAGTACGAGGTACGGAAAAGTTATGACCAATACCATGTTCATCACAAAACTTTTCATATAAAGAATTGTCAAGTTCTTTTCCATGATCCGTACGAATGTTAGAAATAACAAATCCTTTTCCATTTTGAACTCTTCTACAAAGTTTAGTGAAATTAGGATAAGCCTCATTCTTATGAGCTAGGAACATCACCCATGTATATTTAGAGAAATCATCAACAACAATAAGACAATAATAATTTCCACAAAGACTTGGAGAGCGAGTTGGACCAAACAAATCCATATGAAGTAATTGCAAAGGTCTAGTAGTTGAAACAACATTTTTGGACTTAAAAGAAGTCTTTGTTTGTTTTCCTTGTTGGCAAGGACCACAAAGTCTATCTTTTTCAAATTTGATTTTAGGGAGACCTTTTACCAAATTTTTTCTAGAGAGTTTTGAAATAGCATCCATACTTGCATGTCCTAGGCGCCTATGCCAAAGCCAACTATTTTCACTCAAAGCGGAAAAACATTTTATATCACAATTACTTAAATCATTGAGATTAAAAACATATACATTGTCAAGTCTTTGTCCAACGAAGAGTGTCTTGTTGCTTTCGACATTTTCAATGATACATTTGGATTTTTCAAAGATAACACGATTTCCTCTATCACATAATTGACTTATGCTAAGAAGATTGTGTTTTAAACCACTAACAAGTAAAACATCTTCAATAATAGGAGAATTACCTATATTGCCGATTCCTATGATTTTACCTTTGTTGTTGTCTCCAAATGTGACATGTCCACCATCTTTAGGCGAAAGAGAATTGCAAGCCCTCTTGTCACCGGTCATGTGTCTTGAACATCCACTATCAAGGTACCAACTACCTTCCTTGAGAGAACTTTTGAAGCATACCTACAATAGCACATCAATTCTTGACTTTTGGTACCCAAATCATCTTGAGTCCTTGAAGGTTAGCATTGATACGGTTCTTAGGAACCCAAACCTTTTTTGCATTAGAAGATGAGTAGCCTTTCATAGGACATCTAGGAGAAATATGACCAATTTTACCACAATAATGACATGTCAATTTAGAATGGCTAGAAGGAGGAACATCTTTTCCAAAAAGATTTTTGTGTTGAGTGGGATTATAACCAATTCCGGCCTTGTGAAACAAAACCATTTGTTTTCCAAGAAGAATGTCTAAACTTTCTTTTCCATTAGTGAGTTTTGAAAGAGAATTAGTTAAATTATCAATTTGTTTTTCTAAAGATTCATTTTTGGAAGTATCCTTTAAAGACTCTTTTTCTTTTGCCAAAGAGGTTCTTAGACTTTCATTTTCTTCTTCCAAAATATCTTTTTCTTCAATTAAATCATCCATTTCTAGTCAGAGATCTTTAGCAACCTTTTTAAGAAATTTGTTTTTAGAAACAACTTTGTCAAATTCTACTTTCAACTCTTTATAGGCCACAAGTAATTCATCAAAAGAATAAGTAGAGTCAAGATCTACCTCTTGGTCCTCAATGGCCATGAGGCACAAGTTGGCGACCTCTTGTTGCTCATCGTCCTCATCGGAGCTACTATCGTCGCTATTGTCCCATGCGGCCATCATAGCTCTCCTTTTGTCCTTCTTTGAATATTTCTTGGCATATGGACATTCGCTTTTGATGTGGCCGGGCTTCTTGCACTCGTCGCAAATGATTGGATCCTTTTTGCTACTTTCTTCTTTGCCTCCATCCTTTCTTGAAAATCCTCTACCTTTGCGAGATGCTCTATTTTTGAGGAGTTTCTTAAACGTTTTTGTGATGAGCGCCATTTCATCATCCTCACTGTCGTTGCATGAATCCTCCTTGCTTTTTGATTTGCTTGTTGTACTTTTGAAGGCAAGATCCTTAACTTTCTTCTCTTTTTCACCCTTGAGGTTATGATGCATTTACTCTGTCATGAGAGATCCCATGAGCTTCTCCATCGTGTATGTTGAGAAATCTTTGGATTGTAGGATGATGGAGGTGGTAGTGTCCCAATTGGTTGGCATGGAACGGAGCACCTTCCTTGTCATTTCGGATTGACTGTAAATCTTTCCAAGAGCTTTTAAACCGTTAGTAATACTAGCAAATCTAGCAAACATTTGAGATATAGATTCATCCGGTTTCATTTTGAAGAGCTCATAGCTATGCACAAGAATATCAATTTTGGACTCCTTAACTTGACTATCTCCTTCATGTGACATTTTTAACTTATCCCATATTTCTTTAGCCGATTCACATGCGGAAACACAATCATATTCATTGGGAGTAATAGCACAAAAAAGAAGGTTCATAGCTCTATAGTTCTTTTCTATTGAAGCCTTTTCCGAATGACTCCACTCATTATCTGATTTAGGCATAGTCTCTTCCCCAACTTTCTTAGTAGGAATAATGGGACCATTTTTGATAATTTTCCATAGATCATAATCTGTGGATTGAATAAAGATCATCATTCTATTTTTCCAATGAGAGTAATTTTCTCCGGTGAACAAGGGAGGTCTATTGGACGATTGACCTTCGATACAAGAAACATTACTAGTGGTTGCCATGGATCTTAACTCTTAGATGGTTAAATCTACAAACAAGAGCCGAAGCTCTAATACCAATTGTTACCCAAATTATGCAACCTAGAGGGGGGGGTGAATAGGATTGCTAGTAATAATCACCGATAAAAATTTATTTCTAACAATCTATGCAAACAATAAGTATGCAATCAAATAGAGAGATAGAGAGATAGAACCCGTTTATAGTGGTTCGGTCCGGATTTGTCCACGGTCCGGCCCTACTCCACTTCTCCTCAAGCAATTACTCGAAGGTTCCATTAATCTTTAAAAGATTACAACTTGTAAGTCTTGCGGGTGCTTACAAAACCGAATGCTTCTAGCTTTCCTGAGGAGCTAGCACAACCGCAAGAGTTTTCTTCGAAAACTCTCTCAAAAACAAACACCCAAAATCTGTTAAATTTTGGTCTTCTAAGGTTTACAAGTGATCTCTCTCAATCACTCACTTAGGGATACAAATTGTGAAGAATGATGAGAAGATGAAAGCTCACAATAACAACAAAGTTTTCTCACAACAATAAATATGACAATGGAATAGAATAAGTGTGTTGTTCTTGGATCTAGGAGAGAAGAGCAATATGTATTTGCTTGGAAAGTGTAAGAGCCTTTTTGTTGACATGAATCAATAATGAACTAAAGTGCTTTATGCTCCTGGTTCTGCTCTCTAGCCGTTGTACCTCAGATCCTGTCGTTGGAGTTTAATTTGAGCCGTTGGATTTAGATCTGGAAATGCACAACTGGACGAAAATTACTTTGGCTGGTCGTCCGGGCGGTCGACCAAGCGGTCGTCCGGTCCCCTCCGATAGACACACTCCTCTGGTCTGACAGCCGGTTCGTCACCCGGTACCTTATAAAATCATCTAAATAAATCCATTAAGTCATGTATTGAGCTCAATAATATAAAACATGAATCCAAGAGACTTAATGCTATTTTTCAAGGTTACGAAAATATTTAGTCCGTGAAAGGATTTTTCGATAATTTTATATTTGCCGAATAAAAACATCATTGAATTAATCATCAAAATAATTAATAGAGATACATATAATTTTCCAACAAATTATAATGCATACATTTTTCAACAAAATGGAATACAAACTATACCAAAAGGCCATCCCTATAAACGGGATCGGCCAAAACCTCATCGGGCTCGCCTGCTTCAAAATTTCTAAGGAAAGGCTTAAGCCGCTGACCATTAACTTTAAAAGAGGAACCGTTACGCACGCTTTCTACTTCTATCGCCCCGTTGGGGGACACATTTTTGACAATATAAAGGCCAGCCCAACGTGAGCGCAACTTTCCGGGATGCAAATGCAATCGAGAATTATACAACAATACTTTTTGACCGAGCACAAAGTTTTTAATCACAATTTTATTATCATGCTTGGCTTTGAGTTGAGATTTATAAGCGCTAGAATGGTCGTAAGCATTGTACCTTAACTCCTCGAGTTTCGTCAATTGGAGCTTGCGGCTGGCACCGGCCTTGGCCATATTGAAATTCAGCTTCTTAATAGCCCAATATGCTTTATGCTCAAGCTCGACTGGCAAGTGGCACGCTTTTTCGTAAACCAACCGATATGGTGACATTCCCAAGATAGTCTTGTACGCAGTACGGTAAGCCCACAAAGCATCGATCAATCAAGTTGACCAATCTTTACGGGTAGGATTAATCGTCTTCTCCGAGATATGTTTAATCTCTCGATTCGCAAGCTCCGCTTGGCCATTCGTTTGCGGGTGGTAAGCCGTGGAGACTTTGTGAATGATGGAATACTTTCGCATGAGGGCCGCAATGGATCGGTTACAAAAGTGGGACCTTTGGTCACTGATGATAGCCCTGGGCATGCCAAATCGCGCCAAAATGTACTCACGGAGAAATTCAACAACCACTTGGGCATCATTGGTACGAGTGGAGATAGCCTCCACCCATTTGGAGACATAGTCAACGGCCAACAAAATGTAGAGGTACCCAAAAGAGGTAGGAAATGGCCCCATGAAGTCGATACCCCAACAGTCAAACACTTCAATAATCAAAATGGGTGTAAGCGGCATCTCATTACGTCGCGTCACGCACCCCAGAAGTTGACAGTGCGCACATGCCCGGCAGAAAGCAAACGTATCCTTGTACAATTGTGGCCAATAGAAACCGCACTGTAAAATCTTAGCGGCGGTCTTTTTGAACGAGAAATGGCCGCCACAAGCCTCCGTGTGGCAAAACTGGATAACACTATGTTGCTCAGACTCGGGCACACAACGGTGAACAAGTTGGTCGGCACAATACTTAAACAAATACGGGTCGTCAAAAGAGAACCGTTTCACCTCGGCCAAGAACCGACGCTGCGCTTGTAAATTCCAATGGGTAGGCATAAGACCGGTGACTAAATAGTTCACTGTATCCGCGTACCATGGAGCCATAGTGATGGAGTATAGCTGCTCATCGGGAAAGGAGTCACCGATAGGAATGTGTGCTGTAAGATTGTCGAATTCGAGCCGAGATAAATGATCGGCTACCACGTTCTCTACACCCTTCTTGTCCTTAATGGTGAGGTCAAACTCTTGTAGGAGCAAAATCCACCTAATCAATCTCACCTTGGCATCCTGCTTCGTAAAAAGGTACTTGAGAGCAGAATGATCGGTGTACACAGTAATCGGAGCCCCCACTAGATAAGACCGAAACTTGTCCAACGCAAAGACTATAGCAAGCAACTCCTTCTCCGTAGTCGAATAGTTCATTTGAGCCTCATTGAGCGTTTTACTTGCATAGTAAATGACGTACGGCTCTTTCCCTTTCCGTTGGCCCAAAACAGCTCCAACGGCGTAATCACTGGCGTCACACATTAGCTTGAATGGCAATTCCCAGTCCGGAGAACGCACAATAGGTGGAGAAGTGAGACGTGACTTTAACTGGGCGAAGGCGGCCTCGCAAGCTGGCGTCCATTCAAAAGGCACATCCTTAGCAAGCAAGTGGCACAATGGCCGGGCAATGGCAGTGAAATCTTTGATAAAACGCCGATAGAACCCGGCATGCCCCAAGAAAGATCGGATATCCTTTAAACACTTAGGAGTCGGAAGATTCCCAATCAAGTCAATTTTTGCCCGATCCACTTCGATGCCTTTCGAAGAAACAATATGGCCAAGTACAATGCCTTCGGTCACCATAAAGTGACATTTTTCCCAATTGAGCACGAGGTTATTCTCCTCGCACCGGGCTAGTACAAGCCCCAAATTGGTAAGACAAGCCTCAAAAGATTCACCAAAAATTGAGAAGTCGTCCATGAATATCTCCATAATTTTCTCCACCATGTCGCTGAAAAGGCCCATAATACACCTTGAGAAGGTACCGGGGGCGTTGCAAAGCCCGAACGGCATACGACGATACGCAAAGGTCCCGAATGGGCACGTGAAAGTAGTCTTCTCTTGATTTTCCAAGGCCACCTCAATCTAATTATAACCGGAGTACCCATCCAAGAAGCAGTGGAACTTATGCCCGGCCACTCTCTCCAAAATTTGATCGATGAAGGGAAGGGGAAAGTGGTCCTTTCTTGTACTGACGTTCAGCTTCCGATAATCAATGCATTCCTTCCAACCAGTCTGAACACGCATTGGGATAAGCTCATCCTTGTCGCTTCTCACCACAGTCACCCCAGACTTCTTAGGTACCACTTGTATCGGGCTCACCCACTTGGAATCCGCTATAGGGTAAATAATGCCAACGTCCAACAATTTAAGAACTTCCGCTCGCACCACATCCTTCATAATCGGTTTTAATCGTCGTTGAGGCTGGCGAGAGGGCTTAACATCATCCTCCATGTAAATGTGATGAGAGCAAAGAGATCCATCTATTCCTTTGATATCGGCTATGGACCACCCAATAGCCTTTGAATGCTTCCTCAACTTAGAGAGTAATTGGAATTCCTGAAGTTCGGTTAAGGCGGAGGAGATTACCACCGGATATGTTTGGCCTTCACCAAGATAGGCATACTTGAGGGTATCCGGTAGTGGTTTCAACTCGAGTAATGGGGGTTCCACGCTAGACGGAACGACACGCTTCTCAATTGGAGGTAGCTCCTCGAATTTTGGAACCCACGGGTTTATACCACACATCTCCTCATCATCTAACAAAGAACACAAGTACGCGACCTCGGGGGCATCAAGAAAATCAGCCTCAGAGGAAGTAAATGCGAGTTCCAACTCATCGTTGCAAATAAATTCATCAACATGATCTTGAACAGGTGAGTCAAGCATGCTAACTCCGCATACATCATCATCATCCCCCATTTGGCTACCAATGTGGAACATGTTGACTTGCATCTTCATGTTGCCAAAACTCATGTTAAGTCGGCCATCCCGGCAATGAATGACGGCATCGGATGTTGCTAAAAACGACCGGCCAAGAATGATAGGAACGAATGATTGAGCCGCCGGGACCGGGCACGTATCAAGAACTACGAAGTCGACTGGGTACACGAACTGGTCAACTTGAACAAGAACATCTTTGACCATCCCTTTGGGGACTCGAATACTCTGATCCGCCAATTGTAAAGTCACCCGAGTTGGCTTCATTTCCCCCAAACCAAGTTGTTCATAGACCAAGAACGGTAGGAGGTTTACACTTGCCCCAAATCAAGAAGAGCTTTTTCACAAACTTTACCCCCGATGGTGATGGATATCGTAGGACAGCCCGGATCATTATACTTGGGCGGAAGGGTTGACTGGAAGAGTGAACTTACTTGTTCGGTCAAGAACACCTTCTTCTGCACTTGGAGTTGCCGTTTGTGAATGCACAACTCCTTCAAAAATTTGGCATACGATGGAATCTGTTTAATAGCATCGAGCAAAGGAAGGTTAATCGTCACTTTCTGAAGAACTTCGTAGATATCACTGTTCAAATTTTACTTGGCCGGCGACTTTAGTCGGTTAGGATATGGAGCGGGAACAGTGAAAGCTTTGGGAACCTCAACTTCTTTGGCATTTCCCTTCTCTTCTTCCGTAGGAGCTAGCTTGGGGTATTGTTTTGTAGGAGCTGATTTGGGAGATTCCCCATTTGGCATTGTTGGCTTCAATGGTGCCGGAAAAGGTAGCAAGATTTGCGCAACCGGCGGCTCCACTTGAGCATTATCAACCGTCTTCCCACTTCTCAACGATATTATGGCCTTTGCTTGCTCAGGGAAAGTCACCGAAGAGCCTTGTGCAAAATGTTGGCCTTGAGGGTTTGGTTGAGGCTGTGTAGGTAGTTTGCCTTTCTCTTGTTGCAATACACCGATAGCCGTTGTTAATTTACCCACTTGATTCCTTATGTCGTTCATCGCTTGGGTAGTTTGCTCATTGGTGGTCGTTTGCATTTGACAGAATGCATTCAAAGTATCCTCCAAAGAACGTCGTGGAGGTGGAGCTGGTTGCTGCTGAAATTGATTTGGCCCTTGGAGTTGACCCGATGGTAGGAATCCTGGCGGGCCTTGAGATTGTGCCGGAGGAAACTGTGGTTGACCTTGAAACTGAGATTGGCGCCATGTTTGATTCTGAGGAGGAGGAGCTTGAGAAGTTGACGAGCCGGCCTCATTTTGGTTACCCCAACAAATAGCCGGATTAGACCTCAACCCCGGATTGTAAGTATTGGAATATGGATCCCAACGTTGGTTCAATGCGCACACCTCTTCAGGGAGTTGATTATAGTGCTGTCGGAGGGTGGGGATGGTATGACAGTTGTCGGTCGAATGACCCGTAGTCTTACAAATGACACACACTTCCTCCACTTGGCGAATCTCCTTCACTTCTTTCACTTCTTTCATTTGGACCGAATCTAGCTTCATTTTGTCCAACTTTAACGATAACTCATCCAAGCGCGTCTCAAGACCGTTATGCTCATTCACTGAAAACTTATCGAAACCTCCCGGTCCTTGATTTCTCATAGCTTGGTCACCCGGATCAATGTATTGCCAAGTTTGAGCTCTCTCGGCCAAAGCATCTAAGAATTCCCAAGCGGTATCGGGGTCCTTTCCCATGAAATCACCACTCCCCATAGTATCCAAAAGCTGCTTGGACTCCCGATCACAACCCAAATAGAAATAGTTGATCACAAGATGCATGGGAAAGTTATGGTGGGGGACAGCTGCGAGTAAATCCTTGTAACGCTCCCAATACTTATAGAAGACTTCCCATCTTTTTGTTTGAAATTCTGAATTTGATCCATGAGAAGCTTGGTTCGTCTGACCGGAAAGAACTTGGTGGTGAACACGTCTTGCACTTCACCCCATGTGAGCAAAGAGCGGGGCTTCAAAGAATGGAACCACTACTTAGCCTTGTCTTTGAGCGAGAAGGGAAACAACTTCAGGCGAGCTTGATCTAACTGTCCCGGCCCGGTCACAAAAGTGCTAACGATAGTCTCGAATTCCCGAATGTGAGCATAGGGATCCTCCAATTCACGCCGCCGAAACTCTGGTATAACCCGATGATATTCTGGCTTGAAAGCAAACGCATTGGCGGCAGTGCAAATGGGAATAGCTATGGGGTAGACATGTGGACCTCTTTTTGGCGTTAAATAGTCGCGCAAAGTGCGAGCTGCCGGTTGATCTACCATTGGGCTTAATGGAGGTGATAGCTCGCGAGATGCAGATCGATGTAGCCGATTCGATAAAGGGCTACGATAGATATTGAGCATACAACCTGCACAATCCTATAAAGCAGACTAGAGGGGCTGTGCCACCGCTTCGTTCATAAACAATCTCGTGGGGTTATGCCACCACCACGGCTATATAAACAGTAAAAGAGAAAACAATTGATGAGAAAACAATTGATGCTCAATCTAGCTTCGTTACACCTCAAGTCGAATTGGTGGCTCAGTTAGAGGTTTTCGCTAAATCGAGTTCAACTTACTCGAAATGAAAAATAAACGGAATACTGACAATGGTTTGTCGATCCTCCAAATAAGCTAGATAAAGAAATCGCCTGCAACGGCGCCAAAAATGCTTCGTCTCCAACCTTACCTTCAAATAAGGTTGAGAAAAACCCCAAGCGTTGGGCTAGATCGTCGGTAGCATAATATCCGAAAGTCCGGGATCGTACCCACAGAGAATTCGAATGAAGCTTAATCGGATTGTAGGTTTTATATAGTGGATTGTGGCGTTTAAGACGGCCAACTTGGTTTTGCTTTTAACGGTGGAAAAGATAAAGCGAAGACTATAAATGAGCTAGATAAACTAAAGGAGGCAAGTCTAGGAATCGTCTAACCCTTGACTTAAGCCGTTACCAGTTCTCAATTATAACTTAGGCGAGAGTCACGACCGCATGCTCACGCCCGGAAGATTTAGCTGTAAAAGACTACGTTTATCGAAAGATGTGATTAACCGAAATTAAATCAACCTATTTTTGCTAATGTATCTAACACGTGGGGGGCCACGAGCCCTCAATATGTCGCTTGCCAAGACCGCTTGACTAAACTTCATACCAAGGAGTTAACACGCCTCGCTTAGACCAAAAAGGCTAGGTTAATGAAATTCCGAAAACCAAGATTTTAAGCCCGAAGGTTTGAGAACCAAATAACCACCTAAGTACTCGGGAAAGATTACCCCGAGACTTGGCCTATCGACTACTCACACATAGCTAAAGCATAAAAGAAAACATAAAAACGAGACATGACTTTTAACCGATAAAAACGAAAACAAACTTGATTTTATAAAAGATCTAGTCCGTAAGAACAACTTTAATAAACGAGAAATTAACAAACGAGAATTACTTACTTAAGTTCTAAGAGATTACACTATAAAAAGCTTCAAGAACATTAATGGAGGAAAAGACTAAAATTAATAAAGAGCTAGATACAAAAGGGAGAGAAGATACCCCTATTTATACACAAAGGTTTTCTCTCTCCTTAAATATCTAAAAATATACTATTAAAGGTAAGTATTCCATAAATGGAAAGCTCAAAAAGTAGCAAAATTTCTGACCGAAAGCTCTCCGTATCGATACAGATTATGCAAAGTATCGATACCACATCGTTAAGCTGAAAAGGCCAATCTCCTGTAACAAACCCGTATCGATACAGATTATGGCCGTATCGATACGGGGAGCTCTGCTTGGAAAGATAACAAACGCGTATCGATACAGCCATAAATCCGTATCGATACGGGATGCTTATCTCTGGTTCTTCAAGCCAGCCTCCCAGTCTTGACACCCGACAACCGTTGGCTTGCCCGATGCTCCCCACCTTTGCTCTTTGGTCACTTTGGCACCAGTTCCACCAGGCGATGATTCTTGAACTAACTTGGGGGTTGACTTTGCATTTAAAATACGCCTTTTAAGGGCGTTTTGCCTGAAACACTTAACAAACTACCTTACAAGCAATATTGACTAAAAACGACAAATAATAGCTAAAAGCACTTCTAACTAACGGACTTAAGCACCTCGATCAAGCAATCTTAGGTGCGTATCACGACCGCAACAACTTTCGCACGTCAAGTTTCATGTTTTGCTAGCTAGATTTGCAACATCATTTAAAATCCACTCGGGGGCTACACTAAACCCTCGACACGGAAATTTGATACCACGCACTGAATCTCATGCTTTTGGTAAGTAAATTAATATTTGGGGGGGCATCCCGCGTATTCTTCATATCGAAGGCGTAATACGGAATTCCCAATGCGAATCCTCATTGAATTGAGGCATTATCTCGACTAGTAGTAGTAGTAAACACACCAACATTCTCGGTTCGGTTAAGTTTTTTTTTCCTTTTTCTTTCTCAATTGTTCAGTGCTATCCAAACCGGTGTGCCCCATCAATTGTGAGTCGGTTTCCCCTTTCATGTCTGGTGTGAGAATGATTTACGAACACACATTGTCCAGGGACTTGGTTCATTCAAAATCAAGAACCTATCACCCACTTCTGGGCCATGATATTACCGATTCTTCTTAATTTACGTACCCTTTCAAAGAGAATAGGATGGGTGTCTGCATTTTGTGCTACCCCAAAATAATTTATCATCTTTATCTCACTCTAACCAAACACAGTACAACTAATCTCGCTATGCATAAAGTCCCATCTACTATCACAAGGGATCCACTTGTCTTCTCTATCCACATTCTTAATCTCATCTTGTTCGATCCTTACTAAAACTAACCTAACAATCAAACGTTACTATAAAGGATGTTTTTTGGGTGTAACTAGAGGATGTGGTGTATGCATGTGTGAATACATCAGGTATGCAAGCGCCGGAGTGAGTAGTTGAGTGAAAGGTGGGGCATGACACTACGTGAGTTGAAAATCACTTTTGTGACACAACTTAACAAAAGTATTCATGCTACCGTTTGTGGCCCATTTCTATATTAGAATAGATATTTTGCGTGTTAGTGAAGAAGTACTTTAAGATGCGTGCCAATTTTAAGAGAGGTCATAACTTACGCAAAGAGGAGAGAGACTTGTAAGGTGCGAGGAGGGAGGAGACAGAATGAGATAATATGGAGGAGATCATACTAAACATTTTCTTTAACTACACCAATGGAACATTCCTTAAATTAACACATTCTTAACGTACAACGGGGTCCCATGTTTTCTAATTTTTTTTTTTTTTCTCACGTAAATGCTAGTAACATTTTTAATTACACAATTCGAGATGCACTTGTGCTCGGAAGAATTGCCCTTCCTACTATTAGCACAATTTCACCCCCAACGGGCTATTAGCCCATCACAAGGTAAACAAATTGGTCCACAATCAATAAAAAAACAACTACCATTAAAAATGCCGCCACCGATTCGAGAAGCATTCGATGACTCGGGGGAAGTGGCTAGCCATTACTAGTACAGGCAAGAGAAAATAAAGCCAAGATAAGATGGTGCACCACAACAAACAAAACGTCACCTGTGGTGGGGTTGGGCGGCCAGCTGGCTTTGCTGCAAAACAAAACCAGTGGGTACCAAACTACTCCGTACTTTACACCTAACACTTGAAGATTAAGCGACCCCAATTTGGCTTCCGACATCATCATCTTCTTCTTGGCCCACACATGAACCCCACGTTATGATTGTTACAAAATAGACTCGCCTGTAAAGAAGGGTATCCAACGTCCATCCAACTCAAGGTCAAATCTTTTCTTTTGCACTGAAAAATTATTCGTACTAGGTGTAATTTCAACCGTAGAATTGCACAATAATTTCATTCCGGAAAATGTGTTTCATGCATTCCCGCAATTAGAATTGCAGGGAAACTAGAGTGCATTCACTAACAAGTGACCTGAGGTAACACAAGTCAATCGTCCAACCATTTCATGGACATTAATAAATACCAAGAGACAGGTTGATTATTTGAACCAAGGGATTCCATAATTTATTCACTCGAGCTCCTTGAAAAGAAAGAAAGTCAAACTAACATCCATAGAAAACCAAGAAGAAAACTTACACACGGCTTGTTCCTATTACCATACAAACAAGTTTTTGTAAATAGAATTATCTCCAAACATATACTACTATATTTTCCACTCAATCCAAAAGTCAAAAAAACAAGGCATAGCCCGAGTCCTTGTCAACCCAGAAACCCGCTCGGAAAGCAAGTTCTCCCCTTCCAACAAAACAAATACAGTACTCCACTAATAAAGAAAGAACAAATCATAAACCCCCCCAAAAGCTAGTCAATACCATATAACTAAAAGGTCGGTTCGCAGAGAAAAACCCTAACACCTAGTCAAACTAAACAAACATCTAAAGAGATTCCACTTATTTTAACCCTTCTTCTATCTCAATTTTCTCACCCACTCTATACAAACGATCAAAATAGGTCCTATATACAGTCAACACCCAACTCTTCTCTAGTATATAGTATAAAATTGAAACCTAATCCCATACGGGATATACCTCCCCTCTATGGGCTTGAAGTAGAAGCTTCTTGTCTTGGTTCCCTCAAATACCTTAACAGTGTTTCAGCCTGCAAAACCAACCAAGAACCATTCAACGTCAATCAGCCATACGAAGGATCGCGATAGAATTCATGAGTACGAAAATTTGAATGCAGATGCAACCAATGAGCCGTCTAAACAATTTGATTGGGCAAACGGACTTGTTTCTTCAACTGCCCCAGTTTAAACTAACAAGTCAAGCCATACGAAGGATTGCGGTAGAATTCATGAATGTGAAAATTGAGCAGATGCAACCAATTATCCAATATACCTAAAAAACCCAACCACAAGTTTGGACGTTTCAACAGTAGGCAGTCAACAACTGCTAGGACTAAACTCTTCTAATTTGTAACCCATATGAATTCGTTAAATCCGAGACACAAAAACAAAACAACTTTACCATGTAAACAATTTGATTGGGCAAACGGACTTATTCTTCAACTGCCCCAAGTTGAACTAACAAATCAAAGAAAATGACACATTTAGAACATACAAGTTAACTTCAAATTTCTGCACACCCAAGAACATGCCTTCCGTAGTCCAGTCGTTCACAAAAGAGAACAAAACCCTTGTACAACAGTGGTTTTGAAAAAAAATTGAGTTGTTTCATTTCCAGCAAAAACCACATCTAATTGTTCGATTCAGAGTCTCCTAATTTTAAAATGGATCAATGAACGATTTCGGATAAGCAAAGTCAAGTCCAATTATAACTTCATATCAACCTTTCTCTTTTCCGCCGATCACTAGAAGATAATCTTGATTTCTAACATCAAGCAGCAAGCATACCACAATGTGAAGAAACAGAACACTACTCAGACACTCATCGGACAATCGAACTCAAGGCCAGTAACACCACCATATCACAGTATTAGCACAAATGAAGGTTAAGCAATGAGATGAAGTAAGAGCATCTCTAGCCCTTACCCTTTCTTCTCACTCAAACTCAAAATTTGAGTACAAAACCACCCTAATATCCAATCCGCAAATCGAGTTTTACTCGCACTTTTACTCAAATAAAGGGAGACCAAAAATTTCTCTCAGAACTTTTGCATGGCTATTTTTCCCTCAATGAAGTTTGAAGTCAAATTTGTGTTTAGATTGAATTTGTCTATTGAAGTGAAGCTTTTACTCAAATTTGGAAGCACCAATTGACATGCAAATCAAGATAAACACCTCCACAATTAAGCGAAATTCAGACAAGTAACGTCCTACATTAACAAGGTCAAGGAGGCAAAGTTATGGCCAGAGAGAGAGAGAGAATGACCTTGTGCTTGGCTTTTGCAGTCCCGGTCTGCGAAAGCGCCACCAAAGGCGGTATCCCTCCTTCCCTAACAAGCAACCCCCTATTCTTCACACTTTCCCCACACAACATCAACAGCGTCAACACCGCGAACTCCTTCCCTTTGGACGACCCGTCCTCGACCGCCTCCACCAGTGCTGCTATCCCACCTTCCTCCACGATCGCCGCCTTCCCTTCCTCCACCGCTGCCAGGCTGCTCAGCACCACCATCGCCTTCTCCCCCACCCCATTATTACCCCCCTCGTCCCCCGCCACCACCATCCCCACCAGAGGCCCCACCGCCCCCGCCCTCACCGCCCTCTCCTTATTAACCCTAACACTACACAGCTTATACAACGTCGTCAACGCGTCCTTCTTCCCCCTACACGACCCATGAATCAATAACCCCACCAAAGGCGGTATCGCCCCACACGCCCCAATCGTAACCTTATTCTCCTCCAGCAGCGACAAACTCAACAACGCACACGCCGCGTTCTGCTTCGACGTCTCCGTACCAGTCTTTAGAACGTAAATCAGCGATTTAATCGCTCCGGCGTTGGTTATTAACCCCCTGTTGGCCTCGTGGAGGGAGAGATTCAGTAGGGCCGTGACGGCATGCTCCTGGGCCCACGGATCGGCGCACCTCAGGAGAGGGATTAGGGCCGGCACGGCGCCCGACTCGGCGATTAAAACCCGGTTGTCGGACCTGTTCTTGGCGAGGAGCCTGAGCTTGGCCGCGGCGGATCTTTTGACTGCGGTGGAGCTCGAGCGGAGGCCGTCGATACAGATCTTGACCGTGGGCTGGAGGTCCTCTGGGGATATGCTCTCGATGATCTCGGTAGAGAAGCTCTCCCTCTGCAGGAACCCCAGGCAGGGTTCGGGTTCGGGTTCTGATTCGGGTTGCTCCGGGTACAGATCCGACTCGTTTTCCGGGTTGGGGATGGTGGCGAGTCTCTGGAGCTCGCCGGAGATGTCGCTGCTGCAGGCGGAGTAGTCGCTGAAGGTCTGGGAGAGGTCCAGGAAGTAGTCGTCGTTGTTGTTGTCGTTATCGGAGTAAGGCGAGTGGTGGCTGGGTTGGGCGGCGGCGAGTTGGTCGAGGCGGAAGTCGACGGCGGAGTCGGTCAGGTTCTCGGAGAGGTGGTCGCCGGGGAAGGAGCGGGTGTGGTTGGTGTGGTAGAGGTTGGAGCGGATGGTGCGCATGGAGCGGCCCATGGAGCGGTGGGTTTTGGTGGAAGGGGAAGAGGATGGGCTGTAGAAGGGGCGGGTTGCCGGGAAGCGACTGGAGGTGGAGTGAGAATCTTCCAGAGAAACCATTGCTGAAATCCCAAGCAAATGGAGTAACCCACGCCAAAAAAATAAAATAAAAGTGGGTGGATTGGATTGGTAAGGCTCACATGTGGATTTCTGTGGATTGAGGGGTTCAAGAAATTTGGATGGAAATTAGTGGTGGAAAAAAGGGTATTGAATTTGAAGGAAAGGAGTAATGGTGGATTTATAGGCGCTGCGGAGGAATAGATGTGGAGGATTTTACTACTCCGTAATAAGCAGATTTGGTCTGTTTGGAGTGATTAAAACAGTAATTTTCCGTGAGTAGGATGATTTGGTTTATGTTCAGGCTACTATGACTCTTTTTTTTTTCTCATACGGTTACTCTCAGTCTGTCACTGTGCCTGTAGACAAAAAGATCTAAGGTCCCATTTGTCTAAATAAGTTAATTAGTTTTTTTTATTTAAATTCTTTTCGTATTTGTTAATTTTTTGTCAATTTATTAGAGATTATTGTATCGTCATGACGAAATAAATGTAAAAACTAAAAAATTATGATCAAAATCTAATTTTTTCTTAATAAAGATGAAAAAATTGGCTTATTGACTTATTTTTGTTTTTATTCAAAAAAATTAGGTTTCGATAGTAATTTTTTACTTTTCAGATTCTTTTTATCATAACGATGCAATAATCCCTAAAAATTGACGAAAAACTAACAAATACGGAAAAAAAAATTGAATAAAGACAAAAAAATAAGTCAGTTAGCTTATTTAGCCGAATGGGGCCTAAGTCACATAATGTGCGGACAGGTGCGGATACGAGAGCATGAATGGTAGTGTAATAGCATTTTTCACAAATCTCACAAATAACTAAATTTGTGAGTGCCAGAATCGATAGCGCAAGGACAAATTGAAAATTGAGAGCATGAGCAAAAGTCATTTTGAAAAATTATGTGACTAAGCTTCAAACTATACGCACGGATTATGCACACATGAGAGCCTGGGGTTCATTTAAGGGTTTCGTACAGATAATTAACATATTCATTAATTGAAGATCTTTTTTAAGTCACTTCACGGAAAAGAAAAAAAAAAAGGACTCAATGGGATAACTGCAAGTGTGAGTTGGTATTGCGGATAAAAAAAATATAAATTGTTGATCCAATCGTCTAACTTTTTTTTTTTGGTCAAAATGGTAGAATTTTATAAATCAACCCAAGGGCAAATATATCATAAATGAAGGTTATCTCTCGAGAGGAGATAATAACCAAACTCCATGTCTCGATCCCGCCAACACATGCGCGACTACATTAGCCGACCCGACCGTCGCACAAACCAAACATCACAGGCCCATAAGCCATCCAAATACTGTATCTCCACAGTAAACTTCCACAGATCGAGGCTGTGGGACACGACCTTTCTCTGCCTAAAATTTTAACCAATTGTTGTGTGCCTCCTTCAATTGGAATTGCTTCCAGACCCAACAAGCTTGCAAAATCAAAGGCAGCCCTCCATGCTAATGCTTCTGCGCACAAAGCCGAATCTGCCACTCCCAAATTCATTGAACGACCAACCACAAAAGCACCATAACAGTTTCGCACCACCATACCTGCACCTGCTCATCCAGAATTTTGTTTGTTCAGCCAAGTGCCCTCAACATTTATCTTGAGCCTCACGATATAGGATTCTAGATTATGAATAAAAAAATTTAAATACTCAATCAAGCACTCATAGTTATTCAATTCATCTGATTCTTTGCAAGGCAATTTAGGAAATTATTTTAAAGTTAATGAACGTATTGAATTATTTGTTTGAGACTCCAAGTGAGCCTCACGATGCCATTTGTGCACAATATGTGCGTATGGTCTGTAACTATAGTATTTCTGGGCTACTACAAAAACAATTTTGCAAATTAACAAGATCACATACACCGGAGAATGGTTTTCGTACTGCGCTACTACACTATGAAGTGTGGTGCCTCTCAGTAGGCTCAATCGATATCTCATTATTGTGATCTAAATTGTTTAGATTATAAAATTCATTTTGTGGATTATTCAAGAAAAAAAAATATTGATTGAATATCATTAGTCCAATAGTTGGACAACATTATTTACACAAAAATGAATGGTCAATAAAATTTCAAAAATATACTATAAAATTTCAAAAAATACTATGAGACAAATGTAAGGGAATGATTTTCACTCCCCTTTTTTTATACTGCAGTATATTTGTTGTCTTTTAACGAAAAAATTACAAATAAAAGTTGCACTAAAATACAAGGAATGGAATATAATCATAAAAAAGGGTAGTGTAAAAATCATTTCCCCAAATTTATATTGATCATGTGAATATTAATGTCCGATTCTAATGATTTCACATCAAATTTGATGTTTAATGAACTTTACAATTGAACGGTTCAAATTAAGATAACGAGACAAGACGTTTTGGTCGACATTAGAGAGAGCACGGGGCTAACTCAATCAATCTCCCACTTGTAAATTTCAAAGAAGCAGAAGTTACGTTTATAAATTCACAAAACTATGAAAATGTCATAATTAAAAGTTACGTTTATAAATTCACAAAAATTTGAAAATGTCAGAATTCAAAATTACGTTTATAAATTCACAAAACTTTGAAGATGTCAGAATTAAATGTTACGTTTATAAATTCACAAAACTTTGAAAATGTCAAAATTAAAAGTTACGTTTATAAATTCACAAAAATTTGAAAATGTCAGAATTAAAAGCTATGTTTATAAATTCACAAAACTTTGAAAATGTCAAAATTTAAAATCACTTTTCAAAAGATTTAGCATACCCCTTTTCTTTTTGTGAAACCATATGGCATATAACTTGCGAATGATATAAGGTTGTATGCAAATGCTATGGTGTCCCCTACCCAAAAGGGAACACCAGTTATGCCTTTCAAAAAAGTGTTATGTCTTCGAGTGGTTTATTATGCCATTTTTTAAAAAGTATTATGACCTAATATTATAATAATAATAATAATAATAATAATAATAATAATAATAATAATAAATGTTATGCCGTTATAAAAAATGATATGTCATTTTGTGGTTTGTTATACCGTTTATAACCGATGTCTCCTTTAGGTATTGGAAAATATGTCCTAACAGCAGTATTTGTTTGAGGTACTGTATTACAGGGAAATGATTTTTATACTTCCCTATTTAATGAATACATCTTCATTTCTTGTCTCTTAGCTAGTGAAACCCTTGTATGTACTAACTTTTTTCATTCAAATACATAAAAACGAGTACATTTATTAAAAAAGAGAGTGGGAAAATCATTACCTTTATATTGAAAAGTATATGGTCCTACACAATGCCGAAGCACTAAGGTACAACTGGTGTAACTTGATCCTATCCATAGCTTGAAGCCAAATTTTGTTATCATGATCTCACGAAATAAAATTTTAATTGTCGATCCAAACTTGCTTCATGTGTAGGGAAATCTCAAACGCTATGAAAATACAAGTATTAGAATTACATCAAATTGAAAACAAGTCCACAATCAATCAATCACTAAAAGTTCAACTCAACTAATAGTTTTATTAAAGGGAGAAACAATCTCAACAAATACAAGAGGAATACCACCCATGTGCTCGGACCCCTGACCTTCTAGAGAGATCAATGCAGGTGCTCTAGCTAGCCAATTGAGTTAATCCCAATTGATGATAATGTATAATGAATGAGGCCATAATTTATCTTTTTTTATAAGTCATTCAGACTATTTGTAAAGCACCATAATAGAAGCAAGGACGTGAAAATGCTTTTCGAAAACATTTTGAATCAGTAAAAGTTCACGAGAATGAAGTTTGAAAACGAGAGTGTAGAGCAAAGGGAATTTTAGTGACAAATGTTATGCAAGGGACAAATGTTATGCCACATATTTCAACGACGGTGACTGTCGGCAGAGTGAGCAAGTGATGCTAGCTAGCTTTGGTCTATCGAGAAATTATTTTATGCTCCTGGTCATCCCTAGAGGCTAGAGCATGGCTCCACGTACAGGGGCATGGAATGATGACTCCGTTCCGTTAAAGCGGAGTGTCGGCATGCAGTTCCATCTGAGACGAGACGAGACTCCACGTACGTCGTCTCGTCAAACCTCACTCACTGCCGCTGGGTGAATGATTCAGTACGTGCTGTGCTGTGGTCGTCAACGACAGGAGTCCGGTCCAGAGACAACGATCGCTCTTAAAGGGAAGGAAGCAAGGAAGGAACTCGTGGTGCCACAGCATGCCTAACTGGAGGCGATAAATGTTCCCATCTTCTCTGAGCGCCGTTGGTCTGATTAACCTCGTGTGCCGACTGAGCTCTGAATGAATGAATGAACGAACGAGAGAGGTCACACCCAACTGTACGTGGGGCCTTTTTTTCACCTGTGGTGGGTACTACACTACTGGTGCTGTGCTTTTCAGTTTTACGCGAAAAGCACACTCAGTTCAAATCAGAATCCGGCAATCACAGGGTCCTACCTACTTTACTTACAAAACTTAAAAGCGACTAAAAACATAGTATAAATTTCGTAATTAAGCTTTTCATTGGCCTATTTACCATCAAAAAACTGCACACCGACGCATATCATATCGGTTCGGAACTATTGGCTGTGAGTAAATCCTAAATGGTTTATTGGTTTCGGACAAATTTGTGTGTTAATGTGTGTTGAATGTGAGTAGATCGATATGTACTGAAACTATCGTAAGAGTCCGCGTTAGTTTCAGACTTTCAGTACATATTTACTCTTATCGTAGAAATCATGCCTTAATTTATAGTCTCTTTGTCCCAATTTATACTTCTTCGGTCTCAATTTAATAGTCCCTCATTTTATTGTAATAATATTTTTTACAATCTGGATCTTGTTTGATAGATATCGATGAGATCTTCTGAACAATGCAAAAAATTTGAAAAAATTATTTTCGTAAATACATTATTTTTAATTTCAGAAATGGCAAATAAATACTTATTTTTAAAAAACCCTTAGCAGATCATAACAGTTGTTTCCGTAAAAAATGAAAGGTTGTCCTATCCAACTGATTTTTTGCTTTTACAATTATTTTTAAAAAAAACTCGAATGACAGATATCAGAAGAGTTTATAAATCTCAGGTCATCTCTAATCAATATCTATTTCTACAAACTATTAAAGAATGGATGTGATATATTAAGAGAATATTTTGTAATTTATCCCATCTGTTTTCATTTTTGTACTTTTTTGGAGAATTTTGGGGAAACCCATTATCATAGAGATTTTGGTCTCCAAAATTTGCTTTCGGATCTCCAAATATGGAGAGACCATACTTTCATTTTAGAGATCAAATCTCTAAAAAATACAATGAGTCCTTCAAAAGTCTCCCAAAAATTGAAGAAGATAGGGATTAAATTACAAAATCTTCCCATTATATCATATTCATTCTCTCTTTTGAAGAAATGGAGATGGGTTGGAGATGCTCTAATAGCCAATAAATCAACTGTCAGCGAAATCTAAAAACTTGGCATACTTTCAATTGATTGATTTGGTTGGATATCTCCGATAAATGTTCTACAATAATTTAATTTGTTTAAAAAAATGTAAATGTGTCTTTAACATTATTAATACATACGAAACATAGCTTCCCAGGTATAGTTTGAGGTGGAGGGTCAATCACAAAATTCATCCTAGTTAATCAAAGCTATTTGCTTATGAAATACTAAGATTTACCTTGATCGGAATCAGATCGTCGAGATCGATAACCACCGAATCGAATCATTTGTCTCTTGAAAAAGGGACTATCTTTATTTAGCCTTCATAAACTATTTGGGAGATCCAAAACTACTCAAATCATCGAGATAGAAACCGTCATGACCCATCAATACAATTGCAACAAGTAAAAACATACTTGAATATGATTTTTTTTTTTTTTTGATCCGCACATACTTGAATATGATTGGAAGCTCATTTCTAAGTAATTCAAATTCTCAACAATTAAAATCTACTACTCTTTCCGTCCCTAAATATTAATCACGTATGCCACTTCTTTTAGAAATTGTGCTTTTTTTAATCGGAATTCTTTTAGATCTATTACTATATATATATATATATATATATATATATATATATCGTATACGAGTTGTCATTTGTCGATAAAACTAATAAAACTATTTTACAAAGTACCCATAAATTTAAAATTGTCATGAAAAATGTTGCAAGTGATATGTTGTTTTCTAGGGAAACATGTTGCGTAATAAATTACATATTCTAATGCGAAATGAAAAAGATAATAATAATGTTGGTCCATGTTTATTATTTTAATTATCCTTTTGAAAGAGTAGGTAAACTGTAGGATTAACCCATGCTTTACCACACGTACAAGGGATCATACGATGGTGACATGTCAATTGCTTTCTAATGGGTAACTAATGTACGTTGTGAAAATTTACTTGACAAGTCGTAAGTTTTCACCTTCGAATTTAGACTTGGAAAATGTCAGGATTTAATCCAACTACATTACCAACCGATAACGGATGATATTATAACTCCAATCAAATATTACATCAAGATGAAAACTCGTCCTTAGATAAAAGACCAAGTAACCACGACGGCGAAAATTCATCTCACAGACTATACCCCAAACCAACTAAACCCTTTTTTCCTGCATAAACAAGAAACAACAAAAAACAACCCAACTGAGAGAAAACCTCCACAAAATGGAGAAAAATACACAAACCAACAAGAAAATGAAAAAAAAAAAAAACCTCGTCATCATCATCCACCAACATAGATCTCCAACTCTGGTAACCCAATCATGCACAAAAGTTCCACACCCACAACCGCACATCTAAACCACATCACCCGAGACGAGTCACTGGCAAAAATGATGGAGGAGGTCCAACGATAGAGGAACCAGGGAGACCAAGGCGTTGGGAGGCAAGAGGGGACAATGAGGGTGGAGAGTGATAAAAGGAGGGAAAAAGAGATTCCGATCGAAAGTCGACGGAGAAAAAAATCTCCTTAGGGGAGATTGTGCCCCCCCTCCCCCTCTTTTTTAGGATGAAAATCCTAGGGGGAGGGAGAGGGAAGGAGAAACAAAGAGGTGCAATGGCGAAGATTAGAGAGAGAGAGAGCCGCTTGCACTTGCGTACTCCACATAGATAAATTCTTAGAATCTTGAATGTTATGATTCTATGAAACCCAGAAAACAAATCAGAGAAAGAACAAAACACAAAGATATACAATATTTAACAACTGCCTACTCTACCAATTGATGCTAGCGTTCAATGTAGGAAAATAGTGCGGAAAAATCAATAAACGATTTTACTAATTTCTGAAAATTACAACATCAACATGAATCGCAAGATTACAGAATATGAAATGTAGACATAAACTGTAAAAGAGAATTAGCAATTCCAAATCAAGATCCGTTTTGTTCAACGGTGCCCTTAAGACAAATTCGCCACCTTACCGGTGCTGGAGGTTGTGTCGGTGTTCGTCTCCCAGGGTTGACTCGGTTACCACTCAGCCGCCGGAGTACCGCCGTAGACTGTCCGTCAAACCAACTTGTGTCTGTACTCTCTCTCTCTCTCTCGAAAAGAATAATTGTATTGTAGAAGAATGCTTTGGATTGTTTTCGGTGTGTTGAAACCAAAGGTAGAGGTCCCCTTATTTAGCTGAAGGAGGAGCCTTTACCATCAATACGACAATGAATACGAATATTCATGGAGGAGCCAATAATCAATAGGGAAATTGATTCCGCAATTCAATTCTGAAATAAAACTGATACAATTATTATTCTCAAAATTAAATACATAATCATGGATAATAACTCTGGGTAATCAACCCAATTTTGACCATTCAACCGTACACTGTTGTCGGTCCGAAACCCACTTTGAGAGACAATTTCTCATTCATCTCTCAATGGAATTTGGGCCCACCTTGTGCAGTGTGGGTCCCACCAAATTCTCTTTGGTTAAAATTCCATTTTTCCAACAATCCCCCACATGAATGAAATTGACTGAATCCGACTCGGGAGATAAAACTGATACGAGAGAGAGTACAATGGAAAAATTCCGCATAGGATAGGTAGCTTTTGGCCTTGAACCTTCCCTTGTGAATACCTATCGGATTTACTGGCTGACCAGTAAACATGTTGTCTTGAATTGTTCTGCCGTTTGTGTAAACCGAGACAACAGGCATCATATGGAACTTCTCCCAACACAGTATAGTTCTCACTGTTGGGTTCGTTTTAGCCATGACACCCCTTCCTGGTTTTGCAAGTATTTTCTCTAGAATTTCGCCTTCCTAAATTCTCAAAGAAGCGGCCCCACTTTATACTCACATAGGTGACCTTCTTATAAAGGGTATCATGCTATACCCCGCCTGGCATTCCAGTGCATAAGAGTCATTAAAAGCCAATGCTTAACCTGTTTCCATTTGTAGGTAGCACTATTTCGCACTATATGAATGAGCAAGAGAGCATGTCTCCACAGTGATCGTTCTCCGTTACTCGCAAGTAGGTTGTCCCATTGAACCTAGATCTTGGGATCTCCAGTCAGCTAGGTTGCATTTCCTTCACGGTAACACGAGCGTAGTAGGCTTTAGCCCCATTCCCTTCGATGCTTTCTCAACTAGCTCTTTGTTTAACCCTTTGGCTAGCGAATCCGCAATGTTGTCCTTTGACTTCACATAGTCAACAGTAACAACCCTAGTTGAGAGTAATTGTCTAATGGTATTGTGTCTACGACGAATATGCCTAGACTTACCATTATACATATTACTTTGTGCCCTTCCTATTGCTAATTGACTATCGCAATGGACGCAAATTGCTGGCACAGGTTTCGACCATCTTGGAATATCTTCTAGAAAATGGCGTAGTCATTCTGCCTCTTCAGTTGCTTTATCTAAAGCAATGAATTCAGATTCGATCGTAGAACGTGCTATACACGTTTGTTTTGAAGATTTCCAAAAGACAGCTGCACCACCAAATGTAAAGACATATCCACTCGTGGATTTCGAGTCTTTCATATCTGATATCCAGTTTGCATCACAGTACCCTTCTAGTACTGCTGGATATCTGGTGTAGTGCAGTCCCAAATCACGAGTATGCCTTAAATAGCGTAGTACTCTCACTATCGCTTTCCAGTGGTCATGCCCTGGATTACTCGTGTATCTGCTCAGTCTACTAACTGAATAGGTTATGTCGGGCCTTGTACAGCTCATCAAGTACATTAGACTCCCAATTATCCGAGAATACTCCAATTGGGATACCCCTACCCCCACATTCTTGGATAAGTGGAGATTCACATCCACAGGAGTCCTTGCTATATTTGTATCAGACTTGCTGAACTTCTCAAGAATCTTATCGACATAATGAGACTGAGATAGTGCAAGTCCATCAGATGTTCTAGTGCTTTTAACACCTAGTATTACATCTGCAAGACTCATATCTTTCATGTCAAATTTCGAGTTCAACATCTTCTTGGTAGATGTGATAATCTTATCATTACTACCAATAATGAGCATGTCATCAACGTAGAGACACAAAATGACGTACCCTTCGTCTGTGTCTTTGACATATACACATTTGTCACACTCATTGATTGTGAAACCACTTAACATCATAGCATTGTCAAATTTTTCATGCCATTGTTTTGGTGCTTATTTTAGACCATACAAAGATCTAATAAGTCTGCAGACTTTCCCTTTTTGACCTGGTGCAGAAAAACCCTCGGGTTGTTCCATGTAAATTTCCTCATCTAAATCGCCATTTAGGAAAACTGTTTTCACATCCAATTGATGTATCTCAAGATTTCGCAGAGCTGCAAATGCGATTATCATTCGAATAGATGTGATCCTGGTGATAGGAGAATAAGTATCAAAGTAGCCTAGGCCTTTCTTTTGTCTATAACCTTTAATGACAAGCCTAGTTTTGTACTTATCTATTGATCCATCTACCTTCATCTTCCTCTTGAAAATTCACTTGTAGCCCAAAGGCTTACTACCAGGAGGAAGATCCACCAATTCCCACGTATGATTTTGCAGAATGGAATCAATTTCACTCTTAATAGCCTCTTTCCACAAAGGACCCTCAGGAGAGCTCACAGCTTCCTTGAATGTCCGGGCTCACTTTCTAACAGATACGTTAGGAAGTCTGGACCAAAGGATGTTGATGTTCTAGCCCTTTTGCTACGTCTTGGCTCAACCTCAACTTCTTCCTCTTGGTCTTGACTGCTTTCATATGCAGTCTCCAAAGTCCGTTTCATGGAACTTGACTCTTTTATGGATCTATAAGGAAATATGTGTTCAAAAAACGTCACATTCCTAGATTCTATGATAGTGTTCTTGTCAATATCCAGTATCTCATATTCATACACAGAAAATCGATAGGCAGTACTGTTATGTGCATAACCAATAAACACACAATCAACAGTCCTTGGCCCTATCTTCTCCTTTTTAGGTGGAGGTACAGCTACTTTTGCGAGACACCCCCACATTCGAAGGTAACTGTAGGTAGGCTTCATACCTTTCCACATCTCATAAGAAGTCTTATTGACTTTCTTACGAAATACCTTGTTAAGTATGTAATTTGGGGAGAGGATAGCATCCCCCCACAAGTTCCGTGGCAACCCAAAACTTATCAACATAGCATTCATCATCTCTTTCAAGGTACGATTTTTCCTTTCAGCAATTCCGTTTTGCTGAGGGGAATAAGGTGCAGTGGTTTGGTAGATAATTCCGTGTTGTGCACAAAATTCTCCAAACGGTGATTCATTCTCACCACCTCGATCACTTCTCACCACCTTAATCTTTTTACTAAGTTGATTCTCAACTTCATTCTTATAAAGAATGAATTTGTCCAACGCTTCATCCTTGCTATTAAGCAAGTATACATAGCCATATCTGGTGCTATCATCGATGAAAGTAATAAAATACTTTCCAGCAGTTCACGTTTGGACATACTTTAGATCACACACATCAGTGTGAACTAAATCCAATGGCTCAGTGCTTCTTTCAACCGTTTGAAAAGAAGACCTGGTTAATTTGGCTTCAACACAAGTCTCACATTTGTGTTTTTTATCAATTTAGAAAGCTGGAATGTGGTCTAAGTTAATTAACCTTCGCAAAGCATCATAATTAACATGACCTAGTCTACCATGCCACAAATTGGAAGACTCAAGCAAGTAAGCAACTGGGGATTTTATTTTATTAATTCGTGGAATTACAATCATCACATTGAGCTTAAATAGACCACCAGTCATATAGCCCTTTCGCACATATACCCCAGCCTTGGTGACAGTCACCCTGTCCGCTTCAAACACCATGCGGAAGCCATGCTTGCTCAGCAGAGAACCGGACACCAGGTTCTTGCGAATGTCCGGCACGAACAGGACATTGTTGAGAGTTAACTCCTTGCCATATGTCATCTTCAAGATCACCTTGCCTTGACCCTCCACTTTAGAGGTTGCAAAGTTTCCCATGAACAGCTTATCGCCGTTTGTAACTGGCTCGAAGGAGGTAAACAGCTTCTTATCACAGCAAATGTGGCGGGTAGCTCCAGTATTAACCCACCATTCTTGAGGGTTTGACCCCACCAAGTTCACCTCAAAGACCACCGCTGACAGGTTGACATCAGAGCCATCCTCCAGTTCTGCCAAATGCGCGCGTGCCCTTGGGTTCGGAGGCTTGGTGCACTCTGAAGCACGGTGCCCAACCTTGTCACAATTGAAGCACTTACCTTGAAACTGAAACTTTTTCTTGGCAACGCCTCCTTTAGGTCCCAGCTTGACCTCTTAGCCATTCTACTTGTCAAACTGTTTCCCAGACTGCTTTCCAGATTGATGCTTCTTCGTTTTCGAAGACTGGCCATGCTCCACAACATTAGCCTTGGCGGCGTAGGTGCTCCCTACCCTCCTTTCAGCCATCTTATTGTCCTTCTCAATGCGGAGCCTAACAATAAGATCCTCCATCATCATAGCCTTTCGCTTGTACTTCAAGTACAACTTAAAGTCTTTCCAACCAGGGGCAGCTTTTCTATCATGCATGCCACTTGGAAAGGCTCACACAGCAGCATCCCTTCGGTAGCAATTTCATGCAAGATCACTTGGAGTTCTTGGACTTGACTGATCACAGTTTTCGAGTCCACCATCTTGTAGTCCAAAAACAGGCCGACAACAAATTTCTTTAATCCAGCATCCTTGGTTTTGTACTTTCTGTCTAGGGACTCCCACAATTCCCTAGTCGACTTCTTCATACAGTACACGCTGTAAAGTGCATCGTGCAAGTAGTTCGGAACATAGTTTTTGCACAAGTAGTTGTTCTCTTTCCAAGTGATTTGTTCCTCAGGACTTGCATGTCTTGCTCATCTTCAACAACGACAGGTGCATCCTCACTCAAAAACCTCGCAAGGCTCAGAGTCGTGAGGTAAAACAGCATCTTCTGCTGCCACCTCTTGAAATCCACACCAGTGAGTTTCTCGGGTTTCTCCCCGTGGTTCACAAGACCGCACACACTGCCGTTGGGATTGGAGGATTCTGAGCCAAAGTCACGGGAGGTTACCCATTGTTGCCATTGGGGTTCCCGTTGCCACTTCCATTTCCAGTTTCAGTTAACATCTTTTCTAAAATTTAAGATCAAACACAAATAAGTTACAAGATCTTAAACAAAAAAAATAGCCCACACAGCCTAATCTTTTGAACTACAAAGATTGGAATTGGAAAACCCAAAGCCGAGAGTAGTAGAAAACAAAGTTTGATCACTGTTTTACAAAATAGTAGCGTCAAAATTTTGAAATATCTTGCGGTTCTGGAGGAACAAAATGTTAGTCCACAGTCAAATATAAGAAATGAACTAATAAAGTCAAAAGGTCAAATAAATATGCATTGATGCCCCTAAAAGTAACTGACAGAAACTTTTATTGATCCACAAGTTATTAGAAAAATCAAAATTTTCCCATCCACGTATTCAAAGCACAACAAAGCTGTAATTTGCCTTCACTCAAAATCCCTTTACTACTGTTACAAAACTATGAAGTTTGTAAAGTCAAACAAATATAACTCAGTAATCAAGTTTATAACAATTAGCTTTTTAAAACCCAAATAAAACTATAACAGTTTTCCATTTTACCCGTAACTGACTATTCAATGTAAAATTCAAAACCAAATTTCACTAAACAGTAGAGAACTAGTATCACCTTTTCACTGGCGGAAATAAAAACTTTTTATAAAACACCCTTACAAAAGCTTTAGGAATAAGGGAAAATTTGTCTATTGCATGCCAGTTCTAACACTATTATGCCATTACTAGAAACTATCCAAAAACAACAACTGTTTTCGAAGCACAATCCAAAAGCAAAAGGATTATGACACAACAGAGTCAAAAAGTTCAGAATATCAAAACCATGTACTAATCAGTAGAGGACAAAAGAGTAATTCAAAAACTATGAACACATATAGCGGGTCACAACTGTGTAGTACAAGCATGTGATACAGAAGCAAACAACAATTTTCCAAAGATGTTACTGAAGTTAATTTCAAGGAAAGACCAATTCAAGAATATACTTTGAAAAGTCAAAGCAATAGAACAAAACTCTACTGTTACGAAATTGTGAGATGTGTTACGAAATTGTGAGATGTAAACAGTTAGAGACAATTAGCATGCAAGAACTAATCAAAACATGAGCACCCTACTATTCACATAAAACACAAAACAGATCCACCACTATGATTATGCAATGATTATGCAAAAGGCATGCTACTTTTTGTGAAAAAATCCAAAACTGTTTTTCCAGAACAGACCACTAGTGGGCAAAACTCTTAAGTAACCCGAGGGGAAAAAACTTTTTTTCCCTTTTCCTCTTCAAAATCTGCTCGTAACAGGAATTCCAAAAACTGTTTTTTCAAAATAGAACCGAAACTATTTTTCCAAAAGGAAAGAATTTGTCTTAAGATTGTAGGAAAATAGTGCGGAAAAATCAATAAACGATTTTACTAATTTCTGAAAATTACAACATCAACATGAATCGCAAGATTACAGAATATGAAATGTAGACATAAACTGTAAAAGAGAATTAACAATTCCAAACCAAGACCCGTTTTGTTCAACGGTGCCCTTAAGACAAATTTGTCGCCTTATCGGTGCTGGAGGTTGTGTCAGTGTTCATCTCCCAGGGTTTACTTGGTTACCACTCAGCCGCCGGAGCACCGTCGTAGACTGCCCATCGAACCAACTTGTGTCTGTACTCTCTCACTCTTGAAAAGAATAATTGTATTGCAGAAGAATGCTTTAGATTGTTTTCGGTGTGTTGAAACCAAATGTAGAGGTCCCTTTATATAGCTGAAGGAGGAGCCTCTACCATCAATACGACAATGAATACGAATATTCATGGAGGAGCCAATAATCAATAGGGGAATTGATTCCACAATTCAATTCTGAAATAAAACTGATACAGTTATTATTCTCAAAATTGAATACATAATCATGGGTAATAACTCTGGGTAATCAACCCAGTTTTGACCATTCAACCGTGCACTGTTGTCAGTCCGAAATCCACTTTAAGAGACAATTTCTCATTCATCTCTCAATGGAATTTGGACCCACCTCGCGCGGTATGGGTCCCACCAAATTCTCTTTAGTTAAAATTCCATTTTTCTAACATTCAATTGGCCAAAACTCTTGCATCTCATTATGAGATCAGGAATTCGAATCTTTTCACCTGCGTGTGGGTGTTTTTTCTTTAGAGAGATTTTTTCTTTTTTTCTTTGTACTTTGTTCTTTGTTTTTTCTCTATGATGGTTTTATTTCTGGTATTAGGCCCCGTTCCATAAACCTTTTTAAAAAATAAGCAGTTTATTTCACATATTCAAACTCAAAAATTCTGTAAATAAAAAATATTTTTTTAATTTTTTTTGCACTGTATTAAAGATCTTGATGAGATCTATTAAACAAGATCCATATTGGTAGAAAAATTATTTGCGTAAATACATTATTTTTGAACTTAAAATTACATTCTTAAAAAATAAGTACTTATTTTACGTTCCGAAATGGGGCTTTAGTTGAATTGTTGGATTTGGTTATCCTTGAAAAATTCTAAACCGACTTCGCTTTTAGAGTTTTCTTTATTGTATTTCCCTTCCACATAGGCCCTCATGTTGATGTGGACATATATTATCACCTTTTTGCATCACAAACTTTGCAATGCAATATCTTTTACTCTCTCCGTCCCACTTTGTTCCGCCTGTTTCCTTTTTGGAACATCTCAAAAAATTGTCTATATCTCACAATCTATAATGTTTTTTATGATTTCGAAAACTTTGTTTAATAAAATAAATTGAGATCTATCAAACAAGATCCATATTGAATATATAAAATATTATAAATTGTGAGATATAGACAATTTTTTGGGACGTCTAAAAAAGGAAACAGGCAGAACAAAGTGGAACGGAGGGAGTATTATGTATATTTATTTTTTGTGCAATTTATATTTTTAAAACCTATTCAAGAGATCTATCAAACAAGACTCATATTAGATTTAAAAAAATTTATGAGTGTGAATTGGCTGTTATAGAGGGTGTGAGTTACTGTAAATGAGTGTGAATTGTGTATAACAAGATGTGCGAATTGTGTATAACAGGATGAATAGTTTGTTATTGTGGGTGTGAATTGTTGTGTATATTTTGGGTGTGAACTATTTGTTAAGAGCCCTGTTATTCGCAAGGAAGATTTGTAGAGAATCACATAAGGAAAAAGGCGTTTAGGCCCATTCTGGGTCCCACAAAAATCTAGAAAAATATCAATAAATTTTTCAATATTATTTTATGGGGCCCTGTAAAAAATCAACTCTAACAGATATTGGTAAGTGTTACTTTTGAATTCGTAGGGGCGACTTTTGGATTTGAAGTTCGCCCGTACAAATCCAAAAGTAATAGTTACCGATATCCATTAGAGCTGATTTTTTACAGAGCCCCATAAAATAATATTCAAAAATTTATGGATATTTTTCTAGATATTTGTGGGACCCGGAATGGGCCCAAACGTGTTTTTTCTTACGTGGTTCCCTGCAAATCTTCATTGAGATTAGATTTTTTGATTTTTTAATCAATGTGTGAATTATTGTATATGAGTGTAAATTGTGTATACAAGGAGTAGGAGGATGCCAATTATTTTTTTAGAAATGTGAATTGTGTAAAACATGAGTTTAAGGTGGTATGAATTGGCAGTTATAGGGGGTGTTACAGAGGGTGTGAATTGTTGGTTATAGAATGTGTGAATTATCTGTTATAGAGGGTGTGAATTATCTGTTATAGAGGGGTGTAAATTATTTTGTATGGGTGTTAATTATGTATAAGAGGAGGTATGGATTGTCTGTTACAGAAAAGTGTGAATTATTGCATATGAATATGAATTTTGTATAAGATGAGATGTGAATTGTCTCTTAGAGGGGTGTAAATATTGCATTTGAGGTGTGAATTATTTCACTTTGGTGGGAGTGAATTGTCCAGAGGGGATGAATTCTTCATTAAGAAATATAAATAAATGTTTTTACACATACATAATTAATTTCATATCGAAAATGAATTTTATTTAAAAGATCTCTTCTAGTAGATTTCTATTTTTTTTTTTTTAATTTGGATATGCACAGCACAGTTATAAGTGTTTAAAGTTTTAGATATATATGAATTGGGAGGGAGATCCTGTCCAGTATGGGGTTACCCTCCAATCCAGTCCAGTTCGGCCTTTTGTGGGCTCTTTTTGGGTTCACAACAATGATCGGAACCGTTTACATTTTAGAGCTCGTTGAGACCAACGACCATACCAAAAATCATGTTGATCTAATACCGTTTGGTATCATCTCAAAATGTATTAAGTTTTGAAAAAATTTGTTGAAGGGTTGTAATCCTGTGTTTCTCACCTTTTTTTTGACAACATTAATGCATTTTGAAATGATACCAAACAGTATTTGATCAACGTGATTTTTGGTATGGGCATTACAATCTAATGTTCGATCTACATAGGATAATTTTCCTAATGTTAGCGTTGTACATTGGGAAAAATGGCCTAGAAGGAAGTGCAGTGTTGCGGAGAGGGCTTCGAGGATATAATGTTACAAAACAGGCTTGGCTTGGAAGAAATTTCGTGGACTCTCATAATTGTTGTAGTGTTTTAGATTTGTACTTTGTACTTCATCTATGATGTAAATGATTTATTCTATCGATTGATAAAAAAAAAAAAAATTTGCCTACTCCAATTGCATACTCTTCGAGTGCCACATCAATTCGCTATTATCAATATAGGAAGGAAAATTATTCAATGCCTCCGAAGTACCATCACGTGGTGTACCAAACTCTTCCTCCACCAAAGTGTGGTGGGAAAAAAATTTAGGGACATGGAATAATTACTCATATAGGACACCCTCTCCGTCTCTACAAGTACAATTTTTTTTAATCAAGGATATGATGTTCTAACTCTAAAAAAACTGATTCAGGGCTTTATTGGACAGAAGTCACGACCATCCAAACTGAATATACGTAAGTCTCGTCACGACTGTCCGAAAGGGAAAACACAAGCGACTGTCCAGACAGACTTCGTCCTGAGCCCATCTTGAGACCGTAACTCCTTCTTGAGTCCGTCTTGATCCCTACCTGACAGCAACAGCTTCAAGCGCAGAAATTGGCTTCACACCCAACATCAAATAACTACTAACTACCTATATTACAGGAATTATTAAAAAAAAAAAACTTAAAAAAACTATGGGTAATGTAGAATGAATCGTGTGGGACCCATCTCGAGATTCCAAACAAATGATTAAAATTGTCCAATTTGTTTTTAAGAAATATTTTTAAAAATTCTTATAAAAAATCAGCTCATTCAAATATGAATAAAGGTTGATCCCTGGTGGAATAAAAAATAGATTAAATCGATCAATCACTTTTGAATATCCATATAAGCTAATTTTTTGCAAAGACTCCTGAATTAATATTTAAAAAAATTTTGAATGGCTCCGATAATTAATGTGGAACCTCGAGATGGGTCCACACCAAATGGTGTACCCACTGCCCATAGTTAGGCTCAATTATCAAGTGGTATTGCCGTTCAAAAAAAATTATCAACGGTATTGGGTCCTTTACAAATTACAATCATACCAATCGTTTGGAATATATTAGTCGTGCACCTACACATATGTGCAACTATTGACGGTAGAGCATTACGTTTTGATGTCAGAGATCCACTGAATAATTTCCCGAGCAAGTAGTTTCTGTTTTTCTATTCTCTCCATATTGCATACAGTAGTAAGGAGCAGGTCCACCTCAACGGGTCCTCGAACCTCGAACCTCGAACCTCGCACCTCAATAATTTCCCGGGTTGATACTTGATAGTATTAAGGGGAGGGCAGACTCGAACGGTTCAGAACCTCGCACCTCATGCATAGGGGTAAGAAGCCGTGTCAATTGCACTCACGCCCCACTTGCCAATTTTTAGAATGCTAAAAGAATTGACATTTGATAACAAATACTCCTTACGTCTCAAATTTTTGGTTCTCTATAATTTTACGTGTAATTTTTAATAAATTATATCTTTCAATGTATATTATTTAAAAAATTCAATATGTATCTTATTTTATAGATTTCAATTACTTCTATAAAATAAGTTTTTCAAAAACATAAAAAAAAAATATATACATTGAGAGATATAGATAATTAAAAATTACACGTAAAACGTATAGGACCAAGAATTTGGGACGGATGAAGTAAATAAAAATATTTGTGAACATACAAGAGAATATGTGGAACAAAAAAGTTTTGACTTTTTTTGGACACTGTTTGCTTATTACAATTGCCCCATGGCCGATTTTTAGAATGCTTAAATCACAGCCTTTTGTCAGCATTGGAAATTTGGAACTTATTTGGGCTCTCAAGATCACATCTCCTCCCCTAAAAAAAGAAGCTTGATTTTAACTAACCATTACTAGTTCTTTAAAATCCTACTATTACAAGTTAGAGCCTTGTGAATGTACTAGCCTAATCCAAGTTTTAGGTAGGGCAACCTCAATTCTAACCTAAAACAAGAGCACCTCTCTCTAACTCTAAAATAGTCATTACACTTTCTTTTTTCCTTCTCCTTGGGTTTAATATCTAAATTTGGGCGGCGGGAGGGGATGAACCAATCCCTGCCTTCAGATCTAATTTCTCTTTCCCCTTCTCCACCAAAACCGTTTGTCGTTCGCCACCACTCCGCTTCTGGGTTCGCAATCGTGTGGTCTCTAGCTTGGGAGTTTGATCGGTAGAGGGCTAGGCAAGAAAAGGGCTGCTCAATGACGGAGGGAAGTGTATTTTTTGCTTTATTTCATTTTTGTCTTGATTTAGTTCGGTTTATGTCCGGATTAGTTCGGTTTATGTATGGATTTAGCTTGGCGGTTTGTTTGTCATGTGCTTGATATTAATTTTATTTTCTACATACTTGATCTCACTAGGCAAGTTTGTAATTAGAGCTCCACATCATGTACTCTGATTGCCCTCTATAATAGTTTGTCCGGTCTGTAGATGCTCATTTGCCTCCATTGGATTCCTCTCTAGCTATTGTGTAAGCTTTCGCCTCACAATTGAATACAACTTCTCACACTTGCCAAAAAAAAAGCGAGAATATACAGGCCTTCTTTAACAAAAATTTGTTCATACATGTATTACATTCCTCTTACAGCCCGTCATTTGAGTGTGTGTGTATACAAACACACGAGTATTAGATCAACTATATATATGAGGTATCTCATATTCTATGTTTGGTTAGAATTCTTCCACTCTAGATTCAAACACATAATATACACACACACACCCTTTGTCCCATTTTCTTTGGACTTTTTCGATATTTTTGTGTCATTCTTTAAATTCTTGTATCTTTCAATACGAATCTAAAAAATATGAAGTATGGATCTTGTTTGATAGTTCTTGATTAAATTTATAATACAAACTTTTCAAAATTATGAAATATGTTATAAATTGAAAAATATAAGAGTTTAAAGAACGGCGGAAAATATCAAAAAAGACCAAAGAAAATAGGAATGACAGAGTATAACTAAAAAATATGAGATATAAAGGTACCATATGGATTTATTTAGTGAGCTTCTAATAAAGACTTTAAAATGCGGACCTCATAGTTTGGAGCTTTCCGTGTCATATTTTGATTATTCAAATTGTTCAACTTGTTTAGAACATATTTTTAAGGGTACCCACGAGAAATAGCTCAAATGTGACTAGAAAGTGCTTGATCCAAACAATATGTAAAAAGGGAAAATGACGGCCTAGGACGTGTTTTGATAATTAATACCCTCCAAGAATAAGCTAAGAACATTTATTAATGTTGAAAATGTCCTTGGATCAAGCACTTCGGGTCATATTTTGAGCTAATTTCTCGTTGATGCCCCTAAAATATGTTCTAAACAAGTTGAACGATTTGGATCATCATAATATGACCATGAAATGAAAAATTCGTATTTTAACAAAATAAGGGATCCCTTACTAGAAAGAAACTGTTATTATTACTAATTACGTCATTATTAGTTTTTTTTTTGTCAATCGATAGAAGAGATCATTTTATGTCAAATATGAAGTACAAACCCTAGACAATTCATTAATTGTGAGAGTCCACGAGATAATCAAATCCAACAACTCAATCAATACAAAAAATAAGCCCATTATAGGATAGAAACAAAGAAATAAAAAAAAGTCCTCTAAGAAAAGAATACTCACACGCAAGTAAAGAGGCTCAAACTCTTAACCTTCTAGCGAAATGTAAGAGTCCTGACCAACAGAACTAGCTTTAGTTAGTTATTAGTGTTCGATTCTCTTTTGTGTTTTTTGGGCTTTTCGTGGAAAATTGACAAGATTATTGTCGGTACTCCACCCGTGCGACTTGTTTGGAAATGGATGATGGGACTTTAATTAATTAGGTCAATTAATTGTAATCGCTTTCGAACACGTAAACGGTGATTTTTTGACATCATCCCTATCTCTCTAATTAAACAAAAGATTATGCTTTTCGTGCTTACTTTTACAAAGCTTAATTAATTGCGTGACGCTATGATTACTAAAGCAGAGTTGAGAACTTTTTGGCACTTTTTGACAAAAATTAGCTTGTTGGCTGTCGCAAGAATAACTTATGCCTAACAGTATTATCTTTTTGAAAGAGAGAGAAAGGGCATATATATATATATATATATATATATATATATATATATATATATATATATATATATATATATATACAGTTGGGTTCTGGTCAGGAAGCCCTGACTGAAGCTCACATCCGCACCTCCCATATACGCCGTTGGATTAAATCCAACGGCTGGGAAATAAAAAGGGTCTCTCGGCTTCTAAAGGGTAAACCAACACCCACCCACGCGCCTTATCATTTTCTTCACGCGTAAAGAGAGAGAGAGAGAGAGGAACGACGAACGACGAACCAGAACGACGAACCAGAGAGCCCGACGACGACGACGACGAACACACCAAGGTATCTCTCTCACTTTCTATCTCTTGCTCTTTCTCTGTCGATCTCTCGGTATGTTTCGTACCAGAAATTTGGGCACAACGATTCAAACCAGATGGGGTATTAGGGCTCTCTCTGGCTCGTTCTCTCTCTCCCCATGTCGACTAGGGCTTTTTCCATGTCGATTAGGGCTGTTTTTTCTCTTACTCGAAATTAGGGGGTTTTTTTCTTCTTTTGCTTAATTAGGGTAAAAGAAACCACATCCATGACGAAAATTAGGGCTTTTTGTTCTGTTAGGGTAAAATTAGGACATTCAGAGATTGATTATCATCTCTGGACTGACATCGATAACCTTTGGCAACAGACGGGAATTTGAACACTTCATAATGCGTAAATTAGTTTTGAAGTATCAAGAGGTCTTGGAGTAGTATAAAGTAGGGCTGGGAAAAGGATTTTTTTAGAAGTTTCCATTACTTTTTTGCCTGTGAGATTTACCTGGGAATATCAACGACTGCCTTAAAGTGAACTCATTGAGTCCTAAACATCCAGATATTGATAATCAAAGCCCTAATTAGGGCATTTTGTTCTGTTAGGGTAAAATTAGGACTTTTTGTTCTGTTACTTGACTATTGAAGTACTAAAGAATTGGAAAAAAAAAAAGCTTGGGAATTGATTGTCATCTTTGGACTGACCAATTAAGTGTGTTATCCGTGATTGCCCAAGTTGTTAATCATTTCCTGTTCTTAATTAATTGGGGATAAATGAGGATACAGTAGTTGTTTATCTCCGTATTGAACTCTCAGAGTTATAGTTTGAAGGACGTTTGTATTTTCCAAACATTATCCAAATCTTGCCAGTTCAGTAATTTTTAGATCATGCATCAGTTTCTTGCCTGATTGGTTGTGTCAGTGATGACTTCAGTATTAGTTACTACTATCATTATTTATTTGTAACCGTGTTCAATGGCCAAAATGACGTAAATTTGCTCCTAGTTGGTAGAGATGTCTTCTTCTTCCTCCCATTTCAATAGCATAATATCGTAGGGCTTTGTTTGGAAACTCAGAGCAAGGCAGACAACGACGATTACCCACGACAAGGAAGGACGACGAAGACTCCTGACAAACAAGGTATATCTAAGCGTGTGAATCCCAGGAATCTTGAAACCAAAAATTAGGGCTTTTTTGATTGCTTTTGACTGGTTAGGGCTTTTGTGATTGAATGCGAAATTAGGCACTTTTATCTTCTTCTTTTTCCTCTTTCCTTTGATTTTGGGCTTGCTTTCCGGGTCCTGTTGGTATTTGCATGATTGACTGAAAGAGATTTTAAGTTGTTATTTGTCATTCATTTGTAATGCAATGCGTACCCATTTTTTGTTATTTTGTGATCTCTTGTTGTAGGGTTTTCAGCGATTTAAGATCAATGATAATTGTTGTCTTTATTTTTTGTTGCTTTCTTCATATTATGAGTTAGTTGTGTTTCAGGATGGAAAAACGCGAGGTTGACAAGATGGCGACGTCTGGAGATAAAGATGGAGGAAATGGCAAGGCAATAGAGATGTTGTATTTGAATATTTGGAAGATTGACGAACTGTAATTTAGATACATTTATTTTGAAAAGATAACTGTATTAGGTGTGGATTACTCGCTGGAAAAGCAGAGTAGTTTCATTTTATTTTTGAACGGCAGAACTTGTTTCCTGCATGCTTGTCACTTTGCCTCTTGTAATGTTGAAGGGTTTTGGTTTTGGAAATGGAGTAGCTTTCTTTCTTTTAGTGCCCATGAATGAATAACTTACTTCTTTAACAAAAGGCCGTCACTGATAGTGTGGTGGATTTGCCTCTAAAACTTTTGATGTTTGGAGTTCTACTTTTCAATTAAAGTTCTGTATACTTCATTGTCAGAATCGAGTGTGTAAGTTCCGTATCATATTGTTGAAGTTGTAGAAAAATTTTCACCCGAAGTAGTACAAAGTTACTATACAAGTAGAGCAGAAAATTTCACCCCAGGAAGTGTCAACCTTTTCACAAGCCTCAGCATTACATACTCCATTAAATTGACCACTTAAAATGAACAGTCAATTTTAAGGAGGCTAGGAACCCTGTTTTTAGAAGAAAATCATGTTGACAGACAAATATGAAGAATTGATTTTCCGGACGCAAGGGTCTAAACCTTCAACAGCAGCCGCATCTATCTTTTCCTTTGCAGTCATTAGTTCCAAGGGGTCTTGCACAATGACAACAGAGCCAGTCGAACTACTATGAGACTTGTCCCTGGTCACTCTATCATTATCAACCTTAACAATTGTGTTCTTGTAAAAAAATCTAGTAAAGGCTTAGCAAGGAGAAAAAGGGAAGACAGGGAAAGAGGAATTTGTTCCTTCATTCTTGCCAACATATCTAAGCAATTGAACATAATGTCAACACAGTTGAGTTAGCTATACAACAAAATAGCAAGGGAACAATTACAACGTATTTCATATCATCTACGGCAGGTATTTCAGGTTCCTCGTGTTCGGAACAGCTACTACGTTCTTCGTAAACCACACAACAATGTATACAACTCCTTGGTCAAGACTGAAATTTTTCTTCGCATATCCTTGTTGTCAGCTTCCAACGTATCTTTTTCCATGACCCTTTCGAGGTCAATCCAATAGAAGAAGCCACATGCACTAGGTAGCTGGATAATTTTTCAAAAAATGACATTAGTCATAAGTGCATGGAATAAATAATCAATAACCAAAAAAAAAAAAGCACATTACTTTATAGTTTATACAACCTAGGAATCTTCAAAAAGACCCAAACTTTGTGGATGCACAGGTTACCTGTAAACTTTAGTGCTATGATGGCTTTAAATGTTCCAGTTAAAACAATGGCTTCAATTCTGTACAAAAGTTACTATTTTGTGTATTAATCTTACTACATTTCTAGCTCAAAAGATCTCAAACCAACTAATACCCAGCCATTTCTATTTTGTGTATTAATCTTACTACATTTCTAGCTCAAAAGATGTCAAACCAACTAATACCCAGCCATTTCCAGCTGTTTCTCCACAAAAAAAAAACTAGGAATTTAAATTGAAACACCGCAAAAGAACTATAGCCATAAACAGAATGACACCAAAAAAGAGTACCCCACGTCTACCTAGCAACCAAGCAAACATACGGTGTTTCTCTGTTTTTACAACCACATATATACCTAAGAACAAAAAGTCCTAATTTTACCCTAACACAACAAAAAGCCCTAATTTCGGCCGTGGATGTGGTTTCTTTTACCTTAATCGAGCAAAAGAAAAAAAAAAAACCCTAATTTCGAGTTTCTGAAAAAACAGCCCTAATCGACATGGAAAAAGCCCTAATCAACATGGGGGAGAGAGAGACAGTTATATTTTTGGTTCGAAAAAGCCCTAATCTGCGGAGATAATCTGAGTTCAGATGGACAAAGAAATAGCGAGAGATAGAGAGAGAGATACCTCGGAGTGGTCGTCGTCTTCGTCCTTCCTTGTCGTGGGTAATCGTCGTTGTCGGTCTTGCTCTGAGTTTCCAAACAAAGCCCTACGATATTCAAAGAGAGAGTCGAGTTCCAGATCTTGCATTTAAAAAAAAACCCATTTTTTTTGTTCGAAACAGAAAAAATCGAAAAAGCCCTAATCTGTGGAGATCGACAGAGAAAGAGAAAGAGCGAGAGATAGAGAGTGAGAGAAATACCTTGGTGCGTTCGTCGTCGTCGGGCGTAGCTCTGCTTCGTCGTTCTCAGAAGAAATCGTACTCAGAAGAAATCGCCTCCTTTCTCTCTCTCTCTCTTAACGCGTCGACTGAAGAAAAATGAGAAAGGCATTGATAAGGCGCGTGGGAGTTTTGGAACCATTTTTATTTCCCAGCCGTTGGATTAAATCCAACGGCTTATAAGGGAGGTGCGGATGGGAGCTTCAGTCAGGGCTTCCTGACCAGAACCCAACTGTATATATATATATATATATATATATAAGGTTTTCTCCTAAGGACTACCGTAAGTTAAGCAAAAATGCAGACCTCCCTCCTAGCAGATCCAACGGCTGAGCTCTAAAAACCAAATTCACGGGTTAAAAAGGGGCACTGTTCACGGGTTATATCAAAACGGGTTAAAACACAAAACGGGTCCTCATTACTCATCACGCGGACAGAAAAAAGAGAGCGAGAAAGAGGGAGGCGATTGGCGATTCAGAACAACGAAGAACGTAGAAGAAGAAGAACGATCAGATTCAAGGTCTCTCTCTCTCTCTCTCTTCTGTAGGGTTTCGGACTAAGTTAGGGTTTCGAACCAACTGGGAACTAGGGTTAGGGATTCGAAATTGAACCCTTAATTCGAAATTAATTCGAACCAGTTGGGGTTTGTTGAGTTTTGGGATCAAATCTATGGTATGGATTTGTATGTGCCTTTGTTTGGGCATTTTTTGCTCCTGATACAGAGCATCAAAACGGAACACCATGCCAGAGGTTTGGGATTGTTGCCGATAAAAAAGAAAAAAAATTGGGATGGGATTTTTTTATCCTTGGGAGACTTATACGGGTAATGTTTAGGTTTTTTTGTTCTTATTGATTTCCATTTCAATAACTGCGCTAATTTGGTCTTTATTGATTTTCGTTTCATGTTTAGGTTTTTTTTTGTAATTTTTTTTTGAAAAGGTGTTTTTTTTTGTAATTGAATTCTCAATTGATGTAAGAAACTGAACCGCTATGCAATTCCAATTTTATCGTTTTATTTATTTTGTATTTGATGATGAAAATCAGACTGATTGGGTTGGGTATCTCTACTTACTAATTTCGGTTAGTATATTTTTTGGGCAAAGAAAAAATGTTTGGGAATGAAAATATGTGAGAATGGCCGTATCAGTGGGAGAATTCGACTACGTCTAGTCAAATATAGTAGCAGGAGTAGTTTAATTTCCTAGTTATTCCCGTTCATTCAACTACAGTACTATAATTTAGGAATCTGCAAAGTGAACTTTTCATTTCTGGAAAAAACAAAAATTTTATCTTTCCTTGTGGAGGAGGCCTGGAATCTAAGGAATCAGAGATTCGAAATGTATTTCTAATGTCAGAAATCACTTCCAACCAGAAATGTATTTCAAGGTCTCCTTTCCACCTAAGGAAATAAGTTTATTTTTCTAGCCCTGCATTTTCCCCATTGCTTTCTCCACCAAAAAAGTGTATGCTTCTGCCTTTGACCTGCCCCAAAAAGAAGGTAGTCCAAGATATTTCGAGTCTCCCTTCAAGAGATTAACTCCCAAAAAATCACAACACAACTGTTTATCAAAATCATTCATATTGGAGGAGAAAAAAACTCCAGATTTCTCAAAATTTAAAATCTGACCAGAGGCTTTACCATATTCTTCCAACACACCCTTTATCACACAACATTGTTTCAATTCAGCTTTTAAAAAAAGAATGGCATCATCAGCGAAAAAAATATGCGATAACGTAGGACAATTTCTATTAATATGCATACCTGCTAATTCTCCACCGTCTATCCCTGCCTGGATAAGTTTCGAGAGAACGTCTTTGACCAACAAGAAAAGATAGATAGGGGGAGAGTGGGTCCCCTTGCCTTAAGCCCCTTTCCGGACACACATTGGTTTTAGCTTCTCCATTCGCCATAACTGTAAAGCTGACTGAGGATACACACTCCATAACCCAATTAACCCATTGATCCGCAAAGCCCATCTTTTTCATCACCGCCTCAAGGAAATCCCACTCCACCCTGTCGTATGCTTTATTGAAATCCAACTTGACTGCCATGAAACTTTCTTTTCCTTGTTTTTTACGATTAAGGAAATGAAAAGCCTCGTGAGCAACCAGAATGCTATCTTGGATCATTCTTCCTGGAACAAAGGCTGATTGGTTTGGAGAGATGATAGGCTTCAAAATCCTTTTCAACCGGTTTGCTAACACCTTTGTAATAACACCTGACATAATTTGCTCTTCTGTCTTCCACACTCATACTTCATGCCTAATGTGTCTGAACCGTTCATGTATATTTTAAGGGTCTTTTCTTTGTCTCTAACACAACCCGTTTAACAGAAAAGCAAGAAATCTAAACTACTCGGGTATAAGGGATTCGGATGTAGTGGGTGTGGTATGAAATTGGGCTACCACTCAGAGAGCAAGAAATCTATCACCTAAATGCATGAGAGTATGAGGTACTTAGGTCATCCACAGTGATATAATCAAAAGCAAATTATTTTTAAAGTTAACAATGTTGGTATAAAAAATGGCTCACAATGGTATAATCAAACTTAACAACATTCTTAGAAATAATCAAATTTTGGACTTTGAATAACCAAAACTAGCAACCTTTTTCAATAATCAAAATTTGTGGATCAAACACCATATAAGTTAATTGGTTTCAAAATTGTTTACACACATGTTTCAAATGGTATTTTCTTCTCCGCCTGCTCCATATCTCATTCTCTTTATCCACAAACTGTTTCTCTTTCTTTCCCTTCAAAAGTGAAGCTCATATCTTTTGATCATCTATAATTCAACTCATTGTCGCTAGATTCAGGTATTTCACTTTTTTTTTTCTCGTTTCTATTTTATTCTTTTTTTGTTCCTTTCCCTGTGATTGAGTACATGAAGAACCTTACATTCTTTTCCAAATTCAAAAGCACATCTGTTTTTTTTTTTTGAGTACATGAATTTTTTTCTAAATTCATAATATGAGGGATGAAAGTCACCAATTTTTTTCAAAATTAAGGAAGGTACGTAAACAATATATTTTTGCCAAAAAAAAGATGTAATGGAGGGAAGTGATCAATGGTAGAAAACATAAGGAAAGAGAGAGAGAGAGAGAGAGAGAGAGAGAGATTGTAGTGGACCCCTTATTTTGGTTATGAACTAGAAGTGACCATTGTGGATCTCAACATTGTTAAGCTTAGCAACCTCTTAAATGGATAATCAAAAGCTGATGTGTCAACTTTTAGTTATCTATTTTTGATTATATCATTGTGGATGGCCTTATAACTGGGCTACTACTCCGATTGTAAAATGATCTTTCATCCCTCGTAAATTACGTAATTTTAGGATTCTATAAAAAAAGTAATTTTAGGAAAAGAAGTTAAAGTATTTTGGAAGGGAGGCTTATGAAATGTCGGGCCACATAGTTTGTATGGATGATATAGGCCGATTTATTTATTTTTAATTTTTGTATAGGTTTCATTTGGTTGTCAACAACGCATCATTCTTTGAATCTGCAAACCCACCCCTTAGGATGGTCATCAGTTCACCAAACTTTTTGGGCCCGACCTAATAATAGTGATATTTAGACAAAACTAGCTAGCTAATAACTCTACACCGAGCCCTGCTATGGGTACACTATTTGATGTATACCGCCTTCTATAGGACCTACTTAAGAGTCTCACAAAAATGATCGGATTCGCTCAATTTTCTTAGAACACTTTTTTAAGCATCTATGTAATTGACAAGAAATTGGGCGCATACCCAATCAAGTATTTACCGACATCCGACAGAGCTAATTTTTTACGGAGATTTTGGAAAAAATGTTTTGAAAAAGTTTGAGCGGCTCTGATAATTTGTGTGGAATGTCTAAGTGGGTCCCATAGAAGACAATGTACATTGGTGTACCCATAGTTTTATTGCTCTACACCTCCCATTTTATTTTTGAATCATTTTGATTTGGATATACGAAAAGTATCATGCACTTTGAAAAGCCAAAAGATGGATATTGTTAAATTCCAATCTATTACTGATAGTAACTTTTACTGGAGTGGGTTTGTTTGAAATTGGAAAATAAAGGGGTATTGTATGAGATGATGTCTTTAAGTTGGAATTTTAATGCATTTATTTGATGGTTTTTTTTTTTTTTTCAAGAATCTGAAGACATAAAAGAGTGAAACGAAATGAAACGGAAGGAATGGTAATAAATAAATAAAAAATTACAAATTAAACGGAAGGACTACTAGTTTTTCGTTTTGCCTGACGGTAAGGTGTTAGTAATGGTTATGTTGGATCAGGTGTTAACCAACTCACCTAAAAGCAATTGCTATTAGGGGAAGGCGCAATTTAATCTTTAAAGAGCAACGCATAACCTTACACGAAGCAGCAAACGGACATGAGAGGCTTCGCAATGCTGCCCATACATCACCGACGAGTGAAGGCGGTTAGTCCTCCTAATACACTTATCCTGCGCCAGCAGGGGGCGTGTCGAGTACAGGATGGATGCTAACCCCGATAAATCCTACAGGTTAGAAGGTTATGATAGTTGCAGAGGGAGCCGGCATCTCCTCCATAGATCATGAGAACTCGGACTCAACACCTTTCTCTCGAAAGGACCGGGACAAACCATCCACGGTGTCCAATCAATCTAAATTGGTCCTTGGGCTGGCTTACCTTTGTACTAGATATACCAGGCCCATCCCAGGATAAGGAGATGGAATAGTCCAGGTTGGTCCGGGCCGAGCCAGTGATTGGATGTCCATTGGTCCCAAATAAGGTGCTGTTGGGCTAAGTTTGACGAAGTTTCGATGGCCTTGTTCTACAGGGCCCATATGCCTTTTGACATATTCTCACTGTTACGGAATGAACTTTTACAAACTCCACAGTGATACTGTAAATGATAGGAAATTGATTTTCACACTCCCATTTTGTCTAAGTACATTATATTTTTTATCTTCATTCATGTAGATTACAAAATTACGTGCTCTTCAGACATTTTTCCTTTCACACATGAAAAGGGTAATCATGTAATTTCATATCACGACAAAATAAAAAAAAGGGAGTGCATTTGGATAAAATGGGAGTGAAAATCAATTCCCTAAATAATATGCTAAAATTTTATTTATCGTCGCTGGTTTGCGACAAGATTTCTTAGATTCCCGCTGATACACAAGGCATACCAAATTGCTGTGAAAAACTGTTCTGAAATGGGCTTCGATTACATTTATATGGAAAAAGCTATGGATACATATGAACTTGTACATACCATGTACATATGAGTTTTGTGGGGCCTAGTTTCGTCCCTACAAATTCAGAAAAAATCTTTACTGATATCGGTTTGAGCTGATTTTTTTCAGGGCTCCATAAAAAATGTTTTAAAAATAATGGACCGTTCGAATCATCTGCTTGGGATCCGAGGTGGACGCCACAAAACTTGTATGTACATTGCATATGTACACATAGCCGTACTCATTTGGATACAATAGTTTTTTTTTGGTTGGGGGGGGTGGGGTTTGTTATGTTTTTGGATACAATAGTTGCTTGAAAAGTACAAGACTTTTTTGCGGTTTCAAATGGATTCCCCTGCTAATGGACAATGAGATTGGTCTCTCAACGATTAATGACAAGGTGCGCGCGTAAAATGGATTGGTGGTGCTAATGCAAAAATTGTTTTTGTTAATATCAAAACTGTTGTTCATAAATAACTCGTACCATGTGTAAAGTATGAGACTCTTATGCATGAAACCAATTGAAAAGGGTTAATTCCCATGCGAACTGGCTACGCCAGAGAGTCTTATGTTCTTCCACGAAGAGAGAGAGAGAGAGAGAGAGAGAGAGAGAGGAGTTTATGGAGGATTTAGAAACAGATGGTTGGTGACTTTGTATAATAGTAGTAGAAGATTTTCTCGTACTCTTGTTTAGATTCATTCCTTCGATTGATGTTGATGTAGAATTGACATAGGAGTTTGAGTTTTGGTTTAATTTAACTATATATGGAAGTTCAGATCGTAGATTTTTTTTTTCTTTTTTAGTAATTGATCAGTCTTACTCTCACCAACCTTACGAAAGTTAAAGGTATTCATTCTGTATTTCTGTTCAATTACTTTAATCGATTCTCCATCCAATGACCCTATGTTACGTACTCTTCTTTGTGGTTTGTAGTTGTTTAAATTCCATACCATCTTTTGATATCTCAAGGTGTCCGGGTTGTTTATGGGCACCTTGGCCAATTCCCGGGAAACCATTCCACCGTTGACACAATTTGTGTGGTGAATGGATCTAGCTAGTTAGCTGTTACTATGATAAAGTGATGAAAACATAGTAATGAATTTTAATTTGTTATATCATCTTCAAAAAAAAAAATAATTTGTTATATATAATGTTTCTGTTCCGGTGCTTTATTAAAACAGGAACTTCTTAAAAACATTCATGGCTTTCATACTGCTTTAATTTTGCACAACAATACATGAATTAGATTTCAAAATATATAGAACGTCAAAGAATGCTTATATAGTTTATCAAAAATGAAAAATTCAAACAAATAAGCAGAAAAGGTACCAAACAAAATTTATGGAAAAGCAATAAAATCCTATCATAGCGATGAAAAGATAAAGTCACTAATGAACATATATAGTAAGGGAAGAATTAAACGAAAAAGATAAATTAATTGACAGATTACCTAAATGACCTAATATTCTTTGACTCTGGGACTTAGGTTGTACGCTGAATATGAAACAAAAACATTAGAAACTGGGGAGTTGTACCTCACCTAATTATTACTAATATAATTGTCAATATGTTTCTTGGATCCCACATTTGTCCCTCAATCCCTCTTCAAGATTCGAGAGTTTTCTCCATCGATTGACCATGGGAATTAGGGGTGGCAAACGGGCGGGTTTGGGTCAAATTGGGTAAGTTATTAGTGGGTTGGGTCTTTAATGGGTCATTGACCCATTTAGACCTATTAACTATGAGTCTAATTACCCATACCCAACCCGACCCATTTATTTTAAAGCAAATCCGACCCGCCCATTAACCCAATTACATATATACTAAAAATTATGATCGAAAAATTAGAAAAGTAAAAAAAAATTATGATCGAAACTCATAAATTTTTTCAAAAAAGACGAGAATAAGTAATTTTTTTTGTCTTATTGATTTTTTTTTGTCTTTATTCAAAAAAATTATAAGTTTCGATCAAATTTTTTTACTTTTCCGATTCCTCTTATCAAAACAAATTAATAAGTCACAAAAATATGACACAAAACAAAAAAAATGTAAAAAAAATTTGAGTAAGGACAAAAAAAAAGTCAATTTTTTAATCCAAACCCTTTGCGGGACTACCATGAAAGAAATTTATTCACGGCGGAACACAATTTCACAGGTCCATTCGCGCAATTAATGGATGAGATGTGTTTTCAATTTTGATTAGTCAAAATAATTGTTACCGGTCACAACTGATTTTTAATTCGGACCATTCAAAATATTTTTGGACGCTTGTGATTTAGGATAAAATAATTGAATAAAAGAGAAAGAAGGCCATGCTCGTGGGGTTGGGGGAGGCGGTGGGGACGGGAAACACACAGAGAGAGAGAGAGAGATTGGAGATTTTGGGTGGGGGGGGGGGGGGGGGGGGGGTGGCGTGGGGAACAGAGAGAGAGAGTTGGGGAGAGAGAGTTGGGGGGGGGGAAGGAACAGAGAGAGAGAGAGAGAGAGAGAGAGAGCGGGGAGGGGGCGAGAGAGAGAGGGAAAAGAGATCAATTAAGAGATGGAATTTGGTGGGTTACTTTCATTGTCCATTGGGTCATTTAAGTTGACCCAATTGATGCCCAATTATGACCCAACTAATAATGGGTTAGCTGGGTTTGAACCCATTCTTACCCAACTAATAAATGGGTTGGGTTGGGTCTATTTTCTAGTTGATGGGTCTGGATTTGTTAATGGGTCTGGGTTCAATTTGCCACCCCTAATGGGAATTAAATATGGATGAAATGGGTCAAGACAATTGAAACTGGCCTGCATGATAACAACTATTGCTATGTTCGGATTTTGAATAGTATGTAGGAGCTAGGAATGAGTAGGAAAGAAAAGCTAGCCAAACCGGGGAGGAGATTAATTGATTATTGAGATGTACGTAAGCTGGTTCGGAGACCCCTGACCGTTGAAAAAAAAAATTGGAAGAAAAGGATGTGAACCAAGGTTTTTGTTGTTCCTTTGGTAAAGATGGAATGAATAGATTTACCTTTCTGGGTTTGATAAATATAGTTGATCCAGGTAATAACGATCTACTCCTCACTTAAGTCGCCTTCGTTTTGGTATTTTGTGTAATGAGTGGAGATAGATAGATAGAGAAATGAGACAAATAATTGAAAGAAAATTTATTGAAGACCGAGCACAAAGAGATAATCCAAATCCAAAAACTCAAAACAAACATGGTAATAATTCAATTGTTCAAGTCATTGAGTGAGGAAGCCTTCTCACTTATTAAGCACGAGTGATCAACCCTGAACCCTCGGAAGCAAAGTGTTAGTGGCATATCTGATCGATGCTTCATTAATTTCCCCTAACAAAATTTCTAAATCCAAAAATAAGAGTAAAAAATGATAAAGGACCTTGATTGGGAAAACTTGATGTTGTGTTTGGTTTGATTTTTGAATTTTTTTTTGAAAAATAGTAGAGATAATAAGTGGAGAGAGATAGAGAGAGAAATGTTGAAAGTAGGAAAAACTAGAGGGAATTTTTTGAATATTTTTTTTGAAAAGCAAAGAGAACAAGGCATGACAACCTCTCAAAATGTAAACCTTATGTTTATGAAGCTCTCAAATTTTCATGGTGATGATGCAGGCTTTTGTCATGCTTATGTGTGCTATCTGCATATGTAGTTTCACATGTGAAAGTTTGTATGTGGCTTCACTGTTCCTAATTTCGATACAATAATCATTTTCTTTTTCGATTACCTTAATCAAACAAAAAGCTAAATTGAATTTTTCTATCCATCTGAAATTGTCAATTAATATTGTTCAATTTGTACAAAATATATTAAAAATTTATGCATGAAAGTACTGCAGTATTGAATAAGATTAATAACACGTTTCTTTCTTGTAAAAAAAACCAACGACTAGTATTTTGACACTTTTGGTGGAAGTTTTTTAATGGAATCAATCAATAATTTGATGTCATTACTTGAGAAACAAAACGAACCATAAGAATATTTTCTTTTAACCGACTGGTTAAGGAACCCTTTGATCATTTGAGAAATAAAAACGAAACATAAGATAATACTCCCATTCTTTTAAGTGACTTGGTTCAAGATTCTCTGGTCGAGAAATTTTATCTTTTATTTTGGGCTCTTTTTCGGGTCCATAAAAATAATCGAAATCGTTCACTTTTTAGAACTGGCCAAGAACAGTGACCATGTTAAAAATTACATTGATCGGATACCTGGTTGATATGATTTTGAAATGCATTAAGCTTGAAAAAAAAAAAGTGTGCAACTCTAGATTGCAACACATTTGACATAATTTTTTTGAATCCTAATGCATTTCGAAATCATATCAAACAATAGCCAATCAACGTAATTTTTGGCGTGGTTTATATTCTTGAGCGATGAGCTCTAAAAAGTGAACGATTCTAATAATTATTGTTAGCATGAAAAAGACCGAAAAATGGCCAAAACTGAACCCCCAAAAAAAATGGATGCATGGGAACCGCTCCCAGAATGGAATGGTTTTGGTGATAGTTCCTTCCCATGTAGTACTAAATATTTTGTTAGTCCAACAACTAAATACTCCGTAAAGGTAACGTATGAAGCTCTCTAATTCTCATGGTGATGATGCAAGGTTTTGTCATGCTTATGTGTGCCATCTGAAGATTTAGTTTCACATGTGAAAATTTAGAATCTAGCTTGTCTGCAGTCCAAAATTGAACTGCAGATGTGCTGTCCAAGTGATCGCAATCGTCGGATGGTATTTTTAATGGTCCATATTTGTTTTCAATCTATTATCGGTAATAAAAGAGTTTTACTGGTAAAAGATTCAACAAATTTGAACAATTGATTATCAAGATGAACGGTTCAGATTGAATCGCAGAAGCCGGATCCAAAATTTGTATGGCTTCATTGTTCCCAATTTCGATACAATAATCATTTTCTTTTTCGATTACCTCTCATATATAATTTCTAATTTTTCTATAAATCTGAAATTGTCAATTAATATTGTTCAATTTGTACAAAATATATTAAAGATTTATGCATGAAAGTGCCGTAGTATTGAATATGATTTTTTTTTTTTTTGACAAGTCAAACAGTAGTATTGAATATGATTAATAACACGTTTCTTGTACACAATAAACAACAACAGTATTTTGACACTTTTGGCGGAGGTTGTTTAATGGAATCAATCAATAATTTAACGTTAATTGAAAGAATATATTTTCTTTTAATTGATTGGTTAAGGAATAAGGACCCTTAATTTGATCATTGAGAAATAAAAACGAACCATAAGAGCATTCTTTTAGGTGGGTGGGGGGGATCAACGAGATTTATACTACTAAAATAAAATACTCCGATAATCTTCTCTTCTGTTAAAAAATCGTCTTCGTTAGAAGTAGAGTAATAATTTACCAGTAATCCTCACGAAAACGAGCAAATACGTCGTAGTACAAGAGTGAGTGAATCGTGGAGCCTTTGTGACGTGGGGTGAGAAGAGGGCAAGAGAGTGGCGACAATCAAGTGCGGCGGTGATATCTGGACAAGATACTGGTGGGATTTGGTAATCTAGACACGTGGGCGGAGGGTCCAAATGGTTGACACATCCCATGATCTTGGGTTTCGTACTGACGTTGACCCATCAAAATAGTGTAGAATGCTCTTATGGTTGACACATATCTTATTTGGGTGTGTATCATATGTATCCCTAAAATATTATGAATTATAGAGAAAATGTTACGAATCGTATTGCTAAAAAGTTACGAGTCGATAAAAATATTACGAATAGTACTATTGAAAGGTTATAAATTCTACAATAAAAATTACGAAACACATTAAAAATTATAAATGAATCATAAAATAAATCTATATAATATACTCTTTTAAGGGGTATATATTGTTAGTTTTCCCTTAAGCATGTACCTAACCCAACTCATCTAGTCTTCCTTCACTTGGTCCAAAGTCCTTTAGAATAATGGATTTGTTTGTTTCTCGATCTTGTAGTTGTAGAGTGGTTACAACTTACAACTCAGCTCAAAAGTAGGACATGTCACTTGTGAAAATCTTCTTTGCGGGGAGGTGCTATTAATGAAATTTTGGACAATCAAGTGTTAATGAAATTTTTCCAGAAAATGATTAATTGTGATCGGTCATAATTGAAAACGAATTTCAGCCATTAATTGCACGAATAGACGGCTGAGATTGCACTGCTAACCTCCGTGAAAAAGACTCTCCAAGTCACTTTGATCTTTTGGAGGTTTTCTTTTCGACTTTGTTGGTACTTGGTGCATTGGTTGGGATGGTTTGAGGCTTTGAGCTGCTGCCTTTGCCATTTCTTGTGTTTTTCTGGTCACCAATCACAACTATACATTGACAAAGTTTCCAACTGTGTCAGATTCCATTTAAATGATGGGAATATTGGAGTATTATTAAAACATAGTAGTATCGTTTAAGTCAGTGACGACTCGAAGAATTCACACAGGGTATTATTAAAAATTACCAATTTAAACATGAATCCATGTACTCACAAGCACTAAGCGTCCAGTATTCACGTCTGTCAAGACAAACCAAATTTACCCAAGAACGTAGAAAACTTTGCAATTTAGTGAAATACAAAACCAACCTCCCTTTTCCTATGTATAAATTAGCAACTTAACATTATTTATGTTTGTAACATACAAAACTGAGAAATTTTTCAGTGTCGGTTGGGCACGGACACATAGTGCCCGTGCGCGTATTTCAACAATCCAAACGTGTTTTGTACCGTTCAGATTTTTTTGGGCAATTGGCCGTCCAAAACACGTTTGGAAGGTTAAGATGCGCGCACAGGCACCACGTGGCCGTGCCCACCCGGTACTGAAAAGTTTCTCCCAATTACTAGGGGTTAAATAAAACAGTGAATTTATGCCCATCTCTTTTGGCTCGCCGCGAATATAGCTACTTGTATCGTTATTACAGGATCAGAAGTTAGGAAATCTATAACGCGGCACACTGCAGTTGAAGTTAGACATGGGCAGGTAGAGAAAACGAGCTGGTTGTTGAAACAAAGCTGAGATGTAAAAATTAAAAATAACTATATATGAAGTCCCCAATATCCCCTGTTTAAAAAACGACACCTTCTCTCACATTTTTGGAACCTTCTTGACCATACTGTTCAACTACTCCCACCCCACACCAAATTTCACTATATTTATAACCCCCACCCTCTCTGTTTCTCTTTCATCTCTCTCTTGTACCCTTCTCCCAAACACCATCTTCATTTCTCATGCCAAAAACACACAGAGAAGGAATCTCTCAGAATCGATTATGCCTGAATATTTCGAACTCCCCTGTTTCCATTAATTGATCATCAGATTCTGGGTCTGTTCCGATTCCATATTTTGGTTTAATTTCTGGCTGATTTGCGGAGTAATTGAATTGGCTGAAATGTTGAGACCAATCCTGTTTTGCTCTGTTTTGATCACTCTGTTTTTCTCCTCCTCTGCTCAATCATTATGCAAAAAATATGCCTTTGCAAGCAACAAGGTGTTCAGTGCCTGCAGTGATCTCCCACAGCTAAACTCTTTTCTCCATTGGACATACAACCCATCTTCGGGAACCGCCCGTATCGCCTACCGCCAGACCGGGATTACTTCTTCCAGATGGGTTGCGTGGGCCATCAATCCGACTTCTACAGGCATGGTTGGGTCACAGGCACTTGTTGCTCTCCTGAAATCTGACGGGACCATGAACGTTTACACGTCGTCCGTGGATAGTTACCAGACCCAATTGCAGAAAGGGGAGTTGAGTTTCGATGTATCGGATTTATCGGCTACGCATTCCAACAACGAGATTGTTATATTTGCTACTGTGACGTTGCCAAACAATAGCACTACTGTGAATCAGGTTTGGCAAACTGGGCCGGTTTCGAATGAAGCCCCCGGGATACATGCTACCTCTGGTTCGAATGTTCAATCGATGGCGACTCTGAATCTTCTTTCTGGGGCGTCAGCGGCATCGGGAGCATCAGGAGCAGTGAGCTCGAGACTCAGGAAAATGAATGTAAGTCATTTCTCTACATTACATCCCTCGCGTTTTTGTCTTTTGAGAAAGTATAAGAACTTCATGGATCGAAAAAGGAAGAAAATTATATAACGAAAGGTGCAGCTGAGACAAAGCAACTCCATTGATTGGGTTTCGGAATATGTTGCATTGATCAGATATATTTGGCATTTTTTTTTTCTTAATTCCAAATCGAATTAAGTCGAAATTCTCTTTTCTATTTCATGGAATAGCTACACTCTTTGCTTTGCTTTTTACTTTGTTTTGTGTGCTGTTTTTTCAATCCTGATTTACTCTATTTTCAAGTCCATATAGATCGTGAGCAACCGTTATCGTTCATATTTCTGTTTATGTTTCTTAATTCCAAATCAGTTTGTGATGAATCTGCCTTGTGTGAGTTGTTAGATTTGAGCTTTGTGTTTTTACACTGTCCGTTGGCTCACTTGTTAACACAGTTAATATGGATTCTTACACTGTTGTCAAAACAAAATTCAGATTCACGGGGTGCTGAATGTAGTCAGCTGGGGTATCATGATGCCTCTCGGAGTCATAATCGCAAGGTACGTGAAGGTGTTTGAATCTGCGGACCCCGCCTGGTTTTACCTTCATGTTACTTGCCAAACCTCGGCCTACATCATCGGAGTTGCTGGATGGGCAACCGGTATGCAGCTCGGGAATGAATCTCCTGGCGTCCAGCAAACTGTCCACAGAACCATCGGCATTCTTCTCTTCTCTCTTGCCACCCTTCAGGTATCCAAATTTGTTTCCTTTGCCGAAAAATCTGCTACATTAAGCATTTTTATTTAGGAATTTGGCGCGGTGTTGTAATCGAATCAGGACAGATCTATTGACTTCCTGAAACTTCATTTTCGATAGCTATTCACGAAAGATTGGACCTGCATGTCTTGTAAAACCTACTAGGAACGACTTATTTTTGTGTTTGTGTAATGATATAAATACAAAATTGGACCCTTCTGCGAAAAAATTTATAAAGGTCTCCCATTAAAACTTGTGAGAGGATTTGTAAGGGTTTATGTCCCTACCATTTAAACATATGAGGAGATTTATTCTCCAAAGTAGTTCCACAAACTTGAAATCGGGTTTTGGTGGGGCGTCTGAGGAGGTATTGCAGAGTAAAACTCCTTTGTAGCTCTCTCGAGCATTCGTTCTGTACATCCGTTTGATAGTGACGACTGACACCCTTCACTCGCCTGGCTGGCTACAAAGTACAAACATAGGATAGTGCCAAACCACGTAAATTTTAGTCTCTTACGTTCCTTTTCATTTTGTTCCTTTTGCTTGAATCCAGGTGTTTGCTTTGTTTCTTAGGCCAAAGAAGGATAACAAATACAGACTGTACTGGAACATCTACCACCACTCGATTGGATACACAATCATCATTCTTAGCATCATCAACATATTCAAGGGACTGGACATCTTGAAACCGGCTAATAAGTGGGAGCAAAGTTACATTGGAATCATCGTGAGTTTGGGCATTGCTGCTGTACTCTTAGAAGTTTATACGTGGACTGTCGTTTTGAAGAGGAAGAAGGCCGAGAAGGCACCAGTCGGCACAAATGGGTTTTACGGCTACGGCGCCAGGACACAAAACGTGGTGTAGATCGATTCAGTAGTTAAATCTATCATGATGCTAGTTATGGTGTTTTTAACTAGTATTGTTGCAGCGGAGCAATATATACTGGTTTGGTGTAATCTGGGGAGTTCACAGTTATAGCTGTACTTTGTTTCAGGATTGTAGCTTAGTGTGTGTGTGTGTGTGTACTCTGGAGAGCTACATGTGTCTTTTACACTTCATATTTCTATATACCCACTTCATATATTTCTTTCTATGCATGTGGTTTCCATATCAGTGCACAGAGTTTTAATAGGACGAGCGCGAACGTGCGCGCAGAAATCCGGCTCAGGAGTGTTGGTACTTTTATTATGTTGACATCATGTTCATGGAATTTTATGTTTCCCATCAAGCAAAGACTAGGACTGGACTCAAGAATGAGTTCAGCTTACTGATGAAAAAACAAAAAACACGCAAAGACTAAAAATTCAGATATGAAATTTGATGGAGCCTCATGTAAAATCATAGTCGCAATGGTTCCAAAGTACCATGGATTCAGTTGGTATTACTAGATATGAAGATGCCAGATTAACTGGAAATTACAATTATGTGCACTACTTAGCGCCACAGATCAATGATCATAAGAATTACCTGTTGTTCTCTAGGCTCACAGTATCTCTGCAAAACCAATATTGGAAGTCAGGATACCTTTTGCATGTTTCATTGGTCAAGTCATACTTTCAGCACCCATATTTCATTCCAATTCTCTCAATGCCTCCACAAATGCATCCTTAAGAAGTGGATTTGATGCTGCTACTCGCTGAGATGTGATGTCAAATTCTTTACCAGAACTGATCAAAACAAAGGATTCGCAGATGAAGCAAGGACAGGTTATCAATATGTGTGTGTGTGTGTGTGTGTGTGTAATAAATCTTTTCAGATTATGAAATATGAGACAATTGAGCAAAATACGGAATGTCAACGTAAGAAATTAACCCTAAAAGCCTATGTATGAAAATGTAGGAAAGTTCATTCCTTCCAAAAGGTAAAAATTTGATATGTTTGTATGCCAGTAAATCTTGAAGGGAAATGGGAATTGATTAGAGGAATCAAATACACAGTAATTTTATGCCTGAGGTGATTGCATCCAAGTGGTTGGATTTAATGTAGTAATCTACTAATCTTATCGAGGTAACATCTTTTTAGGTAAATTTTCAGTGTTCTATATTTTCTTATCTTTATGGATTGAGCACAGAGTCTAAGATTAACATGGGTCCTTAATATATTGACTCTGGGGTGGATAGATAATCAGGAATCACTTTTTCCATTCTGCTGCAAACAAAGGAATCTTGGTGATCCGCACATTCGCATCCTCCTCAAGATTTCTACAATCAATGCAGTGCCTTAGACAGTCCCATAATGGACCCACCCGTTATCACCCGTGTTCTCGCACCAAAGCAAAAAACAAAAGCCACCTATTATTTCCATTTCCACAACTTTAAGTTTGGAAGAGCAGGGTAAAGGGAGATACTGGAATAACAATTGCAGAGGTCATTGAAAAATATTATTCTTACGGATCAAATATAACTCCTCCAGCTTCTTTAACAATCACAGCACCACCAGCTACATCCCTGATAAGATGGGAAAAAAATTGTCAATCAAGTGGATTGTGGAGTATAATACTTGAGCTAAAGATGGAACTCATACCAAGGGCCACCAAACCCAAGCTCATAGAAAAGGTCAAGCCTTCCGCATGCAATGCCACAGAGATCCAATGCACAAGATCCACACATCCGGAGGGATCTGACCTGATCACATCAGAAAGTCATACCATCACCTTCGGTTGCCAACACTTCCTTTCACTGAACAATTTCGTTCACCCTCAAGGGGCGAGGGTGAGCATCACCCACATTGTGTGGGGAAGCCCGCCTTGGGTCTCACAGATGATGAGAGCTGTTCAATTTTCTAAAGAATTGCTTTTAGACTACGATAAATGCTTTGATCGATTCACCTAGTTAATTGCTCAGAATTCTACACTATGAATTGATCAAGCACACACTAATATCTGATTGAGCTGTTTCCTAACAAGATAGATTAAAAACTATTCCATTCAAAATGAACGGCTTGGATCATTTGTGTGAGGCCTGAGACGGGCTCCATACAGTGAGGGTGACAGTCACCCTCGCCACTGAGGGTGAACAAAATTGCACTCAGCAAGTTCTGGCCTAACCTTGAAAAGCAAACTATTAATTCTGTTTGTAGTGGCATCCACAGTTGGCTTATCTCGTTTCGTTCCAGCCTGCTCCAATCAGAGAAAACAGTATTAGTTCCTTAAGTGAAACATTGCAGCTTATTTATATTCCCCATGAAGCTGGATCTATTACAGGATGCAAGGGCAAAACTTGAAACTTAGAAAAAGCCTATTCGAAATGCTGAAAGCATATCCTGGGTGTTTCTCAGATGCAGGAAGCTGGTGGTTAGACAAGATTTGAGAAGATCCTTATGACAAGTTATTGATGGGACCAAGGAACGTAATTTTTCACATTTCACATCTACTAACTTCAGATAGACAACAATGTTTCTACTGCAGCACCTCTATTAAAAAGCACCAGTTTCGCATCGAATGTGCTATTCATAATTGTTTGGGAGTACATTAAAACGCATCTTCAGCAGCATGGTAGCCTCATTGTCTATATCAAAATAAGTTATTTTTCTAACATAGGCTATGCTAGACCTTTGTAAGTCAAGGAAACATATGAGAGCCAGGCACCAAGGCTCTGCCTTTCTCTCTCTATAGTCTATACTTTTACAGATTTAGGGTTTCGCTTTGGGGGGGCTGCCACCTCACCCCACTCGACCTCCCCCCCTCCCTTCCTCCTCCTTCTCCACACCCCTGGTTTTCTCCTCCTCCCGGCGCTGTAGGTCTCGGATCTGTTGTTCCCCACCCTCTCCAGCGACGTAGTTCCCTGCTCCAGCGACTCCAACAACGTAGTTTCTGCTCTGGTGACATGGGTCTTCCTCAGTGACTCAGCGTCAGCGTGCTCGGAGTGGGAAAACATGAACCCAAAATTCCACATGCTCTTTGAAGTTCTGAGCATCATATTCACTTTTAAATCTCGGGAATATGCAGTGGAGGGGGTCAATTTAAGTGGTCGAGAGTCAAACTGAAGAACCAGTCCTTTTCCCTTTCCCTGATGTAGCATATTCACCTTTGAATCTAGTGGCTAATGTAACCATAAATGAAACCGTTGCGCCTTAGTTTTGTTCTATAGCAACTCCAGAAAGAAGAGGACAAGAACGTGAAAAGAGTGACCTTTAAAAGAGTTCCGAAGCGCATACCTCAGTACAAAGGAGAGACTTCACAAGTTCGGACTGAGAAGAAACTGAAGAATCCCACAACAAAGCATGAAATTGGTAGAGATCCATCAAAGAAAAGCCATACTCTTTTTTTGGTTAATGGGGGCAGAATCCAAATAACAGCCTGACCTTGTTGATGAAAATCATGAATTTACCTTTTATGGGGTTTCCATTAAGAAAAGCACCTTTTCCATGAATGCCGGTGAAAAGCTGCATGCAAACAATTATTCTTCATTTACTCAACCACCACAAGTTATCAAACCACGATTTCTCATTTAGCAAAGACACCATATAGTTCTAACAATCTCTGGCTCTAGCAGATCAAGATGGCTGTATACCAAACATGGGAAGCGCAAAATACAGAGAGGAACAAGTCACCACTTAAAAAGGGACCCTATAAGATTCACGAATTACAGTATATTTGTAAGGATGCAACAGCACCATAAATCTAGAGGATTGTATGGAACAATTGTAAACTTATTCTTTATGGTGTTAGATAATTAAGAACCCGCTATTGTTATGCCAGGGTCTAGAACTATCACGATAATCACAATACAATCATTAAGTGGAAAATCATAGAATCAAGAACGGCGTACCCGGATCCATTTATGCGGAATTTGAGCGATCCAGTGATTAATTAAACCAACCATAATATCACTAGAGCATTAAGCCCTAGGTGGAAAGCAGGTTTCTCTCTCTTGCCTTATTTTCTAGCCTCTTAGTATATCACGTTAATTTGATGGAACCTTAGACGCTCTTTTATAGGCAGAGAAAGGACCGGTTTCCTTATTAAACATTGATACTAACTTCCCATCAAAGTATAGTCTATTTAGGAAACAACTTCTCTATTTGACCAATAGAATAAAATCTTAGGCATAAAGATATGGAGAATCTCATTGGACCCATTATTTGTATGTGCCATACTTAAAACATATGGGCCATAAAGACTAATTACAGAATTTAGTCTTACAACAATAGTACTCTCAATTTCAGATGAATAAGGAAGAACACCCAGGCAGTTTATCATCCAAATTAAACTGTACTCCTACCCATACTAGTTATACTTTCTTGGCATAAATAACTCCATGTTGGGATCAATTAATGAGTACATTTGGAACTTACCTCATCCATGATTGGGTTGTAGACCACACCGACAACAGGGACCTTTTCAATTGTTAAACCAATAGAGACACACACAAAGGGGAACCTACAAGTAATTGAGCAGTGGCAATGAAATAGTGAGGAAAAAATTATTTACAAATTTCATTCCCAAAATAAATAATTACCCATGCACAAAGTTGGTTGTTCCATCAAGAGGATCGACTATCCATGTCGCTTCATCAGTCAGCTCTGTAACACCATAAGCAGCAGTGGTTTCTTCTCCGATGAACTAAGATAAACAAAAATTAATGAGAGAGACATCCCTCAAAGTATCAAATACTACCCACTAAGCACCAACCCCAAACATCCGTCCAGCACATGCAATTGTCAGCAAGAAACAAGAGTGAACCTTATGGTTAGGGAAATGCTGCTTGAGATGATTGAAAATGAGATCTTCACAAGCCTTATCAGTTTCAGTAACCAAATCCACCTGAATTGGGAGCAAAAGATAAAAGAAAATAACTACTGTACAAATTGTTAGGACTGCTATCAATCACCAAAAAATAATCAAATGTCGTTTTCGGCTCCACGCCCATATGACTTTATTAATCTAGATATACTCTGCATTTATTTTATTTTTGTCCTTCGCAGTTCCTTGTCAATTATCAAAGTTTGGCACTTTCAAGTCTGAAACGTAATCAAATCAACCTATCTGGCCAACAAACTGGGGCTAGCTCAGTTGGCCAGAACTCTTGCATCTCTTTAGGAGGTCAGAAGTTCGAATCTTCTCCCCCTAGTGGGACTAGTAGTTGGGTTGGGCTTATAGTGATTATGGTTTGTTCAGGATTATTTCTCCCCCAGTCCCCCTGTTGGAAACTTGGGATGAATAGCTCGGTTGGACATTTTAGTGATTGTGGAATTGTTTTCAATTTCATGTAATTCTTATACTTGTATTTTCCAGTATACTTGTATTTTCCTACCGCTTGACATCAAACAAAAAAAGAAAGAAAAAACTATCTGGCTCATACTTGTTATGTTATGAGAATATGAGTACAACAGCTACAAATAAAAGGAAATACACTACCATTCTAGTTTCACTGTACAGAATTCTAATCCAGTTAACAGTCAAGCCGGAAAACATAAAATAAAAAATCCTGGCCTCGACAAATCTCCACAGCGTTACAGAAGATTTTCCCTATATTTTTTTACTTCATTTCCAAAGCGAAATTGGAACATACGTAATTGGGTATAAATACACCAGTAAATATGTACAAACAGGCAAATTTGGACCGAAAACAATGACGTGCACAGACCTGGCCCTTATGCTCCACATGCTTGGTTACGTAGAATCCTTTGCGGATTACCTGTAGACCATAGATTTCAGCTATAATGTTGGGGAAATAAAGAATTGATGAAGAATATGAAGAAAACAGCTAATAGAAGAATTGGGTCCTGAAATTTTTTACGTCTCCAGCTTTCTTCGCTGCATCGATTGCGACCGCGAGGAACTCTGTGTGAGAATCTGGAATCCCAACAGAAAATTGAATCAAATACAGAGAACTATATCTATAACCACAGCCAGGAGAGAAATGAGGCTTACCTTTTGCGGCCATTTATCTGAGAAATGTCTGATTAGGGGAGAGAGAGAGAGAGAGAGTGAGCGAGCGAGCAATGTGCAAAGTAAGCTTTTGAGCTTTCCAGTGGGACATGAAAAAAACGAGGATTCCACAAATTTATAGTCCGTTTATTAATCAGAAGTCATTTTGGAATACTCCATGTTTACGTAATGGATCTAAATCCATCTTTTTTTTTCCTCCGAAAAACGCCTAAGATCATGTTCTGCTTAATAATTAGCACTTTTAACATTTTTTTGTTTTTATTTAATTTTTTATTGTTGCGCCAAATTTATATGAATAATTGATTCGGAAAAATCAAAAAAATTACTTTTGCTCAAATATTTTGGAAAATAATCATTTTTTAGCAAAAAAAAAATAAAAGAAAGTTGAGTTTTTCTTTCTTTAAAAGTGGTTATTTTCCAAAATATTTGGATAAAAGTAAAAAATTTTACTTTTCCGATTCTCCTCATCAAGATAAATTAATAATTCACAAAAGTTTCGCGCAAAACTAACAAATAGGAAAAAAATTCAAATAAGGGCAAAACCAACTTATTTTGCTAAAAGTTAAGTGGAACACAACCTAAAAGGCTTACATAGCTTTGTTATTGTAGAGGGAGGATAAACTGCCCAATTGCCATATAGTTCGATCTGATGGGAACATTTTTCGTGTGTTGAACCGACTTTTTCTCCCAATATCAAACCAATAATATTGGTCATGATGTTCCCAACTAATTGAAGCAAAATGTGTGTTTATCGAATTTCGCCGAGAAAAAAGAAGTGTGTTCATCGATGGCTAATACATATTGGATTATTATGATACAGAATCCAGGTACTATAAGTAAATGACATGGATGAATTATATATATAATTAATAACAAATCATGTTAGCTAGCAATGAAATGTGGTCTTTTCTTTCTTTCCTTTTTTTTTCCTTCAAAATACTCCACATTACCTAATTCTGTTACTTTTCTAAGTGGTTAAGATAACACTTTAAATAAACAACAAATAGATATGCAACAGAAATCAACAACAGTATTTCTCTATCCAATTCCAAGCATCCACTTCTACTTTAACTTTACAAAACATAATCCTGGGAATAGTTTCACTTCAAGCTATCCAAGCATCGTTCTGATGTTGCAGCATGTCACTAGCATCAACTTTTTAGCCCAATCTCTCATTCTCTTTTATAATGGCATTTGGCATCGGATGAGATTCTGAGAGCATGGTTAGATCAGTCTTGTCCCTACAAAAGAATGCCTGGAATATGCCAATTAATATGCTAGTTGAATATGTCAATATGTGGGACTAATTGATCAGAATCCTTAGATTACTCGCTTCATTCTCACACTCCTATATTTGGGAATATTTGATCAGATTTCTTTTTCTTTTTTTATCCAAAGCGAATGCCAAAGCCTACACTGAGGACATAAAATCAAAAATCAATAAGCTAGATAAACTAGGCAGAGGGGATATTACCCACGTTGGGGGAGAGCCCTTCTCTAGATGCCAGAAAGCAACTATATCAAGCCCCATTCCGCTTTCTTTTTAAACATTTCTTTTTCAAAAGAAAATAATTTTAAGTTCAAATATAATGAAAACGAAAAATAATTTTTAAATTTTTTTAAACCGTTTAAAAAATTTCAATGAAATCTATCAAACAAGATCCATATTGGTAGGAAAATTATTTGCGTAAACATATGATTTTTGAGCTTGAATTTACCTTCCTTTTCTAATCGCATAGAGCTCGCTTTGTGGAAGAGAAGAAAATTTGATTGCTTTGATGGCGCCATCCACCATTGAGGATTTCGAATATATAGCCACCCCAGCCGTAGCATCAATACCAATCCTATTGATAGCCACATCACAATTGAACTTAGAGAGGAACAAATGCTTGGTTTTCTCCATGCTGAATTAGCTAGAGGATGATCAAAATCCAAAACCGGCTCAGGAAATACTAACAGATTAGAAGCAAATTCCAGACGAACTTGAGAAGCAGCAAAAACAGCAAGAGTCGGATCAACAGGGATTCATGGTCGCATACAAAATCATTTCTTCCTTTCCATATAGTACTATAACAAGTTACTGAAGCCACCTACAGATCAAATCCCCAGCCAGTTTAAGAGGTCTTGAATCGATAACTTGAGAAGTCCATTTTAACATGGAGGCGCACGAAGAGGGATTTTACCAAACTATGCAAGTCACACCCTAACCATACCAGTCCGGTCCAAATGCGCGCGCGCGGTCCACAGGAACACGTTCAATGGATTCAGATTAACTGTTCCACACAAATTGGGAAAATAGGAGAAGATGAACAACGCCTAGAATGAAAAAGATTTTCTTTAAAAGCCACATTGTTTTTGAGAATTCGCCACCCAAATTTTCTAACTTTAGGAGGGACATTCAAGTCTCCAAATCAAGCCCCACATTGTTGGCTGTCTAACAAGATGAAACAAATAGTACTTCACATCATTCCATATTTCGCCCACTTAAGCAACACAATCAAATAGAGAAAGTAAGGAAATTAAATGGGGAAAAAAAAATTGCACGTCCCTTGAACCATTATTTATTTACTTGCAATTTACAATTTTAGCCCCATTCAACCGAAACACGACACTGTTTAAAAACAAGTCAATTTAGCATCCAGATATTTGACACGTTTATGTTACCATGTACATATTTTGACATGAACTCCACATAAACAAAACATGATACGACACGATATTTACCCCTAGTTTCGATCCCCCCAACAACACAGTATGTCACCCTGAAAACTTTCTAAAGGAGGTGAGATTCCTGTAGTGCGCCCAAGGCTTGACCCAAACAACTGCCTCGTAATTTCCTGAAACGGTGCCGTCTTTTGCCGCGATCACGAGCCGGTAATTAGTGCCGGCAACAACTTGGGTCTCGCCGCTAACCACGCTTTGGTAGTCCAGATGAGTACCGGCCTCCTTGTTGTACTCCGTGACTGCGAATTGCGCCGCCTCTTGCACCTCCGGCGCGTTCAGGTCCTTGATCTGCCGCCATCCGCCCACCATCGTAGCCTTCCGGCCGCCGACAGCAGCGGAGACGTCGGAGAGGACTAGTGGGACCAGAAGGGTGAGGATTAGGATGATAGATTCAGATTTGATAGTCATGTTGTCTTCGGTCTCCACTTGGTAACCGCTGATACTTGATGGGTTTTATACACGTAGTAAGCGGTAAGCGGTAACTAACCGACCGACTATAATCAAAAGTTAACACATCATTTTTTAATTATCTATTTAATGGGTTATTAAAGTTAGTAATGTAGAGTCCACAATGGTTCAATAAAATTGAATAACCAAAACTTGCAACATCATATTTTCAATTTATAAAAATCTAGAAATTGTACATAGAAAACAATTTTTTAAAAATAGTTTTCAAACTAATAAAAACAGATCATTAAGATTAAGAGAAAATAGTTTTTAGAAAATTTTGAGTTTAAAAAAAAAAAACAGCTTTCGGGAAAAAGTAAAAAAAAAAACATTTTTTGAATAACAATTTTTTTGTTCAAAAGGACAGTTTTTGAAAAAAAAAGTATTTTTAAAAGTATTTTTCTTAAAAACATGTTCAAAATAGAAGAGATAGAACGTTTTGTGTGTAATGATAGTGTACTTGAATAAGAAAATGTGATGACAACTTAAATTTGATTATTAGTAAAAGATTGTTAGTTTTAATTATCAAATGGCCAAAATTTGATGAGTTGCTAAGAGGTTATTAAGTTTAGTTATTTCAATGTGAGCTCTTTTTTGAAGAAATGTTGATAACCTTAATTAGCAAGCTTTTGATTTTGATTATACCATTGTGGATGCTCTAACGGAGCCGAACGATACATAAGCGATTTGTTTATGAGAGTGGATCCTTTTCGGTAACCGACAATTGATGGGTTGTCTCACAAGTTCAGGTGGTACAAGCATATCTGCACGTGAAGACATACCTACAATGCGGGAATGTATTGGACTATTCAGAACAGTTACCGGAAAGAATCTCCTCCCTTTGTTTATCTTCCCTTAGAGCATCGCTAATGGGCTCTGGTAGTAGTTAAAATTTACGCTAGTGTATGTACAAAAATTAACTCCAATAAACTAGATAAATTGGGTTAGTAGCCTATCACTCAACAACTCATGGTATAAATTTGGCCACTTATTTTATGTACTCATTGAATTTTGTAGGACAATTTTTAGATTAAAAAAATTCTTTTTTTGATTTATTGGGATAAAATGAGGTGTTTTGAAATTGGTGTTGTTGCAATAATTTAGTAAAAGGCGAAAAAATAATTCGCTTTGTGTTACCGCGCAGCTGCATGCGGTTGCAAAAATAGGGTAGGAAATAAACTCTACACATGTTTCCGTCTCTATCTATGATCTATCTACCTATAAACAAACAAGACTTTTTTTGTTTTTTTGTTTTTGAAACGGCAAACAAACAAACAAGACTTTAGAAAATGCCAGTCTAATGCATCTACATCTATGTCCCTCCGCATAGGCTTTAAGTGAACCATACGTTGTTATATTTAAACTTTAGATATATCTTACCATATATGTGGGTCTCATGGTATCTTCCAACAACTCGATAAGATTGTGTGTTGATGTATCATTCATTGCGTAATTTAATTGTCAAGATTATCACAGAGAAATGCAATATCGTATTTATATAGCGTTATAAATAATTTTCCGTAGTAAGATCTACCCCATGTTAATTGGAGTTAAAATTTCAGAACTGCCCTTACCTTGTGGTGGATATGGCATGGCAGGGAAGAAACCAGTACTATAATTCAAGCCATTAATTGATTTGACGTGAGCGACTAGAACGGTTGGAGGTTGGAAGGGTGGGTGGGAAATATAACTGGAGTCAAGTGTTTGTGGCATTACGTGAATCTCACGTAGTGTACGTTAACTTTGAGAGTCGGTATTTGTGTCAGCGTGACGCCAAAGTAGAAGAAAATTTCAATGCAACGAGATACAGAAAGTCTAGCCACATGCAATATGTGCACGTGTACGATTTTGTTGTGGGATCTATTACGGATTCCACACAAATCATCCGAGTCATTACTTTAGACACAGATCTTGCACAGCACATAAAGTGGCTGGCTGAGTTGGAAAAAAGGGGCCCACTCACTGTCATTTCAAAAACTGTCTCAAATTTTTGATCGGGAAAATGAAAATCACAGTCTCGTCCAAATTTCTTCACCAAATTCACCTCCCCTTCTGCCCTCTAATGAAATCCTCCAATCACCACCACCCACAACCCCCATCTCACCCGGACCACCCATCCCTCCACGGTCACTGACCACCACCCCTCTTCTCTACCCAGCTCCATCCCTCCACGGTCACTAACCACCACCCCTCTTCTCTACCCAGCTCCTCTCTCTCTCTCTCTCTCTCTCTCTCTCTCAATTCCAAAATCGACAACCTTGTTGCATGGTGGCCTAGTAAATGTAATCTTTTGGAGAATTAGTTGCCGTCGAACAGCAAAACTCCACCGGCGATTTTCTCTCGGCGTCAACGGTGGCAAGATAATAATCTTTTGGACAATTACCATTTTTGGCCTTCTTCTTAGCGTTGTTACTCCATTTTCCTTTCTTTCTTTTTCCCTTTCGGTCTCTCTGAACCCAAAATTTTTGTTCATATATTTGAAGAATGATTGAAATGTGAAGATCTCATCTTGTTAATCTCTGCCTCTGAAAAAAGATTCAAAGAGAGGATTGAACCCATTATAGAAATTCAACGGGTTATTACCCTTCACTGTTGGTCAAGCCAAAGGGATAAGAACAGGGGTCTCCATTGAAACAAGAAAATCGCTGACTCTTCTGTTTTAGACCCTTTTCTTGATCTCCCATCATTGGACTCCAAATCCTCCTTTGTTTCTTCATTGATTGTGAAAAGAAACCTGGGCGGGCCACAGAGAGAGAGAAGAGCTAGGCACCCAAGAGAAGAGGGGTGGTGGTTGGTGACCGTGGAGGGATGAGTGGTCCGGGTGAGGTGGGTGTTGTGGGTGGCGGTGATGGAGGATTTCATTGGAGGGCAAAAGTGGAGGTGAATTTGGGGGAGAAATTTTGTGTGATTTTAGCTTCCATTTTTCCGATCAAAAATTTGAGACAGTTTTTGAAATGACAGTGAGTGGGGCCCTTTTTTCCAACTCAGCCAGCCACGTCATGTGATGTGCAAGATCTTTGTTTAAAGTACAGAAAGTTTGAGAATCCCGACCGCAAATTCCCGACCGAATTCCCGATGCCATTGTATACAAAAAAATGGAGTATTTGGATCGGCCACCTACACACATCAGATGCCGTTGATTCCCATTTAGACCCACTCGGTTTTTTTTTTAGAATTTTTGGTCAGCTCCGATCAGCCGTCCGGTGGCCGGAATGGGCCCGGCGCGGCGTCGGGAATTCGGTCGGGAATTCCCGGTCGGAAACTGTAGTCTCACTGTTTAAAGTATGCGTGGGTAGCATTACTGTATATATTTAAAAAATAAAAAGTGCATTACGATATTACTAATAGTCATCGACTCTAAAAAAAATTAAAATAATATAACAAAAACTATAATAAATGATATTTTTCGTTTGCACAGAAATACGAAAAAGACTAACTTTAATTTTTTAGATTAAATATTTTTAGGGTTAAAGATATAGGACTAGTATAAAATATACAAAAAATAAGAAAAAAAATCTAGCGTTGACGAGAGACTATATAAGTTCGGGATAATTTTTGTATATACATATAATAATTGTAATTTCTAAAATTTTTGTTGTGGCGGCCGCTGCCGTTAAACCCCCTGGTTTCATCCTTACCCATGTCACCATGTGTGATAGTGGGTTATAAATAACTGTTGCATTGATTTTTTTTTGGATTTTAAGTCACTGTTTATCAAATTTATCGGAAAAAAAAAAAAAAGATTTTCAAATTTGTCCTACATATACCACGGACGCGTATCTCTTCACTTTTGAAGGAGATGCACGGTGTGTTATTCAAATGCTTCAAGGAGTAGAGGCTGCCAACTCAAGCTTTAGCGGTGATCAGTTCTTTTTGTGATGGTTTTTTTTTCATTTGTTTCTCGTGACCGTAATAGGGTGACTTACGTAGTGGCCAAATATGTCATTTCCATATTGGGTGTGTAGGGAAGCTCTGCTCGAAGTTTCATCTTTGTAGTGATTAATAAATTGGCTACCTATTGAGAGAAAAAAAAATGTGTCCATTTCATAAAACCAAAATTCAATTTTTTATATAACTATTGATATCCAATTAAACTTATTTTTTGTAGCGATATATATAATATTTTGCGAGCTCTACAAGATGAACAGTTCAAATTGCTACATTAATGCACAGTAGGACCCACAAATGGCAGTGATGGAACTTTAGGGTTTTCCACCTAAGGTAGACAAAATTTAAACTATCTGGGGAATTACAATCTATAATAGATTATGGTAATCTTTTTTTTTTTGGTAAAATAGAATAGATTATGGTAATCTCAGTATATAGTTCCACGTGAATCATGAAGCAGCTAGGGTAAAAATATGTCAAATTCATGTACTTTTTTTTTTCTTCAATATTCTATATATCAGTGGAAGTTAGTAGATTGTTAGTATATTAGTCAACAGGGGTCTAAAGACTGTCCATAACTCTGAACCCCAAATTCGCCTCCCTTGGGGCTCGAACATCTGCCTCCACGGTATGGGGAGGGTGAGACATTAGACAACCAACTTCACTAGGCTTTTAAATGTATAACTGACTTTTGGGGTTTCGATAAATTGGACTTTTTGGTAATGAGACGGAGGAAGTATATGATAACTCAAAATTTAAAAATTTATTGAGTCAGACATTTTCTATGAAAACTCTATCCTCCTCATTATATGCCAAGCTACGCGAGGCAATCTAGTGTCGAAGACCCAGAGCTCATCGGTGTGCTTACTTGTAGTGGAAACGGAAGGGGGTGTTGTTGCACTACACCGTATAGTGTAGTTGATCCAGTTGTTCATTTCAGCGCGAACAATTTGGATTTAATTCGAAATCCTACAATTTGAATTAACCATAGTTTGAATTAAAATCCGAGCTGTCTGTTGTCGAATTAGACGGCCGGATCTATAACAACAATACACCATGTATCGCGAGGGTCCCGAATCTGTAGCACTACACCGTGTAGTACAGTGAAAACCAGGTCTACAGTATTGTATCCATCATGTATCACTCTTTTTTTTTTTTTTTTGACAGAAGTCATGAAAAGTTGTATTGATAAAAAGTCTAGCATATGGCACTTATAGTACGAAATTCATTACACATATCTTAAACAAAGCCAAACTAATGTCTAACAAATACAAAATGAGAAAAGTACAATGCGGTTGATGTCTTTCACTCTACTCCAAGTATCACTCAATGTTGTCAGGTCCGTATATATTCCCCTTAATTATGTACTAGCATGAGAAACTTACTAAGCACGCGCTTAATATCAAATGTTATCAAACAAATTTAATTTCAATGCAAATATTGCATATGCTATTTTGTTAAAAATTTGTTATTGTTTCTGTTGATTAATACGGTTAAATTATATTTTATACCATAAGTATATAGGTGCCCTATAGCACTTTTGTCACATTTTTTACTATTGTGGGTGCTCCTCTCCTATAACTATTGTCAGTCATTTTTGATAATTTGGTAGAAATTTTCAATTTTTTGACAAAATTATAAATTTTCACTTTGCATTTGTATCTTAACGTTGAATCACAAAAGACCAGACTCATTATGAGTAATATCTATCTCGATTGCTTCCATTGGTTTCATTATGACGATCACCATCAAAAATAATATTTTTTGGGTCCAATATTGTTATCCAAAAATTAATATTCTACTATCTTAAGTCTAATATTGTGGGTCCTACAAAATTTGATTAACAATATGAAAATCAAATGCGGCGGGTTCCAATATTATTCTACTCATTACATTTTTAATCAATGGTGTGAATACCATTTCGTACCGGCTGATATGTAACGTTTTAGGTAGAATCCAGTATCAAAGAGGACGGATCCGTTCCGTATAAGTTTCCAGCGAGTACCGATGATATGAACCAACAGTAGATGAAGGAAAATCAATGAAAATATATAGAAGGTGGTCGGAGATGATTCTGACAAAGGAAAATCTTCAATACACACCCCTTTAAGGTGTGATGATTTAACTCTTCGGCGGTCATTGGTTGTCGATTTTCTGTTTGCAAGCGTTTCTCTACCCTTCAGTCTTCACGCCTCTTCAAGCTGCTCCCGTACGCCGTAGCTTTCTTCTTCGAGAAAAGAGTTTTGGAAACAAGATGAAAGTTTACTTGGGGAAGAGGAACTGGGGATGGTGCCGTGCAATGGAATCAAAACAATGAACACCAGAGGAAAATAGCCACAAGTTTGTTGGAGCACATGGTGCATTGTACACTATTTATTGGATTTTATTTATTTCATTTCAGTTTTACATTTTAGCCCCCACATACCTCCTCATAAACGAGGATCATAATACAATACAATACTACTATCCTTTCCTATTGTAGTAACTTTTTGAAGGTAGTGAGATTCCTATAGTTCAACCAAGGCTTAACATAAACAACCGCCAGGTAGTGTCCGGGACGCACGCCCCCGTCTTTTGCCGTGAGGAGAAGCCGGTAATTCAAGCCGGCAACGAGCTGGGTTTCGCCCTTGTCCACACTCTGCAACACCAGATTGGCTTTAGCCTCCTTGTTATGCTCTGTGATCGCAAATTGGGCTACATCTTTCACCTCTGTCGCGTTCAGGTCCTTGATTGGCCTCCACTCGCCATATCCTACTGCCTTCCGCCCGCCGACAACAGGTGAGACATCGGAGAGGACGAATGAGATTTGTACCAAGAGAGTAAGGAAGAGGAGGATTGACACTGATTTGAGAGCCATTTTTTGTTGTTTTCACTGTAGGAGTATCCACCGGTGGTTGTTTGGAAAGAAGTTTGGTTCAAATTTATACTCAGTTGATTGAAAGTGGAATTCCTCAAATGCCCTTAAATTGGGTAAGAGTTGTTTTAATACATGTCGCAATCCACATTAAACTAGCTGGATTCTGTTCAAAGAAAAAGGAAAAAAGTTTAAATCCTTTTCATTTTATGGGCCCCATCGTGCATTCATTGTAGTAAACTATTTGGATTATGTTAAAAAAAAAAAAAGGAAAAGAGTTTAATCCTTTCCATCTTGTGGGCCCTATTGTGCATTTATTGTAATAATCTAAGCATTCATTTTATAGAGTTTGCAAAGTAATATATCAACGCAAATAACCAGTTTGATCGGATATCGATAAATACATCAAAAATTGAATTTTACTTTAGTTTAAGAAACAGACGGTAATTGACAATTTAACTTTAAACTTATTGACCGTCCATTTCGTAAATCGAAATTTAATTTTTTTTATATACATATCGATATCTGATTAAGCTAATTTTTTTATGAGGATATAATATTCTGCAAGCTCCAAAAGATGAACGGTTCAAATTATTACATTAATACACGGTTGGGATCACAAATGGCTGTGGTAGAAAATCCCAAGTTCAAAATTTAAACTATTTGGATTAGTGTAACCTATAACAGATTGTGGTAATCTGATCTTTAGTTCCACGTGAATCAAAAAGAAGCTGGGGTAAAAACATGTCAATGTAGTACTCCATCATTCATATACATTTGCAAGGTGTGGGCTCTCCGACCGGTGCGCCCTCGAGAGTCGCCACCCGAATTTTTGAGATGGATGATTCGAGAAACCGAGAACTCATTTGAAAAAGGCTTTTGGTCTATCGAAAACGTCAAGACTTTGGGTTCGGGAGCCACATTACGAACGGGAAAGGTTTTATTGAAAAGCACACCATTCGCCCGATGAAACCGATTTCTACTAAGCATTTTCAAAAGTGGAAAATTTTGAATATCTTTCAGGAAATCAAACTCCTTAATAAACAAGTAAAATGGAAAGGGACATAGGAAGATATATCACATTGGCGTGCATATGGTGCTTGTTGTACAGAAATGATGTCGTGAAAGATGAAAGAACTAATCCGCAAACTATTCATGTAGGGGAGGTATTCCCGAGCAGATACATTTAGTTACCGAACACGTGATGTTTGGAAACACGTGGTGAACACAACGATATTTATCGCTGGGCAATATGGTGAACAGGAATACGGATCAGTGATATGGGAAGTCATTGATCTATGCAGTCTGTTCGGCTAGTAAAAGGTCAATGACAAGTGAAGTCAGTGGTGTGAAACTAACTGTTCGGCAGATAGAGACATTCTCATTACGTTTGGACCAAATTACATGTGAAGTCAATGGTCCAGGTAGTCTGTTCGGCAACAAGACGGCCGAACAAGGAAAGAGCTCCAAGTCGATTATTGGAGTTTGAGGAACATTCTGGAAGGATCCAGAATGTTGGTATTCCGTTAAAGGAATAAGATCCCGAAGAATATAGGATCTGAGAAAGATACCCAATGAGAATGGGATGTTTGGCCAGTAAAGGAAAAGAATCCTAAAAGGACTCTTTTCCAATAAACTGATAAAGGAAACGAGAATCCTTAATATCCTGGGTTTCCTATACGAGTTAGGAATCCTATGGCAATAGGAATGCTTGGGCAGTAAACATACACAAGTCTATAAATATGAGGTGAACTTAAAGGAAAAAGGTACGCAATACACTGCATTACTATTGCTTTCCTACTGATAATTAGGGTTGAGTTTTCTAGTACGTGATACTAACAAAGGTATCGGAGGGCCTTTGCCACGAGAGGCAAAGGTGCACTCACCCCCTGTCTATTTTGCAGATTAGGGTTCAGACGTCGAGCTAGGGTTCCGGTGAAGAGGCACGAATAAGCCGTTGCAATCCAGTTGATCCGAAGCATCAATTGTTTTCATCCCCCTACAATTGGCGCCATCTGTGGGAAAGAACAGACTTTTCTGAGAAAGTAATTATGACGGAAGAAAATCCAGTCACACCGTTTAGTCCAAAGGACCAGTTGGGTGGAGGAAGAGATAAATCCCCACCAGGCGCTCCGAGAAAGCCCACTGGTAGACATGACAGAGAAAACTCCAAAGAAAAAGGAGACAAGACTGCTACTGGTTCCACGAGAAGGAGTAAGTCTCATCGGGGAGAGGAGTCTGTTACTTCAAAGAGTATTCATAACGATGATGATGTCCTTGATAAAAAAAGAAGAGAAATCGAGCAGTACGCTCGTTTAATTAAAAAATGAGAGTATGAGATACGGGAACTGCAAAGGGTACGAGAGCACCCCGAAGATTCTGGACTCTCTCGAAGGAATTCCCAGAGAGACGGATGGGCTCTAGTGGTTCATAAACAGACTCATTCACGCAGAAGGGGGAGCAGAAGCCCTGAAATAGGGCATCATGAGGCTTCTCCACGAAAAAGGGGAAGAAGAAGTAGAAGCCGAACACCAGAGAGAAGGACTTCTTCACGAAAAAGGAGGAGCAGAGACCGAAGTTCTACCCCTGAAGAAGAGGACACGAGGAAACATCATCGAGATAGGTACGAGAGACCAGATGCTGATTGGGTCAAGACTTCGGCCCACAAATTAAAGGAACAAGAGGATGGGATAGTGACTGCACGAGAAGCAGAACGAAAGGCCCTGAGTAATATTGCAGCCTCCCCCTTTACAAAAAGGCTACAAGAAGCGAGATTGCCGAGCAGAGTGAAGCACGGAGCGTTCGTACTTTACGAGACAAATACGGATCCCGTGGCTCACATACAACATTATCAACAGGCCATGTTTATGCATGAGGGGGATGATTCCATCTTGTGCAAGATGTTTCCCTCTAGTCTTGGCAAAGTGGCTTTATCCTGGTTTCATAAACTGGCCCCACGATCCATACGAGGATGGAGGCAGTTGGCCGAGAAATTCACTGCTCGGTTCTTGACAAGCAGAAAAGCCCCAAAGACTTTTGAAAGTCTTTCCACCATGAAGCAGGAGGAGAACGAGCAGATCAGGGATTATGCAAAGAAATACTGGGAGACTTTCAACGAGATTGAAAGTTGCAGTGAGGAGTATGCAATTGCTACCTTCAAAACTGGTTTACCTGTTCGGGGAGAGCTGCGCCGTTCATTGAATAAACATCTGGTAGCCACCCTGGCTAAATTAATGGAACGGATAGAACAACACGCCAGAATGGAGAATGACATACTCCGTGAGGACGGCAGAATGGTTGCCGAACAGCCAAAGGCACCTGCTAAAAAGGTGGATAAGCCAGAACCCAAGACTTACAGAGATAGAAAGGAGTACGGGCAGGCTAAGAAAGAGTCATATAAAGACAAGCAAGCTCCAGACCCTAAATCCTTCTTTTCTATCACTACAGTTTGGAAGGAGCCAATTTACAGGATTCTTTATCGAATAAAGAATCAGCCATATTTCAAATGGCCCCCGAGTCTAGGAGGAGACAAAGATACAAAACGTGCTACGAATCAGCACTGCAGTTATCATAAGGATTGGGGCCATATGACTGAGGACTGTGAGACATACAAGAGGCACCTTGATGATTTAGTCTCTCGGGGCTATCTTAAAGAATTTATCCAGGAGGACCCTAAAGAGAAAAGGAAGGCTATGGAGCTGAGTTACGAACAAAACCCTAAAGGCGTCATCCATATGATACATGGATTGGCCACACCTTACACGAGAAGTGAGGTTAGGCTACTACAAAGGCAAGTTAAGCATGATCAGCACGTGATGCGATTGGAAAACAAGAGGGGGCAAGAGACTGATGTATGCAAAGAAAGCATGGCGTTCAGTGATGATGATTTGGGGGAGGTCCAAATACCCCACAATGATGCATTGGTCGTAACCCTGCGAGTTGGGGAATACGACATCGAAAGAATTCTAGTGGACTCGGGGAGTTGTACAGAGGTATTGTACTATGATGCATTCAAAAAGATGGGGCTGGCCCAATCAGACTTAGAACAGTCTACAACGCCTCTTATTGGGTTCGGTGCAGGAGCAGTCTGGCCCCTTGGAAAGGTGACGTTACCTGTTCGGGCCGGATCAGTGGTGTTGAGAACGGACTTTTTAGTGGTCGATGTCCCTTCATCCTATAACGCAATTATAGGGAGGACATGGTTGCACAAGATGAGAGCAGTCTCCTCGACTTATCATCAGATGGTGAAATTCCTAGGATCAAATGGGATTGAAGTCCTTAAAGGCAACCAGAAGGTGGCACAGCAATGCTTGATTTCCATCATCAAAACAGCCCCGAAGGTTCACCAAGTTCATACACTAGAAGTACCAGATCAACCAACCATCGAAGATGTTGGAAGAAGCCCGGCTGAAAAAGTGGTAGAGGGCCTGGAGAAGATTCAGATCAACGAGATTGATCCTGAAAGATATTTTTTAATTGGGGAATCACTGCCAGCAGATGAAAAAGCCGAATCGATAAAGTTCTTGAAAGAGTATATTGATGTTTTTGCATGGGTGCCTGAGAAAATGCCTGGGGTGGATGCAGATGTGATCTGTCACCATTTAAACATTGACCCTCAGCACAAGCTGATCATTCAGAAGAAACGAAGGGCAGCCGTGCAGCATGTAGATGCAGTGATTGAGGAGGTCGATCGTTTGTTGGAAGCCAAAGCAATACGAAAAGTCTATTACCCCGAATGGTTATCCAACACTGTTGTGGTAAAGAAGAAGAATGGGAAGTGGCGTGTCTGTGTGGACTTCACAGACCTAAACAAAGCGTGCCCTAAGGATAGTTTTCCTTTGCCCAGGATTGACCAATTGGTTGATGCAACCTCTGGCTACGAGCGAATGAGTTTTCTCGATGCATATCGAGGATATCATCAGATTGTTATGTTTGAATCTGATCAAGAAAAGACTTCCTTTATCACACCTCGAGGATTATACTGCTACAGTGTCATGCCGTTTGGGCTGAAGAATGCTGGGGCCACATACCAAAGACTTACGACCATTATGTTCAAGAAGCTCATTGGAAAAACTATGGAAGTTTACATAGATGATATGATGGTAAAGAGTCGAGAAAAAAGAGGGCATATTACTGATTTAAAAGAGGTCTTTGAAATCTTGAGGAAATACAAGTTAAAACTCAACGCCTCGAAGTGTGCGTTTGGAGTTGGTTCAGGAAAGTTCCTGGGCCATTTGGTAACCATGAGGGGGATAGAGGCAAATCTCGAGCAGATTGATGCCTTGCAGAGACTACAGAGTCCAAAAACTACCAAGGAAGTCCAGAGGCTGACTGGAATGACAGCAGCACTTAACAGATTCATCAGCAGGTCTAGTGACAAGTGCAGACCCTTCTTTCAGTTGTTAAAAAAGAGGGAGGGATTTGAATGGGGAGCAGAATGTGAGCAAGCTTTCCAGGACCTGAAAAAGTACCTGGCAGAACCCCCACTGTTGTCAACTCCACAGCCAGGTGAGTCTTTAATTCTGTACTTAGCTGTTTCTGAGCATACAGTAAGTGCAGTCCTGTTAAGGGATTTGGGGATCGAACAAATCCCTATTTATTATGTTAGCAAGACATTGTTGGATGCAGAGACGAGATATCTGCCATTAGAAAAACTTGTCCTGGCACTTAGGACAGCAACCAGGAAATTGCCACACTACTTCCAAAGCCATAAGGTTGTGGTTTATACTGAGTATCCATTAAAATCACTGCTTCGAAAGGCAGATTTCTCGGGAAGGATCTCGACGTGGTCCGTGGAGTTAAGTCAGTATGATCTCGAATATCAGCCACGCACAGCAATTAAAGGCCAAGTGTTGGCTGATTTTGTGGCAGAGTTTTCCCCCACTGTTGCTCCCTTGCCTCCTACGAGAAAGGAACATGCGGCTAAGACATCATCCTTGAAGGATCAACCCATAGCCGAACAGGATCCCAAAGAATGGAAGCTATTCGTTGATGGATCAGCATGTAATACTGGTTCTGGAATTGGAGTTGTCCTTTTTCCTCCTCAAGGAGTTCTGATTGAACTCTCTGTTCGGCTTGGATTTAGTACATCCAATAATGTGGCTGAATATGAAGCACTCTTGGCAGGATTGAGAAGTGCGAAAATCCTTAAAGCAGAGCGGGTCAGGGTGTATTGTGATTCCCAGCTTGTTGTAAATCAACTGTCCGGCGAATACAAAACTCGGAATGAAAAGATGGTGGCCTACGTGCAGGCAGCCAAAGACTTGCTTGATACCTTCGAGAGGGTATATATTGAGCAAATAAGTTCTGGACAGAATGCTCATGCAGATTCTTTAGCCTCGTTGGCTGCAGCAGTACCAACAGAGTTCAAAAGAAGGGTGGTAGTAGAATACCTAAATGAGCCGAGCATTGGGAGGAATGTAGACTTGGTCTTGCACGTGAACCAAGGACCAAGTTGGATGGACCCAATAATGGAGTTCTTACGAGATAAGATACTCCCTTCTGATAAAAAAGAGGCCCACAAGATAAGAGTCAAATCTGCTAGGTTTTGGCTGTCCCCAGAGGGTAAGTTGTACAGGAAATCCTTTACAGGTCCCTATTTGCTATGCGTACATCCTGAGATGGTACAGAAGTTCCTTCATGAGATCCACGAGGGAACATGTGGGAGCCATGCTGGAGGGAGATCCATTGCCCACCGAGCAATTACTCAAGGCTACTGGTGGCCACACATGCAAGAAGATGCAAAGGTTTATGTAAAGATTTGTGAGAAGTGTCAAAAATTCTCACCAATGATTCGAACACCTGCCGAGGATCTGGTGCCTTTGACGAGTCCCTGACCTTTTGCCCAATAGGGAATGGATATCGTGGGTCCATTGCATAAAGCAACTGGGAATCGAAAATTCCTGCTTGTAGCAACTGATTATTTTACGAAGTGGATTGAGGCAGAACCATTGGCCAAAATCACTGAACCTATGATAGAAAGGTTCGTGTGGAAAAGTATCATCACTCGCTTTGGGGTCCCTTATTCATTGATTACAGACACTGGATCCCAATTTCAGAAGAAATTCAAGGCTTTTTGTGCCCAATATGGAATCCGAAACTATTACTCCACTCCAGCCTACCCTCAGAGTAATGGGCAAGCAGAGACATCCAATAAAATTATCCTAGATGGGATAAAGAAAAGGCTGGACAAAGCCAAGGGGAAGTGGCCTGATGAGTTGCCATTGGTTTTATGGGCTCACAGAATAATGCCTAGGAGGTCTACGGGAGAGACCCCCTATTCATTGGCATTTGGAACAGAGGCTGTCATACCTCTGGAAGTGGGTCTGCCGACCAACAGAACAGTTTTGGTTGAAAGTGGAGGCAATGACAGGGCCCTTGAAATCGAGCTTGATCTTGCCGAGGAGAAGAGAGAAAAGGCCTTGGTACGTCTTGCTTCTTACCAAGAACAGCTGATGAAAAGCTACAACAAACATGTTCATCCTAGGGAATTTGGTGTTGGGGATCTTGTGCTACGAAAAGTGCTCGGCAACACCAATGTGGCCAACGAAGGCAAGCTGGGGGCCAACTAGGAAGGCCCGTATAGAGTAACTGAGATTGTGGGCATAGGAGCCTATAGATTGGCAGATCTGGATGGTGATCCAATTCCAAGGCCTTGGAATGTTCATAATTTACTAAAGTTCTTTGTTTAGAAGTGTTAAAATCTGTTTTAGATTTGCACTACGTGATTGTGTGGGAATTACGAATATAATTCCTTTGTTCTATTTTTGATTATTTTTTGGGGTACGAATAAATGCCCTCTTCAGTTTTTACAGATCATGAATAAAATCACTTCTTTCGAATAACTGTTGTGGTATTTAAATACGAACTACGAGTTTGGTTCCCCTTATTCGTATTGGGGAGCAGGATATACCTTTTGAGTATGTGAAACTTAAAAGTTTTATACATTTTTAAGTACGTGACACTTAACGAATACAAGTACGAAACACTTGTATAGAAAGTACGTGAGACTTAAACGATTACAAGTATGAAACACTTGTATAGAATTTCAAGTATGTGAAACTTGGGTATACACTTGAACGCAAGTATGAAAACACTTGTATGTATTTTCTTAAGTACGTGATACTTAGCAAGTATGAAAACACTTGTATGTTTTCTTTTAAAAAATACAAGTACGAAATACTTGTATGGACGTTCAAAGTATGAGATACTTATATGGTATTTTAAGTACGTGATACTTGAGAAACTATATTGGCTTGACTTAAATGTAAGCCACATTTAGTTTAAGTACGTGAAACTTATGTGAAACTTGAGGAAAACCTTTATGATCAAGTGTTTGTATGACAACACTTGAAAGACTTGTAAAAAATTTAAGTACGTGAAACTTAACAAATACAAGTACGAAACACTTGTATGGTGTTTAATAAAAGCAATTGGTATGGTTTACAAACATAACGAATATATGTCAGCAGAAGCTTAAAATACTTAAGTACGAGAAACTTAAATCATTTGTAAACCTTGTTTAAGTACGTGAAACTTAACCAATACAAGTATGAAAACAATTGTACATCTTTTTTTAAAAAAAGTACGTGATACTTAAAAAGTTTATTAGCTTTGCTTAAAACATAGTTGAGTACGTGGAACTTAACAGATTCTGTTACATAATTTTAGTTTGCTCCTAAGTATGTGAGACTAAGGAAACAAATTATATGTTTGCTCTTGAGTACGAAAGACTTAAGAAACAAATTGTATGTTTGTTCTGGCTTCTAAGTATGTGAAACTTGCATGATGTAAGATGATCAAAAGTACGAAATACTAGAGATTAAACTATTTGCATCCGAACAGATGCAAATTACAAAGATAGCCGAACAAAATATAAAACAGTAGTGCCACGAAGGGCCAAATACCTGTATCAAAACAAATGTTTTTGAAAGTACTGATGCCACGCAGGGCCAAACCATATGGTCACGCAGGACCAGTCAAAATATTTGTACCAAATACAAACCTGTTAGTCAAGATTCTGAACATCAGGAGTAGTTTCATCTGGGATCTCTGCATGAGCTTCAGCAAGGGCAACACTGCCAGTTGGATTCTCATCAAGGTTGATAGGTTCTTCAACTGGGACACGAGTAGGAGACTGGACAGTCTGAGATCCAGAGGGAATATCTTCTTCCATTCCAATAAAGTCTTCAATTTGTTGTTCAAAGTCATCTTCCAGAGCAACTTCTTGCTCTTGGGAAGCTGCAGCACGGCTGCTCGGTAGTTCATTGTCAGTCCAAAGAGGAGAGTCCTCTGCAACGCCAACCTTTGTTAGACAAGTTTCCCAGCAGGCAATCCAAATCTGATCTTGGATAGCAGAAATCTGTTCAACGTAGTTAGCAGTTGTGGTATCAAACCCCTTCTGGTATCCTTCTTCATATGCAGCTTTCTTGGCATTGTCGATTTCCGATAAGGCCTGGTTGAGGCTCTCTTCGGCAACTTCAAGTTTTTCTTTAGCCTGGTTGAAGTCAGATTTGGCTTTGTCTCTTTCTCTTTCCAACCTGGTGATTGTTCGGAGCAATCTGGTATTGTCATTCATCAGCCTCACCCTCTCAGCATCTGCTTCTTGGTACTTCTTACCCAGAGTAACCATCTTTTGAATAAATTGACAAAAATATCAAATAGTCAGAAACAGGTGTAGCAATACAAGTTTGATAGCAAATATACGTATAGACCTTACAAAGAAAAATCAAGTAACAAATACCTTGATACCGCTGACAAGTCCAGTAGAAACGAGCCGATCAGGTGCAGATGCATTTTCTTTTTGCATATCTACTGGGAGCAGCAATCCTTGAGCTAAGGCAAGTGCGATTTCAGATGAACCAGCACTATCCCCGACGTGAACGGGACGGTCCCCCCTAGTGAAAGGAGGAGTCCACGTCTGAGGGAGGACTTGAGTGGTTGGTGAGATGGGATGATGAGTTTCGGTATCTGCTTGTGAGGCAGTACCATTTTGATTATCAACTCTTGGGCGTTTGTCCCGATGAAGGCCAGTGGCCTCTGTAGCGGTATCAACTTCCCGAGGAGAAGATGATGACCGTGCAGATCCCCCCTATTACGACGAGATCGTGGGGGAGGGGCGCCAGTTGAGGCCACCCGGCCAGTCTCGCGTCCCCGAGAAGAAACGGTGAGGAGAGAGCTGAGATTTAATGGTTGACGGGTCATTGTCTCTACGACAGGAGGAGATGGAGTATAACCTGATGAAGACGATTGGCTGGTGACACGATTTGAGGAAGGCTGTTCGGGCTGTTGTTGAGAGAGAGCTTGACTCTAAATGTTTCTACGAAGTCTTAAGCGTGGTAATGGGATTCCTTCTGAAATGAGAATTTCTCCCAGTTGACCGGCAACAGTAACACAGGATTGACGTCTTGAGGTACGTGGTTGGGGAGCAGCTGATGTAGAGGTAGAAGCAGCACTGGTGCTGGGATGAGCAAGTCTTCTGTCGATGACTCCTCTGTATGAAGGTTCGTACCCCAGCAGCACGTCAGCGTCCCGACCCCGACCAGCTGTTCGGGTACCCGGCTCTCCTGTATATTTGAGGACTCTGTTTATATCCTCTGTTCGGATATTGCTTGGTGTACGTCTGGGACGGTGGTTAGCGTTATCAGCTGCATCCAACAATGATAAAACAAACAAAATAAGACATATGGAAATGCTACGAGAAAGCAGTAAATAAAAATTTTCAGAGTTAGGAAAATGAGGAGTATTATGTGGGTATCCCCATACGTGGGGGCAGTGGAGCCCCACCACTTGACCATCCTCTCCTAGAGGTTCGAAAGCTCCAGTGACATAGAGAAAGTCAACCTCATGGTCCCGAGCAGAATCTGGCAGGTTGAGCACGAGGCGCTTTTCTGCCCTTCTTACTTTGAAATAATATGTGTTATATTTACGGTTAAGTACAATGCTGTACCACCACTGAATATCCCAGATCCCTAGCTGGGTGCCTAGAATTCTATTCAAAGCGACTACCCCCATTATCAGCCTAAACACATTTGTTGACACTTGCATTGGAGTGAGACGGTACCAACTTAAGATTTGACGAAGAAATGGATGAAGGGGGAAACGGACCCCGTCTTCGACGATGGCTACGATTGGGATACACATTCTATCCCAAGAGCCACCGTCCCTATCTGCCCCGAAAGGGGCGAGTTCGAGACCAACGTTCTCTGGGATGTTATAATCCCTCCTAAATGCCGCCATGGCAAAAGGAGTCTCACATAATTTCCTAAATTTACTGGGTTTAGGAGGGTTGTCGTGTTCATCCGCCATGGATATACTTGAAGGAAACGTAAAAGTAAGAATAGGCGTGACTGAAACCCTAGAAATGATCTAAAAATTTGAGAATGAAATCTCAGATGGAAACCTAAGCAGAAGAAATGGAGTTAGAATGAGAATCTTACAAAGGAACCGTGACGATTTCCTGGAACGCAATCGAATTTGCAGATGGCAGCGATGGCGGAAGAGCTTAGAGGGAAAGACTGAAAAAGTTCGAATGTTTTTGGTAAGAAACCCAAAATGAACTCTTTTTGGGGTTTAAGGGAGAGAAACGGAGACGAAACGTCTCCTCTTACGCCGTTACAAGAAAAGTAACGGGGTAGAGGGTTTCAACTAAACGACGTATTGACGTCGTTAAGATAAAACGTCAGTTCACATTTAATGCAAAAGCGTACGATATACGCCACGTGGAGTCATTGCCTCGAGATGGTATAATGACGGAGGCGCCAAAAGGCATCAATGAGATATTGAAATTATGACTGCACGGGATCAGAAGAATCTGGTAGTAAAAATTCTGTTTCTAAGCATCATATATTGCCCCCGAACAGTGATAAATACATGAAGCTGGGGAGCAATTGTAGGGAGGTATTCCTGAGCAGATACATTTAGTTACCGAACACGTGATGTTTGGGAACACGTGGTGAACACAACGGTATTTATCGCCGGGCAATATGGTGAACAGGAATACGGATCAGTGATATGGGAAGTCATTGATCTATGCAGTCTGTTCGGCTAGTAAAAGGCCAATGACAAGTGAAGTCAGTGGTGTGAAACTTACTGTTTGGCAGATAGAGACATTCTCATTACGTTTGGACCAAATTACATATGAAGTCAATGGTCCAGGTAGTCTGTTCGACAACAAGATGGCCGAACAAGGAAAGAGCTCCAAGTCGATTATTGGAGTTTGAGGAACATTCTGGAAGGATCCAGAATGTTGGTATTCCGTTAAAGGAATAAGATTCTGAAGAATATAGGATCTGAGAAAGATACCCAATGAGAATGAGATGTTTGGCCAGTAAAGGAAAAGAATCCTAAAAGGACTCTTTTCCAATAAATTGATAAAGGAAACGAGAATCCTTGATATCCTGGGTTTCCTATATGAGTTAGGAATCCTATGGCAATAGGAATGCTTGGGCAGCAAGCATACACAAGTCTATAAATATGAGGTGAACCTAGAGGAAAAAGGTACACAATACACTGCATTACTATTGCTTTCCTACTGATAATTAGGGTTGAGTTTTCTAGTACGTGATACTAACAAAGGCATCGGAGGGCCTATGCCACGAGAGGCAAAGGTGCACTCCCCCCCTGTCTATTTTGCAGATTAGGGTTCAGACGTCGAGCTAGGGTTCCGGTGAAGAGGCACGAATAAGCCGTTGCAATCCAGTTGATCCGAAGCATCAATTGTTTTCATCCCCCTACACCTCAGATCACATCATTCCCCACACGGATTACCATAATGCCGCGCACGGCTTTATGATATGTCGTGTGGTGTCTTCTTCTTGCTATCAGACTATAAAAATTACTCAAAATAACGCCTGGTGAGCCGTATATCCGCACGATGATTTTAATGACATCAAACAGTATATAACTTATGATTCGTCTTAGAATAACACCATTCTTTCAAGCCATAAAAATAAAACAACCTTTTGATTCATTTGATCGCTTGGAACGATCAAGAAAACTGTATTTAGAAAGTAAGACATGGCTTGTAGATATGTTCTCATTCTGAAATACACTGATGACTGTATTTCAGTAATATAAACAGTCCTGAAGACGAATGGCTATGATCCAGACAGTGTGGATGAATAAACAATAAGCAGTAAAACCGTGCGCTTGAACATACTACACTGTGCGATGCATTAGAACACCGCGCGGTGTGGTATGTCCAGTGCAGTGATCATTTTATTTTCTGAAAATGATTTTTAAGTCAGTACTCAACCCAAAAGAGGTCAAGCTTGACTGCAGAAAAGTCCCCTCAGGGCCAGGACAGGGCCTAGCCCAAGGAAACTTGCTTTTTATCTTTGATCTTGAGCTTGAACGAAGGTGGGCAGCTGTAGATGAAAGCGTGTGGATGTGTGGGTATATGCGGTTTATTGGATGTTTAAATTGGGGTGGAGGGGGGGGGGGGAAGGTTCTCGAAGTTAGGAAGAGACTAAGTTTTGAAGGTGAGGAGAAAAATGGAGTGTTTCGAGAACAGAAATGTCCGGAGAATGTTTTTAGAACAACTATCTCAAGGCTTGGAAATAAAGAAGGGATGTGTAAAGGCAAGAGACGAGAGAGAGAGAGATTAGGGGCCCCTTTCACTTGAGTGGAGGGTTGTATTTATAGGCAAGAGCCAAGGATTTCAATTCAAAATAGGGGAGGTGTCTTCTAGGCGGGCTGGAAGTGCTTTTTCAGCTAAGCCATTTTGTAGTTGTAGCTCGAGTGAGCGTGGTTGATAGCTTTCTGAGCCAGTCAGAACTTTACCTAAAATGTCGTGCGGTTAACCTCATGACTTCATATGGTGTATTCAATTCTATTACACCGCGCGGTGTAGGGGGGTGCGGTACTAAAGGTTCAGTTCTGGGCTTTTGGGCTTATCTGAGCTTTCGTGCTTTTGGGCTATGGGAGCCCCTCATTCAAGCTCTCAAAGGTATTTGTTTCCTTTAATTCAGCATTGGGGCAGTTAAAGAACCTCTGAAGTCTGGATTGGGGTGTCTACAGTAGTCCCTCTTTAACGGAACTTGAATACCATTGGTTGGTACGAGTGACGCTTAAAGAATAGGCATTCTAATTCGTTGCTCTAAAGTCTTTAAACAGAGACAAAAATGCATGAAAAATCAAAGTGCAAGGAGATGATGGTGGTGGTCGTGCTTGTAGAGCTGCCTACGTATCCCGTTTGCAGGGATCAGACCAACATAGTTCAATTGGGCTAATGCAAATTATGCAGTAAACTTGAGAAGATTAAGTGCCTGTAGTGCCAAGTGTCGTAAATTTTTTTTTTTTTTGAAACAAGTCCTCGGGGGACTAAAAGTGAGTGTAAATAGCAGCATAAGTTCAAGACAAGCCTTCGAAGGGTGAGCTCTCAGGGGGCAAAAATCGAGACGAGACTGACCCTCAAAGGGTGAAAATTCGAGACGAGCTCTCAAGGAGCGAAAGTGGAGGCAAGACGAGCCCTCAGAGGACGAAAAATCGAGATGAGCCCTCAAGGGGTGAAATTTGAGGCGAGACGAACCCTTGAAGGGCGAAGATTCGAGACGAGCTCTCAGAGGGCGAAATTTGAGGCGAGACGAGCCCTCGAAGAGCAAAGATTTGAGACGAGCCCTCAGGGGGCAAAATTTGAGACGAGACGAGCCCTCGAAAGGTGAAAATTCATAGTGACTTTCGAAAGATGAAAATACTACGAGTCCCAGGGACGAAAATACTATGAGTCCCAATGGACGAAAATACTACGAGTCCCGGGGGACGTAAATATGGCGAAAAATACGAATATGGCGAGTCTCGGGGGACGAGATTATCCTTTTGACCAAGGCACAACATTCTAATAGATTTTTAATACAAGACGACCAAGATATTTCATTCCCAAGAACGATTTTTGGTTGCTTGCTCGAACAAATCCCAAGAAAAAAATGAATTAATCCTATGGAACCATAATGTCGTGCGGTTGAGCATGACACCGTGCAGTGTTTCAACTTCCCATGCAACTCTTCAATTTTCGAGAACAGTCGGCTGGTTTAAGGGTGCCCATTAATACAGGCGTGCCCTTTCGACGGCTAATGTCCCTTTAAAAGGAGGGTGGTGCCTCATTCCATGCATCACCAACAAAATCTCTGTAAAACTCTTCACATTTTTTCCACACTTTCAAGAACAGCTTATACACAATATTTACGAGCACAGGAATGGCAAACAACAGCCTCATCGCGCGTGTGATCTCCCTAGAGGCCGAAATGGCCTTTTACCGAGAGGAGATCGAACAACTTAACGCACAAATCGGGAGGCTCATCTCCACTATCCGTACCCTCCACTGTGCGGTCTCCAACCTTTAAGACCTTGCCTTCGATGCGCAGGATGACAAGAATGACCCCAACTTCACACCGGAGTGAGTCCAACGATACTGCAGAGGACTCCGAGGGGAATCTGAACGATTTCGATGACCGTTCGGATGGTGTGAACGATGCTTCTGGCGAAGGGAGTGACTAAGAAAGAGAATGAAGAAGAAGAAATGACAGGGGGCAGTAGGATTTCTTTTCTTTTTTTCTTTTCTTTTGTTTTTGTATTTTTCTTCTTTTTCTTTTTTTCTTTTTTTTTTTGAGTGTAATGAAAAATTCCCGGGGTTATCTCGGGTTAATGAAATGAAAGCCCAATTTCCTGCATATTTACATGCTTTCATCATTTCTGAACAAAATTAAAACGAATCCAAACATCACGGCCTCAAACGCTATGATACTGATCTCAGAATTTGAACTATCGAAATAGAAACAATGCCGCGCGGGACCACCGAATGGCGCACGACATACTAAATCCAGATTGATTCCTGAAAAATGCGCTATTAAATAGGCACATGGCCCAAAATTGAATTTTAGGAATCCAAATAATCTTTGAATAGGGCTCAGGACCCAAGAATTCTGCATGTCAGATTTCTATGTCGTGCATCCTAGGTGGAATGCTGTGCGGTGCTATGGGTTTTGAACCAGGTCCAAGTTTCGTTCCAAGGGAACCGATTCGAGGAGGGGTATAAATGGGTGAGGCATACACAGTACCCCCCACCGTTCGAATTCTCGCGCTTTCCTCTCTTCTCTCGACCCTCTCTGTTCTCTCTCTCTCACTCTCACGACATCTCTCTCTCTCTTGATGCTCTCTCTCTCTCTGTCTTCCTCTCATAGCGATCATGGAGCATAGTAAGGCACCCAGTGGTGATCAACCTCCGAGGGTCGATGTTACACCGTCTTCGGCCCCTCTGGAGAGTGACACGGTGATCGGATATACTCCGGAGACCACAAGGGCCTCTGCTCTGGTACCTACAGTCGAGGGGGCCACGGCCTCGGCCACCCCGGAGGGCAACGGCGGTGGTGATGATGGTAGATTGGTTGGCGATGACCGGGTTACGAAGGGCTCGGGTGCAACGAAGCCAAGGGATGAGGATGAGGATGAGGCCACGGCCCGACTGAAAGTTGTAGGTGGCTTGGAGGAGAGAGCCATGAGGGTCGATGATAGTGGTTTGGGTGGTGGTGAGGAGGAAAAGGCAGTGGAGGCCTATCCTGCATGATAGCCTCGGTCTAACTTAGGGAAGGGCCCAGTTGTCAAAGAGGAGCCAGCAGAGGAGCAAGAGATGCCGGCACTGTTTATAGGTAGTGGCGAAGGTGCAGGGTCGTCACGGCCCATAGGCATGGGGGACTTTCTAGAGACAGCGTCCCTTGCAGACTTGGTTGAGACCCTACGGGGGGTACCTGGGCTGGCGAAGGCTGTGCTCGAGTCTCGTGAGAGAGAGCTTCAAGCCGAGCTCAAGACTGGAGCAGCGGAGGGTCCGTAGGGTAAGGAGGATGCATGAATGGATGATGAGGGTGTGTTAGTTCCCCAGAGAACTATTGTGGACGAGGCGACAGCGGCTCTTGGGAGCCGAAGGGCTTACGACGAGGTGACCTATGTCCCTTTTCGACACGTCGTGGACCCTTCACTTTTGGACGCTTACTGGCCTGAGAGGATTGCTTACGATGAGTCCTTGGTCTTACGAGACCCCCAGCAACACCTGTCCTTGCGACGAGCCGAGGTATATTTCAATACTTGCATTTCAATACAATGTATCATGCTTTTCAATTTCCTGCTTTGAATATTATGCCCATTTATTAAAGCTTGTCTTTTATTGCAATAGGGGATAAGAATCTCGTGCTACGGTGGCGCGATCGATGTGCCAAAGTTTTTGGAGAGGTTCCCAGAGGCGGGGAAGGAGATAGTGAGGGAGACAGGTTTTGGAGAGTTCGTAAGTGTTTTGATGAGGCCGAGTAACGATCGCCAAGTGGTGAGGGCTCTTGCCGAAAAGTGGTGGGATATGACAAATTCGTTTCATTTCACCTTTGGTGAGATGACGGAAGCCTTTGGACTTCTCGACGATCACTGGTTTGAGGGTCGAAGGTGACCCTATTCCTTACGACGTGGCAGGGAGAGACCCGGATTTGTAGAGGCTTCTTCTGGGGTACGTGCTTAGGACGGAGAAGAAGGATGCCCCGTATGCTCAACTTCTAGCGTTTCGAACGGAGCCTGTCACGCCCTAGATTTTCAACATAAATAATAATCATTTTCAATAAATACAAACAATATTGAAGTACCGGTAATACCCAAATGACTTATTTTCCCCAATTCTCAAAGTTAAATTTAAAATATACAAGCTTGGCTCAAAGCCCCAAGTTATCAAATACCATAATAATATTACAGGTTTCATTAATCTTTCTTCCGAATATTACTTTCAAATAAAATACAAATTCAACTCCTTCTTTATACCTCCAAGACACGTGAACAACAAGCACGAGATGCGCACCATGCCAACTTCCTTGCTTTTTACTTGAAAATGATAGGTTGAGCTACACTAGCCCAGTAGAGAAATCTATACTCAAGTTATATGAAAATGCGATGAAGTATGCGCCAAACGTGAATGAGACTCAACAATTGAACATGAGACACAAGAGGGATTACTACAATGAACTAACAAATTTACACTTCGAGATTTCAGATATCTTAGCGATAACCCTAACCATCCACACATCAACTAGAAGTAACGTCAAAACTCATATCGATCGATCAAACATCAATAATAGTTCAACCATCTAATAATTTTCTGAATGAATGTCGCAAACCACCTTCTCATTTCATACCATCCACCGTAGAGCCTTATTTCATAAAACTTTTCCATTTGAATTTCCAAAACGATTTCGAGAAAACACATGACCACCACGGGTCAAGCTCCGTTGATTCGAGTTTGAAATATCGGAGTCCGTTGATTCGCTCAAGAATACCGAATGATTTTTATCCAAAATCCTCTTTTCAAAACTTGAATTTCTTTCTTTAAAATAAACCTTGATAGAGTCAACCGTTAATTCACTTTTTCAACAGCCACAATCTCAAACAACCAACAGTACAAACATCAACACAAACTTCCAAGTCAATCATAATTCATTTCATCATGTGAGACATTCAACTGTGTTACCACCCCTTGCGTCACATTGAATTCTCAACAGTACAAACATCAACACAAACTTCCAAATCAATCATAATTCATTTCATCATATGAGACATTCAACTGTGTTACCACCCCTTGCGTCACATTGAATTCTCTCCACCTGGGTTTCCGCATTACCACACCTTGCGTTGCGGGCCCTCTAGAGTCTCCGCATTACCACACCTTGCGTTGCAGGACCCTCAATTCAGAATTCACAAATCACGTAAACGTAAAAGCATTATCAATCCGTATATAAGCGAATATCACATTCCAAACTCACAGTCGTTCTTACATCATTATCCATGTATACCAAACTCATAAGCACACCCATTGCATATTGATAAATACTTTAAGCCCACGTTATTCATCAAAGTTTATCACGACGCCCTACATCACGTATCGAAACCACAAAGACTCTACGACACACCACCCACTAGATTCCTTACGGAAAACATATAGAACGAGGACACGAGTCACAATACTACCCATAGGATCACTAAACAAACTCACGTCTACTCGTAACATTCACCACTTATCCCCTTATAACCCACGGTACTCCAATCAACCTTACGGTATATTCTCCAACCAACAAAACTAATATTATACTCTAATGAGTGCTAAGAGGCAAGATCGAACAACGAGCCATTAGGACACAAGCAACCATACTCAAGAGTGACTTAAACATATTCTAATCATATAGGGAGTCATAATACGGAACGAAAATAACCTTAGGAGTAGCCGCAAACATCGACCGACTGACACACCTCTACTCAAATGGTCATAACTTTCCGTGTACTAAGAGTTTAAAGATGATTCCAGTGGCAAACGAAAGCTAACTTCAAGACCTTCGAATCAATATAAAATTTTCATGAAATGGACATCGGACGAGGAAGTTATGGCCGTTTGAAATTGACTAAAACTCAGAAAACGGGAAGAAATTTCCAGATTCGATCGAAACACCAAAAACCAACCTCAAGCACGAAACAAAGCACAATCTAGGTACATAAACATCACATAATCGTATAACAAGAGTAAGAAATCCCTACCACAATGGATTTTGAGCAAAACCCTAAGTAACCCAAGCTTGAAACACCAAGATCTAGCTCCTTCAAAGCTACAATACGAGACCTAGGTCCAAGATTTCCCAAGATCAAGAGAAATAAGTGAGGTTCAACAAGTAATTGAGAGGAGAGAGAGAGAAATCCGAAAATGATGGAGTTCTTACCTCTTTGAGCGCAATAACCTTGATTCCAGATGAAATTAGGATGAACAACCCATAGATCTTGAAGATTTTGAGGTGTTTGATGTGAAAATCCAAGAATTTGGGTGAGGGATTGAAGAGAGAAGGTAGAGGGGCGATTTTAGGGCTTGGTTCGTGGTCTTGGAGTGAGAAAATAACATAAGAGGTCTATTTATAGTGTCTGAATCTCGTGCTGAAAAATCAGAAATTTTTGCCTGATGTACCAGTATTGGTAAACCACGGTACAGGTACATCGCGGACAGATTTGAAAATTTTTGCCTGATGTACCGGTATTGGTAAACCACGGTACAGGTACATCGCGGACAGATTTGAAAATTTTTGCCAACGTTCATCGAATCAAATCCCAGTCGCTACCAACACTTTTAAACATCATTTTAACACCAAAACTCAAAATTTACTGTTCTCCGAATGTACGATACACAACGGTAGACGTAAATCCGTACTCCCACATTAATAAACATATAACCTAGTTAAAATACGATCTCCCATTTATTTAAACGACTAAAGAAAATAAAAAATAAAAATTTTACGAGTCTCTACAGAGCCTCTAGAGAATAGGGTTCACGAGGAACAGATGGTGTGATGCTTCTTGTTGTGCATGCTCGGTGCGTCTTTGTTTCCTAACAGACGTAACCAAGTACACTTGTCCTTCCTTTCTGCCTTACGAAACATCGGGGAGATAGCCCGATTTGACTGAGGTGGTACGGCTTTATGCTATGCCTTCATGGGGTCTCTTTCTCGAGGAGCGAGAAAGAGCCTTGGCTGCTATTGGAGGGTCTAAGAGGTATAACTCAAAACCTTGCCTTTTCCTTTAATGCTAGTTAGCTTCCCATTTGCCTTTTTATATCTCATGCTAACTCTTTATGCTCCGTACTTTGTAGCTCTAGACGTACGAGGTACTAGATATGTATCCTCCAACGACCACGTGCCCTGACGATGTGATACTTCCTCAGGCCCTTCGTTGGTTAAAGGAGTATCGGGGAGTGAAAAAGGGAAAAGGCGACCTGAATGCGTATCAGTTGTACTTGGACGAGTTGCGTCCTGACCAAGTATCCACGTTTCTTCGATTTCTCAATTAATGCTCCTTGCGCACTTCAATCGAATAATATCCTGATGTATGCTTCTAATTGCAGGTGCACTGGCACATCTGGGACTGCTTTGAAGTCTCTTATGTGGCTAGGAGCAGAAAGGTGGCAAGGGGGAGAGTACTCTTAGAGTCCCCCTATGGCTAGCAGTGGTACTTGGGTGATCGGGTGTCACGTCAGTAGCTAGGGCTAGACACTTTCTTGGTCCCTGGTCCGCTCCCTCCTCTCTTGCTGACGACGAGTGAGTATACGCTGGAGGAGGTTGAGCGGTTCACGCAGCCGGACCCTCAACTAGAGCCATTTTTTCAGGCTGGTGCTGACTATGCAGAGTACAGGTCTTAGTACTTGATGAGGGGCTTTGGGATCCGTGCTACTTTGGAGGCACAACAGCAAACGGAAGGTGGCAGAGGTGGAAGAGGTAGAAGAGGTGGGAGAGGTGGAAGTGCAGGCCATGGTGACGGCGTGGGTCAGAGCAGGGGCATTTTTCCTGCTCTTTCCTGGATAGTGGACGTGGTCTCTACTCAAGGAGTTCCTGGTCTGGTGAAGGTACCACGTCCATCAGTTGATCCTCCGGAGTTTCTTACTGAGGTACAATCATTTTTCCATCTCTTTCCACGCCTACTTTCCTTTATGCACATTTTGATTAACTTTCCTATTGTGCAGGTGACTCCGGAGTATACTTGGGAGATGGCAGCGGCCATGCTGGGCTTGGAGCAGTTGGTACAGTTGTATGCCATGGGCCACGCTCCGCCAATACTACCTCACGTGGGAGGGGCAATGGTATACTTTCACACTTATTGCTTTTATTCGTGAATATGATGTAAATGTTGTATGAATGTGATGCTTTTGCAGGCTAGAGGAGGAGCTACTCGGGGATTGTGTCGGAAGTCTGTTCGCATGCCTGTGCCACAAGCTTCCGTTGCTAGTGCTGAAGGGGAACGCCCTTCGAAAAGACAAAGACCCTCAGCCCCTGTTGAGGAGGAGTCTAGTGCTGGTTCGAACGAGACCAAGGAACCAAAGGACATCGATTTGGATGATACCTCTGAGAGCTCAGAGCCTAGAGTTGTACACGTCCCAGAAGCCATTAGTTCCGAGGCGGAGGAGGATGCTTCTGAGGATGAGGATGATGAGGAGGGGAGTAAGGACAATGAAGAGGATTGAGCCTCTTACCCTTTTTTTTTTTTTGCCATTTTGGATGGGGCCTGCGTGCTTCCTTTTAAGGGCACCTGTTTGCCCTGATAGATAGGATTTTGATCTTAGGGCCTACGTGCCCCAATTTTGTACTTCGACTCATGGATGCCACACAGAGCTTATTTATATATAGGAGTTGCTTCCTTATTATTTCTGCTATTCAATTTCCTTTGTTACCGTTGCTCAAAGAAATTAAATAACCAAAATGCACACCATAAATATCATCATGAAATTGAGTCTGATTCTTTACTAAATGACATATTGACGAAGGAATAGAAGTCAAAGTAAAACACGAAAAATTGACGCTACATCTTTTGAGTTTTGCACAGACAGCCTTTCTATAGGTATGAACTCGGTCATATGATAGCCTTTACGACTCAAAAGATAGCTCAAAGACTGGTCCATGTTTTGAATATGACTTGAAAACGAGAAAATATTGACTTTTCAAGGTCATGACTTCAAATTTTGACTAATGACTCAATCTAGAACTTGGACTAAGTCACATTTAGCCATAATGACTTGTACGACTCGAAAGAATAACTTGAAACGACGCCAAATGGATTTTGATTCCCCGATTCGACTCAAGAATATGACTTTATTGACTTTTGCGTACTATGACCTCAAATTTTGGGAGTTGACTCGAGGCAAGACGTCCCTGCAGACCGACATACGCGTTGAAATGTGTTTTGGCAGTTGGCTGCTCCCTTAGAGGCATCAAATCCATTTCCAACCTCTGCTGTAAAAACTGCATAAATACTGGCTCTGAAATGTCGTGTGTGGCTATGGTAGGCCGTGCGTGGTCTCCTAAAACACCATGAGTTTTTTAAAACACTGTGCGAAGTTTTTATAATGCTGTGCGTTGTGATGTTACACTGCACGGTATTGGTTTCCTGACAATTTTGCATTTTGCTCCTTCCCAAGACAGATTGCATGATGACTGAAGCTTAATCCCTGCAGAGGTATGTCCAAGCCAGTGCATGCTTATGTTGGGTTTCTATGCTATGACTAAGCCTTCCCCAGGCAAGACTCATGGAAAATTTGCACTTTTTGAAACCCAAGGCTCTTAGAAAGTTAAAGTTGCTTCCCCATTTCTCCTATAAATTGAGGTTTCCATCTTCAAATTTTCTTCACCCCAAACATCATTCTTCTTTTAAATGGTTATTTCTCTCACCGGTTCACTTCGCTTTTGGTTGGTTGCGAGGGATGGTGTCGATTGGCTTAACTTTCGCACTCATGACCTCTACTCCATGAGGTTTCTTTGCAACATTCGCATCCACCCTCAGCTTTTGAAGGCAGTGGCAAGCTTCTGGGATCCGGAAGTTCATGTGTTCCGATTTGGCGAGCAAGAGCTTTGTCCTACCGTGGAAGAGTTTCGTGCATACCTTGGCGACTTGAGCTCGGGAGAGGCCATCATCCCTCCCGTGCGTGTGAACATTTTCAAGGTCCTAGCCGTGGTTCTTGGATTGAGTGATGGTGCCGCTCGCTACTTGGTTAGTGACGGTCGTCTTGACATCATGTGGCTTATCGAGATATTCTCTCCTCCTGGCGACTTTACGGACATGACCTATCAGTCTCGGTGCATGTCGGCCCTTTGCATGTGCTTGTTGGCGGCGTACCTCTTGGTTCCTGTACACACCTCCCGAAGCGAGGCATAGCCACACAAATTGATCGTTGCTGTTTGTTTGGTTGTTTGCTTCGTAAACCAAAATCGTGGATATTTCCATGGCTAGGAACATCACCACACAGTAACGGTTATCATCAAAATAGAGTCGCCACCTAGTTTATAAAAACTAGAAAAATCAGATAGAGATTCCGGATACAGGAGCCAAGAATACAAGAAGGGAAAGGTGTTAGGCACCCCTCTTTGCCCAATCATAAGACTGGCCCATAGTTGTTCGACATATGATTAATATTTGCTTTATTTAACTCTAAACACATAAGCTGATTATTAGCCTTTAACAGTTGATATGGTGAACCAAGACAGTAATTGAAACATGCATCAGAAAGCAGAATAACAAAACAAGTGTCCCAGAGAATGGATCTCTCAGCCGATGAATGGATGTCACGACCGAGGGATCCTTTTGGTTTTATATATCCGCCGAGGGATTGATTCCCCAGCCGATATTCTTCTGCACACAAAACCAGACGATTAAGCGATAATCAAAAAGATATGATTAATATGTATAAACTGTAAATAAAACAAACCACAGGCCCCTGGGCCTCACCACCTTGATCCCTCAGTGGCTTGATTGCTTTGGATTTGATGGGATTGATTGATTTGCTTCTCGGGAAACCCTAGGGTTATGGTTTGGACTTCGAGGTTTGGATCGTTGGATTGCTGCTGCCTTCGGAAGGTTAGGCGTTTTGTAGAGGGGATGTGAGAGAGTACGTATGCAGAATTTCGTGGCTAGAGAGGGTGAATGAATGTATCAATTGTATATATTTTCGAAACCAAAGGCCCTTTTATATAGGCACCGGATGACATCACTCCGACCAATCACATTGCACGATTAAAATTGAAATTATAGAGCAACTCTAACTTCTCATGGTAATCTCATTACGTAGCCCGAATGCATCAGAATTTGGCTGCTAGGGTTTTGATGATCGGATCAAACGTATGACAAAACATTCCAGAATTTGAAAAATAGATGATCCGGAGGCCAAGTAATGGATCTGGCGGCCGAGTGAACGATTAAGCGGCCGAAGGATAGACTTGGCAGCTAAAAGATTAATCTCTCAGGGAGATTTTCAAGTAACAAGTTTCACGGCTGGAGAAATGATGTTGAAGTCGTGAGGTCGATGTTACGACCAACAGATGGATTTTCGTGGGATTCTATATTTCTGTCTGAAAGGCTATATGACTCTGATTGGGTCCTCTAAGTGGCTAAAAGTACTCACCATAAGCCCACGGGTTCACGAGAAGTCAATCAGCAATCGTTGTATTCATTCATCATCGGGATGGTCCCCAAGATGGGACTTGAAATAATTGTTAGGCCAAATTGGAGTGTCTACAGATGCCGTCCGCTGACCATGCTAGCACAACATTGGTTAGTGTTGCTATCCAAATTGTGGCTCGGAAGGACATGATTCCGATGGTTTTGGCTGAGACTTTGATTTGTTTAGACAAGGTTCGCTTTGGAGAGATCGGTCTTTAGGGGTAGCACGTAGGCTTCTCACTTAGCTTTCCTTTTTCTAACATTTCTCTTATTCTCGTTTTACCTCAACAATCGGCTTGGCTTCCTATAGTTTCTTACTTGTTTTCTCTCTTTCTTAGTAGATTTGGCTTTGTGACAAGATGAACATGCTGACTATTCCTCCTAACAACTGGACATATGAAGTTAGGCTGATGTCCCGTCGATGCTTTGAGTTTGCGGATCGTCGTGTTTCTGAGTGGGTCCATTTCTTCAAGAGACTGCGTGTTGGCCTCCAATTGAGGGGCACAATTGAAAAAATCGGACAAAAATTGCCAACCTGTCCAATTTGGCTTCAATTCTCTTTTATTTAAAGGTTTAGACAACAACTCAAGCCAAAAAACCTAAGTATACAAAGTGAAATACATCCACACATTCTTATTGTGGGCGGGCCTCACACATTAATTGTATATCGTAGCAAAATTGAAAAGGGAAAAAGGTACTAAATCACACATTGGTAGTAAATCACCTCAGTTCTTTGCCTAAGAAGTAAAAACATCCCCATTGTAATAAGTAAATGAGTGTGGATAAATAAATTTAATAACAATACTCAAAAAATACCCCACATTTTAATAAGCAGAGTTTACAAATCTTTTATCAAATAACCAAATTTTACTCATTTCATAACCAAACTTAACAACTTTTATTAATAACCAAAACTCAAAAGCTCAAAAACACTCCACATTAGAATCTTCTCATCGAGACGAATAATTTGGTGTGGTCGGATACGTGATTAGAATTCGTTTGTGATTAGACAAATGTGCATTGTGTATTGTGGGGGGTTTTTTGGTTAGAGATACAAAAATAACCAATGTGGATGTAGAAATTGTTAAGTTTGATTATGAACTAAATAGATAATCAAATGCTAACGTGACACATTTTGGTTATTGATTTTGATTATTACCATTGTGGATGCTCTAATGTTTGGGCTCTTAATAACAGCTACAGAGTAACAACATATTTTTTAGGAAAAAAGGTAGGAGTAGTAAATCAATATATATATATATATATATATATATATATATATATAGTCATTTTCAAATAAGGAGGTCATTATTTTAGTTAAAATAAGGACCTCTCCATTCCTCCCATTTTTCGTTCAAATTTCAATGATCCGAGCCGCTTAATGTGTTCAGAATGTGATTTTAAGAGTATCCACGAGAAATCAGCAAAAAAAATGACCGGGAAGAACTTCATCCGAGCAATTTTTATTTGAACCGTTCAATAAAAAACAAACAAAAACTGCTCGGATGAAGCCTTTCCGGTCATTTTTTTTTTGCTGATTTCTCGCGGGTACCCTTAAAATCATGTTCTGAACACATTGAGCGGCTTAGATCATCGAAATTCTATCGGAAAAAGGAGGTCCTTATTTTATTAAGTTAAGGTGGTTCTTGGGAGAAGAGGACTAAATATATATATATTTTGGACTGGCCGCCGCCTACCAAAGTGTCAGAATTACGATCTTTTCTTGGATTAGCTAACTATTACAGGAAGTTCATCCACAACTATTCAAAGATGGCAGCCCCTTTGACAGAGTTGTTGAAGAAAGATCAGACTTGGCAGTGGGAAGCTGGCTGCCAAGAGGCCTTTGAAAAGCTCAAGGTTGCTGTGGCAAGCGAGCCGGTGCTACGGCTGCCCGACTTTGAGTTGCCTTTCGAAGTGCACACGGATGCCTCAAACAAAGCAATTGGCGGGGTACTTGTGCAAGAGGGCCATCCTGTTGCCTTTGAAGGCCGGAAGCTGAATGATGCAGAGAAGAGATATTCCGCTCATGAGAAGGAAATGACGGTTGTGGTGCATTGCCTTCAAACTTGGCGAGTTTATTTGCTGGGTATGAAATTATTGGTATTGACGGACAATGTGGCGAATACTTTCTTCAAAGTGCAGAAGAAGTTATCGCCAAGGCAGGCTCGCTGGCAAGAATACCTTGAAGAGTATGATTTTGAGTGGAAGCACAAACCTGGTCGTCATAACCAGGTTGCCGATGCTTTAAGCCGCAAGGAAGTGCTGGGGTACATTGCTGCTATCTCTCAAGTTGCATCAGGCTTTGTGGACAGGATCCAGGTAAATGCTGGAAATGATTCTGAGTATCAAAAGCTGGTACAACAGGTCAAAGACGGAACTGTTCGCCGGTATTGGTTGGAAGACAATCTGCTCCATGCCAAGGAGACAGATTATATGTCCCTGTTCTTGGGGGCTTGAGGCAAGAGTTACTTAGAGAAACCCACGATCCACAGTGGGCTGGCCATCCGGGAAGGCAGCCCATGTTGGCTTCGTTGTCACGTTCTTATTATTGGCCAAAGATGGAGGACGACGTGGAAGCCTATGTCAAAACCTATTTGGTTTGCCAACAGGATAAGACGGAGCGAAGGAAAGAGGCAGGCTTGTTGCAGCCCTTATCCATTCCAGAGAAGCCTTAGGTTTGTATATCTATGGACTTCATTTCTGGGTTGCCGAAAGTTGATGGTATGCGTTCAATTATGGTTGTTGTTGATCGTTTCTCTAAGTATGCTGTTTTTATCCCTGCACCACATAAATGTCCCACTGAAGTTGCTGCTGACTTGTTTTATAAGTATGTGGTGAAATACTTTGGGTTGCCCGAAGATATTGTCAGTGATAGGGATACTCGGTTCACGGGTCGATTCTGGACAGTGTTGTTCAACTTGATGGGTTCAAAGTTGAAATTCTCCACAGCAAATCATCCGCAGACAGATGGCCAAATTGAAAGGATAAATGCCTTGTTGGAGGAATACTTGAGGCACTATGTCACAGCAAGTCAACAGAATTGGGTGGAGTTGCTGGACAGTGCACAGTTTTGTTACAACCTGCATAGATCGTCATCGACGGGTGCTAGTCCGTTTGAGTTGGCGTCGGGCCAACAGCCCCTTACTCCTCACGAGGTGGCTAGGACCAGCACAAGAGGTCGGTGTCCTGCTGCTTACAGATTTGCTCGTGCAAAGCAAGAGTTGCTTGAGGAAGCCCAAGACAGTTTGTCAAAGGTAGCGAAGCGAATGAAGAAGTATGTGGACAAAGGAAGGCGGCCACTGGAATTTCAGGTTGGGGATAAGGTTATGCTCAAACTTACTCCCCAAATCTGGAAGAAAATCAATAGCAAGAAGGTGCATCGCGGGTTGATTGCACGCTACGATGGTCCCTTTGAAGTTGTAAAGCGAGTGGGGAATGTTGCTTATCGGTTGAAATTGCCGGACAGGTTGAAGATTCATCCCACATTTTACGTCAGTTTTCTGAAACCATTCCATTCGGACTTGGTAAACGTAGGAAGAAAACAGGCTCAACGGGCTCCTCCAGTGATTCGGATGCAATTTGACAAGGGCGTGGAAAGAATTCTGGATCATAAAACGGAAGGACAGAGTAAGAAAAATAGGAGAACCTCCTATTTGGTGAAGTGGAAGAGTAGGCCCGATTCGGAGGCTACGTGGGAAAGAGATGTGACTTTGTGGCAGTTCGAAAAGCAAGTTCAGGAATACCTACAAACCTTACCGACGAGGACGTCGGCCTCCTCTAGTGGGGGTGGTTTGTTAGCACCTTGATTTCCAAGGCTTGCTAAGCTTGGCTAGCGGTAGCACCTTGCACCCTAGCCAACCGGTGGAAACTAAGGCATGAGGCAGGCATGTCTTTTCAAGGTGACCCGATGGTGTCGGTTGGTGTCGGCACTGGTCCATTAGGCAAGTGGCAGCTGGGATGCAAGTGATAGCCCGATGATTATTGGGGCATGGATGCTAAACGGGAAGCTAGCTTGTGGGACAACGCAATCAGAAAACGGCTAAGTATTTGGAGCTGGGTTGGATCACGAAATTGGCCAAGCAGCCTTGATTGGGATCAGGCAAAACGGTTATTGACGGTTACTGCATTCTGCACATGTTGCTGGCAGGCAGGGACAGGTGTCCCCAGCAGAATCGGGCAGTTATTAGCAGTTATTGCCAGGCAGCTTTATTTTCCTATGTGCTGGCTGCTTGTGGCTGTGCCAGCACAACCCTAGGGCAGTTGGGGGTGTCAACTGCAGATCATGGGGCCATCCCATGATCCCATTTTACTTAGTGGCCACGTTTTATTGATTGTAGCCTTATAAAAGGCACTGCATTTTCGAGTCTAAGGCAGAGGGATGTTCTGTCTAATACTCTAAGTGTTTTCCTTGTATTGTTGGTGCAATAAAAGGTTGGGACGGGTTCCTGTAAACGGTGTGCGTGCTAGACTTCATTCAAACTCATGTGTGTGTATTTTACTGGGTTGGCTGAGCCCAAGTCTTGCTGGGAACTTGGGGCCATCACGGGCAGAATCTGTAGGCGAAATTCAGTCCCGTGAGGCGGTTCCGGAAACACCCAAAAAAACACATAAAAAAACACATCATAGTTCCCGATCAAATTTTGATGATCCGAGTTGCTCAATGTGATCAGAAAGTGATTTTAAGGGTAACTAAGAGAAATCAGCAAAAAAAATGATCTGAAAGGGCTTGATCCGAACAGTTTTGAACAGGTTTTTATTATACGGTTCAAATAAAAATTGCTCAAATCAAATCTTTTCAGGTCATTTTTTTTTCTAATTTCTTACTAGCACCCTTAAAATCACATTTTTCACACATTGAATGGTTCAGATCATAAAAATTTGATTGAAAACTATGAAATTGAGATTTGTGATTTTTTTTGGGTGTCCCACACACACACACACCTCCAGGATTAGGCGCACCACCTAAGAAAAATCCACCTCGCGCGGGCACTTGTTTGGGCCCTGAATAATTTCAACGATGTTGGGCTAAAGTCAGTCCCCAACATTCCGGCCCAAAGATGTCTCATCTCAACTCTCTCGGCCGGCACTTGTTCGTTCCACTTGTTCGTTTTTTCGGGTTAAATTTTAATTAAAATAAGCTAAAGGGCCCTAAGCTAAATTACCCTAACCCAGCTCGTCTCACAGAATTAAGCATCAACGTCTTCCACAAGAATTAACTCAAGTCTTAGCCCAATGAACCTAAATATAGCAACACAATATCGATGATCATTCGTTCCACTTGCTCGTGTAGAAACTCACAGTATCATGATTGTCGATCGTAACATGGGTAATTTTCTCGTTATATAGTGTGTATATATATAAATATACATACATTCAGATTATGAATAGAGTGCAATAATTACTTTTGAGGAGTCATGTAACTTACCTATGATCTTGCAAACTGTGTCAAGAGCAAAAGGAAAGATTTAGTAAGGAAGGAACAATCATTTTATTATTAACATAAAAGAAATATATCGAGACTATCAAAAAATGATAATTTCGGCTCCAGATGCATAAATATTTTCTACAAGCAAAAATGGAAGATAAACCCACAAAATTACAAACTTAAAAAAAGGGAGAAAACATACAAGAAAAAAGAGGAATGGGCAAATATATAGTAGATTTCCTTTGGTTCCTCTAGCCCTATCCACTATGGAATTCTCATTCATGGTCGTTGGGAATCGAAGCTTCTCTATGATATGCCTTTACAATGGCGCACATGAAGTTTCCAATCTAGCACTTGTCTATCAGTTCCAAAAACAATTGCCCCTGCAAAATAAAATAAAAATTATAATTGAATCCACTTTCATTGCTAGAATTCAAGGAAATCAAAATGTGGATCGGTTTTGGGTAATGAAATTAGTGAAGGATTTGGAAACAACATACCTAGAGTAGGCATCAAAATCGACAGAGCAAGAATCCCTGCAATCTTGAGCGGCACCCCAGTCCTAATCATGTCTCGAATATCGATATGCCCGGTAGTAAACCCGACAACATTTGAAGGGGTCCCAGTCGGAAGCCAAAAGGAGAATTGGGCTCCAATGGCTCCGGGGATCATTAGAAGCAACGGGTGCACGTGCATTGTCTGTGCAATCTGGATGAGTAGTGGTACGAGGAGGGTAGTGGTGGCATTGTTGGACGTGAACTCGGTGATCGAGCTGCTGATGAGGCATACAATTGGGGCTATGGCTAAATAAGGAGCTTGTTCCAAAAAGGCTAGGGATTCTGACAAGATGTCAGCAAGGCCGCTTGATCGGACTCCATCCGCTATGGCAAATCCAGCGCCCAGTAGGAGTATGATGTTCCATGGGAGCTTCTTGCATTTGTTCCAGTCCATTAATTTCTCCCCCTTTTGCTTCTTGTTTGGAATGATGAATAATAAGGTTGCCATCAGCACCTACATGCATCCAAATCCTTATTCAATTTTCAGCCATTGATTTTGAGTAGCATAAATGCAATGTAAAACAGTGTATGACTTGTCATTTATATATACTCACACAAAACACCTAAAAAAATCTTGATCAAATTATGTGACAAATTTATAGTTTATTCGTTAGTGATGACATTTAACTGTAATTAAAATTTCATAATTACCAAGCACCAAATACACAATGAATAGACAAGTTCCGATCCAAAATGAATGTAAAGATCCATCGAAGAAGGACTATTATTTAATTACTAGTATATATAGATAGATATATCAATTCGTAAACATAGCCACACAGATATGCAAAAACTTACACTAACAGTTCCATCACCAGCTCTCCCGTTGAAGAGAGTTCCCCATCCAGGAATGTCATCAGTAATACTTCTTGTCATCCATAATACAATTAGCAGCTGCACCAAAATTTCATAGCAATATAAGATATTAGCATTACTAATGCTAATAATCTGCTTAGTTCTCATTGCTAATCCACTTATTTTTTCGTATTTGAATTTGAACACAATTGAATCTAATCCAAGATTCAGACATTAAACAAATAAATAGGCAATGGTAACCGTATACGAATTGAAATACTAGTATGAATAACTCACCGAAAACACAGTCAGTATCATCTTTTCAGCAAAAGTTATTGGACCTGCCACACCAAAACGAATTATGTGTGATTGTATTGTACTGTATGATGGAAATTGGATGACCCACTAAAGATTTAGGTGTTCATTAAAATTTGCTAACACACATACAGTACCTAACAATTCAAGCTCCCTTTTCAAATGGGCTTTGTCCAAATAAGCAGAGAGGACCCCACCAGACCCCTTTTTGCAGTACAAGAAGCAAACTATGGCCCACAAAGCCAAGAAAATCAACAGAGCCAAAGGGAAGCCGAAGAAGAACCATGTGCTGAAGCTGATGGGATCGGCCTCAGGGAAATAACTCTTCCACATTCCAGCCAGTATGAGGTTGACACCTGTCCCCGTAAGTGTGCTCATCCCTCCCACGGCCGCAGAGTATACCACCCCCAGGACCACTGCCCTGCAGAAGTTCTTGATGACGACCTCGTCTCGGGTGGGTCCGGCGGGCAAACGCTGTAGAATTCCGGTGGCTACGGGCATCATCAACACGGTTGCTGCCACGTTGTGCATCCACATGCTTATGAATGCTGTGGTGGCACAGATCCCGAGGAGGAGAAGTGGTGGGTTTAGTGGGTCCCCACAGAATAAGATAGTGATCTGATTGGTCCACGTAAGTGAATGATTCATATCAGTTCACATCAAATTTCCCTAGGACAAGGATAACAGAATATCATGGTGCCTTAAACATGATAAGTCCGGTAAAGTTACTTCACTGCGAAATTAGGTGTAATTTTTAATCTTAAAAACAAAATTATTATTGAAATAATTTTTCGCGTAATATAGATTTTGTTTGTTAGATATCGAAGTGATCTTTTGAAAAATGAAAAAAACAATTAATTATTTTAATAAATATGTTATTTTTAAGTATAGAAATTGTGCATAATGTCGTAGGAGACCAACTTTAAGACGAAGGGAGTAGTATTCCATTTCATGATAGGAGGGGGGTGGTTGAGTTCATGCTAATTTTTTGTCTTTCATATTTTTTGACTGAAACTTATTTTTCTAACTTTTATTAGTTTTTTGAATTAATCGTTTGTCTCAATGTCAGAAATCAAAAATTAGAGTATGAAAAATGTTGACCGAAATTCAAAAAAATTTCACATGAGATGACACTTTATACAAACATACCATCTGTTTCGTTTTTTTTTTTTTTTTTTTTTTTTGTCATTCATTTACTTTGTTTGGCTTTTGGTCATAATTTTTTATTTTTTAGATTTTTCTCCTTGATCTAGAAAATAAAACGTTGAATTCAAAACATTCAGCAAATACAGATGAAAATATCAAAAATATTGTCCGAACCCAACTACAAAATACAAACCAAACAAAAAAAGAAAATTATATATGTATGAGTGAAAGTTCATTTCCTAAGAGTACTCAGGTACGATTGCTTCACCAAAGATAGCAATTTGAAACAACCAAAAATTGGAAAGTATTACCAAACGGAAAACAAATCATTTAATAACGGATTACCTAAAATATCATGAATACAACAAACAACATGTGACCACTTCTACTTACCCCCAAAAATAAAGTATATAAAACTCTGTTGGATAAGAAGAAAAAGGGTGAAATGTATTAAACCAATCTCGAAACAAAGGTTACGATTTTCGCGCTTTGTATTATTATCCCCCTTATTTTTTTTGTCATCAGTACTTATCTAACATTCTCTTATATCATATTTCTTTATTCCCATTTGCACAAATGTCATACTCGTACTTCCGGGAAAAATCTTTTTCTCTAATTTTAAAATGTAAATGACGTCTTTAAATCGGGAGAATCTTTTTGAACAATTATGCTTGAAATTATATTATTTTTGTCCAAAAAGTGAGACAATATGTCATAATGGTTTATCATTAAGGAACAGAACAGGGCTGATTCAGAATTTTAGATTACTGGTGGCAAACGTGTACAATGAAATCAAAAAATGAAAGATAAACCACAGTACGAAACTTAAACAAATTAAAGAAATTGCATAGATGTTTCTCATATGCATGTAATATATATATATATATATATATATATATATATATATATATATTGTACTAAATTCTGTAGTCAATCTATATCTATTAAAAGCGAGGCTTTTTGAATATGCTCGACCCTTTTCCATGTGGATCAAAGCATGTACAGTAGAATAAATAAGAAAACTTGTAGCAATATCTTTCCCAAAACATGTGATGAGGAAAATTACTACTTAATTCCCTATATAGTGAAGAAGAATAAGGTTAATTTAGGCACTTACGTTCAAAGCCAACCTCCGGTGAATGTTATAATGCTCAACGGCAAGCGCAAGTATAAAGCTCCCAAGAACAAGAGCAATCACATCATCCATGTACGACCGCGCCACATCATCGGCAGCCGCTATTCCAAACAGCGGGAACAGGAATAGCGGCGACATGGAGGTTATCGGCATCGGCACCGCCTCCGTGACCCACCACGCAAAAACCCACACCAGCACCGCCAACATGTTCCGGCTGGTCGCCGGACCCTCCAATTTGACACACAGGCAGACAATTGCGCACAAAAATGGTCCCAACAGGATAAAGAAGTTGTTCAATGTGAGGAGGGATCTGATTGAGGAGTTGAAGCTCTGTGACCTGTGAAGTATTGAACTATGGAGCGGAAGAAGAGGGGCTTTTTGGTCTTCTGGCATTGCATGGTCCATTTTATCACTCCAGGGAGAGGGAGAGAGAGAGAGAGAGAGAGAGAGAGAGAGAGAGAGAGAGAGAGAGAGAGTTTTTGTTATGAGAATGGAGAAAGTAGTTTGATGGGGTTACTTAGGAATCTCAACCTCAGATGGTTTATATAGGAAAATGAAGGTTCATAGGAGTAGGCAAATTTGGTTTTTCTTTTTAAATGTTATTTGGATTTATGTCATCAATGCAAAGAATATAGGCCGAATCTGAGTCCTTCGTAATTATTTATTGTTTTTCAATTTTTTTTTTCTCTTGAATACTGTACTTCGTAATTATTTAAGCACATGATTTGTACTGGGTGGGTCCAAAAGAAGATGTTTGGTTTTGTTAGCTCGATGAGTAATTATTCAATGTTTCGAGAATAACCGTCACTTTGCTAGGTGCATAGTGTTTCATACATATTTCTTCGCCTGAAAATATTCTTGGTGGAAGAACTCTATACATATGTGGCGGAGAAGGCCCTTGAACCACGACGTGATGATAGTTCAAGAGCAAGCACATAATTTTCCTAGCTTAATGCCGTGAAACCTTTTTGTGTGGTCTTGGGGCACCACAACATATGTGGTGCCCAACACCCTTATCTATTACACATTTTTGTGGGTTTCAGCACTAAATATATAAATCACACATAAATGTACGATGAATTCGGGTGTTGGGAGACCACCAAATAAATATTACTCCAATACCCCATGTCTGATGTGATGATGACAAGTGGATTGTTGATCCATGAGTTCTCTGCCTCGTCAGAAGCACAGAGGGGAGTGACTCAGCTGATCTTGGACGTGGATTATTTGAGTTTCGAACAGTCGTTGGATAGGGGAATGACTCAGCTAGTTGTATTGATTATTTTGTTCACCATTGCTTGTACAGGTGTTATAACTTGACAGTGATTTCCCGTATAAATCTGGCAGCGCCTTGGTTTCATGTTTGTTCGGATTAGATCGTGAGGGAGATTTTTAGGATAATAAATCGAGAGAAATAGATAAGATAATATAAAAAATAATTAGAGAAGAAATTTATTAAAAATTGTGTTGAAGGAGGGTGGTTTTGGAAACTCAAAACAAAAACTATTTTTACAAAGGGAACAAAGCCTAAGTATTAATTCAAAATCATGACAATTAAAGTTACCTACTCCTGGGTTAAGCTTACTAGTTACAGTATATTTTTGCAAACATCTCTTTATCTTGAAACTTTGCTTTTAAGTAAGGATTTACTTGCCTTAAAAGAGCTAGAGCTGGAGTTGGCCTTGTGTATCTAGCTAGCACTTGAATTTCAATTAGGTTTCTGATTTTGTCACTCCCTTTTTTTGTTAACGTCACTTTTCTGTAAGTGTATTTTTGGCACCAAAAATACACTTGCGGGGAAGTGACGTTAACAAAAAAGAGAGTGACGAAATCATTTCCCTTCAATTATCATTGGCATCATATATGTGCCTGTCAACGACCGCTTATAATTGGCTCATTTTGACGCATATAGGGTGCTTGGTACTTGCATATGGTTGGAGAAATTATTCCTTGCGCTTGGGGCAACACACAGGTGGGGCCTTCTACCAATTAGAATTTGCCCAATTGAATTTGTGTCAGATTTCTGCCGGTAAGGAGAAATTATTCGTTGCTCAAACGGATTAAAATTTAAACTTGGAATACCGACACACGTTCTTCTCTCCCACTGCACACAGCCTTCTCTCTAAAATTAATTAAGTATTCCAAATTTCAATCCATTTGAATGAGTGAGAATATTTTATTTTTTTGATCATTTAATTCTAAAAGGTCATAATTAAATTTTGACTATAGGGCTCTCGTTGATTAACTCTAAGAAAGTCGTAGAATCAAATATCTCTTTGGACTAACCAACGAGAGCCCGAGAGTCAAAATTTAATTATGACCCTTTAGAATTAAATAATTAAAAAATAAAATCTTCTCACCCATTCAAACAAATTGAAATTTGGAACACTTAATTTTTCAACCTACAGTTTATATATTAAAAATATGGTTAAAAAATTAAGTGCTCCAAATTTCAATCTGTTTGAATGGGTGAGAAAATTTTATTTTTCTAATCATTTAATTCTAAAGGGTCATAATTAAATTTTGACTATAGGGCTCTCGTTGATTAGTCCTAAGAGATATTAGATTCTATGACTTTCTTAGGGTTAATCAACGAGAGCCCTATAGTCAAAATTTAATTATGATCCTTTAGAATTAAATGATTAGAAAAATAAAATCTTCTCACCTATTCAAACGGATTGAAATTTGGAGCACTTAATTTTTTAATATATAAACTGCAGGTTGAAAAACTAATGCCTTGTTCTCTTCCATTTTCAAAAAGAATTTTTCAAAAAAATACCCCTTAGATTCCTCCTAGATTCTCCCTACTTTCAACATTTTTTTCTCTATCTCTCTCCACTTATTACTCTTACTATTTTTTAAAAAAAATTTCAAAACACAATCCAAACAAAGCATAAGTGTTCCAAATTTCAATCCGTTTGAATGGGTGAGAAGATTTTATTTTTCTAATCATTTAATTCTATAGGGTCGTAATTAAATTTTGACTCTAGGGCTCACGTTGGTTAGTCCTAAGAGATATTTGATTCTACGACTTTCTTAGAGTTAATCAACGAGAGCCCTATATATAGTCAAAATTTAATTATGACCTTTTAGAATTAAATGATCAAAAAAATAAAATATTCTCACCCATTCAAACGGATTGAAATTTGGAACACTTAATTTATTTTAGAGAGAAGGCTGTGTGTAGTGGGAGAGAAAAACATGTGTCAATGTTCTAAATTTAAATTTTAATCCGTTTGGGCAACGAATAATTTCTCCTCCCCCGGCAGAAGTCTGACACAAATTCAGTTGGACAAATTCTAATTGGTGGAAGACACCACCTGTGTGTTGCCCCAAGGGCAATGAATAATTTCTCATATGGTTGGGTTTTCGGGTAAGATTTTGTTGTCCTAATAGATTTCGCCAGCAGAACCATCGTCTATTGGCAATCTTCCTCAATTTGATTCGTTATCTCCAATGGAACACTGGCCTTGTACGGGGCTTGTGATTGTCCGCCAATGCATTATGTGTGTTTAATATGGCAGCTGTTGGTACATTTACGTCTTTGCACTTGTGTATGGAATATGCATTAGAGAGCTAGCGTTTAGAGCATCCACAGTGGAATAATCAAAAGTGGATAATCAAAAGTTGTCACATCATCTTTTGGTTATCCATTTAAGAGATTACTAAGGTTAGTAATGTACAGGTCCACAATGGTACAATTAAAATTGAATAACCAAAACTTATCACATGATCACATTTTCAACTTATAAAAATCTAGAAATTGTGACATAGAAAACAATTTTTTAAAAATAGTTTCCAAGCTAATAAAAACAGGTTATTAGAAAAAGAAAAATAGTTTTTGAAACTTTGATTCAAAAAAAAAAAAATTTCGGGAAAAAGTTTAAGAAAAAACAGTTTTTGAATGAAAGAAACTTTTTGAAAAAAAAAGTTTTTTTTTTACTCTCAAAAGAACAGTTTTTGGAAATAAAAAATTTAATAAAAAAACTGTTTTTGCAAAAAAATAAAAACTGATTTTCAAAGTTAGAAACATGTTGAAAAAGTAAGAGAGAGAAGGTTTTTGTGTAATGACGGTGTACTTGATTGAAAAAATGTGGGGACAACTAAATTTGATTATTGACAAAAAATTTCTAGTTTTGATTATCCAAAAACCAAAATTTAGTTATTTCAATGTGAACTCTTTTTTTAACAAATGTTGTTAACCTTAACAACCTTTTGATTTTGATTATACTACTACAGATGCTCATATGATAAATATCTTGTCATCCTTTTTGAAAAATATCCAACAAACGCATGTTTATCTATAATAACACTAGTTTTGCTATGTACTGTTTGCGACACACACACACATATATTTTTGGTCAAGCGGAAAATCACACACGTATTTAATCACCCCATTTTAACGTTAATTTTGCACAAATTGTTATTCTATGGTGCTCCATCAGTCGAGGTATAATATATCCAGAGATGATCAGAAGTGACAAATTACTGGGTCGACTTCGATCTCCACCAACATCGTCATGACATATGTCACTTTGTTTTGACCTCAGATGTCTTTGCCGCATGCCAAATATGCTCTCTAAAACCCCATTTCTCCGAAGGACCACAAATTGGGCGACAAATGGCTTTAATAGTCTTCTTATAAAAAAAAGGGTAAAGTATATATTCATGTAATGAGAAAACTTATTTAATTAGAGCATCTGCGGTGAAATAATCAAAAATTATCACATCATTTTTTGATTAGTCATTTAAGAAATTGTTAGGATTAACAATGTAGATGTTCACAATGACATAATCGAAACTTGTCACATCACATTTTCAACATATAAAAATCAAAAAATTGTCACCATATAAAAACAATTTTTAAACTAATAAAAACATGTTATTAGAAATAGAAAATAATTTTGTGAAAACTTTTATTTTGAAAAAAACACTTTTCGGAAAAAAAATTTAAAAAAAAGTTTTTGAAAAAAGGACTTTTTTTATTTTAAATAACAGTTTTACTATTTTTGCAAAAAACAAAACAAAAAGTTATTTTTAAAATATGAGAGAAAGAGAGAGGAGGGTTTTTGTGTAATGATAGGTGTACTTGATTGAGAAAATATATGTACGCTCACACGTTTAATTGAGATTCAAATTTCACTAATTACGAGTAACAGTATTTAGTTTGGCCTAAATTTTGTTTCCAAGGAAGGCTGGAAGGGCTATTTACAGAGCCGTGTGAGAGCAAAAGGAAAAGTAAGGATAAAGTTGTCATTTGACGTAAACAATAATGCTCAATCAATGGAGAAACTTCCAACGAATTTAAAGGCTCCTCCGACCTGGTTGGTTATCCTTATCAGAAAGCTTGGAATGGAACATGAAAGGGAGACGTGGGGGGAGGTGCACCAAAAAGCCCCGGTCCAATTTTGCAAGTTTAGGCCCTACGTACGGCTTTGAATGTGATGGTGGGTGGATGTGGCCGGGGGTGGGTTTAGAGTAGATATATTATACATGTGAAATCCATGAAATGATTCATTCACGCATGTATCTAATCATAGATATTTCACATGTATTATGTATATAGTAGTACCATCAACCATGTACTATGATTAGATAGTTAGAAATAAAAAGTTCCTTTGTTCTTTTCTCATCTTTGAGAAGAAAAAAATAAAGAATTCTCCTGTACGATTCTCAATAATTTTATCTATCTATTTCTCTCTACTCATTATATCAATAATAATTTTCAAAGATGGGAATCAAACAAAAAAATATATCTAGTTAAAAATGTATCTATATATCTAAACCACATGTATCCAAATTGTGGTTTAGAGAAGAGAAGTGAGAAAGAGGGTAAGAGGAGCTTTTTGACTTTTCATTTTTCACTTTTTTTCATTTTGGTTAACAAAAAGATGTACAGAGTACGTTCTGCACATATCTTTCAAGTACTAATCATGTTGCAAAATACATTTTGCACATATCATTCAAATACTCTATCAAATTCAAAATACATTCTGATCATAATTCAAAAGCCAAAAAATTGAAAATGAAAAGCCAAAAGTAGTCTCCCAAGCTCCACTCCAATTTTGCATATTTACTTTACGGGAATTGATTTTCTCACTCTCCTTTTATCCAAATGCACTCTTTTTTTTCGTAATGATATAAAATTACATCATTATCCTTTTTATTTATGACGGAAAAAATGTATTATGGATAGTTTTGTAATTTTACATGAATGAAGACAAAAAATGAAATACACTTGAACAAAAGGGGAGTGAGAAAATCAATTTTAATTAATTATACAGGCCCTACGGCTTGAATGTGATAGTGGATGTGCGGGGTGGGGTAATTAGTCAGTGGTTACAAGAACCGCCACGTGGTGCCCCAACACTCTAATCTTATTATCCACCATATATTTTTTTTGTGTTCATACACAAAATATTAAGGCATAAATGTATGGTTGATATGGCTGTTGGGACACCGTATGACGGTTTTGGGTACATACATGTCATGGGATCAATCTGGATCAGTCAGACAAATCATTCACGGATGTCTCTCTTATCAATATCGTAATGAGCTAGGACCCCACTTCTAGTTATGCCTCCCCCAGTGGAATCCCCATGAAATTGTATGGAGTATATCGTAGGGACATTTGGATGCTAGTTATTGTCAACTTTTCTGGGCATAGCTAGCTGTTAATTTTGATCATAATTTACTTGAGAACACCAAACATATGGCATTTGAAGTCCTTCAAATTGAAAAGTCCGTTTCATTAAACATGGAATTTCGAGGTAATGGGCATAATCAAGACAAGCAAAAGTATGCTTTGTCGTCCCAAATGCGAAGGGTTTCGGAGCGTGTTTGAGAATAACTCACAGCACGCTTTTTTATTGTGAGAAAAATTGAAACCGACCTATAAGGTTTTAGGATTCATTTGGCTTTAAAAGTGGAACAGTATTCTTTTTTTTTTTTGTCTTTATTCAAAAAAAATTGCATTTGTTAATTAATTTTGCGTCAAACTTTTATGACTTATTGATTCGTCTCGACAAGAGGAATCGGCGATAAGAATTGGAAAAGTAAAAAATTTTGATCAAAACTCATAATTTTTTCCAAAAAGACAAAAATAAGTCAAAAAATTATGAGTTTCGATCAAAATTTTTTACTTTTCCGATTCCTCTCGTCGAGACAAATCAATAAGTCACAAAAGTTTGATGCAAAACAAAAAAATGCAAATTTTTTTTGAATAAGGACAAAAAAATAAGTCACTCAACTTTTTAATCCAAACCCACCCTTAATCTTGTTGTAATAATCGGTAATGCACAAAAAAAATCATGTCAACCAAAGACCATTATTGTCAATTGACCTAGTATTTATTTGCAATGAGCTATCTACTCAGGATCAAAAAAAAAAAAAGGAAGCTATCTACTCACCCCGTTCCACTTTCTCAAATAAGTACTTAAAAAATAGGATAATTTAAATAGGGTCCTATCTTACATTGATACTTAAGTCCTAATCCTTGTAGGTTTGAAGACTTATGTTTTCATCCTGAAATTTAAATAATACCCATTTAGTTCTTAATAATTTTTTACATTTTAATAGAGCCGCTGCGCGGACCAAATTAAATAAGAGATATTGAGTTTGTCATGTTTGTACAAAGTCTTATCTCTTATTTAATTTCGTCCGCGCAACGGCTCTCTTAAAATCATCCGGAATCATGACAAAATTATGACAAATACAAAAATCATGACAAAATAATCTGGAATTATGACAAAATCATTCGAGATGTAAAACTAACATAAAAAGTTAGTTTAACATCCCAAAATTCTTTAATATATAGTTAAAGAAATTTGGAATGTAAAACTAATATAAAATTTAGTTTGAGGTCCTACGATTCTTTACTATATAGGAAAAGAAATTCATGATGTAAAACTAACATAAAAAGTTAGTTTAAGGTCCTAAAATTCTTTACTATATAGGTGAAGAAATTCGGGATGCAAAACTAACATAAAAAGTTAGTTTAAGATCCTAAATTTTTTAACCTATATAATAAAGAATTTTAGAACCTTAAACTAACTTTCTAGGTTAGTTTTTCATCCCGGATGATTTTGTCATGATTCCGGATGACTTTGTCATAATTTCTGTATTTGTCTTGATTAAGGGTTTTTTAGATACTGCGGAGTATTTAAATTTTAGAATGTCGACTTAAGTATTCAAACCTAGTAGGATGGACACCTAAATAAATCTATGAAATAGGGTGGCATTTTTCAGGCTTAAAAATAATGGGCTTATGAAAATAATTTTTTATTTTTTTTGCAGGGTTTGATAGATCTCATTGAAATCTATCAAACAAGATTCATATTACATATATTTTTTTTATTTCAGTAAGCCAACTATTTTTAAGCTTTAAAATTGTTAATAAGTACTTCTTTTTTAAAGACCAAAAGCGAAATGGGTATTAGAATTTCCACTAAGGACTTTTAGAACTTTTAGGATTTTTTTGTTTTGTTCTTATTTGAATTTTTTTCGCGTTAATTAGTTTTGCACCTCACTTTTTTGGTTTTCCGATTCGTTTGACGAGACAAATTAGAAAAGTAAATAAAATACTTTTATCCAAATATTTTGAGAAATAACCACTTTTTAGCAAAAAAAAAATTGACCTTTTTTTTCTTTCTAAAAAATGGTTATTTTCCAAAGGAAAATGATTTTCACACTCCCCTTTTAAGTTTTAACCATACTCGCTCCCTTTTTTATTTTTACCTACATGAATTTACAATATTGTTCTTGAATGTGTAGATAATTGTATTGAATAAAAGACAAAATAGTAAATTCCAGTGAATAAAAAAAAATGTGGATGGTTAAAAGAGAGTGTGAAAATCAATTCCTTTTTCCAAAATATTTGGGTAAAGTTAAAAAAAATTTACTTTTTCGATTTGTTAATAATCCATAAAAATTTGACGCAAAACTAACAAACACAAAAAAAAAAAATCAAATAAGTACAAAAAGTGCTAACAATTGAGCGGAACTATGCTATGACCTAATCCCTACGCTGACTAATCACAAGACATTGCCAGAATTGTTTTTCCTTTACTTTTCTTCTTTTTTTTATCGTATTTTTTAATCCTTGTTGACATTAACCAGAGTTGTTTTTTTCCTTTTCTCATGCTCATGGTAATATGGGCATTCCTTTTGAGCTTTATTAACAACCCTATATCAAGACTGGGGGGGGAAGACTGGGGGGGGGGGGGGGGACGGCGACTGCTGTCCCTCCAAGGGACAGCAGCGTGCTGTCCCGGCCAAGGGGGTTCCGCTCCGGTCTCGCTCCAACGATCGGAAACGTTCATTTCGTAGAGCTCGTCGAGTTGAACAAATATGTGAACAATCAGCTCGATCGAATATCATTAAGTGCCTCATCGAAACCTTTTTGTTTTGAAAAGAATGGATCAGAAACACTGAATCAAATCTATTAGAACCCATTATTGGAAAGTTATATGTATTCCGATCAAGCACTTAAAGATATCTGATCAAATTGATTTTTTGCATAATAGTTCGACTCGACGAGCTCTACGAAGTGAACGTTTCCGATTGTTGGATTGAGACCGGAGCGGGACCCCCTCGGCCGGGACAGCACACTGCTGTCCCTTGTCCCAGCCCCCCCAGGTCTACTCGAAGGGAAGACATTTTTCTGTGTATAGGCATAATTGGTTCCAGAGATTGAAGTCCGCGTGGATAGCACTTCGGTAGTTAAAAATTCTTCGGGATCATCACAACTGTTATCCCCATCCTTTGTACAACTTGATTTGTGAATGCGGGTGGCGGTGGGGTTGAGGTTTGATCCCCGAGATGCGAACAAATGTACGGACTTGTTGGCTAAGGAAACTTTGAACATGTCGTTGGATTTAATTTCTTTTTCTATTGCACATGTTGCGTGGTTATTTCAATTACAAGAAAATTATGTAGAGGTTAAATACCCCAGACTTATTGCATCTTTATTACCAGAGGGCCGCTATTCATAACCCTGTATTTTCTCCGCATAACCCACTTTCTTCCTATAACCCACCTTCAATATTTTAAAATATAATTTTCTCCACACAACCCAATAAATTCACCCAATCTTCCCATTATATCCCTCCCCATTCAAAACACCAAATCTCCATAACCACCACCACCATCAAAGCTAGAAACACTGCGCCCGCCCCGCCCCCCCCCCAATTCAAATCGAAAATCAATACCCAAAAACCCTAAAAAGTTTGAAAATTGAAACCCAAAAATATCGAAACCAAAAAACCGAAACCCAAAAATTCAAAACGAAACCCACTTGGGAGCCGATCGAGCACTGTGTTTTTTTTACCCAGAATTTCCAATTTTTTGAACTAGATTTTTAGCGTTTCAGGATCTAAAAAATATAATTTTTTTGACATTTGAATACTGTAATATTTAAATAATTTCAACAGTTAATTACCGAGACAGTGACGTGTCAGAGTTCTTGATCTGGTGGTGGTGGCTATGGCGAGTTACAGAGATGGAGGAGGGGAGTTTGTTTTGAACGTAATATGGGGGAAGGGAGGAAGAAGATGATGATGGGTTGTGTTTAAAAAGTTAGAAGGGCAATTAGGTCTTTTTACATTGGGAGTTATGCTGCAATTAGTTGAAAAATTTTAACGAATTATGCGAAGAAAATAAGAAGTTGCAAATAGCGGCCCTCTATTGCCATAAAAAAAGAGAGTGGGCTCTGTGGGAATGATTTGCATGCAATAAAGTGGGCTGTCCATAACTCAATTATAATATTAGTATTGAGAAATTCCAATCATGGGCCCAAAAGTTGCCACACGGCCCATAGAAAGAGGGAAATGGGGATTTCTCCATATCTAGTTACTAGTGCTTATCCGTGCCTACGGCACTACGCATTCCGATTGAAATTGCACGTATCTATGGCACTTGCTAATTAGTGGCTCATACACTAAATCAATTTATTAGTGTGTAGTATATGATCTTTTTTTTAGTGGCACGAAAGAGAATTATCCGTGCTTACGGTACTCCCCCAATTAAACTTTTAAGCTAGCTACAAAAAAATTATCAATTTACTTATGGAATCCCAATAAATACCAAGTAAAAAAGTTAAAATAGTACTACTATAGATCCCCCATCACATCTATTAAATCCATTTGCAGAAATAAAAGAACATATTAGAATCCAGAAATCAAAAATCTCAATGTAACTTCAATCAGTAATAGTTATCAAACATTATAAACTAACCATATAAAGAGTAAAAAAAAATTAGTTCGGACCTCGAGAAAAAAAATGGCTATCGAAAAAAGCTACAAAGAACTCAAGCTTTGGTTGAAATACCTAAGTGTAAGCGATCACCGGAGGCATAGTGCTTACCCGTGCCTACGGCACTACTCACCCCGATCGGAATTGGCTCAATTTGCTGAAAATTATGTACCCATAGAGTTACTATTCTGAAATTCAATTTCTGCCAAGAATTGCATCAATTTCTATCCATGCAGACACGAGCAATCCGATGATAATAGAAAAAGGAAGGGAGAAAAAGAAGTGTCCTGAAAACACATGGATCTGGGCGCAGACTATACTACTAAATTATCATTTAAAACGGAACGACAAAAAGAGTTAAAATAACAAAACTCGATTATGTGTAATATTTAACAACACACCTACCCACCCACACCAAAAAATTCACCCAAATTTCTTAAACATTTAGAACATACACAAATTTCACTTGGAACAGCAAATTTAAATATTACTTGCACCTTAGAAAGAAACAGACACCAAAAATTTCCCCAAAAAAATTCCGAAGGATGTTTCACACGGCTTTCAAAAAATGGTTTCTTTGTTAGACCCATTACATTAGCTTTCTTGGCCTATCTTTCACGCAACTTTCTTCAACCAGTTTTGCCGGAATAAATAAAAAAATCCCAAAGAAATATATATATATATATATATATATATATATTGATAATCAAAAGGAATGTTTATTGGCCTAACTTCCGACAGAATTTGTAGACCTCGGTGGGGATTCGAAAGATGATAGGAGAGAGAGAGAGAGAGAGAGAGAGAGAGAGAGAGAGGCGGCCGGGGGAACCCAAACGACAGGAGTTGGAATTATTATTTTTTATTATGCCAACGATAGAAGTTGGGTAAAAAAAGAGATGGCATTTTTGTGAAATATTTGAAAGATTGTGGGCACTTTCTTAAGAGAGTTGGAGAGCACATATCAACCCTTAGATCAAACAAATCTGAGCCGTTGTAACAACTTATCCCCACACCCTTCTGTTTTACAATAGAGATGCACAAGGATATAGGGGCCCATTTGGATGGGGTATAGCACCCCCTCCATAGCTAATCCTCCCGGATTAGAGTTTGAAGATATATTTTTGGCTTGCTTTGGATGCCATTTCTTCCCTCTCCATGGCTCATCCTCTCGGACGGACTCGGGGGCTCTGTTGCCCCAAGGGCACAGCAGCCCCTACCCACACCACCAAAATGTTGCCGTTTTGGTTTAAAAAAAATACTTACCATCGATTTGCAATCCTATGGAACAGAAATGTGATTATGAGAGTTTTAAAGACAAAATTTGACTGTCTCTTCAGAATAATATGATCAGAATAATAAGATTTTCACACCAGTTCAAACGGATTAAAAATTGGAATACTTAATTTTTTAACCATATTTTTTAATATATAAATGGTCTCGAAGAATTAAATACTCAAAATTTCACTCCATTTCACTCCATTTAAATCAATACAAAGATTTTGTTATTCTTATCGTAGTATTCTAAAGGGTCATAATTAATTTTTGTTTATAGAGCTCTCATAATCACATTTCTGCTCCATATGGTCCCAAATAAAGAACATATACTTAATATGAGAGCCCTAGAAATAAAAATAAATTACGACCCTTTAGAATAATATGATATAAGATCTTTGCACCGATTCAAACGGAGTGAAAACTTGAGCATTTAATTTTTTGAGACTGTTTATATATTAAAAAATATGGTTAAAAATTAAGTGCTCTAATTTTTAATCCATTTGAACGGATGTAAAGATCTTATTATTCTGATCATATTAATCTAAAGAGACATAATCAAATTTTGTCTCTAAGGCTCTCATAATCACGTTTTTATTCCATAGGATTGCAAATTGATGGTAAGTAATTTTTTTTAACCAAAACGTTGCCGTTTTATTGGTGTGGGTAGGGGCTGCTGTGCCCTTTGGGCAGCAGAGCCCCCGGATCCCTCCCGGACTATTTTTTCTCCTCTTATCCGGCTAAAGGGGCATAAATTATGGATGGGTTTTGAGATGGGGAAGAATAATCCGGCTCAACCCACCTTGTGTTTGTGACGATTTTGCCCCTCCTCATCCACCCTCTTCAATGTCTTCATCACACACAGTCACACATGCACACCAAATCGGAAAAAATGGAAGAGAGAGAGAGATGTATCGTGACGCCGCAGACGATCGTGAACCTCTGTTGAACCGCCGACGTCGTCTGGTTCTTCTTCTTCTTTTCTCGGAAGTTTCTTCTCTCTCTACACTAGGTTGGACAAAAATTGGAAAGGAGAGTGGGTGTTGTTCGGTGGAGGTGGTGTGGTGTGGTGGGTTCGATCGAGGGTGGTGGAAGTGGTGGGATTTAGATTGGAGAGTGGTTTTGTTCCACTGATGAGATGACGTGAGGAAGACACGGTGAGATGGGTTCCAAATTGGGTTTAATTCTTTCATGTGGGTGGAACACATTAACATAAGATGGGCCCTTGAATGGACGGTTGGAATCAAATTGCGGTTTAATTCTTTCTTGAAAATGTGAGCTTTGATCCGGTGTTTTACATACACTCAAAAAAACCTCTTAGAAAAGGTACAAATTTATTCCTCAAAAATTTAAAATATATATTGTCTCCGCAATTAAGCATTTTTTTTATAAATTTGAAATGTCATATTTTTAAAAAAAAACATGGATAAAAAAACACAATAAAAATGATTTTTATATTTTTAATATTATTAATATTTAATTTTTTAGTAAAACTAATTATTATGGCTTAAATGTGAAAAATTAATTATATTCGTATTTATGTATATAATGTAATACATAATTATATTTGTATTAATATTTAATTTTTACATTATCCCCCTTCATTATCCTCCTATTTTATCCTCTATTCAAACCAAGTATTATTTAATCCTCATTCTCTAATTTCTCATCCGAATCAACTACTTTTTAATCCTCCTCCAAAAAGGCTACATCAATATGGGCCAACTCTCTATAATTAATCTACCTTACTATCTTATCCCTCCTTCCATAAATAATCCCTCAAAATTATATTCACATCCAAACGGGCCGTAGGAGTAATTGGAAAGGACCGAAAGGTCTAATGGAGTATATGTAAACTATACTTTGACAGGTGAAAATATAACTTATTTACCAATCTTTTGACTTGGGATGAATGTAGCAAATTCTGAAACATTATCTTTTGCATTAGTATTATGAATTGTCGGTTGTAATCAAGTGAAATATTATTTAGAAACGATGTTGGTGGGACTACTATGGGTATTCATGTAGGGAGATGGAGACGTATTTGTGGAAGTTATATTATTTTTATGTTACAAAATCGAGGGCGTGACAGATTATTTTTGGAAACTTGAGATGGGCTCCATAAAAAAATCTGTGCAAGATATGTGTGAAGATCTGTGTGGATAGTAGGACTCCTCATGAACGAAGATCATATAGTCTCATACGATACTTTGTTATCGTATCAACCTAATTGTTTGCAAAGAGCTGTCTACTGATCACTAGGGGACCTAGGAACCTTGTAATGAAAGTTGCTACAAGATTGTAGTGAGCATTGAGTGCTTGCTACTCATGGTACTACTGTTACCCTAACATTTTTGCCAAGTGTTGATAGGACCAAGGTTAATTACAAGGATGTTGCAGACGTTGCTGGAATCGAGGAGCTCGTGCAACCTTGGGTTTTATCCGTGGATTGAGCATCTCCATCAGGCACACCAAATTTTTAGCCATTTAAGCAAGGAAAAGTGCAATTTCTCTCATTTAGCTAGTCATTCAATATATGGGTACCAGTAGCCTAAGCAAAACCAATGCCATTTGTAGTTTATACCAAATCAATCTCTCTCCTCTCTCTCTCTCTCTGAAATCTGCAACAGCAACAACACAAACCCAAGAACTTTCGATTACAAACCCAACAACTTCTTATTACAAACCCAAAACCACGGTTTCCGTCGACAACCTCAAACCCACAAATATAAAATCAATCCTAAAAAAAGTTACAAATCAAACCTACAAATCAAATCCAGTCAAAAAATATAAATTGAAACCCACAAATTCAAATCCAGCCATATACACATATATATGCCTATATATATAGTCCGGCTCTTATGAGAACCACCTCATTTTAATAAAATGCGGACCTCCCTATCCCGATCGAATTTTGATGATCCGAGCCGCTCAATGTGTTCAGAACGTGATTTTAAGGGTATCCGCGAGAAGTCAGCAAAAAAATGATCGGAAAGGGCTTTATCCGAGCAGTTTTTGTTTATTTTTTATCGAACGGTTCAAACAAAAACTGCTCAGATGAAGCTCTTTCCGGTCATTTTTTTTGCCGATTTCTTGAGAGTACCCTTAAAATCACATTCTAAATATATTGAGCGACTCGAATCATTGAAATTCGATCAGAAAATGAAGAAAATAAAAGAAATGAGGAGGTCCGCATTTTAACTAAAATGCAAACACTCTCATTTGAGACTGACTGTATGTGTGTATATATATATAGAGGCAGTTCTAGGAACACCCAAAAAAATACCTAAAAAAATACCCCATAGTTCCTGATCAAATTTTGATGATCCGAGCCGCTCAATATGATCAAAATATAATTTTAATAGTACTCGCGAGAAATTAACAAAAAAAAATGACCGAAAAAGTCTTGATCTGAGCATTTTTTAGCTTAGATTTAATGAACGATTCAATTAAAAACTACTCAAAATAAGCACTTTCCGTTATTTTTTTTTGCCGATTTCTCACAGGCACCCTTAAAATCACGTTCTGCATTAAGCGGCTCAGATCATAAAAATTCGATCTGAAACTATGAGATTGAGATTTTGAGTGTTTTTTTAAGTATTTTTTTGGGTGTCCTTTGGACCGTCCAGAATCAAACCATTCAATGTATGCAGAATGTGATTTTAAGGATGCTCGTGAGAAATTAGCAAAAAAATGATTGGAAAATGCTTGATTTGAGCAGTTTTTATTTGAACCGTTCGGTAAAAAACTGTTCGAAACTGTTCAGATCAAGTCCTTCTCGGTCATTTTTTTTGTTGATTTCTCGCGGGTACCCTTAAAATCACATTATGATCATATTGAGCGGCTCAGATCATCAAAATTTGATCGATAACTATGAAGTGTTTTTTTAGATATTTTTTTGGGTGTCCCCAGAACCACCCCGATATATACACACACACACACCATTAAAAATTCTAATAACCTACCGAAAAACTCGTCGGGGAGTGGATTCTGTAACGCCCCGATTTTCCAAGGAATTTCGGGCGCATTACTATTAAAATATGCTGAATTTTACAAATTTCTAGGCCCCCATTTATCCTTATACAAAAATTACAATTTCAAAATAATACAAAAATCTATATACATTTATTTAACGAAAGCAACTCCAAAGTGACTCTAGTTTTGACACGAATTCCAAGCAACGTTGGCCTAGACTCTGTTCTAGGGGTCAACTGCTCCACTGTGGAATCTTGCACACTCTGGCAAATTGAATGCCGAAGCAAACGATCTGCCAGAATACAAACGTATCCTGAGTAATAATTCACTAAGTAGAAATCCTAAAACCCAATACTACAATATGCAGATCAACAATATAATAATTCATAATATACAGAAGGTACAAAATAATAACACATCGTCTTTTTCTTTACTATCCATCATCTTACATTTAATCTAAGGATTCTCTCCGCGAGATTCTTTCCTCCCACATCCAATAACTACAATCGTCTCATGGGTCCACATTTCCTCTTACTTATCTTGCACCAGGGTCCTAGGTGAACTCACCTAAGTTATGTAGCGAGCATGTTCTCACTTAAGACCATAACAGGAGGATCGAGTCATCCCATGACGTATCGTACATTAGGGTCGGACATCCACTACCCCACGCTAACTATAATCGTTTCATGGGACCCATTTTATTCCCCAAAGAGAAACTTTCCATGACGTATCATACATTAACTTCTCACTAACTATAACCGTCTCATGGGACCCATTCTCTTTCTCGAAGAGAAATTTTCTATGACGTATCATACGTTAGCGTCTCACTAACTATAACCGTTTCATGGGACCCATTCCCTTCCTCGAAGAGAAACTTCTCATGACGTATCATACATTAGTGTCACAACACCGGGCCCCGTAGGTAACCCATTTTAACACAGGGCCCCATTGGTTACCCTTGCCATCACCATTGCTCAAATCACAATCCACATAATCACACTTTCAACACTCTATCAATTTTCATTTTCTTAACATTGTCCACGTGAGTTGCTACTCGTAACCACCCAGGGAACCTATTTGTCCAATCTACAACCACAACAAAATATCACACGGTTCAACATTTCAACTAAAAGTACTAACATGCTAACAACACATAACCATACGATAAAATTAATCATGTCATAGAATTAATCATTCGAGTAACAAAATAATATTCAGTCAAACAATTAATTACTACACTTAAAATTAAGTCTATTTCTCTCATTTATAAATTTTATAAAACATTTCTACTATTTAAACATTATCTTTAACTCTCATATTATTCATAGATTTTACAAATTAATTTTTATTGAACAATACTTATTGCTCAATTTAGTATTTACTAACTATATTAAATATTAATATGAGATTTTCATAACAACAAAATTATGCGAGGCTATTCTAGTCAATATTTCTTAGAGTTAAAGATTAAGTAATACATAATCTAAAATATTTCTTGTTTATAATCTAAATAAATTTTTACTAGTAAAATATTCTTGTTAATATTTCATAAATATTTATCTATCCCAATAATTTATTAAACACGTAAACGTCCACTCAAATACAAATCAACAATGCATCATCAATAGTAATTTCACAATCAAACACTTGTTAAACGATCATAAATTTTTACAGGGTAGAACACTAATCATTCCAGCACAATCGGACTGAATTTTAATATAAACATGACTAAAAATAAATTGACAATTTAACAGCAGGTCATCATCTTTAATAAACTTTAAATCAAAGTAACTCCATTAAAATGCAGATAAAGGTTTCGGGTTTTCGAAAAACTATCTCAAATGCGATTCTAAATCTGGATAAGTGTTGTACAATGTTCGTAAATCGCCGTGGTGGTTCCGAAATCCAGAGGCGGCGTCCGGCGGCACTCCGACAGGGCCCTCAGTGGCGTTGTGCCTACGAAACTCACAGTGCACACACACCCACGGCCACAACTCTCTCTCTCTCTCTTTATATATATATATATATATTCTATACTCAATAATAGAATTGGGAGTGAAATAATATACTGGTGTTCAATTTTTGAATTTATGTGGATATGTATAATGAGAGAGAATAAGGTAGTGAGAAGGTGAGAAAATAAGAGTGGAAGTGGTGGAATGGGGATACTCATAATGATAAGAGAGATAGGGGACAAGTGCCACATTTGGGGGGGGGGGGGGGGGGGGGGGGGTTTCTTTAATTCTAATGCATGTGGACGCGTGTATGTATGAGGTGAAAATGTATGTAGACACGTGTATGTATAGGGTGAGAATATATGTGGACGCCTATATGTATAGGATGAGAGAGAGAAGTGGAGAGTTAGTTTAAATATAGTTCTAATTAGGGTTTAGATAGGAAAGATAAGAGATGAATATGAATTCTTGATTTTCTGTATATCTAAAGTTTAAATATATAGCTTATACAATAGTGTAAATAATATCAATTATAAACATAATAATATATTTTAATTATTCAATCTAATTAATTATTGGATTGAGAATTTAACAATATAAATTTGTATTAAAAAAAATTGGGTCGAAAATCCGAGTCGTTACAGGAAGCAAACTAAGTTGAACTCGAAGCAAAGCGAGAGATGAGTCAGAATCCGATCCACGGGCGACGGCGGTTGACAACGGATGACGGCGGGCGAGGCACGGTAGCGTAGGTTTTGATTTCGGAATCCACCGTCGTTGATTCCGTTTTTGCCGTTGTCGAGGGAGGGAGGGAGGGAGGGCAAGTTAGGATGGAAATTCTCGCCACAGCAGGTGAGGCGTTTTGGCGATGGGTTAACTAGCGAGGCCAGAGTGAGACTGTTGGGTGTAGGTTCCAGAGCTTTTCGTCGCTATTTTGCCGAAAATCTCTAACAGCTGAGGCTGTTGGAGATGCTCTTGGCCCCGTTCGAGAACTCCAATAAGCTGCTTATTTTTTAAGAAGGAAATTTCAAGCTCAAAAATCATGTATTTAAGCAAATAATTTTCCTAACAATATGGATCTTGTTTGATAGATCTCATTGAGATATTTTAAACGGTGCAAAAAAAGTTAAAAATTTATTTTTCATTTATATTATTTGAGTTTGAAAATATAAAATAAGCTGCTTATTTTTTACGAAGGTTTCTTAAACGGAGCCTAAGGTCCTGTTCAAGTTTACTTTTTTTCAATTTTCAAACTCAAATATAATGAAAATAAAAAATAATTTTTGATTTTTTGCACCGTATATAAGATCTCAATAGGATCTATCAAATAAGATCCATATTAATAAAAAAATTATATGCATAAGCACATTATTTTTTAACTTAAAATTATCTTCTTTTTTAAAAAATACTTTTTTGAGAATCCGGAACACCCCTTGCTCTTTTGTAACTTCATTTTGTAAACATGTTCTTTAGTGTTTAAAATTTGAGAAACTTATTTTTTGATAAATTTAAAGGTTGAAATGAAATTCTAAATTCATACTTAAAATTTATATTTAGTAAAATTTGTTCAAATTATTCTGCATTTTTGTTAAATCATTTTCATAACATTTTTGAAAATCGGGTTGTTCCACTAATATCTTACCGTTGTCCATGTAGTTCCCACAAGCAGTTTTATGTATAATCGCGCTAGAGAATATAAGCGTGACAAATATAGCGGTCGCAAAGTTGATTGTTGAGATATAGCCGTACGAAAATATGACTGTTGAAATATAGCCCTTGCAAATAAGACCGTTAGAATAAATTTGTTATAAAATATAGCAATTAAAATTTAGAAAAAATGACTTTGAAATTGAGAAGTAAAAGTATAGAGAAAGATCTGATAATTAAAAAAAAAAGTATAAAGAAAGATTAATTATGCCTCGTTTGGATGCTAATTTAAAAAAAAAAAATTCTAACTCAATAAATATTCATTATCCATGCCTCCAATCATTTCTCCTCAAATCATTATCCTTATCTCCGTTTAATATTATCATAATTTCTCAATCCACTCGTTATCCCGAGGACAAAATCTGATATGCCGAAAACCCTTTCCAGAGAGAGAGCACGGGGGGAGGGGGAGAGCGAGGAAATGCCAGATTTGGTGATAGAGGTGATAATTGACATACTGTTGCGGCTTCCCGTGAAGCCACTTTTATGTTCCAGGTGCGTTTCTAAACGGTTTTGTGCTCTGATAGACAGTTAAGATTTCATCAGATTGCATCTAAAGCTTTCGATCGAAACCAAAAACAATCTCGGCCTCATACTCAGGAATTCTAGCTTATATTCTGTCAACTTCAATTCACTGGATACTGCCGTAGAACTTGACCACCCTTTCCAGTGTACCGGTCGTCATCGCACTGAAATTTTTGGTTCTTGTCATGGTTTAATTTGTTTGTCTTATGGTCTGTCTAATGATCGAGAGGATCTTGCTATTTGCAACCCATCGACCCGAAGGTTCCAAAAGTTCTCATTTAGAAATGTTGGTTTTAATTTCATGGGCTGTTCGGCGTATTTCGCAACTTCTAGTTTTGGGTATGATTCGGTTACTGATGATTATAAGGTAGTGAGTGTTTGTCTATTTTTTACTTGCAGTCGACGAATCGACTAAGAGTTGTTGAGCGTGCTGGAATGTGGGTGTTTGTGGTGATGGAGTTTGGTTCCTTGCCGTATTTCAGGACTTCTCTGGAACCAAACTTAATGAAGTGAATGGAGATGAAAGAAGAACAACAAAAATGGACTTTATTATTCTTCGAGGTAGAAGTCGATCGACCGTGAGAACACAATCGAACAGATAGTTACGTTACAAGCTACTCCTAGAGCAAGAAATGTAAAGTGCAGATAAAAGTAGAAGCCTTTGGGCGATTGATTGGGGGTTCTAAATGTCTTCTTTTCTTGTATTTATAGCCTGTCTTCGACATGAAATTCAAACTAGATGGAATTCCCTCCTTTGATTTGAATTGAGTGGTTTACTTTTATGTTTCATTATCTTACTCCATTATCTGCACGAGGCGATTACTTTTCCATGATCTTACACGTTCCCAATGTTGTGATTGCTTCAACTCCATGCATTAACTGTCCTGTCCACGATCTATATGCTCTGGCACGTGTTCTGGAGTTGAATGCTAACCATTGATTAGTCCATTTGATTTGCCTTAATAGGCTTCATATTGCATTTATATTAACTAGTCTAAAACGTGCTGACACGTGTAACATTTTGACCCAATCGATCATATTAGATTAGAATACTAAATTATGGTGTAAACAATACGCCCCTATTTACCTGAGTTAAAGATTAACTTGGGTAAATAATCCCTTAGTAAATCACCGCCTATATTAAGCAGAGTACTTCAAATTTTAGGGCACGAATCTGAGTTTCTTTTCACACCAAAACCCTTAAACAGCTTAATCCAAAAAATGGCACCGAAATCCAAAATGAAGGTTTCCAGCGATCCAGTTGAAGATCCGACTACCGAGTCAATAACGGAGGACTCTTTTCGATTTCCTGAGTCGTACCGAAATGGGGTTGATCAGAACACCCAAGTCCTGATTCCCGACAATAACATCAGCTCTCACTGTACATTGGGTCTAGCTTTTTCGTTAGCTCTTCTGAATGGCCTTCCAGAAGTCTACCCTGTGGTGGAACGTGATCCACTTCTCCTACAACTTCCAATGCTTGAATGGTCAGGCTAGGGTAAGAACACTTGCCTTCGTTCCTGGCCTTATATCGTCGAAATGGGATGGGTAGACTAGGTGAGGCGTATGATGAAGTTTCTTTTCGAGGATTGGAAGACAATGGAAATTCGTGAAACAATCGAACTCTCACAATTTCCCTTAGAAATGAATTCTGAGCTCTTAGCTGCTGCAGCTCGTTTCTGGTCCAAATCATCCAATATCCTAGTTCTGCATTATGGTTTATTATCTCCAACAGTCTTGGATATTTCTCATTTGACCGGCCTTCCTTCCTTAGGCCGTGAGGTAAATGCTCTACTGCCTCCTGATTCATATGATCCCCCATTTATTGTTCCATCATCTTGGGTTAGTTACTCAAAATGGTTAAAGACTCACTATAAAGCCAAAGCATCTGGACCTTGCTTTCATGAGAAAGTCGCATTTTATCTATTTTGGATTTGTAGATTTCTTATGGCAGTTCCCGGGCTTAGGGTTATCAAAGAATATCTCAATTTGGCCATTTGTATGGCTCAAGTAAAAAGGTTGGCTCTTGCTCCATTCGTTCTAGGATTCCTGTATAAGGGCCTGTTTACCTTCGTTGACAAGAAAATAGCAGACTCTTGTGGTGGTCCCTTTTGGATTTTTCAAGCTTGGTTGTATGCATATTTTCCTCAACTGAAACCTAAACTGAATAATCCTCTTTAATCAGATGAAACCTTGCAAACATACCGTAGCTATGCTGAACATTTCTTAGGTTTTCTGACTCAGACAGAGGAGTCATCCTTTTAAAGGTATTTCACCTTCTTCTATGAGGATAACAGAAAGAATTGGCCTGTTTTCTATCCATTCGATAAATTCGAATATGCATCTGAAAGATTAAGGCCATGTTTTGATGGCATTCCATCAGCCTCTCCTCAACTTGTAGAGAAAATGACTCATTCCAAGCGGTTATTCTGGGCCAGCATCCTCCTTCCAAGGCTTATTCCAGTCGGTTTTGCCCTGAATAACATTCCTTTTGGAAATTGTAGTTTCGAAAATTATTCTCCCTGTCAATTTGCTCGACAATTTGGCCTTTCACAAGGCATTCCCATGCCTTTCGTTCACCCAGACATTGCTGAGATGGCTTCAAGCAGGCCAACGATTAAGGCTAAGGACTAGCAAATGATATCCTTGATGGTTAGCAATTTTCATCATCGTGTGATAGCTTTTCTGTTTATTGACTTCAAGACCAATGGTGTGACCTTGCCTGCTTTTGACGAATGGTGGTCGACTATGAAAGCCCTTCATTTCAGTGCTTCACTTTCGGACTGCCTGTACAGGCTTGACTTAGAATACAAATATCTTCAGGACAAGGCTGGTAAGCAAAGGTAGTCATTGGTTTTTAATTCAATTAGTTATTCTTCTACTAACATTGTGACATTGTTTCCTTGACAGAGGTAACAGCTCGACTGCCTGATGAACCTTCCAAGGCCGTTGTGCCTCATGCAGGAGCAGTCATTCCCATATCATCTGTACCAAGTGGGAATACCAGGAAAAGAAAAGCCGAATCAATCAAGGACTCTGAAAGTGGGCCACGAACGCAGACTCTCAGAATCAAGTCAGGTGTGAGCCAGAAAATTTCTAAAAGTCCTTCCATTGATAGATCCAAAAGACAGGTTGATGAAGTCTCTACCCCCACGAAGCAATTGACAAGAAAACACACCAAGAGACAGAGTTTGAGTGATAAATGATTGACTCCAAGGGTACACTTTCACCTTCTTCTTTCCCCTATTGATTCATACTCTTCATAAGCCTTTGCATTCTCATCTTTTCTTTCTTTTACAGAAAGGTAAGGGAACAAAAATTGTGAATGCTTTTGAAGTAATGGAGGAAGACGAAAATTCTTCAAAATCCTCACAAATTCAGAAGTCTTCCTTTTCAGTAGGAGAGACAGTTGACACTGAATTGGCGATTGACCAATATGAGTCTTTCGATACAGCAGTATCAGATCCTTTGGATCAAGCTGATTGGTTACCAGAGTTGCAAGAAAAACTGTTACATCAAGAAAATCCTTTGCTGCAGGACGACAGTTCTTTTCTGCAAATTGGTGAGGGCACGGTTTCGATGCCAGATGATACTGAGCCTGGTTCACATTCCACCCAATAATGCATTGTCACAACAAACCAACTTGCATCAGATTCAGCCAATGCAGTACCAGGGAGGAAAACCACTGTTGACTCAATTCCTCAACAAACCCAGAAGATTGATTTGAATCAACAGGGTGACAATAGGGAGGATTTGGCTTCCCCTCAGATGGTGGATGTGCCTAATTTAGAGGCTTCACCAGCACCAATCGAAAAGGAATTGGAAAAGAAGGGACCATCAGAGGGTCCTGTCCAGATTGCACACATTGCCCAAACCAGTCCTACCAAAGGAAGTGGACAAGGTGCAAAGGATGTAGCCTCTAGTCCTTCTGGTAATCCTTCTAGTAATCAAGTCATATCACCAGCAGATATGAATAATCCTAACCCTGTAAGTATTCCAAGGGCTCTTGCTTTAAATACATCCCCCCGTTCAGTGAACAAAGCTGCAACAAATCCTGTAGGCATGGAGGATTCGGCTCAGGTTAAGTCTTCAAGTGATTCATTAGACCATCTGATGGAAGAAATAGAGTCGACTTCTCAAGCCTTTCGATCTCTAACTGAGGTCTCTGAATCCAGTAGTTCCTTCTTTTTCCTCCAATTCAGTGTAGAAACTCAAAAAGAAATTCAAGTTTTCTTTGACTTCCTAAAACTTCATTTTGAGGAATTGATGACAGTGAAGTCTACAGAATTTAGTGCCTGTGTTAAATCCTTGTCTCAAAGGCATGTCTTCCCCCTCAGGGAACAAATCATTTTGGAAAACTATGTATCATCATTGGGTGATAACATTAGCCTTTTCCGGTATTACCAGAAAGAGATAAGCCAAAAGCAGGAGTTGATTGGTAACCTTTCCAACTGGACGGTTAAGTTATCGACTATGCATACTGATGCTTCGACTTTGAAGTCGAGACTTGTGGCCATTGATCAAGAAGAACGGGAATTGTTACATCGACTGGGCCAACTGCAATCCGAGAAAGAGCATCTTCTGGTAACAGCAAACCAACTTGACAAGAACTTCAAATGTCTAGTAGAAGAGGGCAAAGGAGTTTCAGTCCATGTTTCTGCCGCTCGTGAGGACTTGTAAAGAAATAGGATTAAATGTGATGAACTTGTAATTAAATGGGAGGCTTTTAAGTCCTCCTTTCTTCATGGGTAACTTTAGTTTTACAGTTATCGACTAGTTTTGTCAGTACAAAATTGTAAGTACTGTTTGTTTTATTACCTATCAGCAGGTGGTATGCCAAGAACTATGAATGGCAATCAAACTAGTGTTAGGCCTTCAATGGCCCTTCTCTTACTTTTGTTTGGAATGACTATCCTTTTAACAAAAATTTGTGAATGTCCAAATTAAGGAATAAACTCACATGATTGGTTCATATCCCTTGTACTTACAAATGTAATGTAAGTAATGTAAGTAAATCACACGATCAAAACCTTTGATCCCTATATATCCAAATCGTGGACACCTATAATCATGGCATCATCGTGTCGTGATTCATGGCGACGTTTCCCTTCTACTTTTAGGGAACATGCACAATAATTAATGACGGTTAAGTACAGCAAATGATGCTGTTCTGCAGTAACTAGCCGCCTTTCCTTGGAAAACAAAACTTGAGTGCCCACTAACCCTATCAGTTGTCACGTCTTTTAATTTTCCCTCAAGACAACTGCCCACAACCCACGTCTTTAGACCTTCTTTGGTCTATAAATACCAACATTGAGTACAGGATCAGGCACTTGTGTTTCTACACAATGGCTAACAATAGCTCTTCTACTCCTCTTTCTGCCCAAATCACCCCTGCTCACATCAAGCAGTTAGCCACCAAACTCTCGTGGGCTCTCATGGAAGATCACAACGAATGTAAACAAAAGATTCAGGCTATCCACGATCGAGTGGAGGGTATGGCACTTCGCATGGAGAAGATGGAGTCTGCCATTAAACTTGTGGTGGCAAACTGGGACACCATCGACTACAAGCCTCCTCCAATCGATCCTGCTCACATCAGGTCCTCCATGGCTGGCACCTCTGGTCAGTGGAAAGAATGGCCTAAAGAATAAGCCTTCTTTTGTGGGAGAGTCCTGGTGGTTTTTTTTTTTTTAGATCTCGCTTGAGATCTTTTCTTTTGTAGGTTGGTCCCCACAGAGGTCTTTTCTTTTTAGGTTCCCGTTTTGGATTCCTTTTTTTTTTGTTTTGTTTTGTTAGGTCCTTCTTGGGATCTTTTTTTTGTTTGGACTGCCTCTTGTAATGCTGCCCTATCCATGGGCAGCTTTTGACTATGGAATGAAATATTTTTGTTTTTGCTCATGTTTTCCCACATAGACGGAAAATAATGCTTTAAATATTTACCATTAATGGTTCTTTCGTGAAGAACCCTTTCGATTGATTCTAAATGATATGCACCTCCTTGTAAGATTTGAGCAATACGGAAAGGACCTTCCCAATTTGGAGACCATTTTCCAAATCTTCCCTTCTTCCATTTTGAATCGATTGGGAGAATTGTTTTCCAAACTAAGTCTCTGACTGCAAAAGATTTTTGTTTCACTCTTTTATTGTAGGCCCGTTCCACTCTTTTCTTTTGGGCTTGAATTTGGTTCAGAGCATGCAGCCTTTTTTCTTTCAACCCATCGATGTCCAAATACATTGCTTCTTCATATTTCAAGTCTAGATCATAATGACGTGCCACCCTTAACGATTGAACATTAATTTCGACTGGCAAAACTGCTGCGTGCCCGTAAACTAATTCGAACGGAGTTACCCTAGTACTCTCTCTTTGTGATGTTCTATATGCCCACAAAACTCTGGGCAACAGATCATGCCATTCTCTTGGGTTATCATCGATTACCTTTGCCAATGTGTTCTTTATAATTTTGTTAGTCGATTCGACTTGCCCATTAGCTTGGGCATAGTACGGAGTGGAATTCAAGATCTGTATTCTATACTTTTGTGCATATTGGACAACTTATCTACCATTGAATATAGATGCCTGATCAACAGTAATGGTTTCAAGAATCCCAAACCTACATAAAAGATACTCCTGAATGAAATCAATCACTTGTCTTTGTGAAACACCTTTTAAAGGTATTGCCTCTGTCCATTTTGTGAAATAATCAGTTGCTACTACAACAAATTGGTGCTGTAATGAAGATACTGGGTGGATTTCTCCTATCATATCAATCGCCCAACCTCTGAATGGCCAAGGTTTGATAATCGATTGCAATTGATGAGCAGGTATCCTTTGGATAGGTCCCTGCTTTTGACATTGTTGGCAACCTTTAGTATATTAAATGCAATCTGCCCGAATGGTGGGCCAATAATATCCGTGTCTCTTAATTAACCATCTCATTTTATCACCAGCTTGATGGGCACCACAGGTTCCTTCATGGACCTCTCCCATGATTCTCATCTATTAGTCTTTGCTGACACGCAACAATAGTAGGCCATCAGAAGTTCTTCTACACAAATCCTGTCCTAGCAGAACATAATTAACGGACCTGCATTTGACAATCCTTTCCGCTTTCTCATTAGGATTTATCAGATAATTTTTTATGGGAACCATCCAATCATTAGAAACATCAATCACCAATACATCCAGTCGATTCTTCTCCCTCTCCATTGAGAAGGGTAAAAACCTTTTTTGGATTCTGATTATTTTCTCCGTGTCCCCTTCAGGAATTTCAACTCCTAAAGCTGCTTGAGCCATTTGATTGGCTTCACTATTTTGAAGTCTCAAGATATGCTGAAAACGTATCTCATCAAAGTTCTGAGCAAGACGTCGAACTCTTTCAAGCTGTAAATTTAACAAGGGGTGATAGCACTTATAATGCCCTGTAACTTGTTGAATGATCAATTGTGAATCCCCAGAGACTTTCAAATATCGTATATTCAAGTCATCTTTGATCAGATCTTCTTGTTCTGAACCTTTGTCAAAGAGATCATCATCATCTGCTTCCATGAGTTTCTGGAATTCCTCCATCTTCTTCTTCAAGCTCTGCTTCAACTCTTTCCTACCCTTTGGTTGGGCAGTCGACCGGGGAGAAACTTCAGCATTACTTTCTTGCCCCCCATGCTTGAGAGTTGGCTGTTTCGGACCACTGGTTTCTCCCTGCTCTCGGGTGCATACCATGTTTAAAACCTTTGATGGTTCCAATCTTTCTCTTGGTTCGAAAACATGACCCCATGGGTCACCATAAACGCTGGCTGCAAATTTCCTTTGAAGTATTCTCTTCTGTGAACTAGATACTTTGGTATACCAACCCTCTGCTGGGAATTTTGGGTGATTAAGCGTGCTCTAATCCTCATGATCATGATTAGGCGGCATTAACATCCTAGGTTGATACCACCCACGTCCATAAGGTCCTCCACCTCGTGGTCCAATACCTCTTCTGAAACCAACACCCCTTTGATTAGGGTATCTCCCTCGATTGGGAAATTGGTACCCCACTACTTCAAGGTCTTGGCAAGAAGGCACCCCAGGCCTTCCAGGCACCACTGGGTGTCCCTTAAATAAGAATGGTCCATCATTTGGCCCATAACAATGTTCTGACTCTATCCTGTTGAAAAGCCCTGGGTCTATTCCTTCATAAATCAGTTTGGCCCCAACATATATTTGAAGATCGTTTCCCCCCATTGTGTTGAACCTTATTCCAGACTTGGAGAATACACTTTTCTGCTCCTTTTCTGCTATAATTGCTTCTCCATACTGGACTTCATGTCCGCACCTGATACACAGGTAATCATTTGGGAATCTGGAGGTATAAGACTTTGCTGACTCTTCTTCAGTCTGCATCTGATCTTTATCCCCTTGCTTTTGTTTCGCAATATTGGAACCCAGCTTTTTAGCTAGGCTGGCCATCACCATGTTCACTTCAATCTTTGAAAAAAGGTTGGATTCGATACCCATCGGGTCCTTATCACCTTTAGCATATTGCAGCAGCCCTTTTTGGATCAAATCCTGTACACAATTCCGAAATGTAGCGCAATTGTTAGTATTATGCCTAAACGAATTGTGCCATTTGCAGTATTCTTTTCCTTTTCTATCTTTACCAGAAGGAATTATACGCCCAGGACTTAAAGTGATAAACTTTTATTTCAACAGTTCATCAAATATTTGGTCAGCTTGTGCTAAGTCAAACGAATACTGTCTATAATTTGCTTGCCCCCCACGCCTATTAGGTTGGGATGAAGGCATATTCATTGGTTTTTCTTCTTTTACCAAAGTGTCACAAATTATGGGGGTCTTTCCAACAACTTGTGCTACATCGATTTCAATATCCCCTTCCACATCTTGGTAATATGTTCCCAGAGACGTATTCTTTAATTGCTCTTCTTCCTGGAGAATAGCTTCAAATTGAGATGCTCTCATAGAGAGTTCAAACAGATCTTTAAAATTAGATCCATTAAACTGCTTTTTAAAATTAAACTCGAGACCATCCTGAGCTATTCGAACTATCTCGGTCTCTGGCACATTACAGTGACACTTGTTTCTTAACCTCTTAAACCTAGTTAAGAACTGTTCTGCTGTTTCATTTGGCTTTTGTTTTAACTTAGCCAAATTAGCGATTGAAACCTCTGGTTCGTGCCTAAAGTATTAAGCATGAAATTGTTCTTCCATATCTTGCCATGTATGGATAGACTTTGCAGGTAAGCTTATGAACCACGTGAATGCTATTTTTGTTAACGAATGCGGAAACAATTTCAATTTAAAAACATCATCAGAGCCCAGTTCGCCTAATTGCAGGCAAAACCGGCCTACATGCTCGATTGTTGATTGGTTCTCCGTACCACTAAAAAGTGATAACTTAGGTAATTTGTACCCCCTTTGCAAAGGAACGTTGTCAACCCAATGTGGGTAAGGCTTACCCTGCGTAGCCCTGGTCCGTACACATCTTAGATGACTTCCAATATTTATGCCCTGTTAATATTCATGGGATCTGGGGCTTTAAGAACATTTGGTACATGAGGTTGTGCGAAAGGGACATTATGACCGTTACCATTGCCAATATTTGGCAGATTGTGAACGTACTGACCACTATTTCCATTATTTGACACAACTGGCATAGTATGGTACGTATAATTGCCATGATTTGGTAAAGTTTGTGCAGTGCTGTATATGTGCTGACCATTGTTCATAACATGGACTCTTGTGAAACCATTCTGAGGATTCTGACCAGGATTTGGACCATTATTTTGACCATTCCCACTACTGTTTCCAACTTCATATATAGATGGAACATTCTGATAAAAACTAGTTGGCTTTATTGTGGATCGTAAAGCAGTTGGACCTACAAATGGTCGACTATGCACATTCATATTTGAATCAAATATTGGGTTTGAATATACCTGTTGAGGAGCCTATTTAGGCAAATCACCAGATTGCAACTGTTCATGGACTACACCATTTGCATCAATATCTATGATAGATGGGGGTGTAACTACCCTTCTCATCAGGGTAATCAATTTCTGTGCCGCTTCATCTTCTGGGTTAGACAAAACCTGTGCCAACTGCCTGAAAAGGCTCTGTATATCCGTTGGTGCACTCAAGCCATTCCCTTGGCTATTCTCTGGCATCCTTTGTTCAGGATGTATCACATCGTTTTGGGTTTCCAAGCCTTCATTCTGAGGCTCTGTTGGTCGGTCGTCTTGCTTTTTTGTTGCCAGTGCCATTACTTCCAAATTAGTAAGAGCCCTCCTTCTAGCTCCAAAATTGTTTGTCTATTTTTTACTTGCAGTCAACGAATCGACTAACAGTTGTTGAGTGTGCTGGAATGTGGGTGTTTGTGGTGGTGGAGTTTGGTTCCTTGCCATATTTCAGGACTTCTTTGGAAGCAAACTTAATGAAGTGAATGGAGATGAAAGAAGAACAACAAAAATGGACTTTATTATTCTTCGAGGTAGAAGTCGATCGACGGTGAGAACACAATCGAACAGACAGTTACGTTACAAGCTACTCCTAGAGCAAGAAATGTAAATTGAAGATAAAAGTAGAAGCCTTTGGGCGATTGATTGGGGGTTCTAAATGTCTTCTATTCTTGTATTTATAGGCTATCTTCGACTTGAAATTCAAACCAGATGAAATTCCCTCCTTTGATTTGAATTGAGTGGTTTACTTCCATGCTTCCTTATTTTGCTCCACTATCTGCACGAGGCGGTTACTTCTCCATGATCTTACACGTTCCCAATGTTGTGATTGCTTCAACTGCCTGCATTAACTGTCCTGTCCACGATCTATATGCTCTGGCACGTGTTCTAGAGTTGAATGCTAACCATCGATTAGTCCATTTGATTTGCCTTAATAGGCTTCATATTGCATTTATATTAACTAGTCTTGACACGTGTAACATTTTGACCCAATCGATCATATTAAACTAGAATACTAAATTATGGTGTAAACAATGTGAGGTCTCTTGAGTTTCTTTCTCCTCGTAAGATTGGCTCCTTAGTTAAGGTCTACAATATGAAGTCTAATTCATGGCAAGAGGTTAAAGGTTTCCCTTATTCTCATCGTAAGGAGCAACATTGTGGTGTGTTTGTTGGTGGTGCTTTACATTGGGTTGTGATTGTTTCCAAAAAGTAACAATTGGCCTAGGAACAGCTAGTAGTGCAGTTCTAGGCCTGATGCGGGCGTGCCGGGGCAGGATTGCTGCCCAAATTTGTATCAAGGCCTGAAAGCCTTAATCTGACTTCTAACTGGACGAAAGTGCACGGCCTAAGGGTGGAGACCGTGAGGAGATTCGTGGTTTGCCTTTGCGGGCTAAGGACTTAAAATTTCCTAATCGTGTGAAAAATAGAAAGAAAGGTAGAGCAAGGCCTAAAATAGAAATAAAAGGACTTCATTAACGGTTTAATAAAGTCTGATTATAAGGAAATGAAATAAAATCTAGGCTTGGCTAGATTGAACGGAAAACTAAAGATAATTGAAAGATAAATTTGCATAAGCCATGGGATTGATGGTCGGGGACCGAAAGATAGAAGATAATTGAAATGTAAATTGAGTAAGCCGGGGGCTTGATTGGTCGAGGACCGAAAGATAAAAGATAATTGAAATGTAAATTGAGTAAGCCGGGGGCTTGATTGGTCGGGGACCGAAAGATAAAAGATAATTGAAATGTAAATTGAGTAAGCCGGGGGCTTGATTGGTCGGGGACCTTTGCCAAGGCCTTCAACTCTGGTATTTATAGGCAGATGTTCCAGGCTTTGAGCTGCTTCCACAGGCCTTCATGCCTGGCTGCCAAGTGTCCTCCTTGTAAAGGCTTAGGCTTGAGCAGTTTCAAAATGCTCCAATGAGGGGCTGCTCCCTGAACAAAACGTGCCTTTTACTCCAAGAAAAGAGCAAAGGCCTGAAAAATCCTTCTTCTTTGTATAAAATTTTGAAAAAGGGCAAAGAAAATTTCAGTTCCTGCAGTATTCAAGCCATTCCGGGCCCCCCACAGCTGCAGACCAATACTTCACCAGGCATTTCCTATCATTTTATTGGACTTTGCATAATTTGTGGGCCCTCTAAATCCTCTGAGGTTGATCTCTCACGGAAGAAGGATCCAGAAACTAAGGATCAACCAGACCTAGATGAGCTGCTTGTGAGCAGCTTGCTTAGGTCTGCATGAATCATTCACCAGCAGCTCCAAGGGCTGCATGTGCGCCACCTGTCTCAGGCCTTGCATCATGCTGAAGAATGGGGTCCCACCAGTTCAGATCTTGAGCTACTTGTAAGCAACTTACCTAGATCTGCCAAACAAGAACATTCTAGGCCTTTGAGCTGCTTGTGAGCAACTTGAGGCCTTTAAGCTACTTGTGAGCATGGATGTTTATAAAAAAGAGATATTTGGGCCCACCAAGGCCAAAAACGCAGGCCTGGTTGAGCTGCTTGTGAGCAACTTATGTGATGTTAGATAGAGGCCTTTGAGCTGTTTGTCTAGGCCTAAGCTGCTTGTGAGCTGCTTGGGATGTCTCCATGCATGGTTGCCACGTGTCCCAAGCCTTGCTTCATGCTAAAGAATAGTAAAGACTCAGACCTTAAGCTGCTTGTAAGCAGCTTACCTAGATCTGCCCAACAAGAACATTCTAGGTCTTTGAGCTGCTTGTGAGCAGCTTGAGACCTTTTCCCTGCCAACTGAAGGCCATAGGTGACGTTTTCTTTAAAAAGTAGGCCCATCTATTACTTGGGCCTGAACTTGAGGAGCATCATAGGCCTCTTCTCTTTGTAAGCCATGCGAGCCCAAGCTTAGAAAGAAAACTTGGGCTTTAACTGATTTAGGCCCACTTAGAAGGCCGTATTATTTCTAAAAACTGGCCTAGGCCTGGATAAAACACTCAGATCTAGTGGGTCAACCCAAGTCTTCGGCCAATCTTGGGCATGGGCTTGTGATAACGAAATCTTAGGCATAATTTGGCCCAGGCCTTTGAAAACTCAACTCGATCAATGGCATTCAAATTGGCCCGATTTCGTGGATGACCGATCATGAGGCTTTCTAGCGCCTGAGACCTTCATTCAAGGCCTTCTTCTAACCAAAAATTGATTTTCTGAATTTTGACCAAAAATGGGTGTAAACAGGTTGTGAGTCTAAACCCCTCAGATACTGCTAATGCTAATCTCGAAGCTGTATTTGATCTTACAGCTGAGGACTATCTATTAGCGTTGGAACCTGCTAATCTTGTTGCTGCATTTGATCTTACAGCTAAGGACTATGCATACTTTGCAATTATAGAGAAGTTCGAGTTGATGTGTGGGTGATGAAAGATTACGGATACAAGGAATCGTGGAGCATACTATTTTGTGTAGTTCAACCAGAAGTGATTCGGTCATTGGAATTTTTGATTCCTTTAGGTTATTCAAGGAGTGGCTGGGAAGTCCTATTGGTTAAAGACAATAAAAAGCGTTTTTGGTATGATCTCAAACACGAACAAATTAGGAAGATCAAGACTCGTGGTTTGCATTATAAATTTGAGTCCTTTCTCTGTGTGGAAAGCCTTGTTCCACTTAATGGAGGTGGTGAAACTTATGCGAGGAATGCGGAATAGGAAAGGAGGAAGACGAAGAATACGCAAAAAACGATGGGTACAAGATGTTACAATTCATTGTTCTTTTCAAATGATGTAGTGAATGTTGTCATATTCATGGCGGTCTATGACATCTGAAATTCTCTTTATTTCTATTTGATTGGACTGCTATTGTGTCGTCAATCTAGAGAATTTGTACTTTGCTTCATGTTTCCTTAGATACCTTGACATTATTTCATAAGATATACTTCAACTAATAAACATAAATGAATGAAGTGAGAGATATTTTACTGTCCAATATATCATATATGAGCCTCTTGTTTAAATATGTTGTCAATCGATACATGTTATCAAGAAAAACTTTTAGTTGGCATGGGAATTATGCTAGCTCATTAAGGTGGTTTATCCCATATGCACCCCATATCTTTTCCTTCTTCCTGTAGTTTGTTCTATGAATGCAATTTAGGAATTGTAGCATAGATAACGACACTCCTATTCACCGTTAGGTTACTAGGTTAGCATAGATAACGACACTCCTATTCACTGTTAGGTTATCCAATGTATAAATGTGTGCGCCTGTAGGTTTTATCCGTAGACCTTGCTAGACGACACTAAGAAGTTTTGATTACCCTGAGAGTATCAGGATTATGACTCAAGTGTTTGGCTTTCTTATGGCTTGCACTGTATGAGAGAGAGAGAGAGAGAGAGAGAGAGAGAGAGAGTCTTTTATAAAGTGGTTGTCTGCGTAGGATACTAAAGTATTTGTTATTTGCCCCAATTTTTCTTTTGTTTGTTTTAGAAATGATTTCCTGTCTATGGGGTTCAATTGGTGCTTTAGGCAAGTGAAGGGAACTAGAAATGAAGCAAGAAGTTATTGTGTCAAGTAAAGTATCTGTTTACTGCACCGTACGCTGCTATTGGTTAAGCCATCTTTTCTACATTTCGCATGGCTTTCTTTCTGCTTTCTGTTTTGTTTTTTTTTCAATTCGTTGCTTTTGTTCTTTCTTTTACCAATTGGTAAGAGGGGCTTGGCCATATTGGTTCAATTATATCACAAGCTATTGCTGTCTGATTTTCCTAGTTGCAGCTATACAAATAGAAAACTAGTTAGGTTATGGGTTATTTACCTAGACACCCCTTCAAGTATATTCGTTTTTCACAGTCACCCCCCTTTACGAATTTTCGCTACGGCAAGATTCCCTCATTAAAGTTTATTTTTCTCCTAAACCCCTTCTGTTAGCCTTTCGTCTAGAACCGTTAATTTTTTCGCCCAATTTTTTTAAAAATTGGAGCAATCTTCCAATATTGCCCCCTAATGATTTGCTTATTCCTGAAACCATTTCTGCATCACCCAAACCAAACCCATTTCTACCGACTGCCACCACGCACCACCTCCCACTGCCGCCACCACCACCACGCACCAGCACCCACCACCACCACCAACAGCCAACTACTGGAGCACAACTGACCGCCATACAGCTCCACCCACCAACTCCTATTTGAGGATGATGCGAACATCACCGAGAGAGAGAGAGAGAGAGAGAGGTTCTCATTTTTTGTGGTTTCAGATTTGAAAATCGAAGTCGATGGGTGTTCGATTGAAGTGAGAGAGAGGTTCTCATTTTTTGTGGTTTCAGATTTGAAAATCAAAGTCGACGGATGTTCGATTGAAGCGATTTCAATGTTCGTTCGAAGTCGACGAGTTTTGACGAAGCAATCTCATAATTGTTCAAAGCAATTTCACGGCTTTGACTGGACGACGAACTCGACGATAGTCTTAGATGAATTCAAACTGAACCGAATTCGTTTGTTGAAATATGAGAAGTCGAGAGGAGAGAGAGAGAGAGAGAGAGTGGGAGTGGTGACCGGCTCCGGCATTAATTTTGTCTCTTTGATCGACGATTTTATCTCCGGTTGGAGCTGTGGTTGTCGGAGCCGTAGATCTCGCCGGCCATGGTTGGCAGTTGGTGGTGGCGGTGGGTGCTGCGTGGTGAGGTGGAGGAGATATGGGTTTGGTTTGGGGGAAATTTCAGCCAAAAGGAGAGGGGAGAGAGTGTGGGAATGGTACATGGTGACTGGTGAGGCAGAAATGGGTGAGGACAAAATGGTCTTTCCACTCATTCCGTCAACAGAGTTAGGGCTGAGAAAAGTAAACTTTAATGAAGGGGTCTCGTCGTATCGGAAATTCGTGGAGGGAGTGACCGTGAAAAACGGGCATACTTAGAGGGGTGTCTAGGTAAATAACCCCTAAGTTATCTACATTAAAGATAAGAGTGGTGCGACAACATTGATTCTTATTGAACTGCTTTCTTTCTTAGTACTAGCCTTATGTGTATCCTATCCTATGCCATTCCATTCCATTCAGTTACATATGACATCACTAAATGTTATGCATATCAGGTTTTATATTGGAGCAATGGAGTGATGGTGTGAGTCTATAACTGGGCAGGTGACAGAGCACTGAGGACAGAGATTCAGGGGAAAGAAAGTAGACTAATGAATGGTGGTCCCAAAGATCACATATTTCTATTTTATATACTGTCGTATATTTGTATTTTCATGTAGGAGATATCTGTATTGGAAGTGCAGTGAGATCCCTTTCTTGTTTAGTGAAAGAAAGCGATGTAGCTATATATTCTCCCCTCTATTTTGCTTTGGAAGAAATATACAGTACTAGTCATCGTTTATGGGTAACAGAGGCTTTCTTGTTTAATTAAAGGTACGGGTGCTATTTATTTACAGTATTTCTTTTTCTAATCGTTTCTACTCCAGTTTTTATGATTGCATAGTTGTTGTATATAAAGGGTGAGTTTACTTACTGGGGGCTGTCGTTAAAGAGTACAGTATATCTACCTTCATTGATTTTCATGCAACTATTGCTGGATTCTCCTTTAGTTTGCCAAGTTACATGAACTGCCGGGGAATGCTCATCGTGGAGTACTGATGACAACGACGAACAGAAACTTCTCATGACCTTAATTTAGGACGCCAGGGTTTTAGCATCATAAGTGGTTTGTGCGGCTCGGCTCCGGTCGACGACTTGTTGTACTGGTGGTATACACCGGTAGTCTCGAAATTTGATTTTCAGAACTTTTCGATGTCTTTGCATACTTCGGCATTACTCCATTACCAAGTAGCTAGGCCGAGTTGATGCGAGGGAGGATGGAATATGGAGTGAAAGATTCAGTGAGCAAACGTGTTCCATTACTCAACTTGGTTTTGTAACACAATTAATAGCTTATTAGGAGGGGAGTAGTAGTACGTTGTAATTTACATTCAATCCAAGGGATAAGCTCATCTTATTATATCATTGGGCCACCATATCACCCCGGCCAACTTTTTGGTGGGATTTGTATTGGTTATAGAGTGGACAGTCCGTAATTCTATAAGAGCACTTCCCAACCTTACTCAAATTTATACCCAAATTTGAAATTTAAGAGCATGTACACCAATGATAGCAAAACTATCCAGTGAAAAAGGCACAATTTCTATTATACCTATCCAATTTTTGCTCTCAACCTCCACCAGACTCTCTATCACTCTCTCTATACATTAAAATATCAGAAAACCAGGAGTGAAGAAGAAGAGAAACTAGGACAGAGAAGAAAAGTGTTGATGGAAAACAATATAAGAGCATGTACACCAGAAGAGCAAAAACCACATTTTTAGATATTTTACCGAATCAATGGCACCAAAATTGCTTGCAGCAGCCTCGCAAAACAGGAAGGCATTTTTCCTTTCTGAAAAATGCTCTCTACTTCTACCGAGCAACTATTCACGAGCAAGACATTAAAATACTATTGTTCTTCCTCTCTCTCCTCCCTACCACTTCCTCATTCTCTCTCGTTCTTCCTCTCTACGGGACTGCAACAAAGGTTTCCGGCGGGCTTGGAGGAGGGCAAAGGACTAGTGGAGGGTTTTGATTTTTCTGGCAGAGGATTTTGATTTTTCTGGTGACCGAGGGTTCTGTTTTTTCTGGGTTTGGTTTTTCTAGATTTGAGGAGGGTGAAGAAGAGGATTGGAGAACTGGAGGAGGTGGGCGAGGATTGGATCTTGGATGTGTAGGTCTACGATCGGGTCGTCTCGGTTTCTCACTCTACCCCTCTTTCTATCTCTCTCTCTATTGTATATTTTATTTTATAATAAGGATAAAGAGATATAATAGAGAGGATTAGTGTGGAATTGAGAGAAATTTGAGTAGGTAAAATGAAAAAAGTGGATTGTTGAGTAGGTAAAATACATTTTGTTGGTGTACATACTCTAAAAAGGCTTACCTAGTGAGCAGTTGCTCAGGGAAAATACTGAAGCACTGATTCTATATAGACTTTAGCTAACCTTTTACCTATTCTGGTGCAGCTGAGTTTTTGAGTTTTTCCTCTTGAAAATAGCTAAAAGTCACTTTTAACTAACCTGGTGTACATGCTTTAAGTTAAAACCTTCAAAATCCAACTCCAATTCATGAAAAAAAATTTCCACGAATTTATACCACATTTAGTTTTACCTTCTTTTTTTAAACGTAAATCAAGGAGACCTAATTGTTACCGGACCTTAAGTACTACAATACACACCTTCTTATTTGGATGTGTATCATTTACACGCTCATTGAAACACACTAAAATGTTATAATTTTCAAAATGTTATAAATCTATTGCTAAAAAGTTATGAATTTTTAATATGAAAGTTACGATACGACATAAAATGTTATGAATAATTGGTCCTACAAGTAATTTTTTATGAGGTGACATAATATAAACCATACAATAGGTACATATAGTACACAATTTAAAGAGGTGCGTATTGAAGACTTTCCCATGGCTTTTTTCTTGACTCATATGAGTCATTTGTTTTCAAAAAAAATTTCCATTAGTCCCACTGTCAAATAGACTTTCCACCTTTGGCTCCCATCCAGTACTTGTTTGTCCAATATGGTCCATTTTGTGGACAAGATCAACCCCATTGACATTCATGGCTATCTTGTTGCCATATATACCAACACAATTCACACACCAAAAATCATTGTTTTACGGCCCATCCTGGTTTCCATTTTAAGCGCTTATTTTTTAAGAATGTAATTTCAAATTTAAAAATTATGTATTTATGTAAATAATTTTTCTAGTAATATGGATTTTATTTGATAGATCTCATTGAGATCTTTAATACAGTGCAAAAAAATCAAAAAAATATTTTTCATTTCATTATATTTGAGTTTGAAAATTGAAAATCCACCATCATGCTAATAAACCTGCAATAAATCTATCTATCCTGGCAAAAACAGTGCACATACACACTTGGATTCCCACCAAAAGCTACTTTTCCGAATTATTGATTGTAAAGGAATCGAAAAATTCTTAATTCTTTAGCTTTGTTTGATTGAGAGTTTAGTTTAGTTTAGTTTTAATAGTGGGTGAAGAGAGAAATATGGTAATAATTGAAGAGAGAGGTAATGATTTGAGAGAGATGAGAAAGTAATAATTGAAAAAATAGAGTAATAATTGGATAAAGAAGTAGGGTAATGATTAAAAAACAAAACAAAACAAAGAACCGAACACAACCTTACTTTTATCCAAATAATTTTAGAAATATCAAAAATAAGCCCCAAAAATTATTTGGATAAAAGTAAAAATTTAACGAAAAACTAACAAACGCGAAAAAAAAAATTGAATGAACAAAACACCAAAGCCCCTAAAGCATTTATTCACGAGAACAACACCGTACCTCCCATTCTCCAATTAGACTGGTATGATTTTACACCCCCAACCCCTCCCCCCCCCCCCCCCCCCCCCAAAAAAAAAAGAAAAGAAAAAAGATTGGTATGAAAAATGCAGAGCAAAGCAAAAAGTCTCTTTTTTGTTCTTAAAAGGTTTATTCTCTCTTTAATGTCTCAAGTTCGAAATCTTTTAAATTTTTTTAATCATGAAAAAAGAGAAATTTTTTAGATGTTGTCAACTCATTTGGGACTTGTCCATACAGAGCTCTTTAATAGAACTCTCGCAAGTGAGATTGGGGATTGGTCTCTTTGAATTAGTCGAGGTACGTAAAAATTGGTCTGAACACTTGAGTTATAAAAGAAAAAGAAAAAGAAAAAGCAAGAAGTCCTTTTGACATGCACTATCATATTCCAACATCAAATGCCCCATCATTTCCTCCGTTACTGTTAAAAAACAAGGGTATAATTGGAAAACTCCATTATATCGATACATGTGCCACAATCTGCTGAAAATCCATAGAGAGATGTTCTTATAAAAAACCCTAATTCCACATACACGCATACTCACGGAGAGGGAGAGAAATGCCGGATTTCCCGATCGACGTGATCGTCGACATACTCTCGCGGCTTCCCGTAAAATCACTTCTACGTTTCAGGTGCGTGTCTAAACCCTTTTGTGCTCTCATAGACAGTCATGACTTCATCAAATCGCACCTCAAGCGATCCATCGATACCAAAACCCATCTCAGCCTCATCCTCAGGGACTCTTACCTTTACTCCCTGGACCTCGATTCCCTCGATCATGCCGTTGAACTTGACCACCCTTTGAAGTCTAGGGACTTTGGTACTGAGGTTTTGGGCTCTTGTGATGGTTTGGTTTGTTTGTATAACGGTGAAGAAGATATTGCGATTTGGAACCCATCGACCCGAAGGTACAGGAAGTTACCGGTAGAAGAGATTGAATTCCCTGATTTTTTTACCAGTTGCCAGTATATAATTTACGGTTTGGGGTATGATCCGGTTACTGTTGATTATAAGGTAGTGAGGTTTATTCAGTTTTATGGTCAAGATGTTTGGGACTCTTTTGACTCGGAAGTTAAGGTCTATAGCATGAAGTCTAACTCGTGGCGAAGGATTCAGGATTTCCCATATTATCTTCGTTACAAGCGATGTTATGGTGTGCTTGTTGGGAGCGCTTTACATTGGGTTGTGAGTCGAAAGCCTGAGTCAGATACTGCTAATTTGATTGCTGCGTTTGATCTCACTACTGAGGAGTATCTGTTAGTGCCGCAACCTGAATTTTCTAGCAAGGATTTTCATATGAATATAGGGGAGTTGGAAGGGTGTCTGTGCATACTCTGCAATTATATTCAAAAACGAGTTGATGTGTGGGTGATGAAGGATTATGGAGTGAAGGAGTCGTGGACGAAACTGTTTGCTGTTGCACAACCAACAGTGATTAGATCTTTTGAATTTGTGATTCCCTTAGCTTATTCAAAGGGTGGTTGTGACATCCTATTGGTTCAAGACAATAAGAAGCTTGTTTGGTATGATGTCGAACGTAAAAAAATTAAGAACATCAAGGCTCCTGGTATACCGAATTATTTTGAATCATTTGTCTGTGTGGAAAGCCTTGTTCCACTCAGTGGGGGAGGTGAAACTTGTGGGAAGAGTCATGACATTAAAGGGAAGAAGAAGAAGAATACACCAAAGAAGAATGAGAAGAAGAGGTAAATAACACAAGTCATTCTTGTTTTCAACTGATTTCTTAAATGTTGTTGTGTGTGGCAGTCGTGAATTGACTATTGTTTTATTTTGATATTAGGATTCCTCAATTTCTTTTGAGTGGATTAGACTGCTAACGTGAAAATGTGCTAAGGTGTTGTCAACGTATCAGGAGTTACTTTGCTTCCTGTTTCCTTACATATATACTGATATCATCACAAAAGATAGTCTTCAACTATGTAGTATAGACTATATAGTGATACATACACAATCTTCCAATCTATCGTAACTTGCGTGGGAATTTTTTGCTGGTTCATAGGTGGTTTATTCCATATCCTACCTGATTTTGTTTCCTTCCTCCTGTACTATTTTTCATGTTCTTTAAATCGTTAGCAAAATCAAGTTGAGGAGTTATGGCCAATGCATTCATACTTGGCCTTTTACATTCTAAAATTGTCGTATGCATAAATGCTTGTGGGTTTTATTTGTAGACCTTGCTAGATGACACACCATAAGTATTTGTAGACCTTGCTTGTGGGTTTTATTTATTTGTTACCATGACATTATGAGGATTATGATCTTAAGTATTTGGCTGTCTTCTGACTTGCAATGTTTCTGTAGTAGAGAGATAGATTGTTTTTTGTAAAGTAGCAATCTGCATTGGGTATTGAAGTATTTTGTTTATTTGCTTCTGCGTTACTTACATTTTAACTTCTTGCCTCGAATTTTCTTTCTCTCTTTTTGGTTTTAGAGATGATTTCCTGTCGAAGGGGTTCAAACTGGTGCTTTAGGCAAGTGAAGGGAACTGGATTGAAGCGAGAAGCTATATTGGTAAGTAAAGTATCTGCTTTGTGTGTCGTACACTGCTATCATCATATATCCAAGTCATCTTACCTACATTGGGCGTGGCTTTCTTTCTGTTTCTATTTTTTGTATTTGTTATTTGGGCAAATTTCACTTACCTCCCCTGAGGTTTCTGACAATTACAGACACCTCCCCTCTGGTTACTGAAATTGCACTTACCTCCCCTCTGGTTTAGTTGTCGGCTGCAGTTCAGCCCATCCGTTTGTTTGACATAACAGAAAAGCAATAAAGGTGATGATGTCAGCATAAAGACATTTTTCCATGACAAATCTACCCTTGGCTCAACTTTGAGAAATTATTCGTTGCCCGGACACAGCTTTCTCTAAAAAATTAAGTGTTCTAAATTACAATTCGTTTGAATGGGTGAGAAGATTTTATTTTATTTATCATTTAATTCTAAAGGGTCATAATTAAATTTTGACTTTAGGGCTCTCGTTGATTAACCCTAAGAAAATCGTAGAATCAAATATTTCTTAGGACTAACCAACGAGAGTCCTGGAGTCAAAATTTAATTATGACCCTTTAGAATTAAATGATCAGAAAAATAAAATCTTCTCACCCATTCAAACGGATTGAAATTCGGAACACTTAATTTTTCAACCCGCAGTTTATATATTAAAAAATATGGTTAAAAAATTAAGTGTTCCAAATTTCAATTCGTTTGAACCGATAGAAAGATTTTAGTTTTCTGATCATTTTATCCTAAATGGTCATAATTAAATTTTGACTATAGGGCTCTCGTTGATTAACCCTAAGAAAATCGTAGAATCAAATATCTCTTAGGACTAACCAACAAGAGTCCTACAGTCAAAATTTAATTATGACCCTTTAGAATTAAATTATCAGAAACATAAAATCTTCCCACCCATTCAAACGAATTGAAATTCGGAACACTTAATTTATTTTCGTTAAATTTGGTTAAATGTTCCAAATTTCAATATGTTTGAATGGGTAAGAAGATTTTATTTTTTTGGGCAAATTTCACTTACCTCCCCTGAGGTTTCTGACAATTACAGACACCTCCCCTCTGGTTACTGAAATTGCACTTACCTCCCCTGTCAGGGTTAGCAAGTAACAGAACCTAACGGGGGAAGCAAAAAGACTTATTTGCCCATGGTATTATACTGAATAAAGAAAACCGGATAAAAGAACAACGAAGAATAAAGAAAATGCAAAAAATAAAAGGGAAAAGTATATAATGTTTTAGCTACCTACCCACCACGTGTAGTGTAGGATTGTGATGTGTAAGGAAAAAGTTTACATGTGCCGCGTGTTTTTTAGCTTTCTGAGACCATTTGGGCCTCCAAACGAGCCTTTGAACCGTTTTTAGGCTATTTCTGTTTCGCTTATAACTTTTCGTAGAAAACTCTGTTTCAGTCCATTCTTTTTTCAAAACTCTTGTTTTTGCCCCACTGACACACGCTTCTTCTCTCTCCGGACACAGCTTTCTCTCTAAAATCAAGTGTTCCAAATCACAATCCGTTTGAATGGGTGAGAAGATTTTATTTTATTTATCATTTAATTCTAAAGGGTCATAATTAAATTTTGACTATAGGGCTCTCGTTGATTAACCCTAAGAAAATCGTAGAATCAAATATCTCTTAGAATTAACCAACGAGAGCCGAGAGTCAAAATTTAATTATGACCCTTCAGAATTAAATGATAAAAAAATAAAATCTTCTTACCCATTCAAACATATTGAAATTTGGAACATTTAACCAAATTTAACGAAAATAAATTAAGTGTTCCGAATTTCAATTCGTTTGAATGGGTGGGAAGATTTTATGTTTCTGATAATTTAATTCTAAAGGGTCATAATTAAATTTTGACTGTAGGACTCTTGTTGGTTAGTCCTAAGAGATATTTGATTCTACGATTTTCTTAGGGTTAATCAACGAGAGCCCTATAGTCAAAATTTAATTATGACCATTTAGGATAAAATGATCAGAAAACTAAAATCTTTCTATCGGTTCAAACGAATTGAAATTTGGAACACTTAATTTTTTAACCATATTTTTTAATATATAAACTGCAGGTTGAAAAATTAAGTGTTCCGAATTTCAATCCGTTTGAATGGGTGAGAAGATTTTATTTTTCTGATCATTTAATTCTAAAGGGTCATAATTAAATTTTGACTCCAGGACTCTCGTTGGTTAGTCCTAAGAAATATTTGATTCTACGATTTTCTTAGGGTTAATCAACGAGAGCCCTAAAGTCAAAATTTAATTATGACCCTTTAGAATTAAATGATAAATAAAATAAAATCTTCTCACCCATTCAAACGAATTGTAATTTAGAACACTTAATTTTTTAGAGAAAGCTGTGTCCGGGCAACGAATAATTTCTCAAAGTTGAGCCAAGGGTAGATTTGTCATGGAAAAATGTCTTTATGCTGACATCATCACCTTTATTGCTTTTCCGTTATGTCAAACAAACGGATGGGCTGAACTGCAGCCGACAACTAAACCAGAGGGGAGGTAAGTGCAATTTCAGTAACCAGAGGGGAGGTGTCTGTAATTGTCAGAAACCTCAGGGGAGGTAAGTGAAATTTGCCCTATTTTTTTATCATTTAATTCTGAAGGGTCATAATTAAATTTTGACTCTCGGCTCTCGTTGGTTAATTCTAAGAGATATTTGATTCTACGATTTTCTTAGGGTTAATCAACGAGAGCCCTATAGTCAAAATTTAATTATGACCCTTTAGAATTAAATGATAAATAAAATAAAATCTTCTCACCCATTCAAACGGATTGTGATTTGGAACACTTGATTTTAGAGAGAAAGCTGTGTCCGGAGAGAGAAGAAGCGTGTGTCAGTGGGGCAAAAACAAGAGTTTTGAAAAAAGAATGGACTGAAACAGAGTTTTCTACGAAAAGTTATAAGCGAAACAGAAATAGCCTAAAAACGGTTCAAAGGCTCGTTTGGAGGCCCAAATGGTCTCAGAAAGCTAAAAAACACGCGGCACATGTAAACTTTTTCCTTACACATCACAATCCTACACTACACGTGGTGGGTAGGTAGCTAAAACATTGTATACTTTTCCCTTTTATTTTTTGCATTTTCTTTATTCTTCGTTGTTCTTTTATCCGGTTTTCTTTATTCAGTATAATACCATGGGCAAATAAGTCTTTTTGCTTCCCCCGTTAGGTTCTGTTACTTGCTAACCCTGACAGGGGAGGTAAGTGCAATTTCAGTAACCAGAGGGGAGGTGTCTGTAATTGTCAGAAACCTCAGGGGAGGTAAGTGAAATTTGCCCTTGTTATTTTTGTTTGCTATTGGTAGGAGGGCCTTGGCTATATTGGCTGGTGCATCTATATCACAAGCTATTGCAGTCTGATTTTTTGAGCTGTAGGTATATAAGCAGAACCAATTTGAAGATGGAGTGGTGGGACAATATTGAATTATTGATGCTTCTTGAACTTCTTTCTTTCCTTACTCCTTAGTACTAACCTTGAGTGTATCCTATGCCCTTTCATTCTTTTATTGATAACAACATCACTAATCGTATCCATGTCAGGTTAAGTTGGAACATTGGAGAGATGTTACGAGTAGATAATCGAGCATGTGACTGAGGATTAGAGTTTCAAGGGAAAGAAAGAAAACTAATGAAGGTTTCTCCGAAGATCACATTTATGTTTCTATCCTTGTATAGTCGTGTAAGTATTTGCTTAGAAGTACAGTGGACAATTGTAGAAGTAACCTATCCCTTTCTCATCTGGTGAAAACGATGAGCGATGAATACTTTGCCTAATTTTACTTTGAAATCTACATGGCTATCTTTTGCAGTTAACGGATCCCTTTCTTGTTTGAAAGGCGTGGTATTTTTTTTTCCCGGGCCGTCTGCTAGGTTTTGTGATTGAATGGTTGTATCTAAAGAGTCTGTGTTAAGGGCTCTACATGCAACGGATTCTCCTTGATTTTTTACAACCCGAGTTCATTGTGTAGCTTTACATGTCTAAAGCCTTCATGCAAAAAATTAGTTTGATTGAATATCGATAAGTAATTGATTCAAATTATTTTAATAACAAGAAGAATTTAACGATTATTTTTATGTCTAATCAAACCTAATTTTTGGCATGGATAGTAATCGTGCCCAGACCTATAAATTTAACGATTTTGATTGTCTACATGTGTAGTAAAGCTCACTCTAATTTGGTGGTTAGTGTGCGATTGAGAGGTGTGTAAGTAGACTTACCCTTTTCAAAACGTTAAAGTTTCACCACACATTACGAGCACTGATGTACATACTTAATCTCACAAAAGTCCTGCTATCGAAAGTTCATTGGGCTTTCATTAAGGAAAAATGATACAGTTACAAACTCCCAACACTTTTTACACTTTTCTAATATATTTTCACACTTTCATGCACTTTTCATTACATTTCAATACATTTTTTCAACATTAACAAAAGCTTATTGAACTCTTTTTTTAGCATTTTCCATCTCACAAAACCACAGCGGATAATTAAATTAAAGTTTAAACATTGAGGTTTTGTTTGGAAGTTAGGAAAGTGGGAGAAAATTGAAAGGAAAATGGTACTATTCACACTTCTAAAATTTTCTATTTTCTCTTCTGTTTCTCTCCAAACTAAATAATGGAAGAGATTTTTTTTTTAATTTTCCCTTCCTTTCTCTCATTTTTCTCAAATTCCAAACAAAGCTGGAGGGAAGGGCGTAGGGGTGAGCAAAAAATCCGTCAAACCATCAATTCAGTCCAAACTAATCCAAACTGAAAGATTTGGTTCGGTTTTTTAGTAGTGTGGTTTGGTCATGGTTTAAAAAAATTAGAAACCGCATTATATGGTTTGGTTTGTGAATTCATATTTACGGTTATGGTTTCAAACCGAACTGAACGGTATAATATATATAAAATAAGTTGGTTAGTACCATGCTGCTATTGCCATTTTGCTGCCTCATTTCAATTCTATAGTTTTAGGAATTATCTTTGGCCCAAACTAATCCAAACTGAAAGATTTGGTTCAGTTTTTTAATAGTGTGGTTTGGTCATGGTTTAAAAAAATTAAAAACCGCATTATATGGTTTGATTTGTGGATTCATGTTCAGGGTTATGATTTCAAACCGATCCGAACCGTATAATATATATAAAATAAGTTGGTTGCTACCATGCTGCTATTGCCATTTTGCTGCCTCATTTCAATTTTATAGTTTTAGGAATTATCTTTGGCCTTTCATTTGGTTAAACTATCGTAAGATGTTTAGTAGGTGATATTCTTAGTTGGTTCATTTTGGTGACTTACCAATATTTCATTTTATTAGTTTGAGGCAAATGTTGGTACTCTACTCTTAAATTAGTTGGTTGATGTTAGTTTGTTTTCGTAATTTGAATGAAATTAATTTTAATATAAGTTTTTTTAATTTGTCTTCGTAATTTTAAGTACTTCAAATAGTTTTTGAAGATGATAGCTTAGTTCAAAGCAAACCATGGTTAAAACCAAAATCGAACTGTAGTTTAATTGATTGGATTGGTTTGGTTCTATGCTTATTGTGGGTTGTTTGGTTCTGTAAATTTATAATCCGTAAGTATTAGTTTGGTTCTTAATTTACTATAAAACCGAATCAATCCGGACCATGCTCACCCCTAGAAGGACCTAAAGAAAAAATATGGAGAATGTTCCAATACTTTTACCTATTCAAGCCTACAAGTTGCGGTGTCTTAATGAAGTTATTTTTTTGGGGTGATTTTCATTCTTTTCTAAATTGTTAACCACACCCTCAAAGGAAATGCGGAAATCAATACGGATGTTGTTTTGACACTTTCCAAATTATTACTAATTTTGAAGAGTGCAAAAATTTTCTGGTAGGAGTACAATCAACAATTTAGAGAGTACGAAAATCAACGCACTTCTTTTTATCCAGTCAATAATGAAGTCATTTTCAACTCGGGGTCACACACTTGGGCCCCGTTTCAGAACATCTTTTTAAAAAATAAATATTTATTTCACATTTTCAAACTCAAAAATAATGTAAATAAATTTTTTATTATTTTTTTGCACCGCATAAGAGATTTCGATAAGATTTATCAAATAAGATCCATATTATTAGAAAAATAATTTGCATAAACACATTATTTTTTACCTTGAAATTATCTTTTTAAAAAATAAGTACTTATTTTTTGTTCCGGAATGGGCTTGGTCATATATGCCATATTGCCATATATATGCCCCTCAACAATTCTCTCTCTGTTCAAAAGTTGAACTCCCGAAAACCCAAATCGAGAGGGAGATTGAGAGAGAGACATGGCGGTTTTTCCCTTAGACGTGATCGGGGAGATACTATCGCGACTTCCAGTGAAACCGCTTTTGCGTTTCAGGTGCGTTTCTAAACCGTTGTGCGCTCTTATAGACAGTCACGATTTCATCAGATCGCACCTGAAGCATTCGGACGAAACTAGAAACCATCTCAGCCTCATACTCTGGAGTCGTAGCCTGTATGCTGTAGACTTCGCTTCACTGGATAATGCCGTAGAGCTTGACCATCCTTTGATATCTAGGGATAACCGTACCGAGGTTCTGGGATCTTGTGATGGTTTGATTTGTTTGATTCATTGCCCAGATATGGGCCCTATGGCTATTTGGAACCCATCGACCAGAAGGTGCCACAAGTTACCAATTTTAGAATTAGAGTCACTGGGCCAGGTTACCGCTGAAGATGATATGATTTACGGTTTTGGGTATGATTCAGTTAATGATGATTATAAGGTAGTGAGCATTTTTCAGATGATCGGAGATCGTAAGGACTCTTTTGTCTCTTTTGTGAAGGTCTACAGTATGAAGTCTAATTCATGGGGAAGGATCCAAGATTTCCCATATTGTCATCCTTATAAGTGGCGTTGTGGCGTGCTTGTTGGTGGTGCCTTACATTGGGTTGTGAGACGAATGCCCGAGGATACTGCTAATCTGATTGCTGCATTTGATCTTACAAACGAGGACTATAAATTAGTGCAGCAACCTGAATTTTCTGACAATACTTTTCACATGTATATAGCGGAGTTGGGAGGGTGTCTATGCATACTTTGCAATTATGACCCAGCCCGATTTGAGGTCTGGGTGATGAAAGATTATGGAGTCAAGGAATCGTGGATTAAACTGTTTTCTATAGCACAACCAGAAGAGATTAGGTCATTAGATTTTGTGGTTCCTGTAGCTTATTCAAAGAGTGGTTGTGAAGTCCTGTTGGTTCAAGAGCATTACAAACTTGTTTCGTATGATCTCGAGCACAAGACAATTAAGAAGATTAACATTCTTGGAATACCGAATGAGTTTGACTTAGCAGTATGCGTGGAAAGCCTTGTTCCACTCAATGGAGGAGGTAAAACTTATGGGAAGAATCAGGGACATGAAAGGGAGAAGAAGAAGAAGAAGAAGAGGTAACTAGTACAAGACATTGTTCTTTTCAAATGCTATCATCAATGTTGTCATATTCGTGGCCGTTGTGATTACAATACGAGTATATAACATCTGGACTTTTTTGTATTTCTATTTGATTAGACTGCTAATGTGTTGTCAATGTATCAGGAGAATTAGTGGTTTAGGTCCCGTTCCGCTTTCTCCCAAAAAAAAGAAGGTAATTTCAAACTCAAATATAACGAAAATGAAAAATGATTTTTCAATTTTTTTTTGCACCGTTTAAAAGATCTTAATGAAATCTATCAAACAAGATTCATATTGGTAGGAGAATTATTTGCGTAAACACTTGATTTTTGACCTTGAAATTACCTTCTTTTTCCAAAACCCTTCCTTTTCTTAAAGTGGAACAGCCTTTTAGTACTTTGCTTCATGTTCCCTTCGATACCTTGCCATTATTCCATAAGTTAGTGTGTTTTTTTGGGTAAATACCATAAGATAGTGTTCCTCTAATAAGTACAAATAAATGAAGAGAGAAAGATTATGGTGTCCAATGTACAGTGTATGAGCCTTGTGTTTGAATATGCTCTCAATCAATACATGATATCAAGGAAAAATTTTAGTTGGCACGGAACTATGTTAGCTCATTAAGGTGGTCTATCCCATACTCCCCTGTGGTCTCCCCCAATCCTTTTCTCATTCCTGTAATTTGTTCTATGATATTATTCCTTATTTGAATTGTAACAACAATAACAAAACCCATGTAGTCCCCAATCATTGGGGGTATGGGCGGGGGAGGATTGGAGACAGACTTAACCTTTGGCAATATGCACAAAGTGGTTGCTCTCAGAATACTACTGAAACAGTGGCCCACCCTATACTTGTTTGTAAGCAAAAGAAAAAAAGTTATAGGAATTGTGCCATAGACAACAACCGTCATCCTTATTCATTCTTAGATTGCCCTATGCATAAATGTGTGTGCATTTGGGTTGTATCGGAAGACCTTGCTAGATTACACCATGAAATTTTGATTGCCCTGATAGTATGAGGTTTATGACTCAAGTATTTGGCTTTCTTTTGGTTTGACCTGTTTCTTTATTGTCTTCTATAAAGTATAGGTATATCTGTACATGCATTGGGCACCAAAGTCTTGTCTTTTTTTTTTTTTTGGCTTCTTGATTTCTTATCTTTTGATTTCGCGCCTCACAAATTCTCTTTGGTGTGATTTAGGGACGATTTCCTGTCAAAGGGGTTCAAACTAGTGCTTTAGGCAAGTGAAGGGAACTATAAATGAAGCTAGAAATTATAGTGGTAAGTATCTATTTAGTGTGTCGTAACACTGCTATTAGAACATATCCAAATCATCTCATCTACAATTGGTGTGGCTTTCTTCCCGTTTTCTTTTTGCTTTTTTCCAATTTTTTGCTTTCGTTCTTTTGTTTCCAATTGGTAAGAGGGGCTTGGCCATATTGACTGGTACAATAATAGCGAGAGAGAAATCGTAGATATTTTGATGGGGAGGAGAGGCCATTGTTTGAAATTAAGAGTCTTTTGGTTAATACCCTGGTTAATTGGGAGTCGAGGGCGAGTCCTTATATTGAATCTATTCTTTGGAATCATTTTTACGATTCCAGGCGCTTTTGCAAACTGTTTTGTCCTCTTACAGACAGTCATGATTTTATCAAAATCGCATCTGAAGTAATCGATGGAAACGAAAAAACATCTTAGCCTCATACTTGGTAATCGTAGCCTATATTCTGTAGACTTTGCTTCACTGGATAATGCCATAGAGCTTGACCACCCTTTGATGTCTAGGGATTACTGTGCTGACTGCTGAGGTTTTGGGATCCTGTGATGGTTTTATTTGTTTGAATAATTGCTCAGATATGGCTTATTTGGAACCCATCGACCCGAAGGTGCCACGAGTTACCATTTTTGGAGATCAATTTATTGGGCTATGGTACCGTTTTTCGAGTTCATGATTTACAGTTTTGGGTATGATTCGGCTACTGATGATTATAATGTAGTGATGCTTGATGTGGTCAATTTAGAGAGACAGGAATCATAGATATTTTGATGGGGAGGAGAGGTCTTTATTTAAAATAAGAGTCTTTTGATTTCTACTTGGTTTAGTTGGGAGTCAAGGGTGTGCAACCCTATTTTGAGTCAATTTTTGACTTGTTAGATATTTTTGGGATATAGAGGGGTGTTTAGATCCTTGTATATTTTGAACTTTTGTTTTTACTCCTTGCTTTCTTTTGTACATGGGTGGCATCCCCTTGGATGCCTTTTCAATAAAGCTTTTTACTTATAATAAAAATGTTGGAGATGGTGCAGGCTCTTTTGGTTCTTTCGTTAAGGTCTATAGTATGAATTTTAATTCATGGCGAAGGATTCAAGATTTCAATTATTATCATCCTTTTTAAGTGGTGTTGTGGGTGCTTGTTGGTAGTTCCTTACATTGGGTCATGAGACAGAGGCCTGAGTCAGATACTGCTAATTTGATTGCTTCATTTGATCTTAGAGACGAGACAAGACGAGACAATCGATTAGTGCTGCAACCTGAATTTTCTAACAAGAATTTAATATGAATATAGTGAAGTGGGGAGGGTGTCTATGAATTTGCAATCATAACCAAGTTCAAGTGGATGTGTGGGTGATGAAAGGTTATGGAGTGATGGAATCATGGAGTCAACTGTTTTCTGTAGCACAGCCGATTAGGTCATTTGAATTTATAGTTCCTTTAGCTTACGCAAAGAGTGGTCATGAAGTCCTATTGGTTCAAGGCGATAACACGCTTGTTTGGTATGATCTCGACCATAAAACAATTAAGAAGATAAACGTTCGTGGAATGCTGAATGAAATTTGAATTATCAGCATGTGTGGAATGCCTTGTTCCATTCAATGGAGGTGGTGAAACTTATGGGAATAATTAGGAATTTGAAAGGAAGAGAGGTAAATATTATAAGCCATTGTTCTTTTCAAATGGTATCATCACTGATTCATTGTTGCTGTTAGAATTGTGGCTCATATATTAAGTATGAAAAGATACTAGGGCCTTCTAAAAAGAAGGCCAGATGCTGGAGTGGAGTGGAGTGACGGCATTTGGCCCATTGCCGATGATCTAGTGGAAGTAGACTGGGCCGAAGGCCCAGACATTAAGTAATTGGAGGGTGCGGGGGGCTACGCCCCCTGCGGTATGGTACGGTATCGTACAAGGGTATTTTTAGGATTCAAGCCAAATCTGGTTAGGGTTAGAATAGAGTAGGTATAAATACTTTATGTTGTAAACCCTATTCCATATTGTGATAATAAAGAACAGTAGCCGCTCTTGCTCCCGTGGACGTATCCGGTTTTGGGAAACCACGTATATCTCTGTGTTGATTTTTTTACTGTTTATACTCGTATATCGTGCGTGTGTGTGTGTGTGACGATCCTAACAGTTGTCATATTCACAGCCGTCGATATTTGAATATGACATCTGGTGTTTTCTGTATTTCTATTAGATTTGCCTGCTAATGTATTGTCAATGTATCAGGAGAATTAGTAGTATTTTGGTTCTTGTTTCCTTAGATACCTTGCCATTGTTCCATAAGATAGCCTTCAACTAATAAGCACAAGTAAATGAAGTGAGAAATATTTTACTGTCCAATGTAACGTATACAAGCTTCATCTTTCTATATGTTAATCAATACATTTGATCAAGAAAAACTTTTAGTTGCCATGGGAATTATGCTAGCCAACCCCAAGTGATTGAGACATAAGGTTCGGTTTGGTTTGGTTATGGGAATTATGCTAGCTCATTATGGTGGTTAGACCCAATATCCTTTCCTCCTTGTTAGATTTTGGCACTCCCCAAATTGATATGGAATTGATTTTGGCACTCCCCAAATTGATATGGAATTGATTTTGGCACTCCCTTAAGGAGTGTTGTTATCAATTTGGGGAGTGCCAAAATCAATTCCCTAGATTTTCTATGATAATATTCCTTACACAAATTGTAAGCAAAAAACAAGTTTTGGCATTTTGGCATAACGACGACATTAACCTTACGCATTCTTAAGATTGTCCTATGTACAAAAGCGCTTGTGGTTGTGGGTATTATCGCTAGACCTTGCTAAATAACCACTATTACCCTGATAGTATGAGGAATCGAGGATTATGACTCAAGTATTTGGCTTTCTTATGGCTTGCACTGTTTCTGCGCACTGAATTATTTTGTTATTTGCTTCAGCATTAGTTACCTTTTATATTCAGATTCTTGCTTCAAATTTATTGGTTTGTTTTAGAGATGATTTTCTGTCGAAGGGCTTCAAACTGGTGCTTTAGGTAATTGAAGGGAACTGGAAATGGAGTAAAGAAGTTAGAGTGGTAGTGAAGTAGTATTACTGTGTATTGTGCTAAATTATCCGTTACGCTGCTATAGTGCTATTAGCATACTGCATATATTCAAGTCATCTTCTCGACATTGGGTGTGGCTTTCTTTTTGCTTTCGTTTTTTTTCCCTTTTTGTTTTGTGCTTTTTGTTGCCAATTGTAAGAGGGGGGCTTGGCTCAGTGTTCTAAATGGTGGCCTGCCGCCATGATTATACCCCTCGGCGGTTCATTAGGCGACCAGGGAGATTAGGCGGAGGTGAAAGGTTGGATTCGAAAGCAAGCCCCCTGCTTTCCCTGCCTCTTTTACTTGTTTATTGACCAACTCATTTTATCACATCCAGAATTTATTCCACAAGAAATTCATAGAAAAAAATTGAAGCATATTTAAAAAAATACATAGAATCTCTCGGCAGCTGCCTAGGCGGGCTAAGCGCTTGGCGGTGGGTCGTTGCCCGACTAGCGCCGAGTGCCTTTTAGAACACTGGCTTGGCTATATTGGCTGGTACGAAAATATGGCAAGCTATTGTTGTCTAATTTTTCTAGCTGTAGCTATATTATTAGAGACTAGTTATCTGCATTGAAGATAGAGTGGTGGGAAAACATTGATGCATATTGGACTGCTTACTTAGCAATAGCCGCCTTTAGTGTCTCGTAGGCCCGTTCATTCATTTATATATAACATCAGTAGTAGTCTTATCCATGTCAGGTTTTTTGTTGGAACAATGGATCGATGGGGCGAGTATATAATCGGGCATGTTGCAGAGTACTGACAATCGGAGATTTTGGGGAAAGAAAGAAGACTAATGAAGGGTTCTCCAATATCATAAATATGTTTCTATCAGTAAATTTTTTTTTTATGTATGTGTTGTATTAGAAGTACAGTGGACAACTGCAGAAGTTAACATACTCTGTTCTTGTTTGGCAAAGGCGATGAGCTATTAATACTTTGCATAATTTTGCTTTGAAAATATAAGCAGTCATCTTTTGCAGTTGACGGGTGACCCCTTTTGTGTTTAATGATAGGTACGGGTGCTATTTTTTCCCTTTCAGCATCACTAGTTTTGAATGGTCGTTTTTAAAGAGAGCGTTTACTAGGGGCTGTTTCAGAACAGTATCTACCTTCGTTGCATACTACTACTCTTGGATTCTCCTTTGTTTTTGAAAAGTTCCATGAACTGGTTGGGAATGCTCATTACGGAGTGACTTGGCAAAAAAACCTTATTCAGTCCTTATATCGAGGACGATGGGGTTGTAACATAATCAACGAGGCTTTGCTCCAGTCGACAGCTTTGTCAACACGGCTTCAGCTCTGGTCAACAATTTGTTGGCTGTGTACTGGCAATTGGAAGACAGTCAAAGCTTAGGGCGCCTTTGGCGTGCCAAAACAACAATTGAGCGTACATTTCAACTCTGATTTTGACTCGATTATTATGACCATTGTCCCCTTTCGTCCTGATTGTTCGACTTGGTACGATGTTGAGCATAAAATAGTTAAGAATATCGACATTGAGGTCTAATTCCCCAATCATCCTTTTCATTCTGAAATGGAGATCTCCAAGAGGAAAATGATTGCGAGGGAGGAGGCCAAACTAATTCCAGAAGGGAAGAAGAAAAAGAAGAAGAGAAAAGAAGAGGAGTTATACCCACAGTAGAAATGCTATATACGAAAAAATAATTCTCGGAAAACAAACTGGAGCAACCAATCGTTAACGATGTGGCCTCCACATCACCAAAATTGGCACTTTGGTGCCAGCATTTTTGTTGCATACTATTTTCCAGTAAAGATTCAGCTTTGTTTACTAAAAAGTTTCCTATAATACGACCCTTCCTCCCATGGCATAACATGGGTTTGCCAAAAATTTTGGGCAGTGACCTTTTCTTTACAGGTAGAGGCTAAAATGCATTTTTGGTTTTTAATGTTAGAGAGCAAAATGCAAAAGTAGGGGGAGATGAGCGTGCATGTACCTCTAAAACACTTTTCCTGTTGCAAAACGCATTCTACAAATACCTTCCAAACACCTTTCAAGTTCAATAATACTAACATTTTACCCCTAGTTCAATCCAAAAAATGGAGGCTCCCTAACGGGAGGTACAATCTAGTTTTCTAAATGTCCAGTTTGGTCCAGTTTTGGGCCTTTGGGGGCTCCTCCCGGGTCGACAACAATGATCGGAATCGTTCATTTTGTAGAGCTTGTTAAGTATGTGACCAGCTAAAAAAAATTAGCTTGATCGAACATTGATAGATACATAAACGAAACACATATGTACAAGAAAAATGAGAGGACGAAAATTAAGTTGAAACTCATAATTGTCCGTTTATATACTTATTGATGTTCGATCAAGCTAATTTTTTGTTTGAATGACATACTCAACGAGCTCTACAAATAAATGATACCGATCGTTGTTATGGGCCTGAGAGGGGCCCAAGAGGCACAAAGGCCCAAAATTGGACTAATTACAAAATGTATCCTGTAATTTATTTTCCATCTATTTTTAGAATGTTTGTTTAGGATGTAAATAATTGATATTTTTTATATTCTAATACTTGTTTCCACTAATGTATTTGGTAACAAATTGTGCCAAATTTGCATGTTGTTCACACTAATTGATATGTTATGCATCCCCATCTTTTCCATTTACAATTAATTCATTAGTGTGAACAACTTGTGATTATGGATGAATAATGTGGTGTTTTCACTAATATTTTTGTTTAACAAATTGTGCCAAATTTGCATATTGTTCACACTAATGAATAAGTTGTGCATCACCATTTTTTCATATTCACAACTTATTCGTTAGTGTAAACAATTTGTGATTATAAAATGGATTATTTATTAGTGTGAACATCCCAGTTCCTCCTGACTAAGAAATACTTTGCGCATATCTTGGTCTCTTAGGTGGTAGCAATGTTGAATTATCTCCCCATTATAATTTTGTTCTCTAGAAAGGACATGCTTAACCCGTTCAGCTAAGGTTATTAATATTTTTTTAAGTACTTATTTTGTTTTACGAAATATGTCATTCACTCACAATACATTTCTTTTAATTCAAAAAATAAGAACTTTTACCTTAGCAAAACGGGGCTAACTAGATAGTTGTTGCCATTGTGTTCAGAAAACCCTATTAACCAATGAGGTCAGTTAGTTAAGCAAAAAGTTTTATTCCTATCAAACGATGATAGGAGTAGCATTTTTCAATGCTGGAGAGTATGAAGATTCATTCCTCCATATTACATTGTAGTTGTGCCACCCTTATCAACTCTTTTTGATTTTTTTATTGGGTTTCCATAAGATCTATGGTGAGATTTATGTTATAAATTAAGACCTAATTTTTTTAAATTTTTTTTGTCAAGATGATTGAAGTTTTATTGATAGAGATAAAACCATACAAATCAAAAGAAGCGGTCATCCTCAAAGAAAGGGTTGGACAGCTGTTCGGGCAAGTAGGCTTTCCAAATAGAGACCCCTACACCTCCAAAACCAAACCCTAACAGGCCACGCATTGAAGCGGACAAACCCAACGCGCTTGACAACACAAAACTCATACACACAGAAACCAACATACCAAACCACCAACGGAAAACACCCACAAACGGGGTGAGAAAGTCCCGCGCAGGGAGGAAGGACAAAACCCTAACCCTAGGAGCAACCTTCACCATCGCCGTCACACCACAAGACCACCGTCTTCGTGCAAAAGCCACCAAGCCATTGAGTAAGCCACCACTATCAGAACCGCAGCCACTCAAATGCCATCACCACCATGACCCTTGAAAAATGTCAAAAAAGACAGCGATGTGCACAGCCACTCAAATGCCATCACCACCATGACCCTTGAAAAATGTCAAAAAAGACAGCGATGTGCAGTGGAAAAAACTACCACTGCTGCTTCGGTATCGCACGAGGACAAAACTAGTGCGTAGTGGTGAGGCTCCACCCCTCCCTTGGTAAGGGCAGTGAGGAGAGAGAGATCCATGATCTTTAGGATGGAGGAGAGAAGAGAAAACAATGGAGTAAGGAAAATTCCTAATAAGTAAGATGATGATCTTCTAGTCTACGCAAGTATTATTAATATATTTTTCGACAAAGTCAACGGACCAAAAGAGTTTGGTGGGTATTTTGACCACTTCGACCTCCATAGAAGTATACTGCTACCCAAGTAATTAAAAATTGAAAATTCAGTTACTATTGGAAATTTACTTCTCTCTTTATCCATTGTTTCCTTGACCATAGTTATTCAATTGGAAGTATTAGTCTAATTCAATAATTTTGTTCCGCAATTTCATCATCCAAATTTTCAATCTCCATTCCACCTTTGGATACAAATTAGGAGATTGTGTATTTTTATCTCAAATCCTTCATTGAGAGTTAATGGATTTAATTCTTTTATAAATTGAGTTTTTATCAGATTATGAATTAAACCCAAAGACCCTTTAATATACACACTATTGCACACATGCTCGCATATTTTTGTGGGATCATTTGCTCTTTTACACACATGTTTTGTGTGTGTCCGTCCGTGTAAGATTGTTGATAAATAGCAACCCTTAGAAATATGTAGGACCTGATTGTTATTTTCAAACTTTTTGAACAAAATAGAATATGGGCGCTGCTATTCACAGTCCTTTATTTTCTCCCATAGCCCATTAAAAATTTTCAATTATACTCGACAGTTAGGTACCGAAATTGAGATATATTTTCAGCATCCAATTACCGAAATATGATATTTTTTTCAACAGCTATTTACCGAAAATATATGTTCGGCAGTTATTTACCAAAAGTTGAGCATATTTTCGACATGTAATTACCGAAATATAATCGTGTTTTCAACAGCTATTTACCGAAATGTTATGTATGATTTTCAACAAACATTTACCGAAATGTAGTGAGCTATGGGAGAAAATAAAGGGTTGCGAATAGCAGCGCCCTAGAATATTTGTTTTGATAATAAGAAGTGATGTTTTGATATTTCAACTATAAAATTAAACACCCCTTCCTCGAAGACTATTCCCAAACAAAACACCAGAAAGATAGTCTCTCTATCTCAAATTTTGTCCACATTTATTATTTCGGACATCTCAAAAATTTATTTATATATTTAAATATCGGAACCGTTTCGAAAATAACTAATTAGACACATAAAAAAATATCTCATAGTTTTCGATCAAATTTTGATAATCCGAGCCGCTTTATGTGATCAGAACCTGATTTTACAAGTACGCGCAAAAAATTAGCCAAAAAAAAAGATCAGAAAATGCTTGATCTAAGCAGTTTTTAGCTTAGATTTGATCAACGGTTTAATTAAAAACTGCTCAAAATAAACAGTTTTCGGTCATATTTTTTGCTAATTTCTCTCGAGCACCCTTAAAATTACATTCTGCACACATTGAACGGTTCGGATGATAAAAATTTGATCGGAAACTATGAGATTGAAATTTGAAGTGTTTTTTTAAGTACTTTTTTGGATGTCCCTTGAATTGTCCCGTTTAACCCTAACCCAAAAACCATATTATTAAAGAGGAATAGAGTGAAAAAATCCATTTGACTTCGGCTTGGGTTGGTATCGAGAAAGAAAAGAAAGGGGGCGAAGAATAACAGATTAGTCTATACTGTACTTAATCAGAAGGCCTTTGCTCAATTGTTAAGGTTGAGACATATCCTCTTTCGTGCTCCCTTCCCCTGTGTTGTTCAATTGTTGGTACGTATTGTGAGTTGGGATTTTGGGTGTTAGGGAAACCATAATTGGTACGGTTTAGGACCAAAATTGGGAACGAGTGGTATGGCAGTGGGTGTGGCTCTATTGAAGTCCATTAGCTCTATTAGATTAGGCAATTGGATTCTCTATCACTGTTGGAATTGTATTTAGTTTAGTTTTAGTTGGTTGAGTGATTTAAGGGTGGCAATTGGATTTTCTATCACTGTTGAAATTTTATTTAGTTTGGTTTTAGTTGGTTGAGTGATTTGAGGGCGAAAATAATATTTCAACAATAGGTCAATGGCAGCCAGCGTATAACTTTTGTTGATGTCTATTCTGAGTCATGGTTCTCATTCGTGGGCTTCATGGGGTTGGATCACTAATGTGAAAACTAATGTGATTGGATTCCTTTTCAACCTAAAATCAAGTGTGCTTAATGTGGCTGCACTCTTTAGGTTTTTTAAATCCTATCGGCTTTGTTTTTTCATACCAAAGTACTAGATATTATGATGCAAGTCCAATCATCCAAAAAATGGTCAATTTTCTTTCAGGTGGTGTTATGAAGAAGACATAATTTTCCTGTTATTCTTCAAAATCCAAAGAAAGGAACTGGTCAGGAAGGGCTATTTATTAATTATTGCTCTGTTGTTGGATATTGAATTAGGAGCATATCACATACTGCAAATATTTATTAGCCACATTGTAACTTTTGTTTTTTTGTAAAAGGATACTGTTCTTATAAGTGTTGCAAATATTCGCTCGACTCTACTCCTCACTCAAGCATTGAGTCAACATTGCCGTTAAGGACTCCAAATGGCGATATGCGGCACCACCACGGACAACGGCAATTTGCAACTTTCAATTCCTTGAAGCATCTATTTCTTTTTCAGAAGGTAAAAGCCCAACCCACACTTATAGACAGAGAAGTTCCCTTTATTTAGCCAAATGACTGGTTCATTTGACTTGCTTAGTTGTTAGTATCACGGTTTTTACTAATTGGTTTATTATAGAACCTTTGGTTAGATAAGATTATGAATGCACTATAGAGAAGTAGCCCGTTGCATAATTGGAATTTGGAGCTGCGCGCGTGGTGATCGATGGCATTTTTTTTTTTGTAATGTTACCAATAAAAAAGGAGTTAATTTTGTGATATCTCTCTTTCATGGACTCATCTAAGTTTGTTGTAGATATTTCCTTTTGTTCTTGCTTTCCTATTTTTTCTTTTGGCTTCTGACTGTTAATTTCTTTTACATAATTTACCTTTTTTGAGTTTTTGGCGACATCTGGTAGGATTCGGCCTCGACCACAGATTAAGGTTGACCGTTGAGATTCCGGCAAAATTAGATTAAGTTTCCATCCTTCTTTTGTCGTGCGATGTCTCATCCCTCACAAGAAAGGCCATATCTTGAAACCCTAGCTCCCTTTTTACACAACTTGGTTGTAGTTAATCACGATATTTGTCTTTAATTTTGATTAGTGAGTGGTTAATATCTAACTGGAATGGAAATGACAACACGAGATTCACCTTTTTTTGTGCTAATGATGTTTTATCAGCTGGAAACTCATCGGAGTCATCTTCAGGTGGGTTCCGTCAGTTTTCTTGAGGTGCACTTTCTTACCAATGGTCCATGTTGGCACCAATTGTAGAGTTAATCTAGATCTCTTCGTGGAATCCTCTGGTGCTAAGCAATTTCTGCTCCAATATTCCCTGTGCTTAATGGTTAGGTTTTGATATTTGTTTGATTGGTATATATGCTTGCTTGCTGAAATTACAAGAAAATAGAAGGAATTTATCGATTTCGTGCTTTCAATTCTCGAGGGTTATTGGTGGCTGTTTGTCTGATTACTATGATTTACTTGCTGAGATCATAAGGAAATTAGAGTGAACTAACTTTTCAATATTGTATTTTCTTTTGGCCTATTTTCTTTTATGTAGTTGAGATATTTGACGGGAGAGGTGCTTGCAAAATTGCAAGGGGATTTTCATACCACATATATATAAAAGATCAATGAGAAGTTATAGGGTCAAGATTGATACCGGGACGGGGTTAATGGGAATTAGTACGAGACTAATACCGAGACAGTGTAGTAAGAGAAAAAAGGTGTTATAGGGCCAAGATTGATGAGGTGAGACTAATACTGGGACGGGTTAGTAACAAAGACATTTGATCATTTTGTATGATATCACATCCTTATGATTTGTACATCATGCAATCCCATTACATTTGATTGGGAAGACCATAAGAGACTCAATGGAAATATTTTAAAGGTCCATAGGAGACTCAATGGAAATATTTTAAAGCTATGGTATTGTCCGTCACTCCATCTCAATGTCTCCAACTTGACTTTCTTTGTTAGTCTAGAATGGTTAGATGAACTTTACGTATTTGGTTTTTGTTTAGATAGGGGAATTATGTTGTAGTTTTTGAAGTGTGATTAGTAGTATTCAAGCCGTTCCATTTAGATTTGATGTTGGTGTTAAGTGTTGATTTGCTTATTGCGATGTTGGATGTATCCGTATGATATCCAAGTACCTATGTTCGGCACTCCGTTTAGGGGTATGAGATCAGTGTTCAACATATATCGTTGGACATTCACATAGCACACATACTTGGTAATGCAAATTTATCAAGAAATATGCATTTCCAAGTTTGGGTATTACCACAAAGTTTTAATTGTGTTTAATATTTTGTATAGATTTTTCTATGGTCATTTGGTTGACATACTATGCCAATGTATTTTCTATCTTCTCTACGTAATGCTGTATGGACATACTTTGGAAGATATTTTTTATTATTTTTTATATGCAAGTTACTGGAATGACAGGTCTGATTCTTTTTTTTTTTTTTTTGGATGCTGTCTTTAATTTTTATGAGGAATTACTGTATTGGTTTTGAATTTCATTCTTATGTAGTTGGATTTTTGAGTTGGGTAATAAACTAAATGGATCATCTCTTATCATTTTCTGGAACAATATTTTATTTAGGGATGCGAATGAGAATGAGGACAACTAGCATCTATGGAAGTAAGACGGGGTGTTGTTCCAGTGGTCTGTGGAGTTGCCACGCTTGAGGATATGGTTTTTACCTTTTTATTGCCATGTTAGATGATAAGGTTTAGAATTGGCTTTAGCATGATCCATGACCGTCTTTATTTGCTGCTTCAAATTGAACAAGTCAATGAATATGTTTGAATTATTGTTTTTTGCATAGTTAGTTTCGCTGGGCAGGGGTTCATATATTGCATGCGAGTCCATTATTTTATTTGTTTGTATTGATTGTTCGAGCCGTGCCTTCAGGCACGGGCATTCACTAGTTTCTTATATGCAATAGTATGAATTTTAATTATTCCTCTTAAATGAAGTTTTCAACTTCGTAGATTGAAAACATATAGTATGTAATTTTAAAATCACACACATACCGAAAAATGGACAAAAAATATTTCTCTTTTCACACTTCAACCTTTGATGACCGCCCTCCAATATATCTCTTACCACTCCAATATTTTCTCTTTTCACAGTTCACGTGAATTAAGTAGAAGGTGAAGAAAATTAAATTCACGTTATATGCATTCGCATTCTTTAACAGTTGAATTTCAAGACGGCAGCAGGTGCATTTTAGTAATTTGACATAGCGTAGCTTTCCCGACCATTTCTAGCTCATCTTCGCGACATTTGTTCCTCTCTCTCTCTCTCTCTCTCTCTTCGCCGTCTCTGTCACTCCCCTCCCTCCTCCTCCTCCTCCTCCTCCTCCTCCTCTCTCTCTCTCTCTAAAGATTCAGTCCTCAAATTCACCTCCTCGACTCAACCTCGGGTTCCGTTTTCATCGATGGACTCACTCCATCCCTAATCCACCTCCCTTCAATGTCTCTCGTGATCGAAGGCGTACACCAACAACAACAAGGCCTCGATCGCCTCTCCTCCAAGCGCAAGTTGGACGACTATGGTTCCACCGACGACGACGACGACGACGACGATCAAGACTTCTTCCCGTCCGACCTAATCTCCGTCAGGATGCGCAAGGACGAACCCTACGCCGTCAACTCCACGTCATCGGCCCATCACGTCATCACTCCACCTCACCACTTCGAACCTAGGGTTTCCTACGCCGAATCGCCACTCCAATTCTTCGTCAGGATGATCTCCGAAGGCACCCTAGTCCTACACGCCAACTCCAAAGACACCGTCAAGTCGATCCACGAACGGATTCAATCGGTTACGGGGATACCGGTAATCGAGCAGCGTTTGATTTACCGGGGTAAGCAGCTCCAGTGGGAGAAAACCCTGGGCGAGTGCTCGGTCCAGAACGATGCCGAACTCCAATTGGTTGGGCGAATGCGTAGCACTCATCACCCGCAAGCTTGGCAGGTAATCGACGAAACCGTTTCGTTAATTTGCCGGCTGTGTAAGGGTCAAGGCTTGCTTTCTGTAGAGCAGGCCAAGTCTAGGATAACGGAGTTTTTAAACATGACGCCTAGGAACGACAGCGAAAAGGCTGTCAAGCATTTCCAGGTGTTTTTGTCTGCGAGCGTACCGGCTGTGCTGGTTATGCTGTATATGTCGCCGTACGAGGGTAATAAGGACTGTGCTGAGGAATTGATTCGGCAGTTTGTCGATTCGAGTGAGAATGGGTTGCCGAAAAATGTACACTCGCTCTGTGCACCTGTGGTGTTGGAGTTTTGTAAGTTACTTGGTAGAGCTGCGGATAATGATCCTTTGTATTCCTTGTGTAGGAGTAGTCTTGGGTCAATGGTGGAATGCATTGGGATTGGTCGGGGGTCGAATAACGGTAAGAGCAGTGAGGAGGAGGCATTGATTGTTGTGCAAGAGATTTACCCGTTTGTTTTAGAGCTTGCAGCTAAGTTGTCTAAGGATCTGGTGTCAAGTATGGAATCATCGACGAGTTCAGGGCCATTGGCGAGTGATGTCCGTGATTTCACAGCATTCTTGGCCCCCCTGCGTACTGCAATTAAGGAGCAGGTGGGTTTTCGGCATTCAGTATTGAGTCCTGGTGAAGGTGACTATAGCCTTCCCTGTTACGGTGAAGAGAGTAAGTTTCTTCATGCTATTTTTACAGACTTATTTGGAAAAGTGGAAACGTGTCTGGTGAAAATGGAGGAGTTCTTGGTTATGAAAGAGAAAGGGGAAGTTGAATCCATTGGTCAAAGATGGTGCCAGTGTCTTGCTATTTTGAAGGAATTGAATAGTATCTCGGAACTTTATGAAGATACGAAAGAACAGTTCTGGACAAATTTGAGGCATAGAAAAGTTTCCATGTGTTATCTCATTGTTAGATATGCCAAGAGAACTGAGGATCACGAATGGCTTCTTCAGCACAAGGATGTGACAGATTTTGAATCTAGGAGGCATTTAGCTTTGATGATGCTTCCCGAAGTGAAGGATGAGTACGACGAGCTTCATGAGATGCTGATTGATAGGTCACAACTGTTGACAGAATCATTTGAGTACATTGCACATGCAGACCCTGAGACGTTACGTAGTGGTTTATTCATGGAGTTCAAAAACGAAGAAGCTACAGGGCCTGGTGTATTGCGAGAGTGGTTTTTCTTGGTATGCCAAGCAATATTCAATCCACAGAATGCCCTTTTCGCAGCTTGCCCAAATGATCGGAGAAGATTTTTCCCCAATCCTGGTATGTGTTTGCTGTGAATAATCCATGCTTTCTTTATAACATATTTATATTATATTACATATAAAACCTTGCTTGTTCTAAAGTATTATTCTGGAGAGTGTTAAAAAATGGTCCTGATACCCCATGTTGCGTTGATTTGTTCTCTTGTTACTGGACCATGATACAAGTACAGATTTTACGCCTTTTTATCAATAATGAATGAGCAACGCTATAATTTTCTGAAAATGATGAGTGCGACATTCTATTCTGTTTAGCTGAGCATACAGATGTTGTGATAATATGTTCAATAGAGCTTTATGTTGGATGTTATGTCTCTAGAAAAGGTGCATGCTTTATGTGATAGGGCATATTTTTTGGCTTACAAAGCATAGGCGATCACATGTTTAAGATAAACTGGTTTAGGTTATTCGAAGATTGGAAATGATGAGAGCTAGTGTTTTAAATGACGAAAGGCGCACCGGTCCCCTGGGGCTTTAGCGCAAGGCGCGGCGCGCGCTTTATTGACGTGAAGTGCAAAAAAAAAAAAAAATTCTTCGCAATGAGGCAATTTTATTAGAACAAGTTTTCAACACAAACAAACACTTGTAAAACTTTCAAATGTCATAAAACATAACATGTCAATGGTTATTGTGTGGATCAACCTTTTTGCAATACTTCCAACCAGAGTCCTTTTTATTAGAATTTTCAGATGTCATCTACAAATAACAAGTACAAATAAATACAACAAACTGCACAAATACTTTAAATAGAGCTGGAAACAAAACAAAAAAGAAGAAGCAGGTGAGCGTGACTGGAAAAAGAAAAAAAGAAAAGGGGGGGGTCCTGTTACTTGAAAAAAAAGAAAAAGAAAAAGAAAAAGAAAAAGAAAAAGAAAAGGGGGGTCCTGCCGTCCTGGACAGTCAGTGAAAATAGAAAGAAAAGGAAGAAGGAGAAGGTGAGAGGAGGAAGAGGAGGAAGAAAAAGAAGAGAAGAAGCAGCAGACATGGGATGGTGAGAGGAGGAGGAGGAGGAGGAAGAAGAAGAAGTAGTAGCTGTTACCTGGAGACTAGAGTAGACGATCAGAGAGGGAGAGGGAGACCGGAGAAGAAGAAGCTGCTGCTGCTGCTTGTCGTCTGAGACTCTAAATCGTTGAAGAGGCTGCTGCTCGATCTGGTTTGTCGATTGAATAGGGCTCCCATCTATTTAAAGGAAGAAATTATTCAGTGCAGCGCGAACGTGAGATCAATTTTTACCTCAGAGCAAAAGGCGCGTGCCTCAGCGCCTTTCTTGCGCCTTTGTGTTTTGCGCTATAGCCCACAGTTCCGAAGCGCAAACCTTGCGCTGCGCTGCGCCTCGCGCTATAGCACGTGCTTCATGCGCTTTTAAAATCACTGATGAGAGCATTGTAAAAAACCTAGGATGATGTAACACATCTGGTTGGTAGTTGAAGATCTATAGTTAGTTAGAGATTATGAGTAACAAAGTAAACCCTTGGAGTTAGAGACTGGAGACGAACCACCAAAAGTAAAATGCATACTAGAATGTTAGGAAGTAGGGAAAGTTTTAGTATGTGGAAGGTGGTAGATTGGACCCCACTAGAAGTCTCTTTGTCTTATGGGGCAGCCAAATGGACAGAAATTCGGAAGGGCGGGAGGGGGTGGGTATTCTTTGAGCTTTGTGGCAATTCCGACCAAGATTTTTGTCACAAGTGTGGCCTTTGATGGGAATATGGTCTAAGATATTCACAGATTGACCATTGGTGGGGAGGCTACGTTGGAGGACTCCGTTTAGGGGGAATAATAGTGTTGTATATTTGTCTTTGGAACGAAGCCCAGGATTGAGGGACGGGATAGTTGGTGGACCTTTTGGATGGGCTCTATGGTTTGCCTAGTTTGAGCAAGGAGAGCATCTGGTGAATTGGGGTTTGGATGCTTACTGGTTATTCCGTGTTCTACTTGGGTCTTTGTAGGGATCATAAGCCTTTAGTTCCTTGGAAGGCCATTGTGGCGAGTCATGCCCCTCGAAATGTTGTTCTTTTTCATGCGGTGTGCGGCCCAATACACATGGTTGTGCAAAAGTGTGATCACGTGATCCAGGTAGAGAGCTAATGACCAAGAGTACATTCCTTAATTGTGACATTCTGCACTTTGCTCCCAACTTTTTGAAATGCCAAAATAGGCGTTGGATGTTTAAGGAAAATTGGGAGTCAGCATTTACATCTTCTCCATTGTTCATAGTCGATGTCTTTTTAATGGTATGGTGAGTGCTATGCATAGGAATGACAAATCTCACCCGAAACCGATGGATCCCTGAAACTATCCGCATCGATCATGGCAATTTTTACTAAATCTTTTGACCGTGAATTCAGTTTTGGTTTTTTAATTTGAAAAAGTCAGTGGTTACTGTACTGATTCAGTTTTATGCAAACCCGAACAAAAACCGTGTTATATATGTGCATAAATGCCCTTGTATGTGTATACACCAACACATGATGCACCAAGGGTTAAGTTCAGTAGTTCACGGGGATTCAAATAGCCTGCACTAGGTACGGGAAAAACTGAACCTATCCAATTTCCGTTGGTTACGGTCTAGGAGAAAAGAAACCTGTCGGGTTTGGTAGTAGTTGCAAAATTTGGGTTTCAGATCGGTCTTGTCAAAAACCTGGGCTGAACCGACCCATTGTCATTCCTACATACTCCTATGTAGATGTTTAAGGAGCATTTTTGCTAGTCCTTTTGAATTGGGAGTCCAGGGAAGGAATCCCTCTCTTGAGCAATTTTTGGATTTTGTAGAGCTTATGTTCACATGGTGGTGTATACAGCTAATGGTTTGTGGCCTATTTCTGTATACAGTTTGCATCTGCGATGTTTCATACATACAGACATATGTTTGTAGGTATGCTTGTATGTATATATTCTACCTTTGATCTAAAATGGAAGATAAAAAAGAAAACTAGCATTATTGTGGGTGGTTTGTTCATCTTTTGTCCTTGATGATATGAAAAGTAGCAGATAACCAAATTCTATTGTGAGGGAGTGCATTGAAGTGTATTATCTACTCTCTTGTCTTGACAAGTATTTTTTCGACATTAAGGGTATAGTCTAGACAAGTTCAAGTTTGGGGCATATTCTAGTTCTAGACAAGTTCAAGTTCAAGATTACTCTACAGAGTGAGACCACCAAGGTTTCCTCATGTTGGTAGTACGCTTCATGGAATACCTCGAGAGCTATTTGGTAGATGGGCTTCTCTTAACCTATTTTTTTCCCCATTGAAAACAAAGAAAGGGCGGAAAATCAAGATAAAAGAATGATGAAACCCTAATAAACTCCATAGAGAAGAGAGCTTCTCTTCTAAGCCTTCACTCACCTAGCTACTAGCCCCATGTTAAATATGCCGAGATGGGGAAAAAAGAAGTAAGGTTTACTTCGGATTTTGTTAGTTTCCAACTAGGCAAGAATTGACACTGACCTCTGTTAATTTCCAAATATGCAGCTATCTCCCTCTAGCTGTTCAGCATCAAGTTGCACCATTATCATTGGTTCTCGAGTGTGTATTTTCAGGATGTAACATGGATTTTATTAGTTTCCATTTGATTTTGTTAGTGCCATTGGTTCAAATGTGTATGACTGTAATTCTACGGCCCCAGTCTGGAACTACCCTATCCATCTGAGCACATCTGAAGTTAGGTAAGCTGTTATCATTTCCACCTTGCTTGGCTGCTCTAATCTTTGCAGTGGCAACCAATGGCTCCTTTGGTAGGAGAGAAAAGAGGAGGAACCCGTGAATTTTGTATTTGACTTCCTTTTCAGTTATTTGGTTTGTTTTGTGGAAAAAAAAGATAATTTGAACTCTATTGAAACCTAAAAATAGTTTTTATTTATTGGGACTTAAGGCTTGGTTTGGTTTGAGATGTTTGTACCTTCGTTTTCTCTTTGACAACACTAGGACCTTTGCAAAAACCCTCCTGTCCCGGCCTTATTACGCAACTACAAGCACCATGTCTTAAATTAGCCTTCCTAAGCTTGTACTTACTTTCTTGCTTCTTTAAGTAACAAGGATATGTTTTCATTCAGTATATGCAGTTTTTATCATCTAAAGGTAAAAGTTGCTCCTAAATTATGTTAGAGAAAATGCAAGTTATGCACATTCAACACAAGTGTTATCAATTTAGGGATTCTCTCTCTGTTCAAAAACTTGCACGGTTGCACCCACTGTTCTACACGTAATACATTGTGTTCTTTTGCAGCATCCAAGGTAGATCCCATGCACCCCGAATATTTTAGGTTCTCTGGCAGGGTAATTGCCCTAGCCTTGATGCATAAGGTGCAAGTTGGCATCGTCTTCGATCGTGTGTTCTTTTTGCAATTGGCTGGAGAGTCAGTTTCTTTGGAAGACATTCATGATGCAGATCCATGCTTGTACAATAGTTGCAAGAAGCTTTTGGAGATGGATGCTGAGATGGTAGATTCTGATGCCCTGGGACTGACATTTGTTCAAGAAGTCGAAGAGTTAGGAAGCAGGAAAATTGTGGAGCTTTGCCCTGGTGGGAGAACCCTTGCTGTAAATAGCCAAAATAGGTACGAGTATGTTTCTCTTCTGATTCAGCATCGATTTGTAACATCGATCCTTGATCAGGTAGCCCTTTTTGCTCAAGGGTTTTCTGATATTCTTTGCAACGTGAGGCTCCGGAAATTATTTTTCCAAAGTTTAGTGCTAGAAGATCTGGATTGGATGCTGCATGGGAGTGAAAGTCCTATTTCAGTTGAGGACTGGAAGGCGCATACCGAATATAATGGCTACAAAGACACTGATCCACAGATACTCTGGTTCTGGAAGGTATGTGCCTGCACGATGGTTGTTTTACTAAATCTGCAATGTTTAACTTTTGAAGCACATTTAGGGTCCATTTGGAATGTAGGGGAGAAAAGAAACGAAATGATTAGTGTTTCTCACCAAAGCTCCCCACTTTTGGTGAGAAATGGAATGGGGCTTTTATGTGTATCATTGCTCTTCATAACTTCATTTCTCACAAAACAAACAAGTGAGGGTTTCTTATCCATCCATTCCTCATCATTTCTCACCAAATCTCTCAAGCCAAATGGGATTTCTTTTCGCTTGTGTTCCCCTCACCCCCATCCCGAAGTATTCAGAAAGTGCAAACTTGGATTCTTCTGTTGATAGATATCTTTTGTTTTCCCTCCTTGGTGGGTAAAAATGCATGGCTATGGTTGCTTCATGAATAATTTGCTTTGGCACCGGAGGGAACGCTGATTGTGTAATGTTGTTTTAACTGCATTAATATCTCTTATACACCCCTAGTTCAGACCATCATATTTGCGAAGTGTTGGCCAATATGTGGTCATCCTCCTTAGAGTTGAAATTCGGGATTTGAGGTACCACAAGTCAAATTCTATATCATTTGGTGTTTCTTTTGTCTGTGGCCCTTTCTTGTAAATATGTTATTGCCTAGGTGGATAAGTACTCAGTTTTTAGCCCCAAGTGACTTGTAGCCAATGTTCTAAAAGTAGCTAGGCAAGACAATTAATCGGCAACTAGAGATTAGTCGGTTTTTCTTCTTTTTTTTTCTTTCTTTCTTTCTTTCTAATTTTTTAAAACTATTCTTCTGAGTAAGTAGACTTATCTAAGTTGAACAAAACATTAAACAACATCCATATAATTTCACAAGAAACAGAGTCTTATACACATAAATTTACTTTATTTTGTATAGTGTAGATGCATACATTAATAACGATTTAGGTTTAGATATACGTCATTTATATTGTATTGTAGACGTATATATTATATCTAAACTACACTACAACCCCTATAGTATATTACTACAACATTAACCCCTTTGATTTGCAAGATTACATATTTAACTCACAATTAATCATGCCTAGCCGCCTAATTCTCCAATTAATCCTGCCTAGTTGCCTAATTCTCCTTTTAATCCCACCTAATCCTGCCCAGCCGTCGCCTAGCGGATCACCACCTAGCGCCTAGGCACCGACTTTTAGAACACTGCTTGCTGCTTGGAAAGCTTAGAGTTGTCTAGCTTTTGTTTGAATTGATTGCCTTTTTATCTTTCATTGCAACAGTGTAGCATCACATGCACACCATGGACTGTGACATAGGACGACTACATGAGCAACCTTATCGATGAGTTCAAATACCGACTGATGAAGGACGTTAATGATTGCAAAATGATGCTACCTACGTAGGCTACGTTGACTTTATGATGGCCTGAAGTTCTAAATAATTGTCCGTTTAGGGTCTTAGCTGGTAATACTCCTTGAAGGGATTAAAAATAGACAGCAATAGCTGAATATGCAAGGTTTTTGAACTGTGAAAAGGTTAGAATTTCAAAATATGACTATTCATAGTCAATGTCAGTTAAGTACAAGGTCAACTCCCTTTTCTGCATGCTTTGATTTTGGAATATAGTTTTGAAAAGTAAACAAAAGCTCAGATTACGTCTGATCTCTGGTTAACAGTTTGAGAACGTTGACATCAGTTCATTTTGTCACGCCCAAAGCCTCCTGGGTGAACTATGTATGACTTATGGGATCCAATTCCATGTTTGATAATACATCCATCATAGGATCATATTAACCTTAAATAAATCTTGCAGATTGTCGAGGAAATGTCAGCAGAGCAGAAAAAGGTCCTCCTCTTTTTCTGGACTTCAGTTAAATACCTACCGATAGAGGGTTTTGGTGGTTTGGCTTCTCGACTACACATATACAGATCTGCTGAGTCCTATAATCGCCTCCCTTCGTCTCACACGTGCTTTTATCGACTTTGTTTCCCACCGTATCCATCTATGGTGGTTATGGAAGATCGTCTTCGTGTTATAACCCAGGAACATGTTGGCTGCAGCTTTGGTACTTGGTAAAGTATGGACAAGATCAACAATTTTTGGACAAAAAAGATTTAAAAAAAAGAAGATAAAAGGGTAAACTGATGGTTGCACATAAAACATTTGTATGCAGCTTGTGTACAAAGTATAGGCTAGTGTCAGCTGTGTTGTTATTTATTGTAATATGTAAGAATTTGCTGTCAGTATCTTGTTTCTCATATGATATTTGTAATTTCTCATCTCTTTTCCTCCTTGACTGTTTGTTGGGTATAGTTTAAATAGAAAAGCTGAGGAGGAGGAGGGGGAAAAGTCCCCCTGCTTTGATGGGCCCCTATTTGTCCATCTATCCTTTGTTGCTGTATGAAGTTTGATGAAATTATCCCTCGAAGATTTTCCTTTTTGGAAGGCGAAACTTTTTCGTTAAAGTCTTAGACGAAGTACCTACATAATGTGAAGAACCTATCAGGGAGCTTCTCTAAGCAGCAGTCTCGTCTTTGCTAAGTGTCTTTCTATACAATTATGTGTAGGGCTCATGAAGAAGTCAATAGGTGATTGAAATTTAGTCCATTTGCACCATTGTAAGTGTGTTTCTGTATAATCGTGTAGTCCTTTTTGCACTATTATTTGTGTCTTTCTACGCAATAGTGTAGGGCTCATGTAGAAGCTGATATGAGATTGAGATTCAGTCTATTTTGTACCATTGAAGTGTTTTTCTAGGAGTATGTAATTGTGTATGGCTCACGAAGAAGTCTACATGGGATTGGGATTATGCTCCATTTGTTTCGGGCGGAAAACATTTTCTTCAATCCAACAAAGAAAAGAAAAACTGAGGAAAACATATTCCAAAGTCTAACAAAAAATGAACCAATTCAGCTGGAAAATGATTTCAAGATTTTACAGGGGGATGACATCTTCCGTCAGTATCGTGCCTTTTCAAACCAAAGACCAGGTACCTCTTGAATCTCGACTAAACATATTCTCAGCCAAACTCGTTCACTCTCTCTTTGTACGTATCGTTCATGTATGTATGTATTCATGCATCGCTGAATATCTACATCTATGTATGTATGTTTACCCTTTTTATAGATTTGTTCGTGGGTTTACAGAGTATATTGGTCACAATTTTGTTTCAATGTTGGACTCTTCTGATGAAATTGTGAGGCTTGCTTTGACGTGAACAAGTTGCTGTTTTTTTAGTACAATCGTCTAGCTATTTTGGGTATTCAAGACTTTGGTTTGAGTTTGATTGAATTTGGGGGGGGGGGGGGGGGGGGGGGGGGATGTGGAGACTAGGAATTGTGTGTGTGGCTCTGATTTCAGTTACATAAAAGCCACAAACTTTTGTTCACTTCTATTTAAAACAAAATATTGGTCATTTTATCATAGTGTTGATTTTTCGTCTCTACAAAACAATTGATAATATTTTTCTGAAAACATTTTACCGTTACACGAAACACTGGAACAAAGACTTCATTTTCAAGAAAACATTTTCTGATAAACCGTTTTTTGCCCGAAACTACCAGAGTGTCCGTCCCTTTTGCACCATTCCTTCGAGTTTTCACCATTGACGTTCTTATTATATGAGTATCTTAACTGTCCCGATAAACGGGATGAATGACAAAAGTGAAGAAAGTAGCGGGCTGGATCATGGAAGTTGGCAGTTGTCTAAATTCTAAAGCAGCGTCTAGCTAGCTACTGATGTTTAATGACAAATACTGAGATAAGCATGGGAAAGAATGAAAGCAGAAAAGTTGACACCAAGTAGAAGCATTTCCTCAAGGATGTAAGAGATGTGGGTGAAATGAATTAACAAAATATACTACTAGGAGTATTTATTCATTGGAAATCAAAAGTACAACATTGTGCTTGCTTGCTTCCCATCCCCATCCCCATCCCCATCCCCATCCATAAACAACATTACCCTAATCATCATACCAATACCAATAATAATAGCAACAACAACAATGATAATCCAAATAAACTAAACGAGATTAAAAACTTAAAACCGACATACAATCCTAGTGAAACCACCATTCCACTGGGAAAGTATTACTACACGAAACGGATATCTAGCCATCCACCTCAGACATTGTGACTCTATTCACCTTCTTCTTTAGCTTCCACCTCCACCTACACCTCCACTGCTTCATTAGGTTTCTCTTCTGCAGCCACGGCCGGTTCCTCAGCCGGGGCTTCCAGTGCATCGACGGGTTTTTTGGTAGTTTCTTCTCCAACAACAGCCTCTGCCTTCACCTCTAGAACCTCCTCTTCTAGTGCTTTCTCCACCACTACCACTGGCTCTTCAACATCAACTCTGGGTTCCTCTTCCACATCAACCACTTCCTCCTCATTATTTTTGACTGGAGGAGCTTCGGCCTCTGTGGCAGCAGCTAGTGGTTGTTCTGCTTCGGCTTCTACCTCCTTTGGTTGTTCTGTCACTGGCTCCTCCGGAGCAGGTGGTGGTGGTGCAACCACGGCTGCTGCCTCTTCTGGTTGTGTCTCCTCCAAGGGCTTGGTCACCACCTCAGTTGTGACATTTTCTGGCAATGTGGTGGCAGCAGGTGAAACCTGCGAGAAATCCAGTCTTTGATCTTTAGCAAAGCTAATGATTAATTAGTAAATAATACAAAATTGGAAAGAAAAACGAGTCAAGTTTTTCTGAGCTTTGTGTGAGTTAATATTTTGATTTTCTAATAATCGTGTATCCTGACCAGCATTTTCTAATAATCGTGTATCCTGACCAGCATCAGTGGCCCCAAAAAATTTTCACTGGTGATGGGAGTTGAACTTTCAACAACTTATAATGAAAAGTTTTCATTTTAGGGACTTGGACAGAAGTGTCTGGTTGAGTGAGCCTTTAGGAGTCGAAAGTTGGAACCATCAAACCTCTAGTTGAATGGTAATTGGATTCATCCAAAATAAATAACACTAAGAGTGTCCTGTTTCATACTATAGCGTACTATAGCGCAAAAAATATATACAGACTACAGATGCAATGACGAATGTATGAGAAGTGTCTGATAGAAAATATATATCAGATTCAAACATATCTCACACTTTAATCTTTACTTTTGAGAGTGATATCAGATAAATATGGAGTTTGAACAATCATGAATTTGCAAAAACGAAAAGAAATAAAAAAAGGGCAAAGAAAAGTTAATAAAAATGACAGACTGATTCTGCACAGCTTTAATTGTAAAAAAACATGTACAAAACTACGGACCCGGGGACCCTGCAGATCCGGCCGTTCATCTCGGAATCAATGGCCTGGATTGAAACATCTTTTTCTTTTTCCTTTCTTTTTTTTTTAAATTCGTTCGGTACCTTTTCATCTGGACCGTCCAAAACACTTTTGGACGGCTGAGATGTGCTCGGCACCCCTGCCAAGCACCCCTGCTTGGCAGGGTCTCCAGGTCCCAAAACTACTGTTATGTCCAACCACTTCTATACCAAGTATATTATACAGTAGGCCGATCAAAAGTAAGTATATTATATGGTTAGAAATTCCATGTCATTTGGAAGTGCTGAAATATGGACTCGACCACCATCAACATTTTCCGAAAAACGAAAAAAAAACCGATGTCATCGATTGAGCTTAAACGATAGGCTGGTTTTTTGAATTTGCTATCAATCGTTGTCCAGCTCAATCGGTTAATCATCTGTTTTGTATGAAACTTGATAGACCAACAATAATGGAGGAAACATTTATGTTATGAATGAATACAACAACTAAACAATCTGCTAATATAAAGATAAAGAAAGAAACAGAGGAAATTGGAAGACCTGCACAAATCTAATAGGAAAAACCAATTTGATCACATCCATTTGGTTTATTCCTTGAAAGTAGGACAAGAAATACGGTGAAAATCAAAGCTTATATTTATAATGGAAACAATCAAACTAGTACTAGCTAGTTACCTCAACAGTGGCCATTGGAAAAACAAAGGGATCAAAAATTGGAGAGAGAGAGAGAGAGAGAGAGAGAGAGAGGGGAATCAGGAATTTTGAGTGAGTGAGGTGAAGAGCTTTGTTCAATTGGTAGAGCTATTTATAGAGAGAGTCTAATGGGTGAGATGGGGTGGAAACATTATTCAATGGGGGTGGGGAGGGCTTGATAAAAGATTCTTTGCAAATTTGACATCTCATATCTCTGACATAAATAGGACACCACATCATGGTCTGGTTGTAAATGTTTTTACTTTACCAATACAAAAAACTAATAAAGTACTTACCAAAATAATAAAGTATTTTGAGATATATTAATTAGGCATTTGTATTTTTGTTTTTCCATAAATGATAGTGTGGGGTGTTATGTGTTGGCCCACATGCATAGGACTAACTCTGGATAAGTCATTTCCAGGTTGTATGTAAATTCAATGCCATCTAATTCAAAAAAAGTCTATTCCACCTTAATTACCAAAGACATTAGTGAAGCCATTATGTCTAGTTCTGGATGAGTCATTTACAGATTGCATGTAAAATTGTAAATTCAATGCCCTCTGATTAAAAAAAAATTACTACCTTTGAATGCCCAACTTTAAATTGGGTAATTGTTTTTGGTAATAAAGGTGCAATCGTGTAATTCAATTGGGAAATACTAGCTTGTAAGTTTCATCAATGCTTATACAAGGCCATAAAGACTAGGAATTTTTTTCCCCCCTCATATAGACCACATAATAGCAGATATATGCATCACAATGTCAAATCTTAGTAATCACCATACTCCTACGTATATTATGTGTTCTCATATGCTAATTTTCAACACATGGGTTCTGTTGTAAATAGTAAATACAAGTACTTCTCAAAACAAAGAGTTAAAATGCGTACAAAGAATCATAAGAGAAACACAAAGCTGAAATAACTACAATAAGCACTGACCCCTCATACCAATATACATGCTTTATTGAGACGTCGGGGGCCAAATCCTGTTGAGGCTAAGAATTAATTATCTTTTTTTTGCAAATTTTTTTTTTCTCATTATGAAGCTATTTCTTAAGTTGATATATACCATATCAAATGGGTTTTGATTTTAGTGGTTGCATGCTCTCAAATTTTGATGCTACCGTTCCATTCTCACAGATATAAACACATATATACATACATACGAATTCTCCGTTAGAAAAAAGGAGTTCGGACAAAGCTGATGGCAAATTTGGCAATTAAAATCAGGGAAAAGCAGGTTTAGAGTTTTAGTCAAAATTGTAATGTTGAGTAATTTGATTATAGTACATGCAATCACTTCATTTTTGGAGCACGATCCCATTCGTTTAAGGGTTTTGGATTTTGGATGCTAATAATCTATGTATGTATGCTTACCCCGTTTACAAATTTGTTTGTGGGTTTAGAGAGTATATTGGAAGGAATTTTGTTTCAACGTTGGACTCTTCTGATGAAATTGAGAGGCTTGCTTTGACGTGAGCAAATCGCTGTATTTTCAGTTCAATCGTCTAGCTATTTTGGGGATTCAAGACTTTGGTTTGAGTTTGATTGAATCACAAACATTTGTTCACTTCTATTTGAAACAAACTATTGGTCATTTTATCATAGTAGTGATTTTTCATGTCTACAAAATAATAAATAATATAGTCCCTTATGCACCATTCCTTTGAGTTTGCACCATCTATGTTCTTGTTATACGAGCATCTTAACTGTCCCGATAAACAGAATGAATGACAAAAGTGAAGAAAGTATGGCCGGGCTGGATCATGGAAGTTAGCAGTTGTGTCTAAATTCTAAAGAAGCGTCTAGCTAGCTACTGATGTATAATGACAAATACTGAGATATATAAGCATGGGAAAGAATGAAAGCAGAAAAGTTTAACACCAAGTAGAAGCATTTAATTTCCTCAAGGATGTAAGAGATGTGGGTGAAATGAATTAACAAAATATACTACTAGGAGTATTTATTCATTGGAAATCAAAAGTACAACATTGTGCTTGCTTGCTCCCCAACCCCAACCCCAACCCCAACCCCATCCCCATCCCCATCCCCATCCCCATCCATAAACAACATTACCCTAATCATCATACCAATACCAATCATAATAGCAACAACAACAATGATAATCCAAATAAACTAAACGAGATTAAAAACTTGAAACCGACATACGATCCTAGTGAAACCACCATTCCATTGGGAAAGTATTAAACTACATGAAACGGATATTTAGCCATCCTTTCACAAAACATGTTGGTCTTCCTCCAAGACTCGCACCCACATGTTTTTGGTGAGATGGAAGGTCTATATATATAACTGTTTCGCAAAATACTTTCCCACAGTACTAACTTCTGTAGTCCGACTTCCGACATTGTGACTCTATTCCTCACTCTTCTCAACGAGAACTTCTTTAGCTTCCACCTCCACTGCTTCGTTGGGTTTCTCTTCTACAGCCACGGCCGGTTCCTCGGCCGGGGCTTCCGGTGCATCGACGGGTTTTTCGATAGTTTCTTCTCCAACAACAGCCTCTGCCTTCACCTCTAGAACCTCCTCTTCTAATGTTTTCTCCACCACTACCACTGGCTCTTCAACATCAACTTTGGGTTCCTCTTCCACATCAACTACTTCCTCCTCCTTATTAGTCTCGACCAGAGGAGCTTCGGCCTCTGTGGCAGCAACTGGTGGTTGTTCTGCTTCGGCTTCTACCTCCTTTGGTTGTTCAGTCACTGGCTCCTCCGGAGCAGGTGGTGGTGGTGCAACCACGGCTACTGACTCTTCTGGATGTGTCTCCTCCAAGGGCTTGGTCACCACCTCAGTTGTGACATTTTCTGGCCATGAGGTGGCAGCAGGTGAAACCTGCGAGAAATCCAGTATTTGATCTTTAGCAAAACTAATGGTTAATTAGGAAGTTATACAAAATTGGAAAGAAAACGAGTCAAGTTTTTCTGAGCTTTGTACGAGTAAGTAATAGTTTGATTTTCTAATAACCGTGTATCCATTTGTGGCCCCAAGGATATTTCACTGGTGATGGGAGTGAACTTTCGACAGCTTGTAATGAAAAGTTTTCATTTTAAGGACTTGAACATAAGCGTCTGGTCGAGTGAGCCTTTAGGACTGAGTCGAAAGTTGGAACCATCAACCTCTAGTTGAATGGTAATTGGATTCATCCAAACGAAAGAACACTATTTAAGTTTCTATTTATCTGTTTGGATAAAATGGTCATTTAAATAACATAAGAGTGTCATTTTATACTCTAATTAAAAAATATATATACAGCCTACAGACACAAAGACAAATGTATAAGAAGTGTCTGATAGAAAAGTATATATATCAGATTCAGACAAATCTCACACCTTAATCTTTACTTTTAAGAGTGATATCTGATTAATATGGAGTTTGGACGATCATGAATTTGCAAAAACGAAATAAAAAAAGACAAAGAAAAGGTAATAAAAATGACAGACTGATTCTGCACAGATTTAATTGTAAAGGGCCAAAAAAATTAGAATCAAAACTACTGTTTTGTCCAACCACTTCTATACCAAGTATGTTATACAGTATGCCGACCAAAAGTAAGTATAATATATGGCTAGAAATTCCATGTTCATTTGGAAGTGCTGAAATATTAATTCTTCCACCGTCAACATTTTCCAAAAAAACGAAAAAACCGATGTCATCGATCGCACTTAAACGATAGGCTGGTTTTATGAATTTGCGATCGATCACTGTCTAGCTCATCCGATCGGTTAATCATGTGTTTTGTATGGAACTTGATAGACCAACAATAATGGAGGAAACATTTTATTGTTATGGATGAATAGAACAACTAAACAAGATGCTGATATATATACAGATAAAGAAAGAAAGTGAGGAAATTGGAAGACCCAATCGATGTGCACAAAACTAATAGGAAAAACCCAATTTGATCACATCCATTTGGTTTATTCCTTGAAAACTAGAACAAGAAATTCAGTGAAAATTAAAGCTTATATACTTATAATGGAAACAATCAAACTAGTACTAGCTAGTTACCTCAACAGTGGCCATTGGAAAAACAAAGGGATCAAAAGTTGGATATACAGAGAGAGAGAGAGAGAGAGAGGGAGCGAGGTGAAGAGCTTTGTTCAGTTGGAGAGCTATTTATAGAGAGTGTCTAATGGGTGAGATCGGGTGGAAAAATTATTGAATGGGGTGGGGAGAGCTTGATAAAAGATTCTTTGCAAATTTGACATCTCATATCTCTGACATAAAGAGGACACTACATCATGGTCTAGTTGTAAATGTTTTTACTTTACCAATACAAAATACTAATAAAGTACTTACCAAAATAATAAAGTATTTTGAGATATATTAATTAGGCATTTGTATTTTTGTTTTTCCATAAATGATAATTAATGTGGTGTGTTATGTGTTGGCCTGCATGCATAGGATTAGCTCTGGATGAGTCATTTACAGGTTGTATGTAAATTCAATGCCCTCTTATTAAAAAAAAAAAAAAATTACCTTTCAATGCCCAACTTTAAATTGGGTAATTGTTTTTGGTAATAAAGGTGCAATCGTGTAATTCAATTGGGAAATACTAGCTTGCAAGTTTCATCACTGCAACATTGATACAATGCTATATATGAAGTCTAGAATGTTTTTTCCTCATATAGATCACATAATAGCAGATATATATATATATATATATATATATATATATATATATATATATATATATATATATATATATATATATATATATATATATGTATCAGGATGTCAAAACTTAGTAATCGCCATACTCTTACATATATCATATGTTACCATATGCATATGCAAATTTTCAACACATAGGTTCTGTTGTAAATTAATCCAACTACTTCTCAAAATAAAGAGTTAAAAATTTGTACAACGAATCATAAAAGCAACACAAAGCTGAAATAATTGGAATAAACATTGACCCCTTATACCAATATACATGCTTTATTGAGACGTCAGGGGCCAAAATCTGTTGAGGCTAAGAATTAATTATCTTTTTTGTAATTTTTTTCCTCATTATGAAGCTATTTCTTAAGTTGATAAATACCATATCAAATAGGTTTTGATTTTAGTGGTTGCATGCTCTCAAATTTTTTTGCTACCGTTCTGTTCTTACAGATATAAATACATATATACATACATACGAATTCGCCGTTAGAAAAAAGGAGTTCGAACAAAGCTGTTGGCAAATTTGGCAATTAAAATCAGGGAAAAGCAAGTTTAGAGTTTTAGTCAAAATTGTAATGTTGAGTAATTTGATTATAGGACATGCAATCACTTCATTTTTTTTTAAGAATCGCTCTCTCTCTAGAAAGAAAGACGCTCCTCCTTCTTTAAGGGTTCTCTCCGTTTCTGCAGCCGCCGCTTGGGGGGGAGGCGCTCCTCCTTCCCTCCTCCCCTGGGCCGCCCTTTTCCTCCTCTCTTCCTTCTCTACCTTTCCTTCATCCCTCAGATTTGTTCTCCCTCTGCCCCTCTGTTTTCTTCTCGGTCTCGTTTCCTCCGCCCTTCCTGGTTTGGGAGGGTGAGGCGGTTCTTTCCGCTTCCGGTCAGAGGGTTCTTGGTCCCTCTGGGAGCCTAGCGGTGTTGGGTGGTTCGATGTGCTTTCGGAGGTGCAGGGGTGGCGAAGGCGGCAATTTGGTGATGGGTGTGATTTTGGTGGTGGTGGTGGTGTTGGGGATGTTCCTTAGGCTGTTTTTCTTTAATTTTGTTTTGCAGGTTGCTCTTACTCAAAAATCGATTGGTAAAGTTGCGGTGTTGATCGGTGATGGCTGTTTCCGGTGGTGATGAGGTGGTTGTGGCTCCCATGGTTGTTCTGCTCAAATCGCTTTGTGTGTCGAAGTCCGGTCAGTGGCCATTCTGAGTGCTCAGTCGGGTGAGGGGTCAGCAGTTCGTTGTTTCCGGGTCTTCTGTCGTAGATTAAGATCGTTGTTCCTGGGGTCTTAGCAGGGGCTTGAAGTGGTGGTGGTGGGTTCCTCTCAACCCTGGTTGCTTTGGTGTTCATTTCCGTAGGCCGGTCTCTACATCTGGGAGAGGCCGGCTCAACTTAACGGCGAGGTTGGGCTCCGGTGGTTTGTGCGGAGGTGGGTGTTGAAGTTAATTAGGGTTTGAGGGTTTGGTTTGGAGGGGCCGGTTCATGGTTTGGACCGGATCTGGATGTATTGAGCTGTATTTGGGGTTGGGCTATTTTGCTGATTTTTTGACCCTTGTTGACCTTTGGGTGTTCGGACTTTGCCCTAGTGGTGTTTTGTCCAACTCTTTGTTAGATCCCCTTTTTCTTTTCCCATTTTTTAATAAAATTCAATTTTGCCGATAAAAAAAAAAAATCACTTCATTTTTTTGGAGCACTGCATGTCACTCAAATGTGGACATGGCCGAAAAAGCCAACAAAGAAATGAAATGGGGTTTTTAGGCCGGTGGCCAGAGTGGGGACACCACACATCACCAGCCAGCTGAGATCATGGCCCATCCAAAAGCCGCACAAACGGACAGATCAGAATTGCTGTGCCTGTGGCCAGAGTCGGCACTTTTCAAAGGCTTAAAACGAAAATTAAAAATATAATTTTTTTTGTTGAACATAATAAGGGATAAAAAGAATAAAAGAGATCTTTACAATTCAAAATTTTTCGAAGGCCTACAGTGTCTGCAACACTTATTTTAGATCAAGACCGGCACTAGCCCTGTCATAGTATCTATCAACTTTTTCATCTTTTTTATCATACTGTGCTACCCATTGCGCCTTACGTTGGCAAACCGCCCTTCTCAAAAAAGATGGTATCGGTACACTCCCTCGTGGCCCCACTTGTCTATGCTTTTCAATTTCAAGGCAGTGTGAGATCGTGAACTGGCGCTTATACTTTTCAGCCGGTCTTAATTATATTGCCATGCTGGATCACAGTCATGACCTCTGACCCAATGGTTTAATAATCGGAACCGGATCATCGGCCAGCTCGACCGTCAACCAGCCCATGATCCGGTTCACTCATCGACTGGATTTCAAAACATTACTCTGACCATTATCACCCACCCGTCTACAAGAACAAGTGCATTCTTCTTGATATAAGTATTAGATTGGATTATGTATTCATCGCATGCTGGCAATGGATTTGGAGTGTGGTACTATTAATTCGATCGCTATGAATCTGAGATGATGATAAACATTTTGCGATTATGTAAAGAGCGTTACTACAATATTTGAACCTTACCTACCCGAGACACAACAAGACTTACGTAGGAGCATCGTCAAGTCTCGCTAGCCCTTAGGGCCGTCTTGTTGAAGTAATTTGTTCACGCTCGTTCTTTTGATTTTGGTGACCAACAATTTTTATGAATGAGACATCATAAGTACTTAGCTCCGTTGGGTAGTTGAGAGAGGAAGATGACATAGAAAGTGTATTTTGTCAAAAAAAAAAAAATAATAATAAACTTTGAGGATACTGGAGATTTAATTGGTTGATAAAATTAGCGCCTTGAGATAAATCAAGATGCACGTAAGTTGACGCGAATACCTGCTTATTTAAAAAAAGTACCATTTGTATAGACAATGTGATGAAACTATCTACTCTACATGATGTGCTTTTTTTGAATACTATTACACCGAAAGGCATTTTCAGGACTTAATAAAGGAAAATTGGAGATCCAAGGATGATGTTTGTCCATAGGTCATGAATTTAGTAATTTTATAGCACATCTTAACTTAACGCATGTTAACTTGATAATTTGGAATTTTGGACTTAACCAAATTGAAGTACGTTTGATGATTTGTCCCTTGTTCTTCGTAATATGTTTGGATTAATTAGAATATACTCGTGTGGATGAGTGGATCATTATGAGTATATACATTTCCTTTCGGTGCAACGTGATGTGTATATACTTCCGAGTGTCAAAAGTTCATTGAAAATCAAAATTGGATGTTAGGGGTGCTAATCGAGCCAAACAAGCCAAGCACAGGTATGGTTTGATTCCATATTACATGTGTTCAAGCTTGGCTTGAGCTTGAATATTTTTGAGATTAATTGTTCAAGCTCGGCTTGAGCTTGAAATTTTGTGTTCGTGATAGGTTTAACTTGACTTGTGAAATATGCAAATTAATCTTGAACTTTCAAGCTAGACTCATCAAGTTCCAATATTAAATGGGCTAATTTAAAGTCATAAAAAAGAACTAGCATCATTAATCCAAGCCAAAAAAACTTATAAACATAAAATTCAATTACTAACTACATTCATTAAATTAAAACCCTCAAACTCTCAAATTTTCATATCTCACATGGGATATTTCATATTTGGATGCAATGGTACTGTAAAACAGGTGAAAATGTCCATATGAAAGGCCAACACAGATATCATATTTTGGAACATTTATTAAATCTACCCTTCTATTTGTAATATTTATGGAATAACCTCTTTGTTCATGAGGCTATCGAGCTAATCACTCAAACACTCATATGCTCAAACTTGACTTAAATTCATATATAAACAAAAAACGTGATTGAGCTTGAATTATATATTTTTTTAAACGAATTTAAATAAGCCAAAAGTCAAATCGAACTCGAGTTGTTTGATTCGTTTAGCAACTCTACGGCATAAACCAAGTTTGTTCCGCCGGGATTTTGTGGTGTAACAACAAGTAGATTGGACAAAGCAGACATGACCCGTGTACTGTCTAATAGTACTATAGATTATAGGGCCGGGCAACAAAGTCTGGTGGCTTTTAATAATATATAAAAGGTTAAAAGCACAAAAAGAAAGAAAGAAATTCGAGTGGCTTTGATGTTTGGTTTTAGATCATTGATGGACATGGTTTCACTAAACCATGGGTCATTATTTAGGCCTACTAGGGTAGCCCACTTGCTAAATAATTGACGGATCGTTGTCGGACCTAAAAGCCCACATGCTGTGATAATCTTACCTTTCTTTGAGAGATCATTCGAGCACCACATGTTGGTGTTTTGGACCCCTCCTACACCACATAATCATGTGGGAATCGCCCACTTGGTCTTCGACCTAATCACATGAATGTGTAGTGGTGAAGGGCCTAAGGAATCACGTAACTTTTTCCATTTTTCACATTCTCTCTACTCAAAGAAATACTTATGAGGATCGTAGTCAGTAAAAACCACCTTGAGGGTATGAAGTTTTACAACGCCAAAAACATGGTGAGGCCTAAAAAGTTACATTTTTACCCTTGGTACTGGATGGATTTGCTCTCATTAGTCAATGTATTGGCCAGTTTCTAGTACCCTTAGACAACCATTTTATGGGCCCACTTTAGGTGACCAATATCACATCTCTTAAAACATGGTGACTTTATGGGCCCACTTTGGTTGAACTTATTTTGACTTGTCATTTGTATAATTGTATTAGATAGAGATTCTCTCATTAGTTAATCCACTCTTGCACTCCAAGAAGGTTGCATACTTGCATATCCCTTAAGAAGAGAGGACATAAGGGCAAAATGGTCAGGGGAACTCATGGTTGGCATGTATTGGTCCTTATTATGCATGTGGGGATACCATGTTTTTCAGAATTTTAAAACTTCACACCATCAAAGTGGTGATTATTGCTATTGACTGCCATTGATTGTTCAATTTTTTTTTTTTTTTTTAAATAGCACAAACAAGGAGATCGGCAGTGATAAGGCTGCGGAGTTAGAGCGAGTGAAAGAAATGGGAGATGACTGCAAGGAGAAGGAGTACTTCGATTTGGCCTGTAGAGTTTCAGATCTGCCGGGGTGTTGTTTGAATTCGTGTTGCTGCTATTTTTAGGGGATGTTTTGGGTGCATTTTGGGGGCTGGTATATGGACTTATTTTGGGTGTTTTTGCGGCGTATTAATTTGTGGCTCTTTTTGCGGCAGATTTAGGGGGATGTGTGTGTGTGGGCAGTTTTGAGGGGATGGTCTTGGTGTTGCTCGAGATGAACTTTAATCAATGAACGTAAAACGCAAGTCTATATATGAAAATGCATGCAGGAGAAAGCTCTTTGTTCCGTACGTTTCAAAAAAAAGAAAGCTCTTTGTATAAGGAACAGTAGAGTAGTACTTGTAACTTGTAGTGTGGTATCAAGTGATTGGTGTTCATATATGCTAGTCATACATTTAGTCACACTATCCAAGTATCCTTCATTCGTTAATTTGAATTGAGAAATGAATTCACGTACTTTCAATTCTCGCTCTGCGCTTGTGCTCTTAATTAATCTCCACACTCTCAAATTCTAATTGTTTTTGGAAGAAGTTTTCATGCTCGCGTTTGCGTTTCCATACCCGTGCCCGCGCATGCATTATGTGTGACTTAGTAATTACCAGAATCAACAAAGCTAAATGAGGGAGGAACGTACGTACCGTTCCTCAATCAGGTTTCAATTATTCAATATATATATATGAGTCCCCTTCTCCTAAGGACCACCTCATTTTAATAAAATAAGGACCTCCATTTCCCGATCAAATTTTGATGATCCGAGCCGCTCAATGTATTCAGAACGTGATCTTAAGGGTATCCGCGAGAAATCAGCCAAAAAAAAAATCGGGAAGGGCTTCATCCGAGCAGTTTTTGTTATGTTTTTATCAAACGGTTCAAATAAAAATTGCTCAAATCAAGCCCTTTCCGGTCATTTTTTTTTGCCGATTTCTTGAGAGTAACCTTAAAATCACGTTCTAAACACATTGAGCGGCTCAGATCATCGAAATTCAATTTGAAAATGGGAGAAATGGGTAGGTCCTTATTTTAATGGTCCTTATTTTAATTAAAATAAGGACCTTCTTATTTAAAAATAACTGTATATATATATATATATATATATATATATTATAGTAATAATGTGGCTGCATGCTACATTAATTCCTTAATACTAGTCCTCTTCGTAATGATAGTAAGTAGTAATAATAATGTGGCTGTTCCCCCTCTTCAGGAAGCGGAGATTCCGTTTTGTTATTAGGAAAATCTTTTCTCTCTCGGTGACTGACGGACTACTTCATCCGATCCCGAACATTCAACGGAATCCAACTTATGTGTGGGGTTGGTACGACAACAACATAGTATGTGGCAACAGTTTGGGTGAACTTCTACTCGTTTCATCCCACATTTTGGACACAAGTGGACCATCCAACAATATTATTGAAGTGCCACCCTCCCATTTGGCAGGAAACGGATATCCGAGTTTAGGGATTGATTCCGTCGACTGATTTGCATGGTTTCATTACCGAGAGCAAATATAGCCAATGTTCCTGTCCGTAAAGTTCTCCGATCAAACCAAACGGTGGGGATTCCTTCACAAGGTCCAACTGACACGGGAGGACGAAACCGTTTGGCCAGTTCTCGGTCCCGAGTGGATAGTAGTGGTCATAAACGAAATCTACTGTGATCATGTGCTTGACTCTACTGAGCAGGAGATCCATGCAAAAAGTCTTATGTGTATTTATTACTGTAACCTAAAGTCTAAAGTCTGTAAATTTTAAGTCATGTCTACTTTAAAGTCTTAAGAGCATTAAATGCCCTTTAAATTAGTCATCGATAAAAGTCCTAGGTGTTCAACTAGGTAGTAGAAATATGTCAGGTACCAATTATGTAAGCCATGTTCAAGCCTTCTTACTCCGTCTATAAAAGGAGAGTTTCACCTTTGTAAATTTTAAGTGAATAAAAAGCCAGTGTCTTCCTAATATATCATGTGTCTTGTATTCTCTTCACGATCCTAACCTACTTAGTGTTTGTACTCACTTGGTGTCTGTAAACTTGGTATCAGAGCCATGTCTTCCATTCTAGCTTAAACCCTCTTCTGGAAACTTCTTTTCCAAAACTATTTCAAATCTTTTCTAAAAGAAAAACTTGAAGCGTATGCTCTGTGGTTGCCTTTTAAGGATCCTTCATATCAGAAACTTCATCAACTATTTTGGCTAAAAGAATTTTGTATCAGTGGGTTAAAGTACCTTGAGACTTTTGGCTGTTGAGCGGTGTGTATCGGTTTATCTACCCTGGTATACAAAATTTTATTAATCAAAAAATTGGTTGAAGATCGTTTGTTGCAAAAGGAAAAGATTTGCTGTACGAAGGGAAAAGGAGAAAGCCAGATTTCTTTTGAAAAATGAATCATCTGTTTACTATTCACTCCTCTGCTACATCATCCTTGGTCCCTTCATGTTCTTCACCAGTAGAAATTCCTCATCTTCTTCTTCTAATCTTGAATATTTGTATGAGTTTGAATACCTACCTGATGACAGTAAGGTCCCTCTTACTGATCTCCCTTTTCTAAATCCCTATAATGCCTTTGTCAGACCACAAACTTCTGTAAAAAAAACCGTCACCCAACTTTTCTCCACAAAACGCCCAACGTCCGTAAAAGAGTATGTTCAAGCCTCTAAATTTGATCAGTGCTTCATAGCAGCTACAGAAGCTGAACAACTTTTACCTTTGGAAATCTCGGTTGACTTGTCTCGCCTTTGGCAACAACAAGGATTTACCCATCTTCACTTTGGTGCAATCCGACTTACTGTTACTTTTTATGACAGGAAAGGTTTACCTGTGACTTCCAGACTTGCTCTGGTTGATACCAAGTTTTTACAGTATCAGCACGCATGTATCGCTACAGTCCAAACTACCCTAAATGCTGGAACTGTGATTTTTACCTTCTACCCCAATTTCAACATGCCATTAGCAGATCCTCATCTGCTATCCGCCTTGAAGGTCCAAGTTCAAATTGGTGGTGCCTCCCAAATCTCCTCCACATATGCCGCAACCCTTCACTACCAAATGGCCTATCGTCTTCAAAACCATGCCTTTGACATGTCCTTACCTTCCTCCACAGATGAAGCCCTTTTCTTAACTGTTAACGCACCCCACCAAGCTTCTTGTGTCCATGTTCCACGACAAATTTTCCGACCTGAACTTCTCAAGCTTCTCCCAGAATCTTGGGTTACAGCTTATGAGAAAAACCAAAACAAACCCATACCTGTCCAGTCCTCAAATCCAACTTTCATTTCAAAACCTGATGATACAGTGGAGATTTCTTTCCCAAAAGAAACCTCTTCCTCAGCCTCCACCCATCCTGTCATTTTTCTCTCAAGAATTAACATGTTTGTGGATGGTTCTAGGCCTGGTCCTCCAATTAAATATTTTGATCCCAGTAGCCTTTCAGTCTTCTATTTCAAAAATCCAGAAATAGGTCATTGTTATTTTGATGCCTGTGACTGTGATGAGTGTCTAGAAGACAGTCTCCTAGAAGATGACGAGGATTTTGAAGATCTATGTCCATGTTTCATATGTCCTCCATCACCTCCCACTTCGTGTAAATCTCCACCACCTCCTCAACCTCCTTCTGATGATGGTTCTTCTGCTCAACCGAGTGGATATTTTATGTTCACCTCAACTTCTTCCTGGACTGAAACAGATTTTCCTCCTTTGGAATTTCATGATTCCCAAGAAAGGACGACCCATCGGCATAAAATTCCAGACTCTACTACCATTCTCCCTGATGGTAGTACCAAAGCAGTATCAGCAGCAGAAGCAGCAATAAATTGGCAGTCAGCAAATTCTCTCGCTCATAACAAAATTTTTCAGACAATTGCTAACTCCCAACAAAATTTGAAAAATGCTGTTCATAAGAAGTTATCAACATTGAAACTTCTTATCAGAGATTTGCAGCAAAAAATCCAGAATGTTCACCAGAAACTTCTCCAGATGGCCTATACCAACCAAGCATTTTCAGCAGCCTTTTACCATAAGGATGCTGAAATGAAGCATCTCAAGAACCAGCTTCATTCTTTCCAAGCTCAGCAGAATTCTCAACAAAAAAGCTCATTTGACATGTTCACATCTTCTTCTCAACAAAGTTTATTTGGGTATCCTCAAATGTCTCAACCCTTACCTATAAATTCTACTTCAGGATTTGGTGAGTCCAACACCTTTGGGAGCTTATCAACTTTTCTTCCTCCACCAAAAAGACCATCGCCACCAAAACTTCCTTTTCCAAAGCCCCAGATAAAACCTATCCAGCCTTTAACAATTCCATCTCCACCATCTACTTCGACCTCTGCTCCAACTACCTCCACTCCTTCCAAACCATCTGACTCAAACTCAAAGTCACCCCAGTTAATGGTTCAGCCAACTTTTAATCTTTCCAAAAATTCAATCTCCACCATCCTACATACCTTAGCCACTATACCTGAAACTCCATCTCCTGAACCAACCATTGAGTTTGATTCAGATACTGAATCCACAAACTATATGTCAACTCCTCATGTTTTCATGATGAACCCTGAAAACCCAGAAGAACATGTTGAAGATCCCATCATTGAAGAAGGTCCTGAGTTTGATACACCTCCACCTCCAGAAATCCCAACCTTTGATTCTTTCTCACATTCCAATATCCATACCCAAGGCTTCTCCTTTGATAATATTCCCCCATCAAAATGGTTGGATAAACTTTATGAAATTCATGCTTGGTGCACAGCTGCTATGCTCTCTCCTAATGCTACACTCAGTGATGTCATTACTAAGTGTACAGCGAAATTCCTCGGCCGTCTCCGTCAATGGTACTTAGCTCTGGGTGAGTATCGACAGCTACAACTTAAACAGTTGCCAACCCTTGATCAATTCATCTCAGTCTTGCATACTGAGTTTCTTGGTGACCACAACAACACAAAAGAGTTTGTTCGAGAAGAATATCTCAACATGAAGTGCTATTCATTCAAAAGGAAAGATCTCGAGATCCATTATGACCGCATGTCTCAGAGATTTTATCTTCTCAACGGCATGGATGATGTCAATCTCAAGCAAGCTTTTCTCAATTCCTTTCCTGAACCATTGGGAAATGAGACAATAAGATTACTTCAGACAAAAGGATTGACGTTGAATGCAACATCTCTTGGTGGTCTTTACCAGCACTCTTTGATTGCCTTGGAAAAATTGTGCAATCACCGGAAATTTCTCAAAACTCTTGAAGAACAAGGAAAACTTCTTGGCAAAGCATGTGATCGTCCTGACCTATCTATAAAGTGTAAAGACAAGAAGTGCACTTGCCGTCCTTCATACCGAAAGTCCAGACACTTTCAGAAATGGAAGTTCCAATCTCCTGGCAAGTTTTCAAAGTTTCCAAAATCTGGCAGGTTCTCACGCCGGAAGAAATGGAAAATTTTCAAGAAGAAAAAGTTCAGAGGGCAGCGAAAGTCTGATTGCTGCTACATATGCGGAAAGAAAGGGCACTATGCAAAACAGTATCCAAATAAAGCAGCAAGAGACAAAATGGTGAACTCTTTGGCTCTTATTGATGATGATTTTGAAGATGCTGATATCGAATCTCTATTTTCCATTGATGATGAAGTAACAGATGAAGCAGTTCTTGCTTTCACGTTTGACGACTCTTCATCAGAATCAGATGACTCTTCTGATGATCCTGACTCATTTCCTTATGAAGTCCAAACAATTGGGTTCTCTAATATTATGCTGGCTCAACCTTTAGCCAAGATCAAAATCTTGCTTGGAAAATATGAGAAACCCATACCAGTTATCGCTTTCTTTGATACTGGTGCAGCAGCCTCCATTCTCAACCCAGCAATCCTTCCCAGGTCTTACTGGCAGTCTTGTTTCAGACCCTTTACAGCAGCCAATGGAGAAACATTTGTCATCACTCTGATAAGTAAGCCTATTTCCATTCAACTTTTCCCAGGATACACCGTAAAGCACCAAGTCTATGGTTCTGATCTCCCAGGAAAAGATTTGTTGTTAGGTTTTGATATTCTCCAAAATCTCAGCAAAATTTCTTGGCTCAAAAAAGGTTTGAAATACAAAAATTACTTGTTATCCTGGACCACCCAACTAAATCTTTTTTCCATAGAAACTTTCTCCACCATCAAAGAAGCCATAATCCAAACTTCCTGTGCCGAATCCCATTCCCAATTTCTCACCAAATGCTCCAACCCACTTTGAAAAAATCCAGATTTCTTTATTTCTCTTCCCTTTAAGAAAAATGAAGACATTAACCCCACCAAAGCTACCCATCATGGAATGAACCCAGAACACTACCAGCTTGCTCTACAGGAACTCCAACAACTCCAATCAGAAGGATTAATTGAGCCCACAACCTCTCAGTGGGCATGTGAAGCATTTTATGTCAACAAAAGAACAGAGCAGATAAGAGGAAAACTCCGCCTGGTTATCAACTACCAAGCTCTTAATCATTTTTTGCAGGATAACAAATTTCCTCTTCCTCGGAGAAGTGTTCTTTTTATAAACTTGCCTAAAGCTCAAATTTTTTCAAAATTTGACTTGAAAGCAGATTTTTGGCAGTTGGGCATCCATCCAGATGATCGTCCTAAAACTGGTTTTTGCATTCCAGATTACCACTTCCAATGGTCAGTCATGCCTTTTGGATTGAAAACAGCCCCATCCTTATTTCAAAAGGCCATGATTCGGGTATTTGCTCCAATTCTATCCTCAGCCCTTATCTATATAGATGATATCCTACTTTTTTCCTCAGATATTGAGTCTCATGTTGTTCTACTACAAACTTTCCATTCCCTAGTCCAAACCCATGGTATCATGCTTTCAGAGAAAAAAAATGCTTCTTACTCAACCAGAAATTGATTTTTTAGGGATGCATATCTCTAAAGGTCAATATACCCTCCAGCCTCATATAGCCTCCCAACTTGACCATTTTTCAGATGAAAATCTCACAGTCAAACAAGTTCAACAGTTCGTTGGAATTGTTAACTATATGGCTGATTTTATTCCTAACCTAGCCCAATACCGAACTCCTCTCTCAGCTCTACTAAAGAAAACTCCTCCTTGGTCAGCCCTTTGTACCAAAACTGTAAAAGACCTCAAAGCCATAGCTAAAACTCTTCCTCCATTAGCCATACCTTCAGATGGAAAGAGAATCCTTCAGACAGATGCCTTTGATCTATATTGGGGAGCAGTTCTTTTGGAAGAAAATTCAGATCAAAAGCGCAGAATTTGTGGATACAAGAGTGGTGCATTCTCTCCAGCAGAGCTTCATTACCACTCTACCTACAAAGAAATTTTGGCAATCAAAAGGAGCATTGAAAAATTTGAATTTCATCTAATCGGTCATCATTTACTAATTGAGACTGATATGATAAGTTTCCCCAGTATGCTCAAGTTCAAGCAGAAGCACCTTCCAAAAGCACAGTTACTCAGATGGGCAAATTGGTTTTCCAATTGGAGTTTTGATGTTGTTCACATAAAAGGAAAAACAAATGTCCTCCCTGATTTCCTGTCAAGCCTCAAAAAAGAAATCAACCATTTTTCCAAGACAAAACCACATTCTTTTGTCTCTGGTTGTTTTCCCATGATTTCCTGTTTCCATCCAGTCAATTTTTCTGTCCACCTTCAGTGTCATATTTTAGAGTTAACCCTTCTTTCTAGGTGTGTTCAAATGTGTCAAAACCTTCAACATCTCTGTATTTTCAAATATGGTCTTGATGAAAGTCCTATAAAAGGTCTACCCTTCCATCCTGTTTATCCATTTCTCACCCAGTTTGAAGTATCTTACCATAATGTCTTTTATTTTAAAAAAGAAGCATATCTCCTCTTATGGTATTTAGTCAATGTATATACTATAAGTGTCTGTTTTAATAAATCAGCAGTCTTGGTCTATCTGGCTCATGCGGCATTCAATCAAGTTCAACCTCCAGAAGATTTCTTTTTGAAATTTCTTCTGCTCTTTGGCAACATACCCTACTGGCAACAGAAGATCAGACAAGTTACCACAGGTCCAGATGAAGACCTCCAATTTGCTTTTTGAACAACTCGCAACAACAGATGTCTTTCTAATCCTGATGGTTCTATCACTTGGAGAAAGGAGTATCACACTATATTCCTTTCAGCATATCAAGAGTCTCCGAGCATTGAGATTCACAGTGAAAATTGTCTGGTTATGACTCAAACACTGTATTCACTTAATGGATTAACACCTGCAGACGTTCCCTCATCTCTCCTCCATTATGAATCTGCAAACTGGAAATTCAATGATACTTATCCGGAAGAATGGTGTCAAAATATCCGCTATCTTTTGATCCAGTATCACTTGACTGACAGAGATGAAGAAAGCAGTTCAGATGATCCAGAGTGACAAGGATGAAAATTATTGGTGTTTACTGTTTGTTGTTGTATCATATTATTGGTGTGTACTGTAATATAAAGTGTGGTAATATTGTCCTCTTTTCAGAGAGGGTGAAATTATTGAAGTTTACTGTTGAGTTGTGTATCAGACTTTTCATTCCTTTTCAGAGGGGTGAAAGTCTTTTGTGTATTTATTACTGTAACCTAAAGTCTAAAGTCTGTAAATTTTAAGTCATGTCTACTTTAAGTCTTAAGAGCATTAAATGCCCTTTAAATTAGTCATCGATAAAAGTCCTAGGTGTTGAACTAGGCAGTAGAAATATGTCAGGTACCAATTATGTAAGCCATGTTCAAGCCTCCTTACTCCGTCTATAAAAGGAGAGCTTCACCTTTGTAAATTTCAAGTGAATAAAAAGCCAGTGTCTTCCTAATATATCATGTGTCTTGTATTCTCTTCACGATTCTAACCTACTTAGTGTTTGTACCCACTTGGTGTCTGTAAACTTTGCATCCAGGTTAGCCCTTCTTCACCTCCTTGGCTAGCTCCATTCTTATATATATATATATATACACACACACACGGGACGGTTCTGGGGATACTAAAAAAAACACCTAAAAAAATACCTCATAGTTTTCGATTAAATTTTGATGATCTGAGCCGCTCAATCTGATCAGAACGTGATTTTAAAGGTACCCGTGAAAAATCAGCAAAAAAAATGACCGGGAATGACTTGATCCGAACAGTTTCAAACAATTTTTTATTGAACGGTTCAAATAAAAACTGCTCAAATCAAGCCTTTTTCGATCATTTTTTTTGTTAATTTCTCGCGGACACCTTTAAAATCACATTCTGCACACATTGAACGGTTTGGATCATAAAAATTTGATCGGGAACTATGAGATTGAGATTTAGAGTGTTTTTTTAGGTATTTTTTTTGGTGTCCCTTGAACCGTCCCGATATATATATACCGGTTCTGTAGACATCCAAATAAAACACCCAAACAAACACCCCATCTCAGCCCTCCATTTTAGGAGCTGAGATTAAATCCACTCCACCCCTAAAAACCATCGACTTCCCTTCTTCTGCCTTCACTTCCCGTTCTGCTTCTCCAGAACGATACCCACCCCTCCACCTCCCGCCACCCACCCCTCCACCTCCCTCCCCTCCGACCAACGAGCTCCGATCGACGAGCCCCAACCGCCGACGACTCACCACCTCTCGCACGCTCTGTCTCCACCTCTCGCACGCTCTGTCTCTCACGTCTGAAAGACCCACCCCCCACTGCTCGACCTCTCCATCTCCCTCCACTCCGACCGACGAGCCCAGCCGCCAACGACTTTCCACCGCGCGCCGCTGCCGATGCTCTCCCTCTTTCTGTGGCGTACTACTGGAAGGGAAGGTCGAAGCATGGTAAACTTGCGAAAATTGAATCGCCCACCCGAAGCTCCATTGCCAAGGTCTCTCTCTCTCTCTCTCTTTTGTTGATGAGCCCTAGATTGTCCATCTTAGGGTTCCAAAATTTGGGGACCCCCAAAAATTAGTGTTTGTCATACAATACAAAATTGGAAATTTTCTGTGGTCAATTTGATTGGCTAAATTAGATGAGTTGATTGTAAAAATCAATTGTACAAGAAAGCTGGGTAATCAGAAAGGGGGCAGGAAACCCTTTTGACATTCTATCTCTGTATTAATTTTCGATGAATATTTGTTTATGTTGACCCATTGGATAGTATTTTTTTTTTGAACAAATTGGATAGTAATTAAATCATTTTAGTTTCTACATATATAACAATCACGTGATATATCCTCCTGGCATTTTGTGTCGGTGGGTTTTTCTTTACCATTACATTGCCAACTCCAACCACCACATAATAGAGTAATTGGGACAACTCCATAGCCATAGCCATAGGCCAAGAGGAGAGGATCCAACTGTAAATTGGTGACCTATTTGTATTTGTAGCTTAGCTGTTGTGGCTTCACTACTACAACAAACTATAAAGATCACAGTTATTGACCGTGATTGTAAGTTTTTCATCACACTCTTGCTACCGTGATGGATTTGAGTGTGATTGTAAGTCACTCTCTTTTATCACAGTTATAAACCGTGATTGAAAGAGAGAAACAATCACGGCCAAAAAGTGTGATCGTTTCTCTTTTATCACGGTTATAAGCCGTGATTGTTTCTCTTAGGCGTGATCGTTTCTCTTTTCTTGGTGTAATTGTATATCACTTTAGATCACGGTCTATAAGCGTGATAGAAAGTTCAAAATGATCACACCACCATAAACTGAGATGAAAAACTTGTATCTACTAGACCATCTTTTCTTGTCATTGCTAAGTTTCGAACCCACACACTCTTAGTTGATTTCCCAAGCCCTTACCACTAAGCTAGCCAAGAACTTCTGTTAGATTAGGAAAACAAAAATATTTATACTTACTTCCTAAAGTGAGGAAAAAAAAATCTCTTAAAATTTGCTAAATTTTTTGGAATGCAATTAACATGATATTAAAATATATAAAAATACATATATAAACATTGTTTAAAAAAATTTAAAAATATGACAACAGATTTTTTTTCCATCAAAATTAGTTGTTGTCACCAAAAGATTTTCTTGGAGTGAAAAATTTAGTTTTAGCTAGCTAATAAATTTAGTTGACAATAATGTTTTTTGTTGTTGTGTGCACTTTGTATTTTTATAAAAATTATCACAACATGCAGATTGTAACATTATGGACAAACTTAAATTTTTTTTTTTTATAAACTAACAATTTTATATGGATTTTAAGTTGCATTGACTATCGAATGGATGAACATATCCGGATTAATCCTCCTGAATAAGCTCAAAACAGCATCGTACGGACTGTGCTCCATAAGTGTGTCGTCGAGTAGGTACATTAGCTGAAATGAACAGTTAATAATAAGCACCTCACCTTTTTCAATTCCCAAAGTTTTTTATCACGCTACAAGGGTGAAGTCATTTCTCTTTTATTTCGCTATAAGAGCGAGATCTTTTATCTCATTCTTTTCCTCCCTAAAATCTTTTATCACACCACAAGGGTGAGATCTTTTCTCTTTTTTATCACGCCACAAGGGTGAGGTCTTTTCTCTTTTATCTCGCCACAAGAGCGAGATCTTTTATCTTATTTTTTTCTACTCTAAAATCTTTTATCACTCCACAAGGGTGAGGTTGTTTTTCTTTTATCTCACCGCAAGAGCGAGGTCTTTTATTTTGGGCTAAAACCCACTTTTTATCTCAGTTTTAGACTTAAACTGAGATAAAAAAATTTAAGCATCACTTTTTATCACGCTTTCACTGAAACCGTGATCTTTGTGAATCTCCTTAGTGTGACGCATATCTATTATTGTAGTAGTGCTTGTTATTGTCAAAGGGCTCTCTCTATATGACAAATTAATGTTTGGACTGTGTGACTGAAGATAGTAAAAACCAGTCAGGCCTCTCTCTATATGACAAATTTTTGTGTTGATGGAGTTTTACATGCTACATTTTGTTATGTTCATCGTTCATCCCACTTTACAAAGGCTTATGGTAAGAGCTTTAAAGGGATACTGTCACCTATCTTGTTTGATCATTTTCGGTTGTGTTTTGCTTCTGTTTCGGTGTATTCTCCCATTTTCAATGTTTTGCTTCTCAATAAAGTCATCTGCTGATGGTACCCTCGTACTTTTCTTTGTCGTTTTCCAGTCCAATGACATCTTGCATTGTCATCTTTGTTCCATTGGCAGCTGATGCCTAGTCACTTACTACTTAAGTTATTAGTTGTTTTAAGCGGTCATCTGCATCTGTTGTCATGAATTCTTTATCATATGAAAGGAGAACACTTATTCCCCATAACTGAAGCTGGCCCAAAGTGTCCATCAAAATTTATTTTTACAACTTTAAGACTTCTTGCCATTCTAAACTAGAAGGGGAAAACTTGAAAATACCTTCTTGCTCAATAACTCCACATTGGTTCACTAAACCCTCATTTCCAAGTACATCCTGATCTACTTGTAGAACTCCAATACTGACCCTTGTATATAAGCTGACTATTTAGCATGTCTGTACAAATACAGAGGCTTACCACATTACTGTTGTACAAAGGCTTCCCGATAAAACTTTCTTGTCATTCTACTTCATGAAATTTTCTAGCAGATGTAGTTGGACTTCTGAAAAACCAGTTTCTTGCGCATGCAGGAGCTATTATTGGAAACAAATTGTTTCTTCTTTATTTCTATAACCCATTTGAGTTTCAGTATAACAATTATAGCGTCTATAAACCATTTATCTGGTTTGACTTGTGCAGAAGTTGAAACTGACCTTGATGGTGGAGATACAAGATGTCCTGATATTTTCCCATCCAAACTAGTTGAGTTGTTGGAAAGTGTCACGATGACTGGTTGACGTAGGAGAAGTTCAAGTGGACATGACTATGGCCAAGAAATAGTAAAGAGAAGTTGAAGTTACTGCAGCAAGCAAAGCAGCTGTTCAGATTAAAAAAAAAAACCGAAGAGGCTGTTATTGTTCCAATGGTGTTTGTGAATCCAGTTTTGCTCATCCAACTTTTCAAAAATGAGTTATCTCAATTCATCTGGTTGTAATGTACTCTTGGATGTAACAGATTAGAGATCAACAAAAAATGAATTATCTCAATTGTATCTATGTTAGAGCTATGTAATGGAAGTTTATTGGAAGTTTTTTCTCTTTTCCGAAGCCATGTATCAATAGTATGGTTTCTTCTCTTTTTTTGTGAATTGTAAGGTGATGCTAGCATTAGTAATGTCATGCTACCATTAGTAATGAATGGGTGAAATATATAGATGCCCCTTTTGAATTCCTGTTTGGCTATTACTGTTCCAATGGTGTTTGTGAATCCAGATTTTTGCTGATGTGGTTCCTGTTGTTATTTTGTTGTATTGACTGAGATGCGAGACGTCGGGCTAGGTTCAAAAACAGGGGATACTTTGCTGAAAATTTTCCAAAACGTACCTTTGTGAACGGACACGACACAAGAACACTAATAACTAAATATGTTAATTTTTCTAACTTGCCACAGGCTCTGGCACACTAATACCTAAACAAGCATGTGCTCTCAATTTACCATTCTCATCAATGAGCAGTAGCTACAATTCTATGAACATAACTGTGCATACTATTCTAAGAATAGATCATTACAAAACAAAGCCAAAAAGCCAAAGTACTTCAAGATCATTTGGAGCAATCTGAGTCGTCCTCTTGGTCACTATCTGAGCCTTCCGCATCCTCTTCAAAGTCTATTGAATAAAATTGACAATTAAAAAAAATAAGATTAGTAAATAAGAACATCTATGTCAACAAGAAGAATATGATTAGTAATTGAGTTACCTTTGTTAGTTTTACTCATTGGATTTGAAGGATAAGTTCTCTTATCATGTCCAAATTGAAAGCACATGTGACACTTTCTTTTCTTCTTATTTAATGACACCTCAATACCGTTTTTCAATCTTTCACACTGTGTAGAAGTGGCTTTGCTCTTGACATCCTTTTTTCTACCCTTGCAAATTGAGATGTTTGGATCCAAAAGCAATATCTGAGACGGTGACGGCTCGGTAAATTTCTCGTTATCTTTTTTCAACAGAAATTTCAATTGGAGACACCTTAGAAACTTCTTGGATCTTCTCGAATAAATCATTCATACCTTCAATAAAAATTGTGTATGCCTCATTTGATAGTGCGGCCAAACAAGTCAATTTTGTAGCTTCTTAACATATATAGCTAAGCCTTAACGCCTCAGATTCTTCTTTGCCGCCGTCATGCACCAATCCTTGGGAATCAATTATTCTAAATTTATTGGCTCTTTGCCTCCATCGTGGAAGAATAAAGTGTTCCGGTATTTCATCAATGTCTAGTCGGACAAACACTTTCAAAATGTGCGCACTCAATATCCCAACAAACTCAAATTGTTGGCATTCATACTTACACTCATAGGTTTGCGAATCCAATGTCACCTCAAACTTTTCAAGTTTATCATCTTTTGACTTCACTACGAAAGATTGAAAACCATTGGCATTTCTTTCATTGTCAATTTTGTAGTGAAAAACTTTACTCCATTCATCCTTGAACTTGTTGAAGGCGTTTCTAATATACACTTTTGTCGCATGCCTCAACAAGAATTCATGGTCATTAACAATCCGAAACTTGTGTTTGTACTCAAAATCTTCATCATTTTTTCTTTTCACGATCCTCTTCAAGGCTTTCTCATACTTTACCATAAATTCTTTGAGATTTGAAGTGTGAGTTACAAAACCATCAAAAAATGAGTTGATGCCCTCACTACGTCCAGTAGTATTCATACCGGCGAAAAATGTACCACGATTATAAATGGGTACCCATGATTCACGAATATCAAACAACCCTTGAAGCCATTCGTTGCTTTCTAACCCATTTTTCTTCATCAATAACCTCCATCTCTCTTCAAAATCCTCTTTCTTGTATGTCTCCTTAATACATTTTTTCATATCCTTCTTGAATTTTGATATTTTGTAGTACACTTGTGACAACTTTTCAACAAATTTCTTCTTGATATGCCAAAGACATAAACGATGACGGGTGTTGGGAAAGATTTTGGCAATAACTCCTTTCATTCCTAAGTCTTGGTCAGTGATGATAGAAGTTGGAGGATGTTTTCCCATAGCGTCAAGCCATGTCCGAAACAACCATTCAAACGTCACTTCTGTCTCGTTTTGTAAAAGTGCACATCCATATTGTATTGATTGCATGTGATGGTTTACTTCTGTAAATGGTGCGAAAGGCATATCATACTTATTTGTCCGATATATTGTGTCAAATGTGACCACATCTCCAAAAAAATGGTATGCCATGCGAGATCGAGAATCCACCCAAAAAAAATTAACTACCTTTCCACTTTCATCACATTGAATCGCATAAAAAAATTGAGGATTATGCGCTTGTTTGTTCCTAAAGTAGTCAAGAACTGACTGTGCATCCCCGCAATCCAGGTCTCTATGCCTCACATTCCTCAAGTGATTGTAGCAGTCTCTATTATCAAAACCCATGTACTCACCACCAAAAATTGAAGGAACTTTCGAAATTCCTATATTTTCTTGATGAAATACCTCAGTCAAATCCTTAACTGCTTTGGGCATGTTCCGATTTGACTTCATTTTGGTTCTCTTACATGAAGTCACTAGTTGGTGGTTGTGATTTTCATCGAAACTTGTTACTTTCCATTTGCAATTTCATTTGTCATGCATAATTCGCAAATGAGCCTTGCATTCACATTTAACGATTGAACAACGTCTAACTCTTTTCTTCGGTATCGCTTTCTCCTCTTCGTCTGTCTTATTATTCTCCTCCACAACACTCTCTTGCTACTTTTTCGCAAGATACTTTCCTTCTTTTACGCAAACAAATAGCACCTTAGTGACTTCATTCGATCGGTTTCGTCCTTTGCTTGAAGCCCGAGTACGAATCCAAAATCCATTTTCTTGACCATAACGTTCATAGTAATTTCGTGCTTCTTCAATTGTCTCAAAATACATCCCAATTGTCGGTGTTTTTAACCCTTCCACAATGTTTTCTGGAGTCTCCATATCATCTGCTTCAACATCATCTAAACTCACTAACTCCCTTGTTCACCCTTCACTTGCCTGCAAGAAAAAGTAAAGAAATCCATATGCAATGTCGACATAAGAAATCAAGACCTTATTCGACATAAGAAATCCATCACAGCAAAGTAACTGACCACAATTGGATAACAAGACCCTTTTCCAGAAAAAGAACAAGTACACATAGACAATGTCGACATAAGAAATCAAGACCAGGTTAAGTTAAGAATTAGAAAATCCAAAAAGGGTGATATTGATGCAATGATCTTATTCAAATTTTTTTTGCAACGTCAAACATTTGTAGATTGTTGGTTCATCTCGATGAAAAAGAATCAAATAACTAAAAAATTATGACTTTTACTCTATTTTTTTTGGAAGTATCCAAATTTGAGCACTTTTGGGGAAAAGCCCCAGGTTCTCAAAATGAGCTAATGTATGAACCCAAAAAACACTAATAAAACATTATAGTAGAAACCCTAGAATCAGAACAACAGGACCCATAAAAATCGATCCAAACTTTTTTCAACAATCCTAAATCCACCCATTGGCGCCAACTAAACATGTGTTTTCCCCACACACAAAAAATAGAGTACACCACAAAAAACTGAGTATTATTTGCATTATCTGCTTGCAAACCGTGTAATGAATGAAATACCCCTTGAATCCTTGACTAAAGATGGGTCCAACAAGAAAAAACTTGGAAAATAAAACAAAACTGAATTGAACCCATGAGAGGAAACCGATCATGAATGTGAAGTAAGAGACTTGAAGAATAAAACCGTTTGATTCAAGTAGTACGCCACGGAAAGAGGGAGAGCGTCGGAGTCGGCGTCGACGGCTGGGCTCGTCGGTCGGAGTGAAGGGAGATGGAGAGGTCGGGCTGGTGGGGTGGGTGTCGGACGGGAGGGAGCTGAAAGGGTGGGTGTCGGACTGGAGGGAATTGGAGAAGCAGAACGTGAAGTGAAGGGGTGTTTGTTTGGGTGTTTTTAGGGGTGGAGTGGATTTAATCTTAGCCATTGAAATAGAGGGCTGAGATGGAGTGTTTGTTTGGGTGTTTTATTTGGGTGTCTACGGAACCGGTCCCATATATATATATATATATAGAGGAATTTTCAAATGAGGGAAAAATGAGGGACTTTCATTTTTCGATCAAATTTTGAAAATCCAAACCATTTAATGTGTGCAGAATGTAATTTTAAGGGTCCCCGCGAGAAATCAGCAAAAAAAAAAAACCGGGAAGGGTGTCATCCGAGCAGTTTTTTTTGAACCGTTCAATGAAAACTGCTCGGATGAAGCCCTTCCCGGTCATTTTTTTTGCTGATTTCTCACGGGGACTCTTAAAATCACGTTCTGATCACTTTGAGCGGCTCGGATCATCGAAATTCAATCGGAAATGAAAGTCCCTCATTTTAAAAAAATGAGGGATCCCTCACCGGAACCTAGTATATATATATATACACACACACGAGCCCTCGCTTTGAGTTTAGGAAATTATTATGGGAAAATTAAAAAAACTCTTTCCCAAACCCATTATATTCTTACCCATGGCTGTTATTGGGGGATTGTAACCAAGAGTTATCATCTATCTGAGGATATATTATAAGTTTGGAGGGAATCCTATCGATAATGGTCGTGCACAACACAATTGTTCCCTAACTCGTGTGTACGTCATCTTACCCGTACGCACTCAGACCACTGTCCTGTGCTTCTTAACACTGAACCGTGCCACCCTTTGTCTAATAAACCTTTTAGGTTTGAGTCAATGTGGTTTAGCGATCCTTCCATTTTTTTTCTCATTGATGATTGTTGGCATAACCCAGCGTCCTCTTTTCTCTCTTACCTGAAGTGTTTTACTAATAGGGTCCATGTTTGGAATAAGGAATGCTTTGGGAACCTGTTTTACCGTAAGAAAAATCTTACTGCCCGTCTTAGAGGTATTCAACTCGCCCTTGAGTCGAAACCCAGTAGTTTCCTCTTGTCTCTTGAGGTAACCCGTTCTGAAGATCTCAATAATATTTTGAAACTTGAGGAGAGTTTTTTGGGCGTTGAAATCTAGGATCAACTGGCTTAATGAGGGGGACAGAAATACTCGTTTTTTTCATCTCTCCACTGTCCATCGTCGTAGTTCTAATCGGATCCATACCTTGAGGGACCAGTCGGGTTTGTGGATTGAGGACCCTAGTTTAATTTGTTGGCCAACCATATTGTCAGCCATTTCCAATCTCTTTTTTACCACTAATCTTATAGCAGACAATCTGGACGTGGGTACGGTTGACACAGGAAATTTTCATTTTCCCATGTTGGAGTCTAGCTGTCACAATGATCTTTAAACCTTGGAAAGCCCCTGGTACTGATGGGCTTCACCTTGCTTTTTTTCAAAAATGTTGGTCGACCGTCATTGATTTGTTGACTTTTGAGGCAATTGGTAGGCTCCATCCTTAAATAAGCTTTGGCTCATTTGGAAAAATCCAATCCAGGATCTTCCTTTTCCGCTCCACATATCCTTTAGCCTACAATGGGAGGATCTGCCATGTGTTGTTGAAGATTTGCCTAAAACTAGAAAATCCCAGGCGTGGGATTACAGTAAATGAGCCTCTTGTGGCTCATGAACAGGGCTCCAAGTTTTGGCTATAAATTGGAATCCTCTGCTTTGGGTTTTGCATCTACCTTGAGTGAGAGACCAGAGAGTGAGGAAGTGTAGAGAGAGTAGAGCAGCGTGAGGCATAGTTTTTAATATCGGCCTGTACGAACCGTATCGGCCGGTTCGTACCAGAATTTGAGGGTTCCGGTTCGGATATAGACCGGTATAACGGGGAGACTGAAAATCACAGGTGAACCGGCCGTATCGGACTGTAATGGATTTTTGTGTACCGGTTCGGAAAAAAACGTTTTAGGAAGAAAAAAAAAGAAAAAAAAAACATTTCAGAATTTTAACAAAATGTGGTGGGCTTAATCGTAGTGCGTGCGTGAGGCTGCGCAAATAACCCGTGAGGCGCACCCGGTTAACTGGTTAACGAATCAATTTTCCAAATTGCCGCTCACCCATTAAAGTGCAAATTCATTTAAAGTAGATAGAAGTTTTGTAACTTGCCAATGTGGGACTAGATAAAAACACCATGTTTTACAAATACACACTAAAATTCCAATAGAAACTAGTTGTGACTAGCGATTATGTAATGCAAAACCTCTATGGTGTGTTTATTTTAATGTCTTCATCTTACTTTTGCTATTTGTGTCAATTATATTGAAACTCATAATGTTGTATTTTTCTCATATTTATAAAATCTTATTGACTTGCGGGTTTTGATAAATTATCGGATATTTCACATGAAGAGAATGGGCTATTACATATCTTAAATTAATTAAAATGTGATAATTTAAGCCAATGTTGGCGGCAAAAGCCGCAAAAATATATATTTTAAGTTTTATACATGTTGATAATTTTTAAAAATTCACGACCGCGACACCCGATTCTCGCGATATATCACCGATACGTCTCGATACCGATATACCGCGACCGATACCGCGACGGCGACCGATACCGCGATTTAAAACTATGGTGTGAGGGCTCCTCCTTTGGAAGGGAGCCGAGATCCTCCTATGAGGCTCTGTCAGAAATAGAATGAGAGAGCATTTGAAAATCAGAGAGAGATTTTTTTTTTTGAACTGCAAAAACAGAGAGAGGTTGAGAGCTACATATGTATGCATTTGTATCAGTTTGTGAGTGAGTGTGAGTTTGAGTGGTTTTGTAATCCTCTTCCTCTTCTATAATAGAAATTCGTCGGCTCACTCCCGTGGACGTATCTAATTTTGGGGAACCACGTAAATATCTTTGTCTATGTGTTTATGTGTGTGTTTGTGTTCTTGGTTTGATCCTTTATTTCTGCAACATGATTCTGTGGTTAAACTTCTTGTTGGGTGGTTTGAGGCTGGCCATATTGATGCTGATTTTAATCGTACTCTTATATGTCTCATTCCCAAAGTCCATCATCCGGAGACGGTTCATCAACTCCAGCCAATTAGTCTGTGCAATACGGTCTTCAAAATTTTCACTAAACTTTTGGTCAGGAGACTTCGACCCTTGCTGGATACGATTATCAACCCGTACCAAGCCAGTTTCATTCCGGGCAGGAAAGGCATGGACCACGTAATGATAGTTCAAGAAGTTGTCCATAGCTTTGGCCGAAAAGAAGGAAAGATCGGTAATATGCTCATTAAGCTTGACCTTGAGAAAGCCTATGACCGTCTTGAGTGGGGTTTTGTAAGAAAAGCTCTACTTTGGTTTAATTTTCCTTGTCTATGGGTGGACCTCATCCTCTCTTGCATTTCTTCTGTGTCCTTGGCGGTTCTTGTTAATGGGAATACCATCGATTTTTTCTTGCCTTCCCATGGGATTCGGCAAGGGGATCGTCTGTCCCCGTATATTTTTATTCTTTGCATGGAGTACTTGTCGGTTTTAATTCATGACAAGGTGCCTTTAACCCACCTGTTTTTCGCGGTTGATTTGATTGTTTTTTGGCCGTGCGGATGTTGAGACTTGTAAAACTATTGCTCGGGTTTGAAGGATTTTTTGTAAGATCTCTGGTCAAAATGTGTACTTTTCCAAATCTTTGGTTTTTTTACTCTAAAATTTTTATCAGGAATTATCTTCTATTCTCAATATTGATGCCACCAGCAGCTTGGGTGCTTACCTGGGTTTCCCAATCCACCACTCACGTCCGAACAAACACACTTTCCAACTTCTTATTGACAAAGTTCGTGCTAAATTGGTGGGATGGAAGAGTCATTGCCTTTCTCTAGTGGGTCGAGGTACTCTTGTTAAAGCCGTCAGATATATTCCAGCTTATATGAGCTGTGCTACTGGTGCTGTACAGACAGCGCGCACAGTGCTCTTTTGGACCCGTCTCGGGTTCAAAAAAGATAATCGGAACCGTTTATGTTGCTCAAAATATTCTTTTTAAGGTTCCTATAAAAAATCAGTTCCATCCAATATCGTGACAGGCGTTTATGAAATGTTCATATTTGCTAAATTGCTAGCCTAAATTTTGAAACGAAATTGGACGTTTTGTAAACACCCTTAATGATATCAGATGGAGCTGATTTTTTACAAAGACCTCAAAAAAAATATTTTGAACAAGATGAGCAACTTCGATTATCTTTTTTGGACCCGAAACGGGCCCAAAAGTGCACTGTGCGCGCTGTCTGTACAGCAAATGCTGTACCAGTAGCATTTCTGAGCTTATATTATGCAATCTAATCTTCTCCCCATTTCCGTTTTAAAACAATTGGATAGGATCAATAGGAATTTTATTTGTGGCTCTACGGAGGAGAAACGGAAAACCCACGCTGTTAAATGGAGTAATGTTTCCAAAGAGAAAAATTTGGGCAGTCTGGGCCTTAGGGGTTCTCACTACTCTAACCTGGTTGCCATGGCTAAGCTGATCAATTGGCGTTTTTTGTGGGAAAAAAAATTCCTTGTGGGCTTGGGTGTTAGGAGGGAAATATTCTAGCCCACTTAGACATCAATACTGTCCCTCCTTCTTGTGGCGTGGTATGTGTAAGGGGTACCCGCTCATGATGACTGGGTCTCGTAAAATCATTTGAAATGGTCGATCCACTCTTTTTTTGGACTGATAACTGGATGGGTCCCGGTCCGTTGAGAAGTATGGTGGTAGGCCCCCTTGACTGTAATGATCTCTTGCTCACAGTCCGTGATGTGTGGGATCATAATCAGTGGGACTTGAACTTGATTTCTTTTCGTTTACCTGCCAAGGTCATCCAACAAATTAGAGGTATCCCTATCTATTGGTTCTGCGAAAATGACGACTTTTTGGTTTGGAACTCCAACTCTGGAATTTTCTGCTCTTCTATAGCTTACCGCCTTGCGTCGAATCCTAAACCACTGACCCATTGTCGGATTGGGCTTGGGTTTGGAGAATAAATGCCCATCCAAGGGTGGTCCATTTTTTCTGGCTTGTTCTTCAAAACCGTTTAGCTACTAAAGATATTCTTCATACTCATCATATTTCCCAGGATATATAGTTTGCTGTCCGGAGTGTCTGAATGCGGCTGAAAACCCCATGCATATCCTTCGTTTGTGCCCTATAGCTCGTTCCTTTTGGCTAGAAGTCGGAGTGTCTCCAAATTTCTTTGATACCAGTTGTAACTTTGTAGAGTGGATTCACTCTCATTGTCATCAGAAACAGTCCCACCCCTCGGGTACGTCATCCATGGAATGTAGTTTTCCCAATTGTTTGTTGGTGTTTATGGGTTAACAAAAATGGCGTTACTTCAACTCTATCAATCATGACAACGCTTCGCTGTTTAATAAGGAGAGTTTCTTCCGAATCTGGGAGTGGGTTTTGTTTTGCCAAAATTCTGCGATGCAGCGTGGTCCAACACAGGTTGTGCACATTGGGTGGTCTCCTCCATCTACGGGGTGTTTTAAATTAAATGTTGACGGGCTCGCAACTCGGATGGTCTCTCGACAGCTGGGGGACTTATTCGGGATGCGAATGGTAAATGGGTGCAAGGCCTTCAACGAATTATTGGATGCGGGTCTGTATTGGGGGCTGAATGCTGGGTGATAGGTGCTGAAAAGCACCCATTTAATCCTTCTAATTTATGCCTTGTTAAGTCCATTTATATTATTATTTGGAGATTAGTGATGCGTTTCTTGTGTTTATAGATACTTGGAGGCTTGACATTTTAATGAGTTAAGGGCCCGATTGGATGCCGTATCCATCGGGTGTATTGCGCAATCCGGGTGTATTGGTTCTTGATTGGACAGTTACTCCACCGTTTGGTATCATTTTTTGCTCTTGTATTCGTTTCCCCCCTTCTTCGTTAAGACAGGCCTCATGGTACTAATTTATAGCCACCTCTGGAGGTAGCCATAACTAATCCAGGGCAATACAGGTGAAATCTTGCCATTTCTGCCCTCCCTAATCCCCCCTCTTCATCACCTCTTTGCACATGCACACAGAATGGAAAAAATGGAAAATAGAGAGAGGAAAAATAATGGCCGGAGTTGTCATTTACAGTTGAGAGAAAGAGAGAAGTACCGAATGTCACCGTTGCCGTTCGAAATTTGGCCGTCGCCGGTGTGGATTTGACCATCCACCGTGTTCAAGTTGCCATCGTCGACTGGATCGTGGGTGGGTTTTGTAGAGAGAGAGGGGTCTGGAACAGAGGTGGGGGGTTTTGTCTGGAACAGAAGAGAGAGAGAGAGAGAGAGAGAGAGAAAGGTGGGTGAGTGGGTTTTTGTAAAACCGTGTAATTGAGAGGTTGAAAACCGTGGGTGAGTTTTTTAAATTATTAAAATAATTAAATTGTTAGTAAGGAGTAAATTATTATTGATTAATTGGGGTAAAGTAATTAATTTTATTAGATTTTGTAATAATATATTTTAATACTGCGTAAGGGCAAAATAGTCATTTGTTAGCTTTTTTCATCATACACTCTTCCTTATACACCCAATTTATCATCCATCCAAACCAGGTATTATTTTATCCCCCTTCTCTAATACATCATCCAAATCATTTATTTTTTAATACACCCTCTATAAATATCACATCAATGTGGGTCATCCCTTTTTAACTAATACCCCTTATTATCTTATCACCCCTTCATAAATAATACACCCAAAACACATACACCATCCAATCGGACCCTAAAGTGCAAACTTTAACAAGTTTAGAGACCAACTTGAAGCATGTTCCAAAGTCTAAGGACCTAGGGTGTAATAACTCTAGTATTAAGTCATGTTCTGGTCTGACAAAGAAAAAAAGCTTCGACGGTAATTGACGAAAAGTCTTTTAAAGGAAAAAGGGTTTTTCAGAAGCACGGGGTCTACGGCAGAGGGGATTTTGTCGAAGAACAGAGAACAGAGAACAGGGCTACGCATAAACGGGGCTCCAACTTTCATGGCCGGCTAACTCCATCGTCTAGGGGGAAGATGAAACTTCGCACCAAGTAACTCTATTTTATGTATGGGTTTTAGGTTTATTATTCGGATCGATTGTATAATTAAGAACCCTTTCTGTTTCAATTGAATGGAATGATTTTGATGGTTTTAATCTTTTGAGTATTTGTATGCATGCTTTCAAATACAAGTTATACAATAGTTTTCATTGATTGTGGTTGGAGTTCTGAGATAGATTATACTCGTAAGACGGGTCATGCCGTTAGATGGTCAGACCGTACTTCTGAGACGGTCCGTGCTATGGGATAATTTATACCTTTTAACAACTTAATTATTTTTCTAGACGATTATTGTTAGGATTTGCAAGCCCTAATAATAATCCTTTCTGATTCGAATAATTAATCTCGTTTATGCATGTTGGAGTTACGCGGTCGAGGTGGATTCGAACCCTAGATTTTTCTCTCCAATCTTTGCAAACTTTCTATTTAATTATTTCTCTTAGTTTAATAAATTCTCCAAATTCAAACAACCAAACTTCTTTTGCCCAAATTAATCTAAAAATTAATCGAATTTGTCGTAACTCAGCCATACTGTCTTCGTCGGAACGATACTCGGTCTTGACCACTATTCTACGGAGTAGTAGTTAATTCCAAGATTTTATAAATTTATATTTGACACGGAACGACGCGGTCAAATTTTGGCGCCGTTGCCGGGGACAGTTTGCACGGTTGCGTTAATTTAATTAGTTTTTAGTTTAGTTCATTGGTATTTATTTTTATTTTTGTTTGTTAGTTTTGGTAGTCTTAGCTACAGGTTACAAGGCGACAAAACGGGCAAACATCACTGTGAAGAAGTGGTGCTGTGATATAAAGCGATTTCGTTGACCCACTGTGAGTTTGTTCTTATATTTGGCAAATTAGTGTCTGTGTCTGGAGTACCCCATTTTTACAATCAAGGGGTATTGAACTTGCATGCTTGGTCGTCGGTCACAGGAACCTGAACTCGTACCTCTTAATTTTGACTTGGAAAAGAGACGTAGGGGTAATAGAAAGACCGACTTAGTCACAATGGCAGATGATGATCCTAATAGAGAGAGGAGGATTGTGATACGTAACCCCCTCCCTCTCAACTCACACTTTGCCCCCACGGCTTACACTACACCATCATTTGTACGATTACCCGCCATCACGGCTAACAACTATGAGATTAAGCCTGGTACACTTCAAATGCTCCCTAAGTTTCAAGGGCAAGCTCAAGAGGATCCATATCAACACATCACTGAATTTGAAGCCCTCAGTTCCACGCTTTTAATTCATAATTTTCCGATGGATGCATTGAGATTGATTTTGTTTCAATTCACTTTAATGGGGAACGCCAAACATTGGCTTAGTACTTTGCCAACTAATTCTATAACATCTTGGGCACAAATGAGTGCAACATTCCTTAAGAAATTCTTCCCCATAGGAAAAACACTCAGACTTCGGCAAGAGATTATCACTTTCCAACAAGCTGAGAATGAACAGTTCTATAAGGCTTGGGAGAGATATAGAGATCTCATTCGTAAGTGTCCGCACCATGACATACCTAAGTGGCAATTAGTACAAAGTTTTTATTCTGGGCTACTTCTACCACATCGTGTGATGGTTGATGCCTTATGTGGAGGCTCTGTGATGGTTAAAAGTGAAGATGAAGCCTGGCAATTGTTTGAAACTATGAGCGAAGGGCCCCTACAAAATGTTTCTTTTGAGAGGAGAGGTAAGTCAGTCACTACTTGTAACGACCCTGATTTTTGGTAAATAAAAATTTTGTTAAATATTTAAATTTCATTTTAATTACTTGGATTTGCCACTAAAAATTTCTTTTAAATTTTTATAATCCGTCATAATTAAATTTGAGACTTATAAAATTATATCTTTCACGCTGTGCAATCTAGTCATTTTCTAAAAACAAGTATGCTTATAAAAGCACTTGTATATTTTTCTAACGAGTTAGATAAAATCTTTAAATTATATTTCTTGGCTAGAAATCCTACTTAGCAAATATAATTAGTTCCAACCAATTAGTTAGAAAACCCTAATTACCGTTTCAATCTAGTTACAATACCCTAAACTTAGATGGGCCTTTTTGACCATTTTTGGGCCTTCTGAACCCCTCCCAATCCTACTTAAACATGGTGGGCCTTATGAACCTTCCTAGAAACCTAGTTAAACCTTCTGAACCCATGTATATATCCATTGGATAATAGAAACTAGGAAAACTATGGTCCATTGGATAATACCCATCATTGTACTTTTGACTTGTCATGTCATGAATAGTGTGACATGATTACATATCCAATGGATAATAAAACCTAGGGAAGTTAGTGACTATTAGTTAAAACCATAACATCATAATACCTTTGACTTGTCATGTTATGAATAGTATGACATGATTGCTTGTCCATTGGGTAATAGAAAGTAGGGAAATTATTACCCATTAGTTCATGGGGTAATCAGAAGTATGTGTATCCCTGTACTTATCCAACCCATATGCCAGTGTACTTTTCCCAACTTATAGGACAGTATGCTTCTCCAAATCTATGTGTTGTCTTATCTAGAATAATCTTGACATCACCATCACCTTTTACCCTTTGGTTAATAATTGCTAGGGAAATTTGTATCCCTTGGGTAATAGAAGTTAGTCTTGCCAATAAAAGCCTAGATTGGACCAGACAAGTCATATAGGAATCTTGGACCATGGGAAACCCTTATTTTGCTTCCAAATGAAGTAAGCCTAAGCCTAGTCACATCAGCCTTACTTACCATCAATATCCCTTGGATAATAATTGTTAGGAGAATTTTTACCCCTTGGATCATGGAGGTTAGACTTGTCAAGGTGTACATAAACTTGACAAGACTAGTCATACCATAGGAGTAATCATTTTTATTCCCATGTTTAGTCATTTCAAGCCATAATTTTCACCAATGATCTTTTACCCATTGGTCCATCAATGTTAGGAAAAATATTATCCATTGGACAATAGATTCCCATGACTAGTTATTTCAAAATCATTACCATTATTCTTTGTCCATTGGTCCATAAATGTTAGGAAAAATATTATCTATTGGACAATAGATTCCCATGACTAGTCATTTCAAAATCATTACCATTATTCTTTGTCCATTGGTCCATAAATGTTAGGAAAAATATTATCCCTTGCACAATAGATTCCCATGACTAGTCATTTCAAAATCATTACCATTATTCTTCGTCCATTGGTCCATAAATGTTAGAAAAAATATTATCCATTGGACAATAGATTCCCATGACTAGTCATTTCAAAATCATTACCATTATTCTTTGTCCATTGGTCCATAAATGTTAGGAAAAATATTATCTCTTGGACAATAGATTTCCATAACTAGTCATTTCAAAATCATTACCATTATTCTTTGTCCATTGGTCCATAAATGTTAAGAAAAATATTATCCATTGGACAATAGATACCCATGACTAGTCATTTCAAAATCATTACCATTATTTTTTGTCCATTGGTCCATAAATATTAGGAAAAATATTATCCCTTGGACAATAGATTCCTATGACTAGACATTTCATAATTATTACCCAATATTCTTTGTCCATTGGATTTTTGAAAGATAGAATTTATCGTTGTTTAGAAGTATTTGTATTTTGATCTTTAAAGATGATTATGAGTATGCATATATGAATTGCTTGTATCACTTGTTGGGTGATAAAGCATAAGTGATTTCACTCCAAAGGCGTCCGTCCATGTGACGTTGTGCTTTGAATAAGCATAAGTGATACACTCCAAAGGCGTCCGTACATGTTGTAGGTGGAGAAATTCTACCAGTGCTTTAGAAAGTGTTGGATCGTTACGGCTTATTCGTGTCTCTTCGCCGGAACCCTAAATCTGCCGTCAGAAACCTAATCTGCAAAACAGACAGGGAGTGAATGCACCTTTGCCTCTCGTGGCAAAGGCCTTCCGATGCCAAAGTTAGTATCACGTACTAGCAATTGAACCCTAATTATCTGTAGGAAAGCAATATGAATGCAGTGTATTGCGTACCTCTTTTCTATGAGTTTACCTCATATTTATAGATTCATAGGTGCTTGCTGTCCAAGTATCCGTATTGCCCTAGGTTTCCTACCTCGTATAGGAAACCCAGGATATCTTGGATTCTCGTTCCCTTATCAGTTTATTACCTTAGTCCTTTTAGGACTCTTTTCCTTAATGAGCCGAACATCCCATTCCTGTTGGGTATCTTTTACAGATCCTACATTCTCGGGATCTCATTCCTTTAACGGATTACTACTGCTTTTCTGGACTCTTCCAGAATGTTCTCTTTACTTCAACATCTAATAGGACTTCTTTCCTTGTTCGGCCGTCTCATGGCCGAACAAAGGGACTGGGCCAGTTACCTCACATGTAACTGGTCCTTCGATAATCTGAACCACTCCTTTCTTTAGGGGGTTCTCCTCCTGTTCGGCTCTCTCATAGCCGAACAAGGTACTTTGAACAGTGGCTTCACGTGTCACCGGTCAATCGTGTTGACCTTTCATAAGCTCCATGCTCGGGTGCTTCTTGGGCCTGCTCGGGAATACCTCCCTACAATTGCTCCCCAGCTTCACTTGTTATCTTTTATTCAGATGATGTGTGAAGCTTCTCTTCCGAGCAAATTCATTCTGTTCCTGCACTTTATATATTGGAGCAACTTATCATCATTTTACCATGACGAAAATACCTTCTAGGCCTTTTCAAGCTTTCAGCCCTAACCTTTACACGTGTCAGCGTTTATTTTGTTCACATTTAATGCGGACAGGCGCGTTTTGGGGAACAGAACACTCAAACGCCGTCTGGGGTGACGTTTCACTTACGCCACCCTACCTGTAGGGTATTTTTGGGTTTTCGTCCCATATTTCAAAACACCCCAATCTCTCTCTTAGACTCCCTCTGCAGAAGAAAAAACACTGTTCAAGTTTTTCCCCGCCATTGAAGCTCTGTTCATCGTCTCAAGACCTCCTCTTTTAGGGATTCCATCGACTATTCTCGTAAGTCATCATTTCTTCTTCTTACAACTCCATTTCTCTAGTGGATTGCTTTCAATCACAGTTTAGGGTTTCATTGTCCCCATTTCTCTGCACTTCATAGAATCCCAAGATCCTATCTGGTAATGGGTAAATTTCGAAGGCACTGTAATACTCCTCAAGCCATGGCTAGTTTCAGATCTCGATATGGGATTCCTGACGATGTAGCCACTGTATTGGCTCCTGAGGATGCCCTTCGTGAGAGTTTTGATTTCGACACTCTTCACATTCCTGTAGTAGCCATTGTTGAGGGCGGGGTTAGATTCCCCTTGGCTCCTCTGCTTCGCCAAGTTTTGGCGTACTATAGACTTTCCCCAATGCAAGTCTCTGCTAACTTCTTCCGAGTAGTTATGGGTATCAATACCCTAAATCAGATGTTAGGGACCTCTTTAGGTTTATACGACATTCATCACCTTTACAGTATCTCTAGAACCGGGGATGCCCTCACATATTACTTAAAGAGTAGGAATTCTAGGAAGAAACTTGTCCTTGAACTCCCTGATTCTGCTCGAGGGGATGATGACGACTTCCTGATTGTCACGGGCAACTTCGAACCCAGGGATGAGGACGGCCAAGTGATTGGTTTCCATGCTCCTCGTGTATTCGGGAGCCCACGTTAGTGCTTTCCCCTAATTTCATTTTTTTTGTTTGTCCTCTTTCATAGGAAAAGCTTTTTCATGCTTTCTAATTATTTGTGCTTTGCTCGGTTGCAGCTTCAAACATTAACCGGGGTTATAATATCATAACCCCTCAAGTGCACGTAGCTGATATCAAGCGAGCACTTGCTTTTAACGGCGAAGGGACTCACCTTGCTGGCCGAGCAAGAGCGGCTCAGGTTCTGCTGAGTTACAAAGCATCATACGGGGGGTTTATTGATCGGCGTACCCGAGCAGCGGACAACCTTGCAGCGGCTGGTCCTTCAAGATCTGTTCCCGAACAAGGAGAAAGGCGTTCTCAGACACCTTCAATCTCCGACGAACCTATTCCCCTTGCCGAAGAAGCCTCCAGTCCCACATCAAGTTCTTCTTCCAGTGGTTATACCCCTTCACCTCCAGCAATGAACCAGCCAATTGATTTAGGGAGTCTTCTCACCATACCTGGTCGAGGTCGCGGCGCTGCTCGGGGCCAAGGTGGCCAAGGTCGTGGCCGCCGCATTCAGACTCAGACTGATGCTCCTCCTGGCTTTTCCCCAGAAGAAATCGAGGCCATCCACAGAGAGAAACGTCAACGGGTGGAACAGCCTCAAGAAAGACCCCCACCTTCCTCCTCGTCTCCTGCTCCAATATGGGCTCCCTCCTTCTCTCATGGGAACCGAGCTATCACTGCTCGGGACACTGTCGAGACTGAAGGGACTGCCCTTGCATTGTCCCAGGCCTTTTTGTTGCCTGGTGACATGCAAAAAGAAGTTGCAATGTCTCCAGACAATCTTCTCAGTTCCTTCATGTCCCACAACGCCAAGGTAAAATTTCTTTTTATGATCATAGTGTATACAGAATTTAACAATTATGTTTATCACAACTGTTTTGAATGTTTCCAGGTGATGCAAAAAATGGTGGCCATGGCTCAAAAACTCAGCCAATCAGAGCCCCAACGAGCAAAACTTGTCAGTGAAAACTCCAAGCTCCAACGTACCATCATCAGGCTTGAGAGAGAAAGGAACCAGGCTCTGGGGGTTGCAGATGGCCTAAAAGGACAATTGAAGGGGACTGAGGACAGTCTTGCCCAGACTTTGAAGGAGCTCGAGACGTCCCAGAATGAAGCCAAGGCTGCCTTTGAGAAGGGATATAACGAAGGAATCAAAGTTGCCACAGAGAGCTACATAAACCAGATGCCTGGAATTCAGGATCAAGTTTAGGTGGCATCTTGGAGAGCCTGCCTTGAAAAAGCAGAGATTCCTGAGTCATCTCCGCTTTGGACCAACATTGAGCTTCCAAGCGCAACAGCTGATGATCAGGAGGAGATTGTTGAAGAGGGAGATGAAGATCAAGGTGTGCAGATAGCGGAGCCACCTGTTACCGAAGTGGAACCTCAGAATGATGTGACCAACCCTGGCCAAAAGGAAGCCAGTGGTGGTCAACTTGAAGATGAGAATCCTACTGCAGCTGAAGCTCCTTCAACTGTTCCTACAACCGTTCAAGACTTGACAGAAGATGAATGAATATGTCTGTGTATGTTGACAAAATATTTGGCTTTCCGTTTGTGGGCCTGGCCAATGTGTTTGAAAAACTCTAATAGTATTTCGTACTTGTCTTTAAGTGTCTCGTACTTATGAATTTAATGCATATATTTGAATGCTTCTAAGTCTGTGCATATTCTTTGTATGATTTGAACAGTTTTGTGCATATTCTCGTATGCTTATGCATGTATTCGTATGCTTTGCATAGTCTCTTGAGTTTAAGTTTCACGTACTTTAAACTTTTAAGTTTCACGTACTTAAATGTTTGAAATTTACACAAGTGTTTCGAACTTGTGTTAAGTTTCAAAATTTACACAAGTATTTCGAACTTGTGTTCAAGTGTCACGTACTTTAAATGGATGTCATATACCCTGCTCCCCAATACGAATGAGGGAATTTAACTTCGTAATTCGTATTTAAAACAAATACCAGAAACAACAACAGTTATAAAAAAGGCAACTTTATTCATAAGCTATAGAACTCAAGAGGGCGTTATTCGTACCCCTTGCAGCTAAAATAACAGAACTAGAACACAAGAGAGTTTTATTCGTAACTCTCACACAATCACGATGTGTACAAAGAAAAAGTATTTTTCATATAAAAAACTTCCTCAAATTATGGACATTCCAAGGTCGTGGCACCGGGTTCCCATCCAGGTCTGCCAATCGATAAGCCCCAATGCCCACAATCTCAGTAACTCGATATGGGCCTTCCCAATTGGCCCCCAACTTTCCTTCATTAGCCACTTTAGTGTTGCCGAGCACCTTTCGTAGCACAAGGTCCCCAACACTAAATTCCCGTGGATGCACATGTTTGTTGTAGCCTTTGATTAGCTGCTCTTGGTACGAGGCCAAGTGCACTAGGGCCCGTTCTCGTCTCTCCTCGGCAAGATCTAATTCAATCTCCAAAGCTCGATCGTTGCCTCCACTTTCAATTAAATTGGTCCTGTTGGTCGGCAGACCTATCTCCAATGGAATTACAGCCTCTATTCCGTACGCCAAAGAATAGTGGGTCTTTCCCGTAGACCTCCTAGGTGTTGTACGGTATGCCCATAGAACCAATGGCAACTCATCAGGCCATTTCCCCTTTGCTTTATCCAAACGTTTCTTAATCCCATCAAGAATGGTTTTGTTAGAAGCCTCTGCTTGGCCATTACTTTGAGGGTAGGCCGGAGTTGAATAGTAATTTCTTATCCCATACTGGGCACAGAAAGTTTTGAACTTTTTCTGAAATTGAGACCCATTGTCTGTAATCAATGAGTACGGGACTCCAAAACGGGTAATGATGCTCTTCCACACGAACCTCTCTATCATAGGTTCGGTGATTTTAGCCAATGGCTCTGCCTCAATCCATTTGGTAAAATAATCTGTCGCAACTAGCAGAAATTTTCGATTTCCAGTTGTCTTGTGCAATGGACCCACAATATCCATTCCCCACTGAGCGAATGGCCAGGGACTTGTCAAAGGCACCAAGTCTTCTGCTGGTGTTCGAATCATTGGTGAAAACTTCTGACACTTTTCACAAATCTTGACGTACACCTTAGCATCTTTTGCATGTACGGCCACCAATATCCTTGAGTAATTGCTCGGTGGGCTATGGACCTGCCCCCAGCATGGCTCCCACAGGTTCCCTCATGAATTTCGTGGAGGAATTTTTGCACCATTTCAGGGTGCACACAAAGCAAATAGGGCCCTGTAAAAGACTTCCTGTATAATTTCCCTTCAGGAGATAACCAGAACCGAGTAGATTTGGTCCTTATTTTATGAGCCTCCTTTTTGTCTGAAGGGAGTTTTTCATCTCGTAAGAACTCAATAATTGGATCCATCCAACTTGGTCCCTGGTTCACGTCCAAGACCATCTCCACGCTTCTTCCAATGCTTGGCTCGGTTAGATATTCTACGGCTATCTTTCTTTTGAACTCGGTTGGTACAGCTGCAGCCAACCAAGCTAGTGAATCTGCATGTGCATTCTTTCCAGAACTTATCTGCTCAATATACACTCTTTCAAAAGTATCGAGCAGATCTCTGGTTGCCTGTACATAGGCTGCCATCTTCTCACTCCGTGTTTCATATTGCCCGGACAACTGATGAACCACAAGCTGTGAGTCACAATATACCCTTACATGTTCGGCTCTTAGGGTTTTTGCACTTCTCAAACCAGCTAAAAGTGCCTCGTATTCCGCCACGTTGTTGGATGCACTGAACCCAAGCCGAACTGATAGCTCCAACATTGATCCTTCAGGGGGAAAAAGAACTACCCCTATACCTGATCCGGTATTGCAAGCGGACCCATCAACAAACAGCTTCCATTCCAAGGGATCTTGTTCGGCTAATTCCTGTTTCTTCGTTACAGGAGACCTTGCTTCACACTCCTTTCTCATAGGAGGCAAAGGTGCAACCGCAGGTGAGAATTCTGCCACAAAATCTGCCAATACCTGGCCTTTGATTGCTGTGCGCGGCTGATAATCAATGTCGTATTGGCTCAATTCAACGGACCAAGTCGAGATCCTTCCTGAGAAGTCTGCCTTTCGGAGCAGTGATTTTAATGGGAACTCAGTATAAACCACCACTCTATGGCTCTGAAAATAATGTGGCAATTTTCTAGTTGCTGTCCTTAGTGCTAGGATCAATTTCTCGAGGGGCAAATATCTTGTTTCTGCATCTAACAATGTCTTGCTCACATAGTAAACAGGGATTTGTTCGGATCCCCTATTTCTCAGAAGGACTGCACTCACAGCATGCTCAGAAACAGCTAAGTACAAAATTAAGGACTCACCTGGTTCCGGAGTTGAGAGAAGGGGAGGAGAGGCCAAATATCCCTTTAAATCTTGGAAGGCTTGTTCACATTCTGCTCCCCATTCGAATGCTTCCCTATTCTTTAACAACTGAAAGAAAGGTCTGCACTTGTCACTTGACCGGCTAATAAATCGATTGAGAGCTGCTGCCATCCCGGTCAACCGCTGGACTTCCTTCGTTGTTCGGGGACTCTGTAGATTCTGCAAGGCTTTGATTTGGTCGGGATTCGCCTCTATCCCCCTCAACATTACAAGATGACCCAGAAACTTTCCAGAACCGACCCCAAACGCACATTTCGAGGCGTTGAGTTTTAATTTATATTTCCTTAGAATCTCAAAAACCTCCCTCAAATCTGCAATATGGCCTTGCCCAGCTTTACTTTTTACCACCATGTCATCTATGTAAACCTCCATAGTTTTGCCGAGCAACTTTCTGAACATGATGGTTGCCAATCTCTGATACGTTGCCCCTGCATTTTTCAACCCAAAAGGCATGACATTATAACAGTACAACCCTCGTGGTGTAATAAAAGACGTCTTCTCCTGATCTGGCTCAAACATTGCAATCTGATGATATCCTCGATATGCATCGAGAAAACTCATCCGCCCATATCCAGCTGTTGCATCAACCAACTGGTCAATCCTTGGAAGAGGAAAACTATCCTTTGGGCACGCCTTGTTTAAATCTGTGAAGTCAACACATACACGCCATTTTCCGTTCTTTTTCTTGACGACGATAGTATTTGATAGCCATTCTGGATAATAAACTTCTCTTATTGCCTTGGCCTCCAACAAATGATCCACTTCTTCAATTACAGCGTCAACGTGCTGTACGGCTGCCCTTCGTTTCTTTTGAATGACCGGTTTATGTTGTGGATCTATATTCAAATGATGGCAAATAACATCCGCACTTACACCAGGCATCTCCTCTGGTGTCCAAGCAAATACATCGACATAAGTTTTCAAGAAACTTATCAGTTCACTCTCTTCCTCTTCTGGCAGTGACTCCCCGGATAGGAAATACCTATCTGGATCAGTCTCGTTGATCAGTGTTTTCCTTAAATCCTCAACTACCCTTTCTGTTGGGTCTTTTCCAATATCCTCAATGGTCGGTAGATCCGGAGTTTCCACAGTATTAACATGGTGGGCAGCATGGACTCTTTTGATGATGGATACCAAACATTGTTGAGCTATCTTTTGGTTACCTTTGATGTGCTCAATCCCATTAGACCCTGGGAACTTCACCATCTAATGGAAGGTTGAAGAGACTGCCCTCATCTTGTGCAACCATGTCCTCCCTATAATCACGTTATAGGAAGACGGTACATCCACCACTAAGAAGTCGGTTCGTAGCACCACTGTCCCAGCCCGAACAGGCAGAGTTACCTTGCCTAAGGGCCAAACTGCTCCTGCTCCAAATCCTACCAATGGAGTTACTGATTGCACCAAATCTTCTTGCGTGAGCCCCAGTTTCTTGAATGCATCATAGTACAGCACTTCGGTGCAACTCCCTGAATCCACCAGGATTCTTTCCATATCATATTCCCCAACTCGTAGGGTTATGACCAAAGCATCATTGTGAGGTATCTGGACTCCTCCCAGATCTTCATCCGTAAAAACTATGCTCTCGTTGAGTGTCTCTTCGTTGCGCCCTCTTTTCTTTCCCAACTGCATTACGTGTTGGTCATGTTTCACTTGTCTCTGAAGCAATCTCACCTCATTTCTCGTATAAGGTTCGGCTAATCCGTGTATCATATGGATTACCCCCTTTGGATTCTGTTCGTAATCCAACTCCATTGCCTTGTCTTTATCCTTTGGATCTTCTTGGATAAATTCTTTGAGATAGCCTCGCGAGACCAAATCATCAAGGTGTCGTTTAAACATCTCACAATCCTCCGTCATATGGCCCCAATCTTTATGGTAACTGCAGTGCTGATTCGTAGCACGTTTTGCGTCCTTATTCCCACCAAGAGTTGGGGGCCATTTAAAATATGGCTGATTCTTTATTCGATAAAGAATCCTGTAAATGGGCTCTTTCCATACCGTGTTTATTGAAAAGAATGACTTGGGATCCGGGGCTTGTTTTTCCTTGTACTGCTCCTTCTTCGCCTGCCCATAATCTTTTCTTTCACGATAAGTTTTGGGCTCTGGCTTGTCAGCTTTCTTTATAGGCCCCTTTACTTGCTCGGCGGCCAACTTTCCATCCTCTCGTAGGATGTCATCCTCGTTCCTGGCATGCTGCTCAATTCTCTCCATTAATTTTGCCAATGTCTGCACGGGACTCATGTTTAGAGACTTACGCAGTTCCCCCCGAACAGGTAAGCCTGTTTTAAACGTAGCTATTGCGTATTCTTCACTACATCCTTCAATCTCGTTGAAGGTTTCCCAGTACTTTTTTGCATAAGTCCTGATCGGCTCGTCCTCTCCTTGCTTCATAAAAATAAGACTCTCAAAGGTTTTGGGAGCTTTCCTGCTTGTCAAGAACCGTGCAGTGAACTCCTCGGCCAACTGCACCCATGTTCGGATAGATCGTGAGCCCAATTTATGGAACCATGACAAAGCAACCTTCCCTAAACTTGACGGGAACATCTTGCACATGATTGCATCATCCCCTTCATGCATAAACATTGCCTGCTGGTAATGCTGTATATGGGCCACGGGATCAGCATCTGTCTCGTAGAGAATGAATGTTCCGTGCTTTACCCTGGTCGGCAATCTAGCCTCCTGTAACTTTTTTGAAAAAGGGGAGGATGCTATATTCTGAAGTGCTTTCCGTGCTGCTTCCCGTGCAGTCATGGCTTCATCCTTTGGTCCTTTCTTGGACCGAATTTGTTCCCAATCGGAATCAGGTCTCTCGTACCTGTCCCTATGATGTTTTCTACTCCCTTCCTCCTCGGGGGTAGAGCTTCGACCTCTGCTTCTCCTCTTTCTTGGAGATACCCTCCTTCGCTCGGGTGTTCGGATATTGCTCCTCCCTTTTCGTGGAGAAGTTTTATGTCGCCTCGGAGTCAAACTTCTGCTTCTGCTCCTTCTTCTTCGTGAAGGAGCCTTTTGGTACTGTACCAAAGCGTATTCACTTCCTCTTGAATTTCTTCGAGATAGTCCAGAGTCCTCCGGATGTTCTCTGATTCTCTCTAGTTCTCTGATTTCATGTTCTCGTTTTTTGATCAAACGAGCATACTCCTCAATTTCTTGTCTTTTCTTATCCAGAACGTCTTCGCTACGGTATACACTTCTGGAGTGTGCAATCGATTCATCCCCTCGATGGGATTTAGTCCTTCTCGTGGACTTTGATGCTGTCTCTCCATCTCTATTTCTGGAGTTGTCGTGGATAGTAGGGGGGTGGCCCTTACTTGTGGTCCTCTTGTGTCCTCCTTCGGGCTTTCTCGGAGCCCCGGGTGGAGACTTATCCCCTCCTCCAATTAACACATCTTTTGGGTCGTGTGGCATTGCTGGATCTACTTCCACCATGGTCGTATTTCAAAGGGAACTCTTTCGTTTCCCACAGACGGCGCCAATTGTAGGTGGAGAAATTCTACCAGTGCTTTAGAAAGTGTTGGATCGTTACGGCTTATTCGTGCCTCTTCGCCGGAACCCTAAATCTGCCGTCAGAAACCTAATCTGCAAAACAGACAGGGAGTGAATGCACCTTTGCCTCTCGTGGCAAAGGCCCTCCGATGCCAAAGTTAGTATCACGTACTAGCAATTGAACCCTAATTATCTGTAGGAAAGCAATATAAATGCAGTGTATTGCGTACCTCTTTTCTATGAGTTTACCTCATATTTATAGATTCATAGGTGCTTGCTGTCCAAGTATCCGTATTGCCCTAGGTTTCCTACCTCGTATAGGAAACCCAGGATATCTTGGATTCTCGTTCCCTTATCAGTTCATTACCTTAGTCCTTTTAGGACTCTTTTCCTTAATGAGCCGAACATCCCATTCCTGTTGGGTATCTTTTACAGATCCTACATTCTCGGGATCTCATTCCTTTAACGGATTACTACTGCTTCTGGACTCTTCCAGAATGTTCTCTTTACTTCAACATCTAATAGGACTTCTTTCCTTGTTCGGCCGTCTCATGGCCGAACAAAGGGACTGGGCCAGTTACCTCACATGTAACTGGTCCTTTGATAATCTGAACCACTCCTTTCTTTAGGGGGTTCTCCTCCTGTTCGGCTCTCTCATAGCCGAACAAGGTACTTTGAACAGTGGCTTCACGTGTCACCGGTCAATCGTGTTGACCTTTCATAAGCTCCATGCTCGGGTGCTTCTTGGGCCTGCTCGGGAATACCTCCCTACACATGTGGCGTTATGCTTTAAATGGTATTTGAGCATGGTATGTAGTATAGAGTTGGATGATCTTATTAGAATGTTTCATGCTTATTTTTGTCCTACCGCGGAGTCTTTGCATGTAACGAGACACGAGAATCGAGAAAGTAGAAACCTGACACCTAGGGTGTGATTAATGAAAGGAAATATTTTTCGAGGAAGGAAATATTTTGAAACTGCATAATGACCGGTTTTGGGTGGCATTATGTGTGTGTGTGTGTGTGTGTGCGCGTGTGTAAAGAAAGATTTGCGAAAAACCCAATGAGAACCCGGGGCGGCGGAATCATTGTGGGGATACTCAGAAACCCGGAGCAGCGGAACCGAGGGATGAATTTTCGAAAATCCAAATGGGAACCCGGAGCGGCGGAACCATTGTGGGATACTCGGGAACCCAGAGCGGCGGAACCGAGGGTTTTGAATTGTGCGCGTTCCCATGGGAACCCGGAGCGGCGGAACTATGGTGAGGAATGGCTTGGTTATCCGCGGTACGGAGCCAATGTAATTGTGTGCCAATGGAAACCCGGTGCGGCGGAACCATTGTGAGGATACTCGGAAACCCGGAACGGCGGAACCGAGGTTGAGTGTGTTAAAAAAATAGATTTTTGAAAATGTTGATTTGGTTATGAAAAGTGAAAAATGGTGACACGGTCTACGACGAGTCGCGTAGGAGAAACACAGAAAAACATGGACACCAACGATACTTGAATAGTGAATATGGATGTGCTATCGTTAATCGTTTTTGTTAAACCTGCTTGTACTCTGTTGATTTTATGATCTATTATTTGTAAGTTAAGAGTTAGTGGGTTTGGATATTCTATTGAGCTTTTGTAAGCTCACGGTGTTACCTTTGGTGACTCTGACATATTATATTGGTGGCGACGCCGGTATAATGTGTCAGACTCTGTAAATGAACAGGGTGAGCTGTACACCTTGGAGACCTTTGGAGCCGAAGAGCTGGCTAGGATGGAAGAACAGACGGAGCTGTAGTTAGGAACCCTAGAACCCCCTTCGTTTGTGTAAATAAAGTACTCTTGTGAGAGTTATGATGTAATAAAGAGCCAGACTCTATTTTGAAGTTTTAATAAAATTGTCCCTTTAACGTTCCCAAAATTCGGGGCGTCACACTACTGGCTCTGATAAGCCACGAGGTATGTATGAGATCAAACCATCTCATGACCTCAATTCCAAAGTCGAAATATTGACTGAAAAGGTTGAAAAGCTTCTTTGTATGGGACCGGCCACCTCACAGCCTCCACTTTCTCAGGAGGCATGTTCTTTATGTGCTAGTCCGGCCCATTTCATCACTGACTATCCTGCGGCCCCATAATTCCCTATTTTTATGGAGGAGCAGGTTAATACTGCACAAGAGTACGCTAATGCATGAGGTTTCTCCCAACCAAGTAATGATCCGTATTCTAATACTTACAACGCGGGTTGAGCCAAACATCCTAATTTCTCATGGAGATCGCAAGAGCAGGGTAGTTCCTCTGCCCAGCAGCCTAGGCCTTTTAATACTCCATTTAATCCAGCTGCCTATCGCTCACAAAACCGCCAAGCACCCACCCAAACCATGCGGGATCCATCCTTCGAGGACAAGGTGTTGCAAGCGCTTGACCGTTTGAGTGATACCCAACAACAAGTGCGTTCTAATACCTAGTCCATCTCGCGGCTCGAGACCCAAGTGGGTCAAATAGCTAATTCACTCAATCGTAGGGAAGAAGGTAGGTTGCCCAGTCAGCCTGTCCAACCCCCTAGAGGATAGTTTGTGGTTCATGACCCGTCTCCTGCTGATACTAAGGTAATCATGACTTTACGCAATAAGAGAGAAGTCGAAACCCGACCAGAGAAAACGAAATCGAAGGAGCACTTGGCTCCTTCCGACCCCGATGACTTTGGGGACAAGAGTTCACAGAGTAAGGAGGGAACCCCTCCAGTCACACCTACATCACCCACTTCTATGTCAGCGGGTCATAAGGTGCCACCTTATGTGCCTACAGCCCCGTTTCCATCCTGTTTGAATGCACCATCTCCTTTTCCTAAGAGGGGAGCATCTATGGAGGATACCCTTGAGGTATTCAAGTAAGTGAAAGTTAACATTCCACTCCTAGATGCCATCAAACAATTCCCAACTTATGCAAAATTTCTAAAGGACCTTTGCACTCAAAAGAGGAAAAATCGAACCAATGTGTCCAAAAAGGTCCTTCTTACCGAGCAAGTGAGCTCTGTTTTCAGTCGGACGCTCCCCTTAAGATGCAAGATCCTGGTACCCCGACTGTTGATATAGTCATTGGAAAATATGCCATAGAGCACGCACTTTTAGACTTAGGGGCTAGTGTCAATTTGATTCCGTACTCGGTGTACGAACAATTGGGGCTTGGGGAGTACCTTGCAATTAGCTGATAGATCCATTAAGGTGCCCCGTGGAGTAATTGAGGACGTTCTTGTCAAGGTTAATGATTTTTACTTTCCGGCTGATTTTATAGTCCTTGACACAGAACCGGTGCAAACCCTTAAAAAGCAGACTCCAATTATTCTTGGTCGTCCTTTCTTGGCGACCGCGAATGCTAATATTCATGTTAGGAGTGGAGAGATGGAGGTGACCTTTGGGAACATGACCCTTAAGCTTAATGTTTATAAGGCCGCGAAACACCCTCCAATGGAGGAAGACTGCTTCGCAGTCGATGTCGTGGAGGACTTGGTGGAGGAGGCATTGCCTTATGTTTTGACTGATGACCCATTGGCCGCTTGTCTGGGACACTTTGGGTATGAGAAGTATGATATCGATCAGTCCATTGAGGACGTGAATCTGTTACTTAATAATTCACCTCCAAAGTAGACAACGCAGTTTGAACCTCTTCCCGCACTTTCTGATGAGACCGCCCCTCCGTCTATTGAGGCTCCATCGAAACTTGAGTTGAAGTCACTTCCAGCTAATCTCAAGTATGTGTTTCTAGGTACCAATGACACCCTTCCGGTTATTATTGCGTCTGACCTTTCTGTCACACAGGAGGGTCAATTGGTTGAAATACTTAAGCATTATAAGAGTGCGATAGGGTGGTCTGTGGCAGATTTGAAGGGTATTGATCCCTCCGTGTGCATGCATCGCATCAATTGCGAAGAGAATGCCAAACCATCACGTGAGATGCAACGGAGGTTGAACCCGAATATGAAGGAGGTGGTAATGAAGGAGGTTGTGAAACTCTTGGATATGGGTATCATATACCCCATCGCGAATAGTAAGTGGGTGAGTCCCACTCAGGTGGTGCCCAAGAAGTCGGGCATAACTGTGGTCGAGAATGAGAGAGGTGAGCTTGTCCCGACACGCGTCACCACGCGGTGGCGTGTTTGCATTGACTACCGTAAGCTCAATTCTATGACTAGGAAAGATCACTTCCCATTACCTTTCATTGACCAAATCTTGGAGCGGTTAGCGGGCAAAAGCTATTATTGTTTTCTGGATGGCTATTCCGGATACAATCAAGTGCCCGTCGACCCTGCAGACCAAGAGAAAACTACTTTTACTTGTCCTTTTGGCACTTTCGCTTACCGGCGTATGCCATTTGGTTTGTGCAATGCACCTGCTACTTTTCAACGGTGCATGATGTCTATTTTCTCTGACATGGTGGAGGAGTTTCTCGAGGTCTTTATGGATGACTTTTCGGTTTTTGGGACCTCGTTTGATGATTGTCTCCGTAACTTGAGCAAGGTGCTTGGGCGATGCATTGAGAAAAATTTAGTGCTAACTTGGGAGAAGAGCCATTTTATGGTTCAAGAGGGGATAGCGTTGGGACATGTGGTGTCTACGAGGGGGATTGAGGTCGATAAAGCTAAAGTTGACTTAATTTTGCGACTCCCTCCCCCATCTTCTGTTAAGCAGATTAGATCCTTTTTAGGGCATGCGGGTTTTTACCGCCGCTTTATTCGTGATTTTAGCAAGATTGCTAAACCCTTGTGCGATCTCCTCGCCAAGGATGTGCCATTTGTGTTTGACGAGGCTTGCATGAAGGCCTTTGTCAAATTGAGAGATGCCTTATCCTCCGCACCTATTATGCAGTCACCCGATTGGAAATTACCTTTCAAAATCATGTGCGATGTGTCCGACTATGCAGCTGGCGCTGTCCTTGGCCAACGGGTTGACAAAGTTTCCCATGCGATTTACTATGCAAGTAAAACCCTCTCCGATGCTCAATTGAATTACACTACTATGGAGAAGGAGTTAGTTGCTGTTGTTTTTGCATTAGACAAGTTTAGGTCGTACCTCCCCGGGTCTAAGGTTGTTGTGTATTCTGATCATGCTGCATTGCGTCACTTGCTTTCTAAGAAAGATGCGAAACCTAGGCTCATTAGATGGATTCTGTTGCTACAAGAGTTTGATTTTGAAATTCGGGACAAGAAAGGTTCCGAAAATTCTGTGGCCGACCACTTGTCGAGGATCCTTGTTGACTCCTCATGTGACACTGTGCCTCTCCATGACTCATTCCCCGATGAGCAATTGTTTGAGGTGTAGCAAGTTCGGCCTCCGTGGTGTGCTTTTATTGTTAATTACCTAGCCACTGGTGAGATTCCTTCGCATTGGTCCCATCTAGATAAGGACCGATTCTTTTCTCATGTTGGGCATTATTTGTGGGAGGATCCGATACTTTTTAAGTATTGTGCGGATCAAGTGATTCGGCGCTGTGTCCCCGAGTGTGAGTATCATAGTATTTTGACATTTTGTCATACTCTTGAATGTGGGGGACATTTTAGTGGGAAGAAAACAGCGACAAAAGTGTTGCAGAGTGGCTTCTATTGGCCAACTCTTTTTAAAGATGCCCACAAATTTTGTAGGACGTGTCTTCGGTGCCAACGTGCCGGAAACATATCCCGCCGAGACATGATGCCATTGAACTCCATTCTAGTGGTAGAGTTATTTGATGTGTGGGGCATAGACTTCATGGGACCGTTCCCTAATTCTTTTGGGAATGAGTATATTCTTATGGCGGTAGATTATGTGTCTAAGTGGGTGGAAGCGGTGGCCACGAAAACGAATGATCATAAAGTTGTGCTCGAATTTCTTAAGAGCAATGTTTTTAGTCGGTTTGGCTGTCCGAGAGCGATCATAAGTGATGAGGGAACCCATTTTGTTAATAAGTATTTTGCGGCTCTAGTGCGTAAGTATTCTATCACACACAAGGTGGCGACACCTTACCATCCACAAACTAGTGGCCAAGTTGAGGTTTCAAATAGGGAGATAAAGAAAATTCTTGATAGAATGATTATGACTGATCGCAAAGACTGGTCAACACGACTAGACGATGCGTTGTGGGCTTACCGTACTGCATATAAAACTCCTATTGGCATGTCTCCTTACCGGCTGGTTTTTGGTAAGGCGTGCCACCTACCCGTAGAGTTGGAGCATAAGGCATTGTGGGCTATTAAAAAGTTTAATTTTGATATGGTTATTGCTGGGTCTCATCGTCGTCTCCAATTGAGTGAGCTAGAGGAATTGCGTAATGATGCTTATGAGTGTGCACGCATTTACAAGGATAGGACTAAAGCTTTTCATGATAAACATATTGTCCAAAAATCCTTTGAACCAAATCAAAAAGTGTGGCTTTTTAATTCTTGTTTGCGTCTCTTTCCGGGTAGTTGAGATCAAGATGGGATAAGCCCTTCATAATTCAAAAAGTTTTTCCCCATGGGGCTATTGAAATTAAAGATCCACAGGATGGTAAAGTTTCTAAGGTTAACGATCAACGTTTAAAACCATATGTGGAAGGTATTAATAATGAGGAGGTGATTGAGGAAGTCGACTTAGTTGATCCGGTTTATCCAGATAATTGAGTTTTAAATGAAGTCTAAAAGACTTTAAATTCATAGAGGGTGAGATACCTCTAGTTTTTGCCGTGCTCGAACGGCTTCCAACGGTCTGGTATAGTCACCTTGTCAAAGCTATGTATGTAGTACTTAGGAGGTTAGGTCTGGCGGCAGGCGCGTAGTTAGCAGCGAGAAATCTGTCTGAACCATCCGACTTTAGTGTCCAGCTTGGCAGAGATTGCTTCATAAGCCGAGTGGTGGGTAAGGAATCTGGTAGCCCCAGAGGGAGTGACAGTCTATTAGATGATGGCACCACTTCTTAAGATATCGTTGAATCCTACGCATATTGCTCTTCCAACAAGTAAGGAACCACAGCCTTTGGCAAGGGAGAAAAGTAGTACCCGTATCTTTCACATGAAGAAAGTGGTGGATTTTAATTATTGTTTATGTTTTTATGCAATCTCATGAGTTTTCTTTTCTTTTTGCTTAGTTTTTGTTTTGTCAGTTAGTTTTGTTCTTTATTTTTGTATCTTGTTTTGGTGGAGACTAACACATTGCAGGATGTTTCATTCAACTTGGGGGGCCTCTCGGCCGCCATATCTTTTCTGCTTAGTTCTCCCCTCGAGGTGATATTCTTCCTCCCTCTTTCTTTCCATTGCCTTGTTTCTTTTAGTGCCTTTGCAATCACTGAGGGCAGTGATTAGTTTAAGTTGAGGAGTGGAGAATACTTTGAGTGCTTTCTTTAGTAGTTTGTTTAGAGTCTTCTAAAAAAAATTGAGAAAATTGAAAATTAAAAAAATTGAGAGCCTTTTTGCATGAGATTGTTGTGTGTTGTGCTCACTTGTTGATTACTTGAGTATAAGCATGCTGCTACCATTTCGATATCTCTTTGGCAGAGTAGTTTCAATTTGCTAGACTGCTGGCACTTTTGTTTTAGCATTTTTGCACATTGCACGTCGGGCCTTGATTATTTTTGAGCTGTGATTTGACTATTCTTAAAGGCTATGATTAGTGGAGACTTATACCCTTGTGAGCTTTTGAGCCTTATCTTTTATTGGAGTGGTGTCAATTAAACTCTTTGTTTATCATGGAAAGAAACACATTTATTGTCAATCTCATCATCTTTGATCGCCGAGTGTTGGAACTTGAATGCATAACATTATCTCTTGGTTTTAGTTTGTCACATGGATGTTACACCCCTGGGAGAGGATTACAGGCACTTTCTTGGTATTTGGGTCAGTTCGTTCCTTTGTGTTCACATTTATCCCTTGCAAGCTACATTGAGCCTTACAGATTTAGTCTTTTTTTGGTTAGCTCCACCTTCCATATTGTGTTTGGAGAAATGTGAGAATGTAAAGGTTAATTTTTGGATAGATTGTTGAATTTTGTGAAGTATTGGTGGTGTCCCTTAAAAAAATACATAACAAAATACAAAAAAGAAAAAGAAAAAAAAAGGGCACCGATAAGTTGGGAAAAAGAGGAATGGTTGCTTTGTAATTGAAAAATGTTGAAAGGTTGGAATGAGAGATAAGGTGGAGTTGAATTAATGTTAGCAGGGTACACATTGCATATTTGCCCCGTCTAGTTGAAATACTCTCCTATTCTCTCACACTTGAATCTATTTTTACCCTAGACTTGATACATTATCTCATCCCTAATGCTATGACCTTGAATAAAGTCCTGTTTGATCTTAGAGGTGTTGGGTTGAGGATTGATTGGTGGACAGTTTCAATACTTGGCATTTTGTTCATGAGATTGTGTGTCCACTATATAAAGCGTTTTTTTCGTGTCATAGTGTGCGGAGTACTTTACTTTCTATTTACGTATCCTCCAAACCGCACACTCGAGAGTTCATAATGCACCTTGTTTCGAGTGATTTCATTTGTGAGTGCATGACACGGTGAGAATTGAAGTCGAGGCTCGGTCCAGAGAGAGTGATTGGTTATTGTTCATATGTAATTGAGGCCTGTATTCACACACGCTAAGCTTAAGTGCCACAATTTATTTTTTTTGAATTGTTAGCACTCGGAACTATGTTTGCCTTGCTATATCTTTGTGGTAGCTTTGTGTCCTCTACTTGATATGTCGATGAGTGCATGACAGGTTACCATTCTTTGTATTGAAAGGTTCCTCGTGTTTGTGGGTGTTCACTGCTGATAACCCTCGCACTTTTACGAGACTAAACTCGTCCTACCGGACCACCCGGGGGTTTAAAAGAACTATCCATTTTATTTGTTTTCTTTAGTTGCATTTTATTTTCTTTGCTCGAGGACTAGCAAAATGTAAGTTGGGGAGTGTGATAGGTGCTGAAAAGCACCCATTTAATCCTTCTAATTTATGCCTTGTTAAGTCCATTTATACTATTATTTGGAGATTAGTGATGCGTTTCTTGTGTTTGTAGATACTTGGAGGCTTGACATTTTAATGAGTTAAAGTGCAAACTTTAACAAGTTTAGAGACAACTTGAAGCATGTTCCAAAGTCTAAGGACCTAGGGTGTAATAACTCTAGTATTAAGTCATGTTCTGGCCTGACAAAGAAAAAAAGCTTCGACGGTAATTGACGAAAAGTCTTTTAAAGGAAAAAGGGTTTTTCAGAAGCACGGGGTCTGCGGCAGAGGAGATTTTGTCGAAGAACAGAGAACAGGGCTACGCATAAACAGGGCTCCAGCTTCCATGGCCGGCTAACTCCATCATCTAGGGGGAAGATGAAACTTCGCACCAAGTAACTCTATTTTATGTATGGGTTTTAGGTTTATTATTCGGATCGATTGTATAATTAAGAACCCTTTCCGTTTCAATTGAATGGAATGATTTTGATGGTTTTAATCTTTTGAGTATTTGTATGCATGCTTTCAAATACAAGTTATACAATAGTTTTCATTGATTGTAGTTAGAGTTCTGAGATAGATTATACTCATAAGACGGGCCGTGCCGTTAGATGGCCAGACCGTACTTCTGAGACGGTCCGTGCTATGGGATAATTTATACCTTTTAACAACTCAATTATTTTTCTAGACGATTATTGTTAGGGTTTGCAAGCCCTAATAATAATCCTTTCTCTCCAATCGTTACAAACTTTCTATTTAATTATTAGTCTTAGTTTAATAAATTCTCCAAATTCAAACAACCAAACTTCTTTTGCCCAAATTAATCTAAAAATTAATCGAATTTGTCGTAACTCAGCCATACTATCTCCGTCGGAACGATACTCGGTCTTGACCACTATTCTACGGAGTAGTAGTTAATTCTAAAATTTTATAAATTTATATTTGACACGGAACGACGCGGTCACTGGGCTCTAAGGGATGGTTTGAAGTTGCTGCTAGAGCTCAACTAATTGCTTGGGGCTGAAGTGGCAGTGGATGCTCTGCAAGTTATGTCACTGTTGAATACTAATCCAATTGCTCAGCATCCTCTTAGCTCTATTATTTGTGATTGCAGGCATCTTATGGAGTTATGCCGAGTTCGTGAAGTTTGTCATGTGAGGCATGAAGCAAACAAATGTGTGGATGGGCTAGCAAAGAGGGCCTTTGATTTATGTAATGAAGTTTATGTTTTCTTAATCGAACCTCTTATGTTTATATTGCAACAATTAGCTGATGACGCTGCAGGGGTTAAATACCCTAGAATAATTTATGTTTGATTTTTTATAATATTGTCTGTTCACAAAAAAAGAAATTTGATTTTATACAAGCTTTTGCTACCAACACACATTCAAACAAAGAAGTGTACAAACCACTCTAATTCTATATATATTAACAAGTTTGGTCATGTAATCCTTTCAAACACTCTTGCTCTTAATCCTCGTACTATACTTGCGCTCTCGATCATTGTCATTATGAATTTTATAAGATTAAAATGTGTTTCAAAGACGCTTTTACACTGAATTATGTTAGTTAAAAAATCAATAGTAGAGAGAGTCATATCATTGAATATTAAATAAAGTCCCATGAGACAGACCAAGGAGGAATTATATATTCCCTATGTCCTAAATTATCGGTTCTCTATGAAAAGACGTTTAATTTTGATACCAAAAAATAAAATACTATCGTGTATAATTTTTAAATTTTTTTTTGCACCATATTAAAGATCTCATGCAGTATTTTAATTTAATGTAAAGAAACTTAAAAATGATGCTTATTTTTTGATCTAAAAATTGAACACTTTTGGCAGGGGACGAACAATTGACGAAGGGAATATTTTACTTCATCTGTGCAATATTCATGGGCGGTCTCAAATGGAGGCGGGGGGGGGGGGGGGGGGGGGGGGGGGTCCACTGACCCCACTCAAGTCAAATTTTTTAGAGGGAGTAGTACATCTTTTTGGGTACTCTTGTAAATTTGCCCCATGGAATATCTTGCCCCAATACCTCAACAAAATTACAAAATTTGCCCTTAACCAATTTATTCCATATGTACTAGTGTCTCTTAGACTCTCACTCCTATCGGTTAATCTCTCTCTCAAAATAAATAAAAAATTAAACAATGGAGAACTAAACCCACTAAAGGAAGGTTTTCACTAATTTTTTAGGTTGTGATTGCTTTTATACGAACTCTATTTACTATTTTTGTGAATTTTTTTCTCATAGGCTCTTGTATTGTTGTTGAGTTTTTATATATTTTTTATGTAAGACTAAATTTTTTATATATAACTATGTTAGGGCTTTAAATTCAGGTCAAATTTTGAAGTAAAATTGTATGATTCGTAAACGCCCTTATCGATATCGGATTGAGATGATTTTTTACAGGGGCCCTAAGTAAAATATTTTGAACAAAATGAGCTACTCTGATGATCTTTGTTGCACCCGAGATAGACACAAAATTGATCTGAAGGTTTGCTGTACCCCTAGCATTATTGTGCGAAAAATCGACGAGTCAGTTATAGATGAAATGATATCTAATGAATGGATATCCATTTTGGTAATATAGTAGAAAAAGATATCTCATTTTGGTTATTGTTCTATAGTATTTATTTTTTTCGATTTATTATTCGCGAATAAAAAATTATGTGTTATAGATGCTTGACCCCATTGCCATTATTCCTATTGTAAATCTTAACAATTTAATAGTCATTTTAATAAATTATAAGAAACTGATTTTCACACTCTCCTTATTAAAATCCATTCTCCTATTTGATTAGACCAAAATACTCGATTCGATTTGATTTGGTTTAATAATTTGTATTGAAAGATTTTAATATCATGTTAAAATGTTATGTTTGTTTATCAAATGCTAAAATTATGTGTCTTCTAACAATGAGAAGGTAAATAAATGGTAAAAATAAATCATGCACGCCGGCCGTGTCAAGTTTATTTCTACTCAATATATTTCTCTAGACCCACCCTTTAATTTGTTAATTTGATACAGCTGTGCAATCTTTGTTACACAAACAATATTTATGCCGTACAAAAGTCAAACTAAATTGCTCTGCAATCATTACTGAGAAAATGAGAGATTTTTTTGGGTGCCCTACAGAGCCGCAACATGAAGTTCAGTCATTCTATATTACATATTGACCCGTGGGATCCATACGATTTATTTGGATTTATATCCACACCAATTTGTTGTGGTAGAGGACTTGGAATCCTACATGGTAGTGCCCCTGGGCTTAATGTATTCAGACCAGAAAATTGAATTTAAGGGTTTGCTTGGTTCTAAGGGGAAAAGAAGGGAAGCGCTTCGGTGTCTCTCTCCGTATTGGAGACACCATAACTTTTGTCATAACAAAATCATTATGAGTATAATTAAAATCCATTGCAATCATAACAGAACTCAAACAAAACATAACCAAGGAATAACCCAAAAACCAACCAATGCATAACCAAACTCAACCAAGACATAACAAACAAGTTATGCTTTGTTATGGTTCTATTATGCTTGTAATGGGTTTTGGTTATGCTCATAATGGTTGGGTTATGCCAAAACCCAATACAAGCATAATAAAATCCAAACAAGACATAACCAAGGAATATCCAAAAAAATCAACTAAGGCATAACCAAACCCAACCAATGCATAACAAACAAGTTATGCCTTATTATGGTTCTGTTATGCTTGTAATGAGTTTTGGTTATGCTCATAATGATTTTGTTATGCTAAAAGTTATGATGTCTCTAAAATGAAGGGAGACACCGAAGTAATTCCCGGAAAAGAAAGGAAAAAAAGAGGGGAATGACTTCGGTGTCTCCGGTCATTTTGGGGACACTGTAACTTTTGGCATAACAAAACCATTATGAGCATAACAAAATTCATTACAAGCATAACCAAAACCATTACAAGCATAACCAAAACCATAACAAGGCATAACTTGGTTGGTTATGCCTTGATTGGTTTTTTGTTATGCCTTGTTATGGTTCTATTATGCTTGTAATGATTTTTGTTATGCTTGTAAGGGTTCTGTTATACCAAAAATTACGGTGTCTCCAAAGTGACTGGAGACACGATAGCATCATCCACAAAAAAGAGGGGACAATTAAAATAAATTCTCTCGATCTCCGTGGCTTAGTTTGGAAAGAAATTGGGAATAAAATAGGAAAACAAAAAAACAAAATTTTGAATCCATTAACTTCTTATATTTTCATCTTGCCTTCTTTCATAATCATATTCTCTCCCTTTCCACATGTTTTTATTTTTGCCAAGCAAAACAATTTATTAATCATTATACGCATTATAAAGATTAAAAAGATAAAGGATATACCGACAATAAGCCACCCAAGACCTAAAGAAAGGCAAGATGTCAACCGAACAGCCAAAACCCACAGAAACCCGACCTAAAAACAACCAAAAACCTAAACGAGCCTCAAACCCAATAGCAGATGCATCAGTTCCTTTCCACATGTTCCAAATAGTATGCCCTCGATTCTCTACTATTGGTGTTGTTGCATGCTCTTGACATTTTTTTTGCACCTAGCATTAATTTGGTGTAAGAAAATTAAAAAAATAAGATAAAATTACACAAAGACCCCCTCATCTATACGTTTTGAACACGAACACCCACTAACCTTTAAAAATGCCCACAGACACCCCCTCATCTACTTGAAACTAAAAAATCACAAATTCTGTTAACGAAATGGCTGAAATGACAAAGATACCCTTGTCATAATAACACTCACACAAATATACCCTTGTTATAATAACACTCACAGATAAAAAAAATTGCAAACCGGAATCAACCCAAAAAACCAAACCCATAAATTGAACCAATCAAAACCACTGGTGCAAGCCAAGCACATCAAACCCTTACAATTTTTTTTAATCTCGGTAAACCCTTACAAATTGACATACAATCACAAATTGACATCCATACAATCACATACAAAAACTGCCAATTCAATCCATACCTTTGCACATTCTCGCCGGAAATCGCAAAACCCATACAATCACAAATCTAAGACAAACCCTTCAAATTTTGACACTCCACACATACAGAGAGAGAGAGAGAGAGAGAGAGAGAGGCGAGTGCTACAGTACCTAGCAAACGGGGAAGAGACTGATGATTCGGGGAAGAGGTACTTCGTTGATGATTTGAGAAGGTTGCCGAGTCAATTTCATCCAATACTCCCCTCCCCTCCCCTTGCCTCTCTCTCTCTCCAACCCTATGAGTCTTTAACCATGACTTTTTCTCCCTCTAATACTCGTCCCTCATTGTGTCCATTGGCTACAGTGGCCGAGAGTTGGGGTTTATGACGTCGAATGGCGGGGAGATTAGGGCTAGGGGTTCGTCGTATGCTAATGCTACGCTTGTGCTTGACGGATTGGAAGTGATTCATGATGTGGTTTATTTGGTTGAGGATTTGGCTCGGGGTTTGATTCCTTTTGATACAGATCCGGTGGTCAAGGGAACGGTTGGGATCTTCTTCGTTGGTGTTCTGCCACCCTGACGTCCTCTCCGCCGTCCACTCGGAGACGCCGACCTCGCCACGGCGGTGGCCTATTATCCGGTTCGGAGAGACAAAAATATCGTTGTCCAAATTACCCATCCGTGTTGATCCCTCCTACCGTCGGCGCCATGGGTAACATCTTCTCGTCGGTGATCATGGTGCCAAAGGAGTTGATAACGCAGCGAATGCAGGCCGGAGCAAAGGGTCGGTCTTGGGAAGTTTTGTTGAGGATTCTGGAGAATGATGAGGTTTTAAGGGTATTTTTTGTCTCAAAAGGCCAAAAGCATTGGCACGTGCCATTGAAACAAATGGCAATCCAACGGAAGGGGTTAACTTGGGCAACGGTAATACATAAGGTGGTGTCTGTGGGCGTTGTTAAAGGTCAGAGGGCGTTCGTATCCAAAACGTATAGATGATGGGATCTCCATGTAATTTTACCAAAAAATAATTTGTTGAAATATATTTTTTAGGCGTTTGAAAATATACGAAAAATTGTAGGAGACATTTGAATTGGGACGAAAGGAGTATTTTGTAGGTGTATGGAAAACACTAATTTTGTCTTAGATTCATACAAAAAATGTAGCGATATAATGGCACACTCCTAAAAGTAAGGGAAAAAAATTGAAATAGTCCATGTAGTAAGTATTTGTGTCAATTTGGTCCATGTAGTTGTAATTGGCTCGATTTACATTCTGTACTTTTCATTTTATTTTAATTTGGTTCAATTATTAACTTCCGTTAGTCCGCCGTTAGTCCTTTAAACAACAAAATCATATGGCTCCCTTTTTTGGGGTTAAAATAGACTCATTTGGCTAAATAAGCCAACTGGCTTATTTTTTTTTATCTTTATTGAATTTTTTTTCGTATTTGTTAGTTTTTTGTCAATTTTTTTGGGGTTATTGCATCTTCATGACGAGAGAAATCTAAAAAGAAAAAAATTATGATCGAAATCTAACTTTTTTTTAATAAAGACCAAAAAATTGGCTTATTGACTTATTTTTATCTTTATTCAAAAAAATTAGGTTTCGAACGTAATTTTTTACTTTTTAGATTCCTCTCGTTATGACGATGCAATAATTTTCAAAAAAATGACGAAAAACTAACAAATACAAAAAAAATTAAATAAAGACAAAAAAATAAACCAATTAGCTTATTTAGCTGAATAGGGTTACTCATTCCCCTCTTGCCCTAATATACCTCTGAACCAAAACATAACTCATTCTTCCATTCTCTATTGATAAGGAATTAAGGAGGCACTTGGAAAAAATTTTGGTTATAATTTTCTACAAAAAGTTGCCATCGAATTCAGTATTTTCATGATCAGCCATGAGGCATCATAACCACTGATATTGTCTACATGTTCAACTTGTGGACAAATACTGAGATGCCTTATTTTTCTGCATAGTACTGAAAATGCACATAAAACCATGTCCAAAAGTCATAACATGATATAGATCCAAAAGTCACAATATGATAAATAACCATGTCAAAAAGTCAGAATACTATATAAACTCAGTTCCAAATTTACTATGTCATAACCTAATATATAGACATAACAAACCACTCAACTAGGTTACAATAAACCTAACTTAACAGCCCAAGTAGTTACAAAAAATAGTGCTCTGTCATTCTATTCATTTTCCTACACTTGGCCCATGCATTGATTTCTGACTAGGAATGTTGAAAAATAAACATAAGCCAATTTTTTCGTCTTTATTAAAAAAAATTGAATTTCGATAATAATTTTTTACTTTTTAGATTCTTTTCGTCATGACGATGCAATAACTCCCAAAAAATTGACGAAAAATTAACAAATACGAAAAAAATTTAAATAAGGACAAAAAATAAGGAAGTTGACTTATTTAGCCGAGCGGGTCTGTTTTAACCCCAAAAAAGGGGGCCATATGATTTTACAATTTAAAAGACTAACGGCGGAGTAACGGAAGTTAGTAATTGGACCGAATTGAAACAAAATGAAAAGTACATAGTATAAATCGAGCCAATTATAACTATATGGACCAAATTGACACAAATACTTAACTACAGGGACTAATACAGTTTTTTTCCCTAAAAGTAATTAATACTACTATTTTATGTGTATACTTCTTCCTGTTGGATGTTTACTCCATTCAAACTCAAAAGTCTCCATCCAGATTGAGAGAGAGAGAGAGAGAGAGAGAGAGAGAGAGAGAGAGAGAGATGGAAGCTGAGAACTTTCAAAACTACACCTTGGGTGAGATCTACCCAAACTACAGCTTAGAGTGGGAGATCAGCAACTTCATCAAAGTATGGATTGCAGTGGGTACATCTCTATCCTACTGCAAATTCACAAGTAAATTAGTACCAAAAGGCCTACCTAGACTCCTCACATTTTTCCCTGTTATTTGCCTCTTCTTATACCTCCCTCTTAATCTCCACTCTATGCATCTCTGTGGCACCACCTCCTTCTTCATCGCCTGGCTTTCCAATTTCAAAATCCTCCTCCTCGCCTTCAACAAAGGCTCTCTCTCTGACCCCTCTCTCTCTCTCTCCCAATTCCTCGCCGTCGGTTGTTTCCCCATCAAAATCCAACACAACCCACCTCCAAAATCCCAAACCAAACAAAACCCATCTCCTCAAAATCCCCAAAATGGCCACAAATCGCTTTGGAATTACGCCATAAAGGTTCTCCTCGTAGCCGCCTTTGTACGTATTTATAACTACAGCGAGCACATTCATCCCAAGGTCATTTTGGTCCTTTACTGCTTCCACATATACTTTATGCTGGAAATCATGTTCGCCATGGTGGCAGCCCTTGCTCGAACCACGGTGGGGTCCAAGCTCGAGCCACAGTTCGACGAGCCCTACCTCTCCACCTCGCTCCAAGACTTCTGGGGACGGAGGTGGAACATCATGGTCACAAGCATCCTGCGCCCCACCATATATAGTCCCGCCCTCCGTGTCTGGACGCGGGTCTTGGGCCGGAAGTGGGCCCCGCTTCCGGCCACGTTCGTCACGTTCATGGTGTCGGCCGTAATGCACGAGCTGATATTCTACTACTTGGGCCGGGGGCGGCCCACGGGGAAGATCACGGGGTTTTTTATTCTCCACGGGGTGTGTTTGGTTGTGGAGATTGGGATGAAGAAGGTATTGAAGGGCAGGTGCCGGCTGCCTCCGGCTGTATCGAGGCCGCTCACGATTGGGTTCGTGGTGGTGACCGGCTTTTGGCTGTTCTTCCCGGAGTTGCGGAGGTGCAAAGGGTTTGTCAGAGCGTTTGATGAGTACATGCTGGTAGCCGCGTTTGTGAAGGACATTGTTGGTGGGGCTGTACGTAAAGTTCAGAAATGATGATGGCATGGGGAAGTAGTTCACATGTCACATTGCATGTATTTAATTCGTGCGAGACCATTTTGATTAGTGTCGCACCGGATTGAGTTTGATGGTCGGCTCAGTTCGTTTGCAAATGAGTCGAGTTTTAGCTCAATTGTTTGCTTGTTTTAGAAAACAAGCTCACATCGGTTCAATAGTGACTCGCAATTGCGTGGCTCATTCATAGAGGCTCAACTTGTATATAGAGACTCGTTTAATAAACGAACAAAACTAGAACACTTTGATATTGAAGGAGCCGAATTCGAACTCGATTATTTGAACTTGACTCTAGCTCAACTATTTAGACGATCCGAGTTCAAATACTTCAAAACTCAGTTTGGCTCGGTTTGACATACCTCTAATTTTGATCACTACAAAACATCGTTCTACTCATTGTATAAATAAGAGAAACGTTTCCAACAAAGTATAAATGATTGACACTTTTATTTTATTTTTCCACTTTTTGATATATGGATTTCAAGAATACTCTCAGTGAATTATTTTTCCAAATTAATTTCACAAACCTTTATATAAAGTGGGTGGGTGGAAACTCTCGCAAAGAATCAGGACCTAGGGCAAATATGGAGGGAAAAGCGAACAATACTCTCGCATCTGAACAAAATTTCATGTTCAAATTTTAATTTCGAGTTTCTTTATAAAGTTTAATTTGTTCAAATCTGGATGAGAAATGCCAAAGGCAAAATGAAATTCACCAGAATTTAATTTCAAGTTTCTATATAAAATTTCATGTCCAAATTTCAAGTGATAAACATATTTTTTATTTCAGAAAAATTTGTTGAGACAAAAAGGCAGTCTACGAGTCTATGCAAGAAAGTACGTAGTTGGCAATTTTGAAACATATGAACAAACTCGTCAGCAAAACAAATTGAGTGACTTTTTGATTGTTAATAACCTTTACTCGTGTTTCTCCACGCTAAAGTACCATATTGACTAGGTCCATTCAACTTTCTCACCCAAAAAAAAAAAAAAACTGAATTAATTGCTCCATTTAATTTAAATTAATTATGTTCAACCAAAAAAGAATAGGTGACCCCAAGGGGATGGATGGCCAAGTGGTCAAACTTAGTATTTGTTCTATGCTGAGATTTAAAGTTTTATTTTTCTTCTTTTTTTATCGGCAAACAAATTTAATTAATCTCCGCAATAGTACATAGATTAAACGGACAATGATAGAAAAGAAATTAAAATTACTTAATCTCTAACAATACCCGAGATCCAAACGTTGGTCCGAGATCAACAAAAACCCTAAACACCCAAAAACTGTAAACCCCATTGCCCCGACCACCACCCTGCCGGACAAACAATCGGGATTTGAAACGCCACCACCGTCTCGCAGGCCGCCAAGTTTGATTCTCCCTGTCAACAACTCTTATGGTCATCTCACCCCCACATGTATAGGTGTGAAACGACTGTGAAAAGGAATTGTAAAAATTAGTTCGAAGTGCGCGCAAATTAGTCCAAAATACCTTGCATTACCAAAAAATAGGGTGCATTTAATTTTCAGCCAAAAGAAATAGGTGAGTTTAATGATCTACCTGATGACAACAGTACATTCATTTTATTAGCTCTTTTCTAAAATTTTAAGTTCGAAATCTCTTAAGTATTAACAATTCTTTTAGGGTCAAGTCATATAGAGCTCTGGCTTCTAGTGGGGCCTCCGTTAGTGGACGGTAGGTTTATTGTCTTCCAAAACTTATCGAGGCGCATGTAATTAAGCTGATTTGGACACCTGTAATTTTTTTTTTTTTTTTGTATTCTTCTTTCGTTTTCTTTTTAACTAGACCCAACAATGAACCAGCCATAGATGTGACAACTGCTTTCCACAGCAAATACCTTAATTACTAGCTACTCCGGAGTACTTCTTGTCGCCCTAATTAATGAATTGTACGTGTAGGAAGCAGAACCACGTAACCGATTATGAAACTTAAGGAGTACAAATTTCGGTTTACTCTCCAATTGGGCAAATTTCACTGACCTCCCCTGAGGTTTCTGACACCGATAGATACCTCCCCTAAGGTATCTAAAATTTCACTGCACTCTCTTACTTTTGAAAATATTCTACAAATTCCCCCATACAGCTAACTTGACATAAACGGTGTCAACTTTATGAAGCAAAAGACTTCAATGCCCTCTCCTATATTCTGCTCTTCCTTTCCCTTAATCTTTTTTGTTTCCTTTAACCCTTTTTCCTTATTGGGTCAAAAGTGGAAGGAAGCTAAGCATATACTTTTGCAAGAGAAAGAAAATTAACCTAAAATTTAAAAGTATATTTGGTTGTGTTTCTAAAATGAGTTTTTAAGATTAAAAAATAGATAAGGTTACTTTTTATTTGTCTTCCGTCAATTTTTTTCTTTAACTTATAAAACTTCATTACTTTGGTGTACATAGTTTAGCCACACTTGAAAAGTAAAAGAATGGATAATAGTTAATGAAAAATTGAAAAAATCACCTTTGACTTGGCATTTTGAAATTTTGACCTGGAGTTTTAATACCTTTTCTTTTCAATTTTAATAACTTTTTATTTCAATTAGTTCCTTAAATTTTAAGATTGAGATAGACTAGATGTACTCACAAAATTTCAAAAACGTTAATATACTGGAGTTTTATAAAAAAATAGAGTATAAGTATGTTTTCATTATAAAACATTATTGGTAGTTTTTGGATTTTGTTTGATGTTTAAGTACAGGAATATTTATAACAATTTAGTTAAAAAAAATTTTAATCAAGGGAGCCACAATTATTTTCAGTACTTACTAAAAAGGTAGGTTAACAATACTCACTTTGGGTGAGTGTGAGATAATTAAGTACAAACAAATAAGCTCAAGTCCATGTCTTGAATTGAATGCAGAGAGATTTATATCCTACCGTACATATAACCAAGCACACTAATTTATAACGAGAATAACTTAGTCACAGAGTAAAAAACATAACTTATTCACGGAGCTCGATGAATAAGTTATTACGGAGCTCAATTTTGGTCTTTCAAAAGTATTTTGGACGATTCGGATTAAAAACAATCTATTATCGATAATAGATTGATTTTAATCCGAATCGTCCAAAATACTTTTGAACGACCGAGATTTGAGCGCTTCTGTGAATAAATTATTCACGAAGGAGCCATGAATAAGTTATTCTCATTTATAAAACCAAACACATAAATTTATATATATAACTAAAAGTGAAACAAACAAACATATAGACTAGAATACACAAACCAATGCAAATATATCTACGTATATTTCTGCCTGTACACAACTCCACTACAAGGCAAATTAAAATAGCTATTAAACTTCTACTTTTGTTATTCTCACTAACAATTTTTTATTGTAACTCTAAAATACTGTACTTATTTAACTATAGTCCTTTGAAATTTTTTTTCTTTGTGAGAGCATCAATTCTAAGCTTAGCAATGCATGTTGAGCTAGATTATAACTAAAAGGAAACCTTTTTTTTATTTTTTTTGGATAGCAAATTTTTTGTTATTAATTTTTGAAAACAAATTATAAATATTAAAAGGATCCTAAGCATGAGACAATCACTACGGAGCAAGAGCAACCCCATAACATATTTTTTTATTTATTTTGGTAACCACTTTTTTTACTCCCACTCCACCAATAGAAATAGAGCCGAAAAAGTCTGTTCACTAATCAGAAAAAACTCTTTCATTCATGTCCAACACAACTATTCAAGCGTGAAGAAGACTATAGCCCCTGTATAGTTTAGTAATTGTCATTACTGGTTAAAAATACCGATGTATCTATATATGTTCATGTTACGCATATGGAAGGATTTTAAAAATTTATCAACAAAGTCGAGTTCAAATTTGTGGTTCCTTCAATAAGAAGATACTTTGTCTTGACATTTGAAATATAGTCACAAGGCCAGAGAAAAACATAGTCTTTGATAAAACAAAATAGTGTGAAAAATGTTACTCCAAAAAATGAACTTAAGTTTTTTGAAACAATGCAACTTCCCAAAGATTCCAAAAAAAGACATTAGTCTTTTTTTTTTTTTTTCCTGTACATAAAGAGGAGGTGTAGAATAGTTTTATGTAAAAGTATGGGATATTACATGGGAAGGGAGAAAAGAGAAATGAAAAAAAAGAAGAAGAAGAGGTGGTTTGGTAGTTGTATGTAGTTGGTATGATTTCAAGGGTAATCTTGGCATAAAACAAAGAAGCAATGCTTATGTCAGTTTTCTGTTAACGATTTAATGTTATCTTAACGGAAGGGGGAATGTGGACAATAATTTGAAAAGTAAGGGAGGGCAGTGAAATTTTAGATACCTTAGGGGAGGTATTTGTCGGTGTTAGAAACCTTAGGGGAGGTCAGTGAAATTTGCCCCTCCAATTTTTTAGGACAAGAAGTAAAATGGTAAGGAATATCACATAGCATAAGAATTAAAGATTGCAATAGTCAAGGACGAAGTCAAAATTCCCTTGTTAGAGGAGGCCCTGAATTAAAAGAGAGAGACTACAGCCACCGAAGTAAAAATGTGATGGCCGGTTACCGCACGCCGTTTGCGATCTACTTCAGATTCCACACAGATGATTCAAGTCGTTTAATAATTAAAAAAAAAACCCAAGTGGGTTGCGCGAATAATCAGCTCGATCCGATATGTGTAGGTGCTCGGATCAAACTTCTAATCTTTGGAAAATCGGAAAAAATGGAAAGATTGGTTTTCCGATTTTTCAAAGATGAAAAGCTTGATCGAAGCACGTACGTATATCGGATCAAGCTGATTTTTCACGCAGTCCACTCGGTTTTTTTTTTAATTATTAAACAGCTCGAATCATTCTTGCAGAGTCCAGAGTGGGCCCTCACGGTCCGTGGTGGCCAGCTACCGCATTTTGCCTTCGGTGGCCGTAGACTTTCTGGCCCTGAAAAACATGTTTGACAGAAAACTACAACTAAGTAATAACGGAATGAACATATATTGTATACGGAAACTAACCTGACCATTGGAGACAATAACAGAATCTCTCATAAGCTCATTGGAATTGGCGGACCCAAGATTTAGTTGCAGTGTGGTCAAATATCTACAACATATATAATTTTGTGGGATCTTCTGGGCAAAACTATTATCTTTTGAGACAAAATTATAAAATACTCCTTAAAACTATACCTGCTCTAGAAGTATTTTAGAACTTAGTGAGGCCAAGTGACCCTGCTGGCCCTATACTGGTTCCACCCATTTAGAAATGAGGCACCGAAACTCCTCAGGACGGCTATCAAAATCAAAAAAAAAAAAAAGAAAAGAAAACTCCTGGAGACAACAATTCAAGAAGCCACCTTCGTAACTCAGATTTTTTTAGTGAAACCCTTGCCTTGGATTTCACCTCATTGATGGTCCTCCCATTGGAATATCACTACAGCTGTGAGGAAATTTGTCAAAGCAGGTCTCTATCCAACTTTCCCTCTCTCTCCCATATATCAACACGTCTTAAATACAGTTCCCATCCAGCTACGTACCTCTCTCCCCAATAGAGAAATGCTACGTGTAAAGAAAATTGGCAAAGAAAATATCTTTAAAGTGTACATGAACGGTTCAGATATACTGCACAGTGAATTTGAGCCGTTCATGTACATTTTAAAGGTATATTCTTTGTCTATTTTCTTTGTCCCTAGCACTCCTCTCCCCAATAAATCGACCTGTGAAAACAAACGAAACACACAAACGGTGTGGTTACATTTAATTTAATGCAACAGCAAAGAGCACTACAACATGGAAGGCCTATTGCGAGGATATATGGCGAGGAAAATAGATTTTGTCGCTAAAAGTACACAATCTGCGAGGAAATTCAATTTTGTCGCTAAAAAGTTACATTTAGCGAGGAAATTATTATTTCCTCGCCAAATGTAACCCTTTTGCGAGGAAATTTGTTTTCCTTGCTAAATATAACCTTTTGGCGAGAAAATATTTTGTCACCTTTTTTAGGACTCATTAAATTTTTTATATGTAAGTCATTATTAATTATGTTCATGTATCTTTAATATCACGATGGTAAGGGATAATCAACTACATAGTTTAATATCATTAGCAAATTTATTAAAATAAAAAAGTGAAACGGAAAAAAATAGTTTCCTCGCCAATCGCATTGAATTGATGAAATAAAAAATATGTTTCTCACGAATTATATGAATTCACTTTTCCCCAACTGAAATTAATTGTTAACAATGTCAGTATGCTCAAATTGTACTAAAATTTATTGTTTGAATACAAATATTTTTAAGGACATGCTAAAAAAAAGTTCATCCCATAGTTATGGTCAACCAATCAGTGCAAATGATCAGTTGATCAAGAAAATAGGTCCTCTCTCAAGCGACGCACTGTTGCTCGCTTTTCAACTAAATCCAAGTATAAGGCTATTGCGAATGTGGCCGCCAAATTAACTTGGGTTCAGTCACTCCTCTTCGAACTTGGTCTTTATATCTCTGCCACTCCATTACTGTGGTGTGATAATCACTACAAGAAATTACACCATTTCCGACTAACAGTTTTGTTGGCAAAATGTAGGATTTTAGTCGGCAATTCACTTTCCCGACTAAAAAATTTGGTCGGCAATTTAGTTGAGGAATTGTAGTCGGCAAAGGTAATCGCCGACTAAAAGAAATTTAGTCGGCATATGCTGGTTTTCCCCAACTAATTATTTAGTCGGCTAATTTTAATTACTATTGACAAATATTTAGTCGACAAAATTATTTAGTTGGCAAATATTTAATAAATTACCGACTAATAATTTAGTCGGAAAATATTTGATAAATTACCGACTAATTATTTAGTCGGGAATATTTGATAAATTACCGACTAATTATTTAGTCGGAAAATATTTTATAGATTACCGACTAATTATTTAGTCGGGAAATATTTGATAAATTACCGACTAATATTTAGTCGGAAATATTTAATAAATTACCGACTAATTATTTAGTCGGGAAATATTTGATAAATTACCGAAATACATAAATTACCGACTAATTATTTAGTCGGGAAATGTGAAAAAAATTAGCAACTAAATAGTTGGCATCTTTTACCAACTAAGCATTTCGTCGGCAAATATAATATTACAAATTTTAAAACTAATTCTAAAGTCTGGTTAGATTTTTTTTTTTGGTAATTCACAGTAAATTAAATTGGGCAACATTTATTCACCAATCTACTGTAATCAAGTATTGAAATTCAAGAACAATTCATTCATAACTTCTATAAATAAAGGGTGCTCAACAAATACTTAGCAAACGGTATCCAAATTCGCAGAGTACAAAATAACAAAAAATCGTACCACAAAAAGTGTACGTAGCATCAAATATATCATAACCAAGCCCTGGGGTGCAAAATAATAGGAAAGTTCAACAACGAGAAAATTAGATTACAGTAGAATTCACGACAAAAATCCAACTTCTTCATATATATAGTCCTTGACAAGATGCCAGATACTCCAATATCTGTGAAAAGAATAAAACACAATAATAAGACCCATGGTATTGATACAAACTTACATCAAGGGAAAAAAAGAAACCTAACACCATGATATTGATACATGCACATACAACAACATTTCTCGAGTATGGGTATAAGAATGAAGAGAGCCATTGAAGCAAATCTAAGCACCGAGATTATGAGTATAGATTTCGGATATCACTCTCTATCAATGCCTTTTAATTATTACCACCATTAAACTACTTGGGCTTCCACATAAACAACATAATCCTACACCTGTTTGGTAGTAAAACATATTCACACACCACGTCTTCGATACCACGAAACCTAAAAACTATAACCACTTAGTATGAATTTTCTGTGTGGGATTTCTAAAAACTTTTTCCTAATTGAACACATGGACACTCAAAACTCAAACGCCTAAGGCATCAACGGGGCATCTTATCACACTAGTAACATACTGAAAAAGTAAACCAAAAAATTCTCTGTCAACTTATGATTATAACTTGAGCAACTCATCATCCGATTCTAGAACTAAAAACAAGATTCCAGCTTTGATACAATCAGTTCAGCCTATGATTATGACTTGAGCAGCTCATCATTCAATTGTAGAAGGAAAAAAAAAAATACATAATTCCAGTTTTAAACAAGTAAACTTCAATACTTAATTTCCTATCTCGGCACAAAAAATAGTTATTTCAACATCTTTTTCTTTTCACTTCAGAGGAAGGAAGATGACAGCAACCCATTAATTCATAACAAAGAGGAAATTATGTACCGAATATTTTCCACCATTACCTCGATCACACATTGTCCCGTCCATGCATTTGCCTCATCATCATGGCTTTGAGTTCATCAAATTCACGTTGCCTTTGCTCATCTCTTAGTCTTAGCTCCTCATCTCTTTGCCTTTGCTGCTCTTCCCGTTGTCTTTGCTCCTTGTCACGCTGTTTTTGGAAGTCCTAACAACTTCAATTTATGCACTTACACTCTTAGTTTCTGCATTCAAGAATGTAATTTCAATATCTGTATCTCAATCTCAGTACATACCAGCTCTTAGCACCTAATTCGAGCACTTACACTGGGTTTTTTTAATCTTAAAACTACATTTCCAGCACCTAATCACAATTTCAGCAACTCAAAATTCATTTTTCAGCAACAAAGTTCATATATATTTCTGGAATTTAAAACCAAATTCCTGCTCCTAAATCAGTTCAAACTAACCCCGAAATCATGTTCGACACGTCAAAAAAACATAAGGGAATGTCATTTGCATAATAAAGAGGTCGCCCGACTAGACATGTTTGCAACTAAAGTTAATGATAAATTGATAATAAAGAGGTTACTCGGTATCTTTAAACTATATTCTCAGTGTACTCATCTTTATTTTCAATGACTCTAATTTTGTCCTACAAACATATAATAGAGAACCTCAAACAGTAAAGATACAACAATAGAGAACATGACAAACACCTACATGACATGAACCAGGTACATCAACTTGTTCAAAATATTCTTACCTAAACAGCTTGTACTATGGCCTCTTTCAACTAGTAGGCCCTCACACACGCTGGCGCTTTACTGAAGGTGCAACTGTACCGACAAAAAGAACACTTTGAGAATCTATTTCTTAATGTGCAGCAACCTAAGAGACTGAAAACAGAAAAGGAAGGCCCACTTTCATTAAATTTTCTCAAGCATACAACAAATGAGCTATCAGATCGACGCACCTATTTAAAGCCCTCCCCTCAACTGTAACTGGTTTTTAGAGATTTTCCAATATTTCATATCAAAGACTCTGTTATGAGAAAAAATGAATACTAGCTATAATTCATTTTTTGCATTGCTACTTTCATTTTATTCATTTGGAATTCTAAACTCTATTGCAAGTATTTCCCGGCTCTCAGGTGAGCAGTCAAGAGAATAACTTTCTCCTTGACATTTCATCAAACAGCTTGTGAGCATTACATACAACTTCTACCAATCTTGTTCCCCAACAACCCGAGCAGCCCATAAAGCTTTCCAGTGACAATCCTATCCCAAGCTCAAAATCTGCTATCAAAGAGGACCTCAGTAGAGGTTGAAAGCTAGAAAAAAACCATTCTATTTTGACAAGAGAATATCCTGGACCAATAACATACAATAAGAGTTCCAGCCCTAGAAGAACAAAAACAAAAAAACAAACTCATAATTATACCGTGAAAGAGGTGTGCACACAGACAAAAAATCTAATCCCGAAACTTTTGAAATTTCTTTCCATTTAATATGGGTTTTTTGCATCCTATTTGTTCTCGAACCAAGCCGAGTGCTTCGATTACAAATTGAGACACTTGACCCAAAGAAGCGCTGGAATCGGAACACTGACCTTACGAAGAGTGAGAGATCGGAGTTGGGGAGAAAAGGACTGGCTTTAGTTGTGGCATCCGCGGTGCTTTGTCCGACGACAGTGGCTTCGGTGGTGGGAGGAAGAGGAAGAGAGAAGGAGGGGATGCGGTGGAAGAGAAAAGGGGAGGGGAAGCATATAACTTTTTTAGAGGAGAGGGGAAGCGTATTACTCCATTAGGTGTGTTGCAAGACGCCGTCGTTTTGCTAAAGGAAACCAATTGCTGACAAAAATAGTAGTCGAAGATTAGCCAAGTCCCCGCCAACATTTTTGTGAAATTTTGAACTGGACGCCAAAACTTTCTCTTCGCCGACTAAATGTTTAGTCGGCCAAATGAGGATTTATGGGGAAAATAGTTTAGGGGACTCTAATTGCGCCACTATTACATACAAATTCTGAACATTATTACTATGAATTTTTTTTTAATGCTCAATCTGAACTGCAATGATTTCACGTCTTACCAATTATAGCATTGTCCCCAAAATTGGAGGTCATTCGATATCAGCGACCATATGATCAGAAGACTTTTACTATGTCCAGAAGCATTAAAGTATTATAGCACACCACTCGAGGCCCACTTGAGGTCTTTTTACGCTATCAGAACCATCCATCTTTTAATTTATGATGGGTTAGATCATTCTTACCAATATTATAGTTGATTGCTTTTCATTAGACAATTGATCGAATGAAAAATACTATTTTTCTAATGAGTTCATGTCTTGATAAAGGGGTTTTTAAAACCTGATCAAGCCGCAAATTTATGAGGATGAATAATTCAACAAGTGAAACAAAATCAACGGTCTCGATCGTCAAGATTGTCTCGTGATCGTATGGCTATTGTAATAACAAGTACAACATAGGACTTAGTTGACTACTAAGTAGATGAAAAGTATATAATGTAAAAGTAATTGTCGAGTTATTTTTATAATCTTCGATCTGAATCGTTAGAATTTCACGTCTTATCAATTATAGTATTGTCGCCTAAATTGGAGATCATTTGATATCGGCGACCACGTGATTGAAAGACATTTAATGCATTCCAAGACATTTAAGTGTTATACTGAACCAATTGAGCACCGCTTGAGGTTTTTTGTGGTAATCGAAATCATCTAGCTTTGACATAATATGAGTTTGATCATTCATACCAAGAATGAAGTTAACCGCATATGGGTAGATACTTGATCGAAAAGAAAAATTCTTTCCATTTAAGAATTTGCATGCCGATAAGAGAGTTTCTTTAACCCGATCGAGCCAAAATTTTACGATAATCTTACGATTAAGAAGCAAAAGAAAAAGAACAGTTTCGATCCATTAGGTTGCATCATGATCAATGTACACGGAACAAATATTTCCTTTCTTGAAATTTTATTAAAGGGGGAAAATTTGTTATTCGGTAAATATATTTCATTTATTGTTTTTTAAACTGGGAAAAAAAGAATATTCACCAACCAAATGTATTTTTAGTTGGCAAACATTAATATTCCCGATAAATTATTTAGTCGGTAAATGTAATTTCATTTATTAAGTTTTCAAACAAGAAAATATTAATATTCGCCGACCAAATATATTTTTAGTCGGAAAAAATTAATATTCCCGACTAATTAATTTAGTCGGTAAATTTAATTTAATTTATTAAGTTTTCCAACAGGAAAATATTAATATTCGCCGACAAAATATATTTTTAGTCGGAAAAAATTAATATTCCCGACTAAATGATTTAGTCGGTAAATTTAATTTCATTTATTAAGTTTTTAAATAGGAAAAAATTGATATTCGCGGGCTAAATTTATGTTTAGTCGGCAACAAACTAGCCATTACTGACTAAATGTTAGTCGGCCATAAAAATCCCACCATCCTGCGTACTCGCTTGGCACCTTATTTTTAACAACTAAAATTAATTTTGGTCGGTAAAAATAGTTTTTTGTGACAAAATAATACTTAGTCGGTGATAGTTTTGTATTTTGCCGACTAATATTGTTTTAGTCGGGAATGGTTTTACATATGCCTACTAAATATATTTTAGTCGGGAATTTTAGTCGGGAATGGTGTAATTTATTGTAATGAATATTGGTGCAACATATCTTACAGCCAATGGCGTCTTCCATGCCCGCACAAAGCATGTTTGAAATTGATTATCATTTTGTGCGTGACAAAGTCGCTCGGGGTGATTTAACTATCCAATATATTAGCACCAAGGATCAAATTGCCGATATTTTACAAAAGGACTTGCGTCTTCCAGCATTCGGACACTGCGTTTCAATCTAAAGGTCATGCCTCGACCATCAGCTTGCGGGGGGATGTCAACCAATCAGTGCAAATCAGTTGATCAAGAAAAGAAGTCCTGATAATGTTAGCCATTTCAGTGGTTATATTTTATCATTTGCAATATCTTTTGTAAAGCTTATCACTTGTAACCGTATTTGTATATAAATACCCAAGGAATAGAACACTCTAGGTAACAGAGTGCATTCATTAATTCTATCGTATTGTTCTTTTGATTGTTATAAACCCAAAAAAAAGACTGGACATAGGAATTATAAGTTTGTGGATGAATGATATGCTTTTCAGAAAAAGAATGCATGGGATATATGGATTGCTTTTCATAGAGATAACTAATTATTAATTCATACAAAAAAAATTAACGAAAAGCTAAACAAAAGATAAAGTACTTAATAATTGCGAAATGTATTTTCAAAATATCACTAATCTATTTTCAAAATATGTAAGGTTAACCCCATTTAAAAAGAACCATAACAAATTATAACTATTGTAATATTGGAGTTGAGTTAAAATTGTTATGGACGCATATACATAGTAAGAATAGATTAACCCACCAAAAAAAATATCGTATTTGCAGAAATTTAAAGTGCTAGCTCAAACTAATTTAGGCACTACAAAAGGTTACTAAACTTAGAGATAATTAAAATGAAGTTAAAATAAACAAATTTAGAAAGGTATAAAGATTTATTAAAGATATATAACAAAATATTAAATTATAAAAAAATTCAATAAAAGCGAATAATGTTAATGATTTAAAAAATAAGTTTAAAGAAACACTACGAAGAGACTAAAATTAGAGAGAAAGGTTTAAAGAAACAAATTTAGAGAGGAGAAAGGATGTACTAAAGGTTTATATATAAAAAAGGCAAAGGTTTGAACTGGAAAGGAAGTTGGTGTGATGGATGGAGTGAATGCCTCCATATTGGAGGCCATGGTTCGAATTCGCGCAGAAGCAAACGAGTTGGAGAACCATTTTTTTTTAGTTTCAAGAGTTTTAGTGAGGAAAAATTTCCTTGCCTAAACTATAATTGGCGAGGAAAAAATTAGTCTAGCAAGGAAAAATTTCCTCGCCTATTTTGTAAACATTACATTAGTCTACTGGGGAAAAGCTATAGCGAGGAAAAAATTCCTCTCTAATTGTGTCAGAATAAGCGAGGAAATTTTTTTCCTCGCAAATTCTTTTTGCAACAAGCTTTTTGCGAGGAAAACGGGCGACGAAAAATTTCCTCCCAAATACATTTTGTGAGGAAATCAGCTGTTTGGCGAGGAAACTAAATCCTTGCTATAAGCCTTTCGTGTTGTAATGGAGCATGCAAGAGACCAAAATCTTGAGGAGTGCTAGGGACAAAGAAAATGGGCAAAGAATTGACCCTTAAAGTGTACATGAACGGCTCACATTCAGTGTGCAGTGCATCTGAACTGTTCATGTACACTTTAAGGGTCAATTCTTTGTCCATTTTCTTTGTACTTAGCATTTCTCCAAAATCTTTGCCAAATGTGTCACCGTCCCATATATTTGAAAACCATTTAGTAGCCTAAATAACCCCATAGTAGAAGACAAAGAAAACCAACGGCAAACACCAAAAAAGGGCACAAATTAAGGAAACCATCAAAAGTTTGGGAATTTATTTTTTGAAAGGCAAATTTTTTTTATTAATCTCTAAAATTGTTACAAGGATTAATAGGAATAAATAATGATTGCATCATATCCCTAACCCGAGACAAAAGTTTGGGAAATTAGTTTGGTAATTAATCTTCTAAAAATATGGGAATTGACTGGATTTACCCCTAAGGAATGCGAACATGTATCAAATTAAAAGGCTTGATTGAATAAGTCGGGATAAGTTGTCATTGGATTTCATGTTCTTTTACTTCCATCGGCAGATGGATAATGGCCAGCTTTAATATGAATGGTGTAGAAATTAAAGGTAAAGGGTGAGAATCAAAATGAAATAGGAGTATTAAAAAGGGAAGAACACAAAAAAAGCGTAATAGAAAAGAAACGGGTGGATGTAATCTAATCAGAATACCTGAATTATCTACAAAAAAGAAAAGACTCTGTCTGACTGTCCTAGATTGGTGCTAAAGACATTCCTCAAATAACATTGAAAAAGTGCTTCATAATTAAAATGGATGTGGTGAGAATGTCTAGGAAAATATTTTGGAACACCTAGAGGTTTGTTTTCTCCTAAAAACATACATGGGCCAATATTTTCGGCACACATCGTTTTCTACTTGAATTGCGTAGTACGTTCTGTGAAATTTTTAATGGGTGAATATAGCCTAGCAATGCTACCTTTACTGCTCATTTTCACCGATCTCCCAATCTTACCGTCCGTCCATCTGGACCATCCAAAATATTTTTAGATGGTGAGATTGAGGAGGTGTGAAAAGGAATGGTAGGCATAGACTTTTACCCTTGCTCCATTGTGTCTTCATAGTACGTTGGACATAGTAAATTTGACTGTCAGACGAAGAACCCAAATTATTTCGCTTTTAAATTCTTGGATATTTCTTGTGGAAAACATGCTGATATATATAGAATTTGTCGTGAAAAATATTGAATGTTAAAGATGTAAAATATTATAAAACCAAATTAAGAAACAAATCACCGAACACGAGCGAATATAAATTCAACGGAACACCTTAATTAGCTGCTATATATTGTGACATCTATATCCGTATAAAAGTGTGAATGATTGGCTAGTTACCATCGAGAGAGGTTCAGTGGCCGAAAGCTTGGACTTAGATGAGATTTATGATATCAAGTCCACACAGTCCTTTACAGGAATAAACGTACTCATAACAGTACCCATACATGGTAGAACCTTAGCTTTGGTTTCGATACAAGTACGGTGAGATTCTCTATAGACAGTGGTGTGATGTAACGAGACAATAGTCCCTGGCGGAGGTGACTGATTACATTACAGTATTTGCACTCCCATTTTAAAACTATGTACCAAAAAAAGACTTGACTAGGTTGATTGTACTAAAGATTTTTTAGCATTTCATATCGACTGAAAATGTATTGAATCAACTTTGGCTTGCTCCCTGAATCTCAGAAATTTTTTCAACAATCAATGTTGGCGACGGCTCAACTCAAATTCGTGTGGATTGACTAGCCAAAAAAAATTAAAAAAATTCGTGTGGATTGGGAAAGGATTTCAAACTTGGAAGGCTCCTCCACAGTCGATTAATCCAATGGGGAAGAAGTAAACTTTCAATAAAGAAAATGGTAGATTAATAGTACTTCTAGAAGAATATCTTTTGACTATCCCTTCTAGGTATATACTACTATTTCTTTCTTGAGCCACAAAAAAGTCCTAAATTAATAATCTCGCTCTCTCTTTTTTGTTTTGTTTGCTTTTAGATAGAGATGGCAACTGCACTTGGTGATTGTAATCGCCCATAGATTTGAGTATATATGTATGGACACAAAAGGATCATGTTCCATCTGCAATCTGCAACTGATCGATCTATCTGTTCTAGAAGTATCAAAAGTACTATACATTGACAAATTAAACGAAAAGAAAACTCCAAACAGAAGAACGCACGCGGAGCTAGTTGGGGATTGGGGTGCCTGCTGTTCCCTTGGCATAGCCCGTCCCGGGCTCAAAAATTGATTCAAATTGTTCATTTTATCTACCTTGCCGGGTGTTAGGGAAATAGAATCCCACATTGCTTGGGAGTAGAATGAGTGATCACTTAATAACATCTAGGACCTCTCTACTCATTGCCAATTGGTTTTGAGATGGATATAAAGTTTTTACATGGTATCAGAGCGGAGCCCGTTCCACCCCACATTTTAAAAATTAACAATCCACACCCCACGATGACAGACCAGCAAAAAGACTGCACGATAATAGGACCCAAAAGTAGCCACACGTGACAGACCTCAAACGCGGTGATAGGACCCAAAAGTGGCCACACGTAACAGACCTCAAACGCGGCTGCACGTGAGGGGGATGTTAATGAAATAGAATCCCACATTGCTTGGGAGTGGAATGGGTGATCACTTAATAACATCTGGGACCTCTCCACTCATTGCCAATTAATTTTGAGATGGATATAAAATTTCTACACCGGGAATGTACCACGACCAAAACACGTACATTTGTTTTGGAAACAAGTAAGGGCTAGTTTGATTTAGATAGTAAAATTTAAGGGAAACATATGTTTTTTTTTTGAATAAGCACTACTTTCATAAAAGCACGAAACACATTACAATCTCTTAGGGGGCATACCCCTGCTATACACATTACATATGTTGTTCTTAATGATACCGACAACATGATCAAAATAAACGGTTTGAATTATATTCTTAAGCCCAAGACGGGACCGTATACAGGGCATGACAAGCCCTTCTATGACCCAGTGCACAGCAAGATTCCGAATATCACGCACGACAATAGCACCAAATGGTGAAGTCGAGATGACAAACCATCGGAGAAGCTGAATACGTAATTAATGCCATCACGTGTGTTTGTTTCCGCTAATTGTTTAATGAATTATACTCAACCCCGTTTCCGCTAAACTATTAGTTGTTGACTATCTTTTTTTATTTTGTTATTATTCAAAAAGAAAACTGTGTTTGTTAATTTTGCGACAAATTTTTATATATTATTGGTTTGTTTAGACGAAATGAATAGAAAAAGTAAAAAAATTACCTTTTGGGGTTTTTTCTTAGATATGTTGAAAAGTACATAGATAAAAGTTATAATTTGTTACTTTTTCGATTCATCTCGTCGAGACAAACCAATAATACATAAAATTTGATGCGATAAAAATTTGAATAGACAAAACAAAAGAGTTGTAGTCCACAATTTGTAGTTTAGTGGGAACATGGTCTCAATCATTGGCAACAATTTCATCATTTCGGATCTCCTAAAAGACGATCTATCTCTTTTAGCTTCACATATTTAGATCTTGTTTGATAGTTTTTAATTACCTTATTACACAAAGTTGTACATAATTTTGAAAATTTTGATTCTTTGTAGAATATAGACGAATGTTCTAAAAGACAGGCCGAAATTATCCTTCATTCTGAAAAGGATGCTTTGCCTACCTCAATATGTGGTCGCAACCCATTTGCCCCATGTGAAAGCAAGCCTACCATTCTTCAACCGCATTCCATGCCCAAAGTTATTTTATCACATCAACAAATTTTATTTGATTTTTATCTTTTTTGACCTTTTGTGCTAAATTCAGCAACAGGACTGGGTAGCCAAATTTATGTACTACCACCATTCCTTTTGTCAAATTTGATGCTCCTACTTACCAACTTGTGACATCCCCTTCAAAGTGCGAAAATAGCATCACACCAATAGAACAACATTGTCAGCTTTGGAAGATGCTAATATGACGCCCCTCTTTTCTGGGGATACTGTGTCCCCGTATAACGTAATCACTCAAATGCATAACATTAACTATCCGAAAGCATAACATTTTAAGGTTTGAAGGCAAAACATTTTTACCACTCAAAAGCATAACATTTACCACAAAACAACATAAAATTTTAACTCTTGAAGGCATTAGCTAGGCATAACATTTTCAAAAATGGCATATTTTTTTTACAGTGTCCCCCTAATATCGTAACATTAACCACTCGACATCGTAACATTAACCACTCAAAAACATTATTACATTAACCATTTAAAGACATAATATTTTACGACCTGGGAACATCACAAGAGGAGATATCTTAATCAATTAAAAATAATTCTGGCATTGTTATTTTTGACACCCTTGTCCAAGTCCACTAAAAACACCACCATTCTGCTAATATTTTTATTTTTAAATACTTATTTCTTAATTTACGAGATAAATCATTCTCTTAAAATATATCATCTTTAATTCAAAAATTAAGTACTCATTTTAGTTAAGGGAACACACCATAAAACCCACTATATAACTAGGTGAAAAACTTTTTCACAGAGCTTTTCGTGAATAGTTGTTTATGCTTTTACGGAGGTGAATTTTGAGTGTCCAAAGTGTTTTGGACGGTTTGGATTCTAATAAAACTTTTCCGAAAAAGAGTTTAACTTTTTTCCGGAAAAATTTCATTTAAATCCGAACCGTCTAAAGCTGAAACGAACGGCTGAGATCGCGCGACTCTTCCAAAATAAGTACTTAAAAAATAAAGACATATTTTCAAGTTTTAAAATAATGGGTCTACGAAAATAATTTTTCAATTTTTTTTTGCAGCGTTTGATAGATCTCATTAAACAAGATCCATATCACATATTTTTTTTTATTTCAATAAACTTATTTTTTAGCTTAAAAATTACAAATAAGTAATTATTTTTTAAAAGAGTAAACCAGAACACAGTCTATCTCTGTAACTAGGCGAATGTTAAGGTAGTTCCCGCATTCCTGCACCTGAGCGGCACTAGATTTTTTTTTTTGGATAAGCAAAAAAAAAAACTGGTCAAATTAAAAACTGGGCCACTCGCGTGCATTTAGACCAGGAAAATTGTTTTCCTTAGCACCAAATAAATAAATAAATAAAATCAGGAAATTTATTTTTGAGAGATGAGTGATAATGAGTGGAGAGAGATAGAGAGAGAAATTTATTGAAAACTGTGTCGAGACTAAAAGTTACTCTCAAAAGCGGAGTGTATGTCTTTCCCTATTTGCGCTGGTCCCGCTGGAGCTGTTTTTCACTTTCTCTGTGCCTGTATTAATACGCTAGCAACATACACATCCAGTCCGAACTCTGTCTCTCCCGAGTCACACAGAGAGAGAGAGAGAGAGAGAGAGAGAGAGAGAGATGGAGGGAGAGATCATCTACCCAAACTACAGCTTAGATAAGGAAATAAGTAACTTCATCAAGGTATGGGTTTCAGTTATTATATCCCTATCATACTGCAAATTTACAAGTAAAATAGTACCAAAAGGCCTACTTAGATTCCTCACATTCATCCCTATCATTTGCCTCTTCTTATACCTCCCTCTCAATCTCCACTCCATGCACCTCGGTGGCATGAGCTGTTTCTTCGTCGCTTGGCTTTCCAATTTCAAAATCCTCTTACTCGCCTTCGACAAAGGCCCCCTCTCCGACCCAACTCTCTCTCTCCCCAAGTTCCTCGCCATCGCTTGTTTCCCCATCAAGAAAACCGAACCAAAAAACCCACCTCCAGAATCCATAACCAAACCAAACCCATCTCCCCAAATCACCAAAAAATTAGGCCACAAATCGGTTAGGAATTACGCTCTCAAGGGGCTTCTCATAGCTGCCTTTGTGCAAATTTATGACTACAGTGAGCGTATACACCCGAAGGTTATTTTGGTCATCTACTGCTTCCACATATACTTCATGTTGGAGCTGATGCTAGCCGCCGTCGCAGCCCTGGCTCGAGCCACTCTCGGGTTAGAGCTTGAGCCGCAGTTCAACGATCCGTTCCTCTCCACCTCCTTACAAGACTTCTGGGGGAAAAGATGGAACTTGATGGTCTCGCGTACACTGCGCCCAACCGTATACGATCCTACCCTCAGCATCTCGACGCGGATAGTGGGCCGGAAGTGGGCCCCGTTGCCGGCCGTGTTCGCCACGTTCGTGGTGTCGGCCCTGATGCACGAGCTTATATTCTACTACTTGGGGCGGAAGCGGCCCACTTGGCAGATCACGTGGTTTTTCATTCTCCACGGGGTGTGTTTAGTTGTTGAGATAGTGATAAAGAAGTTGTTGAAGGGCAGGTGGCAGTTGCCTCCCGTGATCTCGACGCCGTTGACCGTCGTGATTGTGATGGGTACCGGCTTTTGGCTGTTCTTCCCACAGTTTTTAAGGTTCAAAGCGGACGCAAGAGCGTTTGAAGAGTACGCGATTTTAGGAGCCTTCGTGAAGGACGTAGTTGGTGGAGCTGTGAGGTCGCGGCATTTCAATGGCACTGCAGTTTAACATTACAAGCGCATAATAATCATGGATTAGGAGTCCTATTGTACTATATTTAGTAAAACTAAAGTGAGAACCTACTAAGGTATCGATGGGCTAAATAAATCAATTGACTTAATTTTTTTGTTTTTATTTAAATTTTTTTGTATTTGTTAATTTTTTGTTAATTTTTTGAAAATTATTGCATCATTATGATAAGATAAATCTAAAAAATAAAAAATTATTATTAAAATTCAATTATTTTTAAAATAAAAACAAAAAAATTAATTTATTGACTTATAATTGAATTGAGTTGAGTAAGCGTTAGGCTTGAGTTGAGTAAGCGTTAGGCGTGGTTGAGGCTGGATCTTTACGGCTTCAAGTTTGAGCTGATTTCACACATAACTGTCAAGTGTCTCGTGCCTTGTCTTATACTCAAGATTAACGACTGTCAGGGCTGAAGGCTCTCTTTTTTACATTAGAAATTAGAACTTGCCAAAATGGGGATCTTGCTTTATCCTTCTTCTCACACGCTTATGAAGGCTAATGGCCGAAATGCTCTTCAAAAGAAATAAGGATCAACAACCACTTTTGTTGACTTGAAGACTCCCTTTTATGGGTAATTTGTTGGCTTTAAGGAATTAAATGAATTAATTTTTTCTGTTGTTGACCACCTTGCCAACCAAGCACGTTGCAAATATTCATGTTGTTCCCGTGATATATAGCACCTTGAATTTGTCTGTTCCTGAAGGCATGACACAACGCACTCTTTATAATATAGGTATCTATGATTATTTGTCCCCGATTTAGATGTTTATGTTTTGCAGGCGTTTTGGAAAAACCTGTATTTGAGTATCTAGCCTACAGTTCAATGTTCAGCATCTCGACAACAATGAACCGAGTTCTGAATCTTTAATAGAGACGAATCTCCCCATTTCTAGCCTCTTATGCTCCCAACCAACTCTATTGCCTTGAACCTTTTTCTTTCATTTTTTTCGATCATGGCCTTAGACCTCCAATTGACTTGGGAAACATTTTCCATCTTTCATGTTTATAATATGCAATCGTATCATTTTTTGTGCTTTTGAAGAGTCATGTGAATCCATCTCAACACAACCCATATACATATTTTTTTTTCTTTGATAAAAAGGGAAACTTATTTTTATTCATGAAAATTTCAACAACATTTAGAAAAGAATGAGTTAGAAAAGTCTCATGGATATTCATATATTTCCCCGAAATTGTAGCCATGTGTTCCAAGAGAGAGAGAATTAGAGAATTTAGGCACAAATCTCATGGACAACACTGTCACAGAGAGGGATTGAGTGAGGGAGTTAGAGAATTCGGCACAAATCTCACAAATAACACTGCCGCAAAAGCCGTGCACTCCCCTGAATAAATCAAGAAGGTAAATCAACGTAGAGAGATGCCGTGAAACTTGCTTGCTTCTAACGTAGAGTATGGAAAAAAAATGGTTATGATATATATAACATTTTCATAAGAGTTATCAACCCTCTTTAATTGAACAATAAATACTTAGGGTGAAAAAGTTTTCCCCACCATCAATTGAGTGCCTTTGAAGCTAAAAAGAAAATGAAACAAAACACAAAATTAGACAAACAGTGAGATAAATAGAGAGAACATGAGATTCAACGAATAAGTCAAAAATGCTATAAATACAAAGTAGTTACTGTTCATTCGGAGTGGTGGTCTGCGGCTTCAATGTGGAGGAACCAATACTATGGTCAAATCGAGAACCACACAAGATAGAGAGAGGAATGCTCTGAGTACTTAAATACTAAATATTATGGTCAAATCGATGCCCAAATCATATATACTAAGGTCAGATCGAAATTTTCTTATTACGTACTTTATAATATAGATGCCCAAATCATGGAATCAATTATGACATTTCTTTGGTCAATAAAATTTGAATTTACTTATTTAGGTAGTCATATACGATAGGTAGGATATACTTGTACAATTAATGCTGAGAAAAGGGAACAAAAGTAAATCAAAATAAATTGGAAAAGGAAGGGGATATGTTTATTTAGGGGAAATGTGTAAAACTTAAAAGGAAATCCTCTTTAATGCTAGCAATAGGTCAACATATAATTTGAAAGTTTGGAAAATGTTTACATTAGTGTAGGTTTATACATTAGGAAATATTCATTTGATCCGATGACTATAAAGTTAATAGGAAGTACAATCGAACGGTTGTAAAATGTGCTATATTTGTATGCATAGATATTTTCATGGAAAGCTGTTCTGTTTTATAATATAGATATAAAGATTGGAAAAATGAGATGACTAGTGTTTACCACGTCTTTAACTCAAGTCATTGCAAAAAAATGAGATGATCAGTGTTGTCAGTTGTGAAAGGTGGTAGTGGAGTGGAGAATTGGAATCTGCTATTTCGAAGAATCCAGTATGATTGGGAAATTCAACAACTAGAGGATTTACAACAAAGACTTCATGCAGTGACTTTGGATCTTTCTTAACGTGATTTGTGGAAGTGAAGGTGGGCCTCTGATGGTTGTTTCTCGGTGAAATCAGTGTACAACAAATGGGAACAGTCCGGAAATGCAAGAAATCTGGTATTGTGGAAACAATCTGAAAAAATCTTAGCCCTCCTAAGGTGGAGATTTTTGTGTGGATAGCCCTTCAGGATAGAGTGGCTACTAGATCTGTGCTTCAAAGTAGAAACTTGATCCTTGAAGGCAATTCAGCACTTTGCCCGTGGTGTTCTATGCATTTGGAGACACCCCAACACCTTTTTCTACATTGTAAATTCTCATGGGATATTTGGTCTTTGATCCTGGATTGGTGGCATGTGAGATGGGTGTGTCCTCAATTTTTGGACGCTCTTTTTACTTGGTGGTTCGATAATAGATTTAGAAATTTGGAGAATCATTTGTGGGTAACGACATTCTTTGCTACAATTTGGTCATTGTGGTTGGCGAGCTACATGTTCAATAATGCTTCAATAGGAGTAGGGCAAATGGGTGAGGTGATCAAAACCAAAGTCGCGATGTGGATTAAGGTGAAGTTTGATATCAAGATATACACTGTGGAGGGTTTTAAAGGTTTCTTTGATGGAGTTAGAAAGGTGAAATTATAATATGTGTTTAAAGTGTCAGGTGATCTGTCCATCTGTCTGTTGGATGCTTATTTTTAGTGTTTCTCCCTTTTTTCTTCTTTGTCTGATCTCATAAGTGTCATGTACTTTCGATGTTCCCCTTAGATGTAACCTTTCGAGATTTATAAAAGTTTCTTTTGCCGAGCAAAAAAAAAAAGATTGGAAAAATGGTAGTCAATGACGTGTTTTGTTAATTAATACCCGTTAAAGATATTTTTAGAATTAACAAATATTCTCAGTATGTACTTAACAAACATTAATTATCAAAACATGTTCCCATAAAGATTTTGCACAGAAAAAATTTATGAGGACCCACAGACCACCTTTTCCTCCTTCCTTTCATGCGCTTATGGAACAGATGACTGGCCTGATTGGAAAGCATTTCTACAAAATGGCCTAAATGCCATCCCAAAAAGAGGCAGTCAACTAAAAGCGCTCTTTTTTGACCGTGCATCCCCAGGCTTTAAGAATTTTATTCCTTACCCCTCATTCCACTATATCCATTTGGACGTCTTCCTTTTCGGGCCGAATAAATCTAAAGATGGGCCAAGACTTGAAAAACTAATGGGAAAAAGATGGCCAATGACGTGTTTTAAAAATTAATATCCGTCGATGACATTTTCAACATTAATAAATATTCTTAGCATATTCTTGGCGGATATTAACTATCAAAACTCATCCTGGACCATCATTTTCCCAAAACTAATTAGGGCTTTAATTTTGATGAGATGAAAATGGCCCATTAACTTCCAATTTCAATTCAACCCAAATGTGGTCCATCACAAATTCAATCAAGGCCCAAAATAACATTTTCAGCCATTAACTGATTGATAAATCCCTTTTTAAAATTTGGCCAAATTTAGGTGTAAATTTCACAATGTAATTTTGCATCAGCAATATGTCAACAAACGTAACTTAATTCGTCGGTAAAATAGTTTAAAAATTGGAGAGTGTGACACCTTTACCGACGAGTTTGTTGTGTAGACAAAAGTTGGTCTATTACTATAACAATCATTCTACAACTACAAATACAAATACAAATATTTATATAAATTTATTCACATTCACATTGGGACCCACACACATCACATCCAATATGTATGGAATCCACCAAAAAATATGAATGTGTTTCTAAAATGTTTGTGTGTATTTGTGGTAATGTAATAATTGTTATTCTACAGTAATTCTTTAACAGCCACATAGCTGCCATGTAATCCTTGAATGCCAACCACATCTTCACATTATTGGTTTTCAATTCATGTAAAAACACTAAAGATAGGTCTTGTATAATAACCTAAATTCAGCTCTTAAAACTGAATCAATTAAGTAATAAGTGATTTAATAGATTTGATAACGATATTATACATTGCTTAACAAATTAAGTGCTACTTAAAATATAAACTAAAAAATTGAAAAAAATTAAGTAGATTTGAGCTACTTAATTTTAGCTGAATTCTTGTGTACTTGGATTTAATCACCATACCACCACCATGACCACTCCCACCACCAACACCACTCCACCACCACCACCACTCCCACCACCACCACCCCTCCACCACCACCACCACTCCCCTATCACTCCATCACTACCACCACCATTACCACACTGCCACAACCACTACCACACCGTCGCCGCCGCCGCCACCACCACAATGTCACCATTGCTCAACTATCATTCCACCAACACCACTCACTGTTATCATTACACCATCATTCCACCGCCACTACCACCAGTACACCACCACCATTCACTGCCACCGTTACATCACCATCACTCCACCACCACCATTACATTAATTTTGCTAGCACTCCAACACCACCGCCGCCACCACTTCATCATCACCACCACAATCACTATTCCACCATTATTATATGTACATTGTGACCATTAGTAAATTAAGAGAGAATCGAAACTAAAATTAATTTATCATTTTTTAATTCAGTACTTGATATATTTACCAAACAGCTTTTCAGTTTAAAAAATTCAGCATTCAGCTTTCAGTACTTAATTTTTCAGCATTCAGTTTTAACAAACAGGCCCATAGTACACTACATTGTTCCACTACATGACATACTTACATTTTATGTGAGGCCCACTTCTGGTCCCACAAAAAATTAGAAATATATCCATAAATTTTAAAATATTATTTTATGGGGTCTTGTAAAAAAATCGGCTTTGATGAAAAATCAGTAAGTTTTATTTCTCGATCCATAGGGATAAAATTGTTCGACTGTGCAGTTTCAGGTCTACGAATCTATAAATATTACTTACCGATATTCGTTGTAGCTAATTTTCCTTAGGTAAAAAGACTATCCCAAATAGCTTTTAGAGATGGTCGCTTACCAGTACATCCAACAATATATATAAATTTCATAAACTTTTAGCATTTTATACGGAGGACAATTGGACACAATTAATGAATCATGATTTCCTCTGCAATCTGCAATTCTACAGCACCCAATGAAAATTAAGTAGAGCCCCATTCTATTTGCTACAGCCGCACAACGTGTCAGAATAACTCAAGCCACTCTCGGGTCAACTCCAATTTTCATAAAGTCCCTAGCTAGTCCACTATTATTATTCCATAAAGTCCTGAATTGTTGGCGTCGTACGTTGCTGTTTAATTAATTTTCACATTTTCTATGCCAGTATTTTATACTTATATATAGTATCTGTCAAGTGTGCATGGCCGTGTCATAGAGAGAGAGAGAGAGAGAGATGGAGGGAGAGATCGTCAACCCATATTACAGCTTAGATAAGGAGATAAGCAACTTCATCAAGGTATGGGTCTCAGTAAGTATATCCCTATTATACTGCAAATTCACAAGTAAAATAATCCCACAAGGCCTACCCAGACTACTCACCTTCTTCCCGGTCGTTTGCCTCTTCTTATACCTCCCTCTCCATCTCCACTCCGCTCACCTCGGAGGCATGACCTCTTTCTTCATCGCTTGGCTTTCCAATTTCAAACTCCTCCTGCTCGCCTTCGACAAAGGCCCTCTCTCTGACCCAACTCTCTCTCCCTCCCAATTCCTCGCCATCAGTTGTTTCCCCATCAGAAAAACAGAACCAAAAAACCCACGTCAGGAATCCAAACAAGGCCACAAACCGGTTTGGAATTACATTCTCATGGGGCTTCTACGTACTGGCCGCCTTCGTGCAAATTTACCACTACAGTGAGCATATCCACCCGAAGTTTATTTTGGTTATTTACAGCTTCCATATATACTTCTTGTTGGAGCCGATGCTAGCCGTGGTCGCAGCCCTGGTTCGAGCCACTCTCGGGTTACAACTCGAGCCGCAGTTCAACGAGCCATATCTCTCCACCTCGTTACAAGATTTCTGGGGGAGTAGATGGAACATGATGGTCTCGCGTGCCCTCCGCCCGACCGTATACGATCCTACCCTCAGCGTCTGGACGTGAATCGTGGGCCGGGAGTCAGCCTCGTTACCAGCCGTGTTAGCCACGTTCGTGGTGTCGGCCGTGATGCATGAGCTTATGTTCTACTACTTGGGCCGGAAGCGGCCCAATTGGGAGATCACGTGGTTTTTCATTCTCCACGGGGTGTGTTTAGTTGTTGAGATTGCGACGAAGAAGGCATTGAAGGGCAGGTATCGGTTGCCTTCGGTGATCTCGACGACGTTGACTGTTGGATTCGTGATGGTTACCGGCTTTTGGCTATTTTTTCCTCCGTTTTTAAGGTGCAAACCTGACGCGAGAGCGTTCAAAGAGTACGCGATTTTAGGAGCGTTCGTGAAGGACGTAGTACTTGGTGGGGCTGTGAAGTTGCGGCATTTCAATGGCAGTCTAACATCACACTAGGGGGGAAGTGGTCACACGTCACAAATAAGAATGTTTATTGCTTACTTAACTAGTAACTGTATAAACATGCTGTAGCAGGCCGAACATAAAACTTCGCTGTGGTATGAACCGAGCCTTGTTCAGTTCAATAAGAAATCTTGTGCGCGGCTCCCGACCCTGGTCTTCATTGCGACCCCACAAGCCACGTGTTCGGCGGATTACGACCTGTGCTCGGCCACTCCCTTGCAACGTACCCTCTCCCGTCGGCCACGTTCCAAAGTCGGCAAGGCGTGCTCAGCCGCCTGCGGAACATGATCGCTGCTGACGGCAGATGGCTGTTGAATTGAGCGTCGTCCTACGTGCAAAAACGGTTATAACAGAAGAAAATTATAGGCGCACATGGGACATGCCAGCTCACCCGGAAGAGCGGTTACCAGATCTGTTCGGTGACGTCGCGGTGACGTCGCCTGGCTCGCGCAAAGCACGTGCCTGTGCTTGGAGAGCAAGTCAGGGAAACTCTATAAATATTGGAGGATAACGCCTCTGGAGAGGTACGCACTCTTACACGCGAATACTCACTCAAAACCCTAGTCTCTTTCCTCTCTTCCTACACATACTTATCCTCTCGCCGGAGGGCCTTGCCGGGCAACCCCCGGCCAGGTCTTAGTCGTGCGTTCACTGTGCAGGCTGCGAGGAGAAGGCTAGGAAGCCACTGAACCAGCGGAGGAAGGACTAGAACCGGAGATCACGGGCCACACAATTGGTGAACCCGACGTGAACCCTTCTCAGCTTCTGATCCAAACCGCTCAAACCCTCTTCCAAACCACCTTCCTCTCAAAAAGACAGTCAAAAACTCAACAGCGATGGGCAGAGATCCACTAAACGTTTCAGTTTCGGGGGCCAAAGACACCAGTGGAAACGCAATCCTCCCACCGTTTTTCGAAAGGCACATGTCCATCTCACTCCCCCATATTCTGGGCTTTCTTCGGCCGCGGACGACATAACAGTGGCCTACATCCTCCTTTTGCAACGACGAGACGATGAAAGGGACAATGAACTTGTGGCGCTAAGGGCGGAGGTAGCCCAGATGAAGCAACATTTGCAGGATGCAACCCCAGCCTCCTCCAGATCTACTGGAGGCGGACGACGGAAGCGAAGAAGATCTCCTCCTCCACCACCACGAGACCACCCCAACGAGGTGGGCCACCGCGTCTCCGTCAAAGACCGCCTTGGGTTTACACCAGAAAAGGGAGACACCAGGGAACTTATCCTCTACAAACGACCTACAACATCTGGGACGCACCACTCGAGATCCCACCATGAGCGAACCCGCACACGGGACACTGAATCCTTCACGAGCACGTACTCAACTGGTCGTGCGGAGTTCTCTCGCACAACGGCCTCGCGCCAAAGCCAAGACTCCGTAGAAACCAGGCATCACGTCTCTAAACACCTCGGGGGCATCCCACCAGAAAACATGGATAATGAAAACGACGTTCGGGGGAATGGAAAAGGCGTACGGATAGAAGGGGCGGAGAATAGGAACAAAACCTATTGCGACAAGGAGAAGTCCGCCGACTACCCCAATAGGGAGACGGCGGACCTGCGGGACAAGCTTCGCAGCCTAGTACGTGAAAGAACCTCAGAAAGAGAGAAGCACCCAAAGAGGTCGCGCATCGACGAGCTCGGCAAATCACCGCGTCCAGGATTTAAGCGGCAGCTGAAGGACCTTGGTATCTCACCCTTTACCTCCCACATCATCAACACCATTGCCGAACCCAACTTCCACCTACCAAAATTCACGAAGTTCGACCCAAGCACCTGCGAAACTTACACTCACCTCATTCACTTTCGCCAAACCATCGAGCTGTGTACTACAAAGGATGAAATCAAATGCAAAGTGTTCCCATCCAGCCTCGGCTCTCTTGGACTCCAGTGGTTCAACAAATTGCCCGCTGGATCCATACGGAACCTGGTTGACCTTGAACGCGCTTTCAACACTTGTTTTATCACCAGCAACAGAACAGCGAAGGAGCCCGAGTCCTTGTCCCAGATGAGAAAGCTTGCAAATGAAACGCTCAGGCACTACGCTGAGCGCTACTGGCAACTTTTCAATGAAATTTCCGAAATCGATGAGTATTGGGCCGCGCGCACCTTCAAGAATGGATTGGAATCTGGCAGTAAAATACTTGACGAACTGGCTATTCGGCCTCCGCACGGCATGGGAGAGTTTATGTGTGTCGTAGAACGATTTTGTGCACTTGAAGAGTTCTACGCGGACCGAGCCGCTCAAGGAATCCCCAATTCAACAACCTGCCTGCCAATGACAGTTCCTCAGCTGCAGACACCAATCGTAACTCAACAATCCCAGCTCCCAGCCAAAGAAACACGTCAACAACATCAAAGAAGGGAAGAAACGCCAGCCAAAAGAGCACGACTACGTGGCCGAAACCACCTACTTCAAAGAACCCATCTGGTCCTTCTTAAAGGAAATCATGAGGCAACCATGGTTCGAGTGGCCGCAAGGCAAACTCGGCACGGATAACGGCCAAGCGGATCAGAACCCGAGGAAGAAGTGCTCGTATCACAATGAGCTCAGCCACTACACAACGGCATGTGCTCCATACAAGGCGCTGTTGGAACGTCTGGCGGCCCAAGGCCATCTCGACCAATACATTGATCGAGCAAAAACACCCGCCCGCCCACCTGTCGAAAATCCCAACCCCAACGAACCGCGGCCGACGATACATGTCATCCACGACCCAATGACAAAAGAATCCGAAGCACACCTCAGAGCCGACCTCGATAGCGCATCCACTTCTAAACGGGTGCTTGCGGTAAGACCCGGGTCAAAGCACCCACGTCCGAACGAAACACCCAACTGGACCATAACTTTCACAGAGCGCGACCTCGAGTTCGTACAAACTCCACACTCCGATGCTCTTGTCGTTACTGTGCAAATCGGAGTTCACGATGTCAAGCGAATCCTCATCGACCAGGAAAGCTCGGCAGAGGTGATGTACTATGATTTGTTCAAAAAACTCAACCTCCCAGAGTCAGCCCTACAACCTGCCGAAGTCCCTCTCATCGGATTCAACGGAGCACCGGTTTGGCCACTCGGATGGATCTTCCTTCCGGTCGTAGCAGGTTCAAAAATGTTGACCGTTGAATTCATCGGTGTCAACGTGCCGAGCCTGTATAACGCAATTCTTGGCCGAGCCTGGCTTCATAACATGCAAGCAATCGCTTCAACTTACCACCAGGTTGTCCACTTCATCGGCTCCAATGGACGACAGGAAGACCTGCGAGGTGACCAAGTAGCCTCCAAAAAGTGCTACGTCTCGGCCGTTCACAACTCTGCCAAAGTCAAAGAAGTACAATGTGTTGAAGGCCGTGATCAACGACGTCGGCCACAAAGCCAAAGACAAAGCCGAGGAGGACCTCGTCCAAATGCCAATCAACAAGGATGGCTCCCGTTTCTTAATCAGCTCTACCATCAGCGAGGCTGACCGCAAAGAAATGTTCCAATATCTCAAGAAGAATGTAGAAGTTTTTGCTTGGACCCCCAACGAAATGTCGGGGGTCGATCCCAATTTCATTAGTCATTCCCTCAACATCAAGAAAGATGCTAGGCCCGTCATTCAGAAGGCACGACATTCTGCAACCGAACACGCCGATGCTGTCATCGAAGAGGTCAAGCGTCTGCTAGAGGCCAATGCAATTCAAGAAGTACAATACCTAACATGGCTGTCCAACACTGTTGTCGTCAAAAAGAAAAATGGAAAGTGGCAAGTTTGCGTGGATTATCCCAATCTCAACGACGTTTGTCCGAAGGATTGGTTCCCACTCCAGAAGATTGATCAACTTGTGGACGCAACAGCAGGCCACGCTCGGTTAAACTTCCTCGACGCCTACCGTGGCTATCACCAGATTGCCATGGACCCCGACGACATGGAGAAAACTGCTTTCATCACGCCTTATGGCATCTTCTGCTACCGCGTAATGCCCTTTGGACTAAAGAATTCAGGTGCAACGTTTAACAGAGCAATATTCAAGATGTTGCAAGAACAAATTGGCCACACCGTGGAGGCTTACATTGATGACTTGGTCATTAAGAGCAAGCATGAATCCAACCACCTGCGGGACCTGGCGAAAGTCTTCGAAATTCTTAAGCTCCACAAGCTTCGACTAAATCCTAAAAAATGTGCGTTCGGAGTAAGCGCCAGAAAATTCCTCGGGCACCTTGTCACTCGAAGAGGTATTGAGGCCGACCCTAACCAAATCAAGACTGTTAAAGATTTGCGCCCACCGAGAACAATCAAGGAAGTACAAAGGCTCACTGGGATGGCAGCGGCTTTAAACCGATTCATCAGCAAATCCTCAGACAAGTGTCACGCATTCTTCCATGCCTTGAAGGGAAAAAGCCAGCGCAGCTTTGAATGGACCTCAGATTGTGACTCCGCCTTGGCCGAACTTAAAGACTACTTAAATTCGGCCTCCTTTATGGTGAAACCCAAAGAGTTCGAAACTTTACATCTCTATCTCGCCGTGTCTGCCAACGCAACAAGTTTCGCATTTGTACGGCGGGAAGGTGCCGATGACAAACCCATCTATTTCACAAGCAAGACGCTCCTTCCAGCTCAAACTCGCTACCTGCCACTTGAAAAATTGGCCCTTGCTCTCGTCTCAGCGGCTAGGAAACTCTTGCCCTACTTCCAATCACACCCCATCGTCGTCTTAACAGAACATCCCCTCAAAGCTCTCTTTCGAAAGGAAAATCTCTCCAACCGGATATCAAAATGGGCTGTCGAACTTGCAAACTTCGACATCAGCTTTGAGCCACGAACGACAATTAAGGGCTAGGTTTTGGCCGACTTCATAGAAGAACTCACTCCAGAAGACACAGTGGCACTCAATACTCCAACCCCACCGGACGTTGCCAAACATAGCTCTTCAACCAAACATTGGAACCTTTTTCAAGGTGAAACTTGGCGGCTTAATGTCGACGGAGCTTCCAACAACAACAGAGCCGGAGCCGGAGCCGGAGCCGGGGTAGTCTTAGTCTCACATTATGGAACACTTCATGAAAGTTCCCTCACCATCGACTTCCCAGCCACCAACAATGAAGCTGAATATGAAGCCCTCCTCGCTGGCCTACGCTCCGCCATCGCAATGAAAGTCGCCAACCTCATTGTCTACTGTGACTCCCAACTCATCGTTAACCAAGTACTTGGTGACTATGAAGTTCGGGACCCTCGAATGCTGAAATATCAAGCCACAACAGCTAAGCTCATCTCTCAGTTCTGCAATTTCAGTATCGAACAGATCAACCGCGAGCACAATGCACATGCGGACGCACTTGCAGGCCTCGCCTTGGCGTCCACAGCCTCAAAATTCAGAACCATCAACTTCGGCAGCATTGACCGCGCGTCTTTTGAGCCCACTCCAGAGGTACTCAATGTCGAACTTGGTCCCAACTGGATGGATGAGATCGTTGCGTTCCTAAAGCACGACACTCTACCCACAGACAAGAAGGACGCTTACTGTGTGAGAAACAAGGCCGTTTACTACTGGCTTTCTGAAAGCGGCCAACTATACAGGAAATCCATCTTCGGACCATACCTCCTTGTTGCCCACCCCACCCAAGTGCTCGAAATTCTGACAGAACTTCATTCAGGCAGCTGTGGCTGTCACTCTGGCGGCCGATCCCTTTGTCAACATGCCATAAGCCAAGGTTACTTCTGGAAGAACATGAAGAAAGACTGTGAGGAAGTTGTCCGCAAATGCCGACCGTGTCAGATGTTTTCACCTATCCCGAAACAGCCTGCCCAGGACCTTTCCCCCATCACTAGTCCTTGGCCCTTTGCGCAATGGGGGCTTGATATAGTGGGAAAACTGCCAACAGCTCCTGGAGACTTCAAGTTTCTGATCACAGCAACGAACTACTTCTCCAAATGGGTTGAAGCTGAACCCCTCACAAGGACAACTGAGGCTGATGTCCGAAGATTCGTATGGTGAAACATTGTTACAAGGTTCGGCGTCCCACACGCCATCGTCTTTGATAACGGAACTCAATTCGTCGGCAAGGTCCTCACCAACCTTTGTGCCGAGTTTGGGATACGTTTCTTCAACTCCACACCAGCCTACCCATAGGGAAATGGCCAGGCAGAGGCCACGAATAAGACCGTCTGTGCCGGCATCAAGCGTCGACTTAACTCCAAAAGAGGGAATGGGCTGAAGAATTGCCACGAGTTCTATGGGCCTACCGTCTACACCAAGGCGTTCAACGGTCCAAACACCATTTTCAATGGCATTCGGCATGGAAGCCGTCATCCCGTTGGAGTCCAAGTTTTCAACTCTCAAAACAGAAACGTTTGACCCCAAAACAAACGACGATGTTATGGCACAAGAGCTGATTTTGGCAGAAGAGAAGCGTGATGACGCTCGCCTGCACCTCGCTGAATACCAGCAGCAGGCGGCCAAGGGATACAACCGCAGCGTGCGAATCAAAAAGTTCAAGCCGGACGATTTAGTTTGGCGAAAAGTTGTGCAAGCCAGCAAGAAAACAAAATTCAAGCCCAACTGGGAGGGACCTTTTCGTATCATCAAGATTGCTGGTGAAGGTGCCTACGTGCTGGAGGACATGAATGGGAAAGTTCTAACCCACCCATGGAATGCACAAAACCTCAAGAAGACATACATGTAGACGAAATCCCAACAGTGTGCCTCATGTTCGGCCACTGCCTATCCTATTTTTCTTTATTGACTTCGGCCCAAGTCTTTACAGTTCAACTTGTACTTCATGTTTATGGAATCAAAGAAATTTTATTTGCCAGTCATTTACAATTCCAAATTCTTTTCCATTTACTTTATATTTTACCTCAGCCTACTTGGCCAAACACAAACGTTGACCTCGGTCACACCCACAAACGGCTCCTATGCCTCTGCTTCGGCCACTATCACTGCCTAAAAGAAGCAAAACGAACATCAGGTCCACTAAGCCCAAAGACACGTAATATGGCTGGAATTTGGGCTCGGGATCGGCTTGGCAAGACAATAAGGTCGACCACAGCTTGGTTACACTCACATTTTGGTGAGCAAACCACCCACAAACATTACAGACATCTCAACCTCTCCTAGGGGATAGCACATTGACCGACCCTTAAAACACAGGTACGAACAATCAACTACCCTCGGCGACTAACCTAAGCGTTACAGCAACACGCTCGGCACACTATCCACTCCATCCTACTATACTTTGGTCAAAGCTCGGCAATCACCTATATTCAACCATCTCTATATGAGCCAACATCCATACTATTCAGCCGAACATAGACCAAAGTGGGGGCTACGGTTAACTATAATCTCAAACAACTTCGAACAAGCAAGAATGTCATATTGAAGCAAGCATTGCAAAAGTTAAAGTCATCCATTAAAAAGAGAACGTTATAGACTCAAGTTGGGCAAAAAGTTCACGGTCAACAACCATTACATCTGAAACGGCAAAACCCCCATGATCGAAGCCGTCCAGTCCAACAAAAATTTCCAAAGTTCAAAAACAAAAGAGAAATCCTAATCTTGGGGAACGACATCAGCAACAACATCAGTAGCTTTTTCGCTCTCAGCCTCGGCACGCATCTCGTCATTGTTATCGGCCTGCTCGGTTTCCTGCTCAACTGCCCCAGCCACACGCACTTCAGCATCAGCAACAGTAAGGTCATCAATATCCTCATCACTTTCAGAAAACTCCTCTGGAAGAAGTGGTGCACATTCCTCGTCAGTATAGGGCAGCACAAGCTCTGGCACTTCGGCTGCAGGAATTGACTTTGTCAAATTCATATCCGGCTCCAGCTGCATCACACCGCACGCAGCTTTCACCCCAGCCTTATATCCTGCTCGGTATGCAATTGGGATCCTGCTCTTGATCTCTTCGTTCACCATCGACCGAGCCTCCCTGACATTCTCGGCACCAGCTCTGTCATACCCAGCCTGGTAAGCCTTCTCATCCACCTCCTTGATTTTCCTCTTCTCCCTTCTCAAAACCTGGCCAAGCTCACGTTCGAACTTCTTGGCTGTCTCCAACGCTTCGTCCCTCTCCTTCTCGAGTTCGGCAATCTTGGCCTTTGCCAACTTCAGACCATTCCTTGCAGCCTTCATTTTTTCATGCTCAGCTTTAGCATCGTCTCGATAGCGCGTCCTCTCAGCAGCCAATAAATCAGCCTGATCAGAAACCCGCAGTAGAGCCTGTCCTGCCTGCAGAAAATGAAACGGTTAGGCTCGGCAACAAAAAGAAAAGCCGAACATCATATCTAAGAAATTAAGTGATCAAATACCTGAACAAGGTAGGCGCTAGCATGAGCGATGCTCAGCTGCAGCTCCCTTGGGACCCTCTCCATATCCCTCGGTAGAGCAAGACCATGCAACATGGTGACGGCCAGCCCTAGTTCAAGTTTTACGCTGTCATCGACACTGACAACCCTACCTTCGGCCGTAGCAAAAGAAGGTGCGAACTCCTGCAATGTCACTTTGCCTGCAGAACCCGCCGACTTTTCCAAAGCTTTGGAGCCACCAGCAGCAGATGAATCAGTCTGGTCTTTAAGAACTGGCGTCGGCGGCCTGGTGGGAAAGAAGTCACGAGTGACCTTCTGCTTCTTGGAAACAGGTTCAGTCGTCTCAGCTTTCTTCTGTCGAGCAAGAGCACCATCCCTAAGGTTGATCTTCACAACGTTCCTCCTTCCCATATCGTCGGCGAATTCAGGTATAAGTGTTCGGATGGGAGGGATGTTGACGCCTTGGAATTTAGCTGGCTGACTGTCTTGGAACCAGAAATCCGCTGACTTCTTCAAAGTGGGAAACTTCACCCTCGGTTCCTTTGTCTTTTTGCTCGGATTATGGATAACGCCTCCAGTCTCCTGCTCCCCAGCAACTATCTTCTTGCCCTTGGCCTTCGCACTCGGCCCTGCTTCCCTCTCCCTTCTTTATTTGCCGAGCATAATTTACTCTTCTCACTGCGTTCCTGATGCTTATTTGGCTAATGCCTTTCCCTTGCAGATCACCGAGCAATTACCAAGAGACAGCAGTCCTTCGCTGTTGAAAGGAACATTGAAACAAAGGATGCAAAATGACCTTGGAAATCTTTTATCTTCGGCACGGAATGCAGCCTTATCGGCTGATCGCCGAACTCGTAATTTCCACTTACTTCTATGTACAAATTGGCCCACTTATCAGTGTCGGGAAGCCCGTTGATCAGGGGATCCTTGCCACTACGCGTCGACAAATACCTGCAGTCGGTCTTGCCGTGCCTGGACATGATGTACGTGTGGAAGAGGTCGGCGATTGTGAACTCAAGATTATGGAGCTCCTTTAGTTTTATCGCCGACATCACTATCCTATAGCTATTTATGGCAAAGAAATGAAGAACTATGCCGAACTTGGCCAGCAGCTCCCTCAAGAATGGGTGAAGAGGAAAACGGAGTCCAGCCTCACAGATAGCCATAAGGGGAACTGTTATATGTTCGGGGCGATCTTCCCTCTTATCCCTTATCCTGTTACTACCCACCTGGCTAACGACAACATCGTCGGGGATGTTGTATGTTTGGCAGAAATCAGCGTACTCATTAGGATGGCCGCTGAAATAGTGGGCGTAAGGACAAACCTGCCCTCGCTCATAAAGATCGGCGACCTCCCTGTTCTCAGATGAAGTTTCGGCCGGAACAGAACGGGAAAAAGCAGCAACTTCGACCTGGGGGCGAAGCCTGGACTCAGCCTCGGGACCAAGTTCGTGCTCGGATTCGGACTCCGTACTAGTGGTGAAGGTTATCTCGGGCGCAGTGTTGTACCCGCCATCATATTCTTAGTCACGTTCGGCGTTGGAATCATTGGAACCAAACATATTGGAAGCAATTGAAGAAGCCTGGCGTCGGCTCCTGTATCTCTCCACGTATGCTCGGATCGCGAGATCTGTGGAATTGTCCCCTGAACTTTCAGAGTTAGATGAAATGATGATAATTGAGTGAGCCAGACCTAACAAAGACAAGAGTAAAACAATGAAAACCCTCGTCGTTGGCTAGAAGGCAAGGACCTCGTTACGTTCGGCTACCTAAAACTGGCCCGCCCGATTATCACATTCCACAGATCTAAGTACGGGAGACATGGACTCAAGTCAACAGGCTCGGCCAAACCCATTGTATGCCGAACTTATTGACGTCAGAAATTAGGGCTCGGCAAACCTCCCGTCGGCCCATGCCACCAACATCAAAGTTGGGGCTCGAAAGAACACATTGAAGCTGGAGATGAACAGTTCGCCCATCTCCAGTATTGCACTGTTCACTTAGAACAAGAAACCCCAGAAAAACATCAAAAAATCCAGGAAAATTGCAAGAAAAGAGAAGAGAAGCAGAAAACGAGTTCATACTTGGGATTTGTGGTGAGATCTAGCGATGAAGCTGTTGGGAATCAAGAATAGAGGATGAACAGTCGATGGAAAGAGCTCCAACAATGGGGTTCTAGAGAGAGAAAGAGAACGGGACCCTTCTCTCTCCTCGAATCGTCCTTTATATAGGGCTAGGGTTTGAGATTTGAAACTCCCGCCCATCATTACACCGTCGAACCTCTAGCCATTCAGCACTTGACACGTGGCAAAGAAAAGGACAACCTGCAGAGCTTGCCAACCGTCCTCTCACTGGTTGTACCCAGCCGTGGAGCGACAACTGGCACTCCTCCACTAGGATTCTCCACCAGCGACTGATATTGCTTCTGAAAAGAGGATGGATCAAGCTCGGCTGAATCTCACCTTTAACAAAGCAAAATCACGTTCGGCACTCGTTGGGTTCGGCCAAGGCTTGATTTCAATCACTACCTCGCGTTCGGCATCAGTAGGGATTGAGGGGCTATTGTAGCAGGCCGAACATAAAACTTCGCTGTGGTATGACCGAACCTTGTTCAGTTCAATAAGAAATCTTGTGCGCGGCTCCCGACCCTGTTCTTCATTGCGACCCCACTAGCCACGTGCTCAGCGGATTACGAACTGTGCTCGGCCACTCCCTTGCAACGTACCCTCTCCCGTCGGCCACGTTCCAAAGTCGGCAAGGCGTGCTCGGCCGCCTGCGGAACATGATTGCTGCTGACGGCGGATGGCTGTTGAATTGAGCGTCGTCCTACGTGCAAAAACGGTTATAACAGAAGAAGATTATAGGCGCACATGGGTCATGCCAACTCACCCGGAAGAGCGGTTACCAGATCTGTTCGGTGACGTCGCGGTGACGTCGCCTGGCTCGCGCAAAGCACGTGCCCGTGCTTGGAGAGCAAGTCAAGGAAACTCTATAAATATTGGAGAATAACGCCTCTGGAGAGGTACACACTCTTACACGCGAATACCCACTCAAAACCCTAGTCTCTTTCCTCTCTTCCTACACATACTTATCCTCTCGCCGGAGGGCTTTGCCGGGCAACCCCCCGCCAAGTCTTAGTCATGCACTCACTGTGCAAGCTGCGAGGAGAAGGCTAGGAAGCCACTGAACCAGCGTAGGAAGGACTCGAACCTAAGATCACGGGCCACACACATGCAAGTTGGCACATACAACTAAAGAGTCATCCCTGTCATTATCGAGTTTTTTTAATCCAACCAAATCGTGTTATATATATTTGTGTTCATGCCAAATAAATAGTTGACCTAGACCCTCTATCTTCGTGTTACTTAGTTTTGAATCATGATATATAACTAGTTGCATGTGTCCAAATTCTCAAACTCTGAAAGAAACCAAGGATGCGTATATACCAAGGCCTAGTTTCCCCAAAAAAAAAGTGTAATTACTGGCTTTGTAGGCTATCTTTTTTGTTTTGTTTTTGTTTTTGTTTTTGTTATTATTATTATTATTATTATTTTATTGCATTTGTAATTTTTGCACCAAGATCTTGTAGATTATTGGTTAATGTCGACGAAGGAAATCGGAAAAGTAAAAATTATGATTTTTACCAATTTTTCTGGAAACATCCAAAAAAAAGTCTCAAAAGTTTTTATTTTTTCAATTCCTCTCATTGAGATGAACGAAAAATAATTAAAAAATAAGAAACGCAAAAAAAAAAATCAATATAGATAACAAAAGGGTCAAGCGACTTTTTTTGTTTTTTTGTTTTTGTTTTTGAGACTAGGCCTTAATAGCATAAGGCCAAACCATCCACTTCCATCCTACTTCCAAACAAAAATTTGAAATTCATCCTCTCCCACCCGACAAAAGTAAAATAAGAAAAGTCAAAAGGGTAAAACTGTAATTATTAGGACAACGCAAAAGTTATTTTTGTGTAAGAGAAAAGAATTTATTAGTCTTTATAAAGGATTACAAATATTAAAGGATCAAGGGCACACCTGCAAGAAGCCACCCGAGACAACGCAAAAGTTACACGAAACAAAAATGAACAGTAACTATTGAACAAAATTTTCTTTTCTTTTCTTCTTTATTTTTGGGGTAAATTATAGAACAGTGTTTTCCATTATACTATGTAGAATGTTTCTCAATTTCTAGCTTATGAATTAAACGTTAGTAGGAATTTTGGGCATTAGCAATGCTTTCTGTTGTGATTGTTACCCATCTCTAGGTTTTGATATTGTCGCGGTTCTAGAGAGAGAAGGAGCAGACCTAGGAATTCTTAGGTTTTGAAATTGTCAAAGATCAACAATGGCCACGACAGCAAGTGCAGAGGAAGCGAACACCAGGCAACTTCATATTTCCAAATTGAATCTCCGTCCGGCTTGCGAAGATGGTGGGGACGTGCCGCTCAGGCCACCAGTGTTCTTTGGACCGTGGAGTACTAGTTCTTGTGCCGGAAAGGAACCAATTCATAGCTAGAAATTGAGATAAAGAAAGAGTGAATGGTGATGTGCTCTGGCAAAGCCAAACTTGGTGCTAAATTTGGCCCGACTTTTAGCTTACTAATAGAGTTACTATGTTGATTTTCACAAGCCAAATTTCGGTTTTAGCAATGAATTTGGCTTAACATTTGATATAAGTACGGGTAATCGAGGATGGGGATGACAAAACCATACTCACCCCATAACCGAGTAGGGATAATTTACGTTTTACTACACTTGCTACTATTGGGTAAACCCCACCTCCAAATAGGTGGGGTGGGGCAAGTATTCATCAGGTACGGAGGAAATTGTCATCTTTATAGTCTCTGTACTAAAACTAAATTTTAGTAAGTTTGTCCTACGTTGGCTAATAGTGCGCCCAACTAATAGTGGCACACCATATGTCCACCATTCTAATAGTGGCATACTAGCATTGTGCCAAGAGTTGTAAACGAGCCGAAACCTATTAAGTTCATATCGGGTTCGTTAAGACTATTCTGGCTAAAGTTCGGTTCAGGTTCAATTCAAGCCTGAACAACTTGGCTCGAGTTCGACTCGTTAAAATTTTTCAAAGCTCGGATTTGGCTCATTAAATTCAAACGAACAGAGCCAAGCCAAACCTAGGCTCGAATTGAGCTCGTCAAGACTCGGGTTCGGCTTAGCTCGGCTCAATAAACTCAACCTAACCCAAAATTTAGGAGAAAATAAGTATTAAATTATATAAATAACCTAAAAAAATTATATTTGCAAATAGACCCCTAAAGAATTACTATATAAATTATATTCAACTACAGGTTCGCTAGCCTAACCAAGCTGAAAACTGTAAGGTTCAGGTTTGGTTCATTTAATAGACGAATCGAACTTGAATGAATCTTTACTAAGCCGAGACTCGAACAGTTCACAAATGGCCCAGTTCATTTACAACCCTCCTATTCAATGCATGGGGAGGGGGAAAAACTCTTTTTTAAACTCTTTTGTGCATCGAACGGGTACACCGTTAGTTAACAAGCAAGAAACCAATCAATAGGTGTGTGGAGTCACTTTCTCTGAAAAATATGCTGATAAAAGTTAAAAAGGGAGTAGCTACCCGTTCGATGCAAGGGCCAAAAAATTCACATTACTGGTTTTTTTGGCCTAGTGTATCGAATGAGTACAATGCTATTTGATAACAAAAAATGTTGTTTAATTTTTTTCTGGCCACCCCATGTTCGATGCATGCTAGCATCGTTCTCAGTACTCTATGCACGGAAAGACATGTATCTATAGTTATGAATTAAATTTTGGAAGTGTGAATAAAATAAACTCATTTTGAAAATTTTGGAATGCGTGGTTCAAGGCTGGAGAGTACATGTACACAACGCATTTACTTAGGGGTTGTTTAGCATAATAAGCCAAATGGCTTATTTTTTTGTTCTTATTCAATTTTTCTTTTGCATTTGTAAGTTTTTTGTCGATTTTTTTTGAAAATTATTGCTTCTTCATGACGAGGAATTTAAAAAGTAAAAAAAGATCAAAATCTATTTATTTTTAATAAAGACTAAAAAATTGGCTTATTTTCGTCTTTATTCAAAAAAAAATTAATTTTTGATCGTAATTTTTTACTTTTTAGATTACTTTTGTCATGAAGAAACAATAATTCTCAAAAAAATCAATGAAAAACTAATAAATGCAAAAAAAAAAAAAAAAGTCATTTAGCTTATTTAGTATATTACTAATTAATTAATTGATGGTGGACACAAGGTGTGCCACTATTAGTAGTAATAGTTTAGCGTGGTGGTGCCCTAGAATAATTTGAATAATTTTTTGTGAAGCACACCCTCAAGTGTATGGACCCGGCAACATTATTTGGTTGTGGTTTGTCTGGACCACCACATGGCAATGGTCTCGGAGCATGGAACAATTATCCCAATTTTTAGTCCTGGCCCATATACTATATAAGAGTATTATTTATAAACCTAATGACCGTAACGTAGCCTGTGTCGTTCGCGAGTCCTTTCTGCCGTCTCAACTCGCCTGCTAAAGCCCGTCTGTAGAAGAAGACGAAGACGAGGAGTCATCATTTCGAATCGCGGCTTGGTCTCCTTGTAAGTCTTTTATATTTCGATTTTTTCTTATTAATGATTCTATTGCAGTATGTCTTTCTGATTTATATGTAGGTTTTTTTTCAATCATTCTCGTCTACTCTCTCCATCCCATAAAGTTAGTGTTATACAAATTATGTGCAATTTTAAAATAATGTACTTTCCGAAATACAGTAACTTTTTGTGCAATATGTGTCTTATTTAAAAGAACTCGATGAGATCTTTTGAAATAGTGTAAAAAATTCAAAAAATTATTTTCAAAAATACATTACTTTTAAATTTGAAAATTGCACCTAATTTTATAGGGGACCAATTTATGAGATAGAGGGAGTAATAAATTTCTCTCTAATTTCTAGGGTTTTGGGAAGCTCAAGATTTTGACTTTGATTTCCAAGTCATGAGGAGGGATGACTGTGTTAAAAAAAATTGAAGAAATAAGGACTTGAACGACATCATATCTTTAAACAAGAATAATCTTGTACCAAAAAATTTGTGACCCAAATTCGAGATCGTCAAAAAGCAAAACAAGAAAATATCTATTAGGATAAGCCCAGATCCATTGGGCCAAGCCTAGAATACCTATTGGGCCAAGTCCAAAAACCTAAAAGCAAAAACCCTCATCTACATACAGCAACCAACCATCACCGTCCCCCTCAATTTATAGCTTATGAATCAAATCTTAGTAGGGGTTGGGGCCATTAACAATGCTTTATGTGGTGCTTGTTACCCCTCTCCCTAGGTTTTGATATTGTCAAAGATCAACAATGGCAGCTACGATGGCAAGTGCGGAGGGAGGGAACAACAGGCAACTTCATATTCCCAAATCTAGTTCTTGTACAGGAAAGGAACCAATTGATCATGTTGTCCTTCCCGAGGAGGAAGAAGCAATGTGCAGGCCGCCTCTTAATGCAACTTCATATTCCCAAATCTAGTTCTTGTATAGGAAAGGAACCAATTGATATATCTTGTCGTCCTTCCCGAGGAGGAAGAAGCAATGTGCAGGCCGCCTCTTAATGTAACACCGCCACCTTCTTACTCCTCCCGGGTGAGAGACAAAATTGAGCTGACTGATGGGGAGAGGCTGCTATTCGACTTTCTCCATCAGGTTACCCTCCATTTTGATCTCCACACTGAAATCCGTATTGCCGGCGTGTGGGTTCGTGATAAGCTTCTAGACAGACAGTGTTCTGACATCGAAGATGTTGCTCTGGACAACATGAGTGGCAAAGAATTTTGTGAAAAAATCAATAAGTTTTTTTCTTCTTGTGGGGAAGGAGCGCTGAAAATTATACTCATCCAAAGCAAATCCTTCCAATGTTTGGAGACAGCGACGATGTTCTTGTTTGACATGCGCGTTGATTTTGTCAAGTTAAGATTGGAGGACTACACTGAGACTTGCGGTAGCAGCCGCGTTCTTGGGGTGAAATTGGAAGAGGACGCATATCTAAGTGATCTTACCATTAACAGCTTGTTCTACAACATCAACACCACTTCAGTTGAAGATTTTACTGGAAAAGGTATGAGAGACCTTAAATCCGGAAAAATAAGGACCCATTTAGATCCGAAGGAAACATTTTTGGATGATCCCATTCGAGTTCTTTGAGCTATTCGATTCGCTACAAGTCTTGGATTTGAGCTAGATGAAGAGCTACGAGCTGCATTAATGGATAGCAAAGTGAAAGCTGCCATCAAATGTCGATTCAGGAGAAACGTTATTTTGAAGGGAAACGTATTGGTGATGAAGTTGATCTTATGATGACATCTGCCAACGACAATCAACCCGTTGAGGGCAATAACAATGATTTGGGACCTGCAGTTATTTTGGGATGTCTTCAATGTTTGTCCGCTTCGTTTTTGTGGTACTGTTGTGCCTCCAATTGATGATGGGTGTGATAGGCTTTGTGCTGCTTACATGGATAATGCATGGCGACTAATGCAGCGAGTTGGATTCTCTACCTTCAGTCCTGCGCAAGCTGTATTTCTAAACCCCTTTTAAGCTTCTTGAGTTTGTAATTCAATGAGTTTTAGCATCTTCAGCCAAAAATGTGTTGTGGTGCCTAGCTAGAATACACTGAACTGAACGGAAAATTTTTCAGTGCCGAGCGGGTACCGTGTGGTGCCCACTCGCGCATCCAAGCCGTCCATTTCGTTTTTGAACGGCTCAGATTTGGAAAGAGAAAGTGTTTGAGGGGGAGGAGAGAGAGGATTTCAATCCGAGCCGTCCAAAAGTGTATCGGACTGCTCGGATACGCCAAGCGGATACCACGTGGGATACACCCGCTAGGCACTGAAAAATCTCTCGAACTGCACTGCCTTGTGTCATTGCAATCAATTCATGGTTTTAGCAGCGGAGCGATCACATTATCCGTGCCGTGTGTTTAGGACACTTTAGACTTCATACGGTACCATAATTTATTTGACCTTTTGCTCTTTTTGGATCCAGGAAGCAAACTACAAGTATGTGAAGGGCATGCTGGATTGGAGGAGGAAGTCGTCCGGAAAACCACCGGGCCTTCGAAGGATGTTCTGAAATGAACAATTTCGCCTGGAGTGGTAGTAGTGGAACGGTTCGCTTCTATCACCGTTCCTTTTATTTATGTTAAGTTTACCTTGTGAATTAATTTTGTCATGGATTATTGATCATGTTAGTATGGTTTGCTCTTGTCATGGCTTGTGTTTATTCTCTTGTTGATGAAGGCAAAGACAAGCTTGGAAATTAAGTCGCTCAAATCATAGGGAAGTTAATTACTTGAATCTTTCATTATACTGTAGTAACTAGTTGGCGTGGTGGGATTTCATTTTAGTGCAAACTACCCCTGCACTATATATAGACATACTACATAAGATTTGTGTATAGTGGCGGTTCTTATTACCTTCTTTCATTTTTTTTTGTCCTTCCAATCATATTAAGCGGACAGAAAATATACCCCGAAACAATGGCAGAATCAGGACTTGATTCTGCCCTGGGCTAATAAAAAAAAAAATCGGTGGGCAAAATAGTGTATATAATATGCATATGATCAATTTCTAAGAAATAAGGCTTGTAATCCAATTCATGCATCGCGCATATTGGTAGCACTATCATACCTTTGACCTCGCATATTGCAAATGTCCAAATTGTAACGAGTGAGAGCGTCAGATATCTATTTATTACTGTTAATGCAGTGGTGTCTTTAATATGCACAAAAAAATAAAATAAAATAAAAACGCTCCCGTAAAAACTCTTTGACATCAACAAATCTAAAAAAAGGTTCCATTTTTTTTGTCCCATTATAATTTAAACCTAAAAGAGTAAGATAACCAACATTTTAAGCCAATTTAAGCAAATTGGCCAGTGTTCTGCATCAATCTAAATCAGTACAAATCTAAGCACACCAACATGTGTTCTACATAACAAGGAAATACTTACGGAAGCCTCACAATTCGAGATATTGCCAGCTGAAATCATATGGATGGTGGGTTGGGCTAAAATTACTTAGATTCAATTTTCCATATAGAGTTTTTTTTTTGGTTTTCGTGGTAGTGACATGGGCTACAGCCCATGGTAGCCTATGACTAGTTCTGCCGTTGCCCCGAAAAGATAAATCAATGTTATAAATTCACCTTACTGTTAAATTATCTTTTTGGGTATATTTTTTTTGGGTACTTATTGGAGTTGCATTTCGCCTCTTTCCAGTTGGGTTATGGGTTCATTAATTGTTCATTGACATTTAATGGGCTCTACTTGGTCTCTTGGTACTTAATTGTTGGGGTTTTGCTTTATTGTTTCATCGTTTCCGGATTATTTTTTTGAGTACCATAGATTATATGAAACTGCTGCTTGTTTTTTTTTTTTTTTTTAAATAACTTTCTTTAAAAATATAGAATTCCGATAGGACTTCAAATTAGGGAACACGAAATTGTTATTCTTCCTTTTAGTATATCTTAGGAATAGGGATAGGCCGGGAAATGTTGTAATGCTCCAATTTTCGGACACGCTATTTAAATATTTTTCAAATACTTAAATCATTTAACCACAATTTTCTTCTTCAAAAGATAATTTGATCATAATTTGCGGAAGCATGTGGTCTAATACAAACCTAATTGTTAATCTAGAAATTTAGCCTCGGAATACGATTACATTTCAATTCCCAAAATATAGATCGACTTATCAAAAGAGCATCTAAGGGTACGGGTTCTAAGTTTGAAAGGACTTTGGGTTAGCAATGGCGTCCTCATTCTAAAAGGATGGCCCTTCCATTCATTCTTTGATACCTGGTGTAAAATGTTGTGGGCCAAAAAGCAACACCATGAATTTTAACACTCACATTAAAAATAATTGAAGTATGAACAGAAGCATACAAATCTTGTTTCACTATCTAACCTTTAAATTAATTGAATTCTTACAAATCCTTACTTTCCATAATCATTCTTACTCATTAATCATCGTACAACATTTGTGATGATTTGTCTAATCCCAATGTACAACATTTCAAAAGAGAATTTCTATGTTGTTTCTTCTAAAAATTTTCCTTACTTTAAGGCTTTTTAATGTGCATCCATTAGGCTATCTTTGATATACAGGGTTCAGAAAGAGAGAACTCAGGGAGTTTTCAAATTTTAAAAAAATTGTTGTGGTTTGCTGTCAAAATATAACTAAAATTTGGCTTAACCTTTTTTTGTATTACGTTTTTTTCTTTTCTTCATTCGTTTTGTTGTCGAGTCAAATATTTTTCATCCCAGCATGAGGAAAGCACAAAATTAAGATTAAAAGTTTGAAAAAATTTATTGCAAACAAAACCAATCTAAAAAAATATTGATTGTTTTTGTCTTTTCTGAAAGATATTAAAAAAAAAAAAGTACAATAATAAGGTACTTTAGCCAAATCACCCATAAAGTTTGTTCTTTATTTTAAGTGCGGGGGATAATTATTATGCACTTGGGATAATTATTAGGGTAGTCATTGTTTAATCCCAACAAATTACTGTTATTAAGGTTGTGCCGAATAGTTACCTACAATATAATGAACGGAAGTTATCACCGTTTCTAAGGGTTTTTTTTTTTATCGGCAAAGCAAATTTTTATCAAACTCGACCGGGTTACATCGAGGGGGAGGCAAAGAGCACAACAATGCTATACTGCCAAAAGAAAGAAAAATACAATAGAAGACATCCAACCGAGAGTTGGAGGAAAGTCACTCCTCAAGCAGTCGACTATAATATCAGTTTCGAATACCATCCAAGAAGCCCTTAAATTCCTCCGCCGTATAGATCTTGATATCGAATTTGGTTTTCATCCACATTGCCACTTTAGTTTTAATACTATCCCCAACCTCCCTAATCACTGGCCCAACATTGTTGAAAACTAAGTTATTCCGTGCTAGCCATAAAGACTAAATGGTAGCAAAGAAACAAGCTTCCCAAATGTGCTTCTCCAAGTTACAAAACCCGTTGTCAAACCACCAGACAACAAGGTCTGCCAAAGAAGACGAGCATACCCAATTCGTATGCCACCAATCCATAATAATTGACCATACCCTCCAAGAGACATTACAAAATAGAAACAAATGTTGGGGAGTTTCATCTTGCTCGGAGCAGAAAGGATAGTGTACCAAGAGAGGATCGATCCAAAATCAGATTTCGGTTGTGAAGCATTGATCTTGTAGCCACCCTACCTTGAATTGCCAACCATGAGAATATCTCCACTTTAGGAGGGTTGAGACTCCTCCAAACCGACCCAAGAACCGGGTCTCTTGAAAAGCACTGCCGTTCCCATTGTTCATAAGCGGATTTCACTGAAAACCGCCTACTATCCTCCCACTTCCAATACAAATAATCTGGTCTTGTTGGGTCCAGCGACACATTTTGGAGGCTCTGGATTAATTCCTCCCTCTCGTCTTCCTCCCAAGGGCATAATGTTGTCCTGATCCCAGCTGCCATGATCATTTCCATCCCTCATGACACTGACCATATCATGTTTTTGAGAGGAGAGAAGGTAGAGTCTAGGGTGAGCTTCATGCAAGGCTTGATCCCCCAGCCAAGTGTGGTTCCAGAACAAAACGTCTTGACCAGATTGGACTTGGATTCTGAAACCCTCCTCGATTAAAGGTCCAATGCAAGAATTAAGATTTCCAATACAACATATGTCCTCCAAATATTCGTTACATGACCTGTTTCCGATAGTTGTGGTAGCCAAGTTCCATGTATTGTTCTTTACATTTCATCTGATTGTTACTAATGTACTCCTTCAATCAATTGGTCAGGCACAAACAAGTTCCTTAACCAGTTCTCTCTCTCTCTCTCTCTCTCTCTCTCTCTCTCTCTCTCTCTCTCTCTCTCTCTCTCTCTCTCTCTCGGTTTTCCCTCTTTGTTTCCATTTCCTTTTTGGCGTGTTCCCGCCGGGTTACACTTCTGGGTATATCCAGTTTTGGGCTTAACATGTGGCTTCTTGTCAGATGGTGGTGATCAAGCGGCTTTAGGGCTTGTGTTCTGATAGGCTCTATTCTGCTCCTTATGCTGTCCGATGAGCTGGTGCTCCAATCAGTTCTTCGTGTAGGCTCTGGTGCGGTGCTATGGTCTGGTGGTGGCTATAGTTGGAGGAGATTATGGCGCGATGGTCGGGCTGTGGCAGCCATTATGGGGCAGGGCCGCTTTATTCTTCTCCTTGCACTGTCCGATGAGCTGGTGCTTCGATCAGTTCTTTGTGTAGGCTCTGGTGCGGTGTTATGGTCCGATCAGTTATGTTTGTTCAAAATAACCGGGATGGATACTTACATAGAATTGGGTATGAGGACGATTTTTTAAGTCTCCCGTCAAATTATTGTTTCTTTTAGTCTCTGTAACAATCTCAAAGATTAATAAAATTTTCTTTCGTAGTTCATAAATAGTAATAAAAAAACAAATGTACTACCTTCATCCTAATTTATTAGGCCAGCCCTTTTGGAGATTCCAACTTATTATAGGAATATTATCATTGCACTTTGTCATATTTTTTTCTTCTCTCTTTTTTGCCCTTAAAAACATCATCTTTGCATGTACTTTATTCCAAACAATAAGGGTAAAATAGTAAAATCATCACTCTTTGCTCATTACTTTTCAACTGGGACAATATTTCTAAGACAACAAGCGATAATTTGAACCAAAAATTTGGAACAGAAGGAGTAGTTGATATAGAAATAAGTGTCTCCTTAACTATCATCGCCCCCAAAAAAAATAGCTTGACACTAACATGATCTGTGGGGTTAAAAGAAAACCGACCGTGAAATCAAACCCATGACTTCATCCAGGAAACGATAACATTTTAGGGTGCGTTCAGACGCGCGTCAATTCTCGGTGGCTCTTCAGCCTCTTGCACAACTTTTGATCCACCTCCACACAAAATACTCCTGGGACCATAGTTCTGAATACCGTTTCAGACAGGGTACCGATTTTCCTACTGGTACGGTACGTACCGGTACCGGTCAGATACCGGGTACCGTTTCGGATTTACCACAACTACAATATATATAATAATTATATATAATTATAATTCAAAAAAATCCCCCATATCATACAATTTATCATAAAATATCTCTACTAGAGATTCTCTAGTCCCACATTGCTTAGTTACAAAACTCTTATCCACTTTAAATGACTTTGCACAATAGTGAACTTGTGAATGAGAACCCAATAAGAGGTCTCGCGCGCTCGAGAAAATGTGCCGTGGCCGAAGGCAATTTGGAAAAATTGATTCGGAAACCAATTAACTGGGTGCGCGTCACGGGTTATTTATGCGCAGGGGGGGTGCAAATCCGGGATCTAAGCCTCGCGCACGTACTAAGGTTAAGCCTATGTTTTGCTAAAAAAAAATTTAGTTTTTTTGGGCCTGAAGTGTTTTTTTTTTTGGGACCAGAAAAAGTAAAAAAAAAAAAAAAAGGCCTGAAACGTCTCGGCCGGAATTTCCGGTATCCCGATACTAGCCGGTATTTTTCGAAAAGTCCGGTACCGACCGATATTGGGACCAGAACGAAATTGGGGAGTTAGGGTACCGGTTTTCCTTCAAAACGGTACGTACCGGCCGGTACGGAACGGTATCGATAACTATGCCTGGGACCTACCAACCTTAACACCTTTTACGGTTCTTCTCCATTATTTATTTATCATCGCTATTCACCGCTCTTTTCCTTGGTGCCGGGTGGATATTCTATGGTAAATTGGACGGGTTTGGGCCAAAATGCATAAATTATAAGAGGGATTGGATCTTTAATGTATTATTAACCCATTTAGACTCATTAATTATGGGTCTAATTATCCATACCTAACCCAACCCATTTATTTAAAAGCAAATCCGATCCGTTCATTAACCCAATTACATACAATATACCTAAAATGACTAAAATACATATGTACACTACAATTACCATATTACCCCTATAAATTTAAAGGACTAAATACCGTGTACACTAAAATTACCATACTATCCCTCAACTACAAAAATGACCAAATTACCCATGTACACTTAATTACCATATTGGTTGTTTTTAATTACTGAATTGCAGCGTATCCAAGTGGCTTATTTTTTTATCTTTATTCAAATATTTTTCTCATTTGTTTGTTTTTTGTCAAATTTTTGAGAATTATTGTTTTGTCATGATGAGAAAAATCTAAAGTAAAAATTACTATCGAAATTCATATTTTTTTAAACAAAGACGAAAAAATTGGCATACTTTTGTCTTCATTCAAAAAATTTAGATTTCAATAATAATTTTTTACTTTTTAGATTCCTCCTGCCATGTCGAAGCAATAATCCACAAAACAATTAATGAAAAACAAACAAATGCGAAAAAAAATTGAATAAGGACAAAAAAACAAGCCACGAACAAGCCAGCTTTCCATTCATAAGTTGAATTTTCCATTTGATCATAATTAAAACTAGCCCGTTGCGAGATGTATATATCTTTTTTTTGTCTTTATTCAATTTTTTTTCGTATTTAATAGTTTTGAGTCAAACTTTTGTAACTTATAAGTTTCGATCAATTTTTTTTACTTTTCCGATTCCTCTCATCGAAACGAATCAATAAATCACAAAAGTTTGACGCAAAACAAAAAAATGCAAAAAAATTTGAATAAGGAAAGTTACTTAACTTTTTAATCCAAACCCAATGCGGGACTACCATGAGAGAAACTTATTCAAGGCGGAGCGCAATTTCATCAGTCCATTTGCGCAATCGATAGATGAAATGTGTTTTCAATTTTGATTAGTTAAAATAATTATTACCGGTCACAATTGATTTTTAATTCGGACCGTACAAAATATTTTTGGACACGTGTAATTTAGCACAGAAGAATTGAGAGAGAGAGAGATCACCTCCTTGGCTTGAACATTTTTATCAGGAGACTGATGCGGAATGAATTGGGAATCTAGTAAAGAGACTAAGCCTTGTTCATATTACAAAAACTCAACGGGGCGGCGTTTTTTCTATAAAAAAATCCGTCGGTTACTTTAATGACCCATTGGGTTATTTAAGTTAACCCAATTAAGACCCAACTAATAATGGGTTAGTTGGATTTGGACCCATTCTTACCCAACTAATAAATGGGTTGGGTTGGGTCTATTTTTTAAGGGAAATTTTTAGGCCGGCCCAAAAAATTAGACTCGGACCTAATTCAGTCCAGCAAAAAATATTCTATACCCCCTTTAGTCCCGGCGCTACATTGTGGACAAAAATACCCCTCGTGGGTCAAAACAAGCATCCTGGATCCTCTTGCGGGTCAAAAATACACCTCGCGGGTCACGTTCCCGAACCCTCTCCATACGGCTAAACAAAACCCTCTCTCTCCCCAACCACTACAGAACCACCCTAACTCTTCCGCTCAATAGCGCTCTCTCTCTCTCTCTCTCTCTCTCTATCTCTCTCTCTAGTGCAATCGATCAGACAACAACATTTCAATATGGCAAAAAAAGGTATGTACATTAAAGAATATCGAAAGTCTATGCGAAATTTTTATGCGAACTGTAAAATATGTATATCAGAACCCTAACTCTCATAAACATGTTGCGTCTATGTGAAGTATGTGTTTTCGAGCTATGTGAACTGTGTGTAAGGTTCTATGTGAACTGTTCTCGATCAGCTCCTTCAAGGAGGAGACTGGCCAGTTATCCTGCGGCGAAGAGGTCAGGATAATGAGCACTTTCGATGGTTTCGCTTTAGGTTTTTCATTTTTGAGTTTTTAATATGAGAATTGTGTATTATACATGACATCTGTCTATGAGAACTGTGTATTTTTCTACTGGAACATTATATTTTCCTATGAGAACTCTTTATTTTTCTATGAGAACTGTGTACTATACTTAGAAGATTTGAATTGTGTATTCTGTTCCGAAAGAATACATTTTTAAAAAGTTACACGTCATCATACTTATCCATGAGAACTGTGTATTTTCTGCGAGAACTGTTTATCAGAACAGTGTATTTTTCTATGAGAACTGTGTATTATTCATGACATTTGTCTATGAGAATTGTGTATTTTCTACTGAAACATTGTATTTTTCTATGAGAACAGTGTATTATACATGAGATTTGTCTATGAGAATTCTGTATTTTCTACTGGAACATTATATTTTTATATGAGAACTGTGTATTTTCTATGATAACTGTGTATTTTTATATGAGAACTGTGTATTATACATGACATCTGTCTATGAGAACTGTGTATTTTTTCTACAAGAACATTGTATTTTTCTATAAGAACTGTTTATTTTTCTATGAGAATTGTATACTATACCTATGATGAGCCAATGTAAAAACTTTATTTCAATTTTGTTCATATATTTAACAGGACACAAGAAGACTTACACACAAGATTTGAAAACTTCTTACGAGATCAGACCAAGAACACTAACAATGAAGGAGGCAGGAGTCATTACAAGATCGAAAACTCAACCTGACAGGCCAGCAACCTCCTTAGTTAGCCAATCATCACAATACCCTTCCCAAACTCGGGCAAAGAAACGACAAAGACCAAAACAGGAAAAGGTCGCCAAGAAACGCCAAAGGCTTACCCAACAATCTGAATCTGAACCAGACTCCCCAATCCAGACCCAAAAACAAACCCAACGAAAAAAACATCAGAGCCTAAAACAGAAAAAGAAGGCCATGAAACAAGAATCAGAATCAGAATCACAACCAGACTCCCCAACCCAGACCCAAAAGCAATGCACATTCAGGTCCAATGTAATAGGAACAGTAGGGCTATTGTCAAAACTGAACTTGAACAATGTCCACTTAGAGCTCTTGAAACAAACACCGTTTTGGATGCTGATTGATGCCATTAGAAAAGGTAAGTTAAAGGAAAAAACTTGCATGAAGCACGATAAAACCATCTTGAGTATCATTCAGAACTATAATACCAAGGACAGCAAGTTCCTCATTAGTGGTGAAAAGGTTGCCATAACAATGAATGACATCAAGCTAATCTTTGGAATAGCTTGTGAGAACAAACAAATAGGAGATTTGAACAAGAAGAAAAGAGATGTTGCATTTGCAAAATGAAGGGGGATCTAGGAGGTAAGGATTGGTAGTAAAAAGATGAAAGACATGATCAATGAAATACTGCAAAAAAAAAGAGGAATCCATAACGGAAGAAGACATCCAAGATGTAGTCCGCCTTGTATGCATGTTCATTTGCCTGACGCTGTTCTTCTCCACATCAGGAGTCACCATTGCATGGACATATGTGCATTGCATGGAGAAAATAGAAGAAATAAAAGACTACGACTTGGCACAATCCATTGCAGAAACATTGAATACATCAATGCACAAGTTCCATGACAAATCAAGAGATGCAACAGGATGTGTAGTGGCATTGATGGTAACTTAAATTTATTTTGCTATGAGAAGTATTTTTGGGAATTCTAATAATTTTCTTTTATTCTAATAATTTCTTTTTACCTGTTTTTACAGTACTGGATTTGTGAACACACAGATTTGATTGCACGATCAAAAAATGAAGCAATTCCAAGACTACTAAACTGGAACACCTCAGACCTGAAAAAAAGAATTGATGATTTTAAAGATTTGAGCAATCTCAACATTACGGTATATACACTAATCAAATTGCTTAACTTGGACATGAAAATACACACTTCTCATAGATAAATACACACTTCTTATAGCAAAAACACAATTCTCATAGCAAATTACATACTTCTCATAGAAAATTACACACTTCTTATAGATAAATACACACTTCTTATAGATAAATACACACTTCTTATAGCAAAAACACAGTTCTCATAGCAAATTACACACTTCTCATAGAAAATTACACACTTCTCATAGATAAATACACACTTCTTATAGCAAAAACACAGTTCTCATGCAAAAAAACACACTTCTCATACACAGTGCTCATAGAAAAATACACGGTTATCATATGAAAAACACAATTCTCATACAGAAAAATACAAACGTCTCATACACAGTTCTCAATAAAAATACACACTTCTGATTGTGAGTTCACATCTTTCAGGTATATGAGGAAGAACTTCAAGAAACATATCAAGAGGCTCAAGTCTACAGCATGCCACACCCAGAAGTTGTAGATGACAATGACAAGGGAACTATATCACAGATGATGCAGCATACACAATCTCCTCAAAGTCCGGCACTACGACTTGATGAGATACACTTAACTGAAAAATAGCAAATATCTCCTCTTATGTCAACATCATCTCCTAAGAAACAACAAGCAATGTTCTCACAATCACAATCAGGCGAGATTATGGTTCCAAGTACCTACCAACCTCTGGACTCTATTAATTTCAGTCAGGGCCTAATTAAAGAGCACAACCAGATGGGTAAATTCTGTGACAGCTTACTGGAGGACAATGATCAGGTTATCATCAAGGATCTCCAGCAACAAGTCCAATATATTCAGAATCAAAAACAAATACTTGAACAACAAAACCACGGACTTCAAAAGGACAAGAATAGAATGAAAAATGAGCTGGAGGAAATGCAAAAAGAACGGGATGCAATGAAAGAAAAGCTGCAGAAGATCGTAACTATGTCCAACATAATGTTGCAGGCCCAAGAACAACACAAGTTCCTGATAGAGAAGACTGCAGTCTTGGAAAAGGAAAGTGATACAATGAAAAATCAGCTGTTGAAAATGAAAAAAGAAAGGGATTCACTAGAACAAAAGCTGCAGAAGATGGATACTGTCTCAAATGTTTTAAAAAATGACATGGATGAAATGGAAAAACAGCTGCTGGAAATGGGAAAAGAAAGGGATGAATTTGAAAAACAGAAACATATGATACTGCAACAGTTTGAAATTGAGAAGAACAAAATCAAAAAGGCCCTTACGATGCAAATTGAATCCTTAATGACCGAGAAGGGCCAGCTGCAAAAGTATCTGAGCACAACTGAACAAAGGCAAAAGGCTATAATTGTTCAAAAAGATGTAGAAATACGCAGCCTAACCAACAAGCTTTCCCTCACCAGCAAGCTTTCCATCCAACAGCCACATACCAAAGAACCTCAAAAGCATTTACCGGTTCTCGAGACTGATTCCTCTTTGCTCACACAAAGAAGTGAGGAAGCAATACATAACATCACACAAACGTACACTGATCAGAAGATTGAGCAAGTGGTCCATGAAGTTACACAACTATATGCTCATGCCGGAAAAAATTCTGAAGGGGACAACAAAGATGATAATGCAAAATAAAGACTACGAAGGCAAAAAATGGATGACAACTATTACTATGGTTCAATCACAAAGGATGGTGGCAAAAAAGAACAAATTGTCCTTGTCGAAAGTGACGAGCCACAATCAGAAATCAAGAAACTTGATGACAAGATTCCTCCCCTAGGAAAAAAGGCAGACATTATCCTTGCATTGCTACCTGACGAATGCCAAGAAACAATCAGAAAATTTTGGGAACTCGAGGAGGGATGGTAAAAATGCTAAACCCAACAATTTACTGTCTTTAAATCATTTCAGATTGGCTAATGTTATGTATATCATGCAGTACGCACATATGGGATTGTGAATTAGATGACCTGCGTATATATCAAGAAGATGTGAGGTTTCTGCTATGTGATCAAGAATTAACAGGCCAGGTAACACAATAAAAAAAGAAGCAACTCTCTTTCTGTATTTTAAGAGAAGTGTATATGAGATCTGTGCTTTTGTATGAGAACTCTGTTTTTTCTATCAGAACTGTATGTGATAAACAAATACTTTTTACATTCTGATACAGCCAATAGATGCCTACGTCCACTTGCTGACTACAACACTACAACCACCAACATCTGGACCATCCTTTTCATTGGGAATAGAAGATTCCCAACAAGATATACCGTTTGTCTTCAACAGCTTTTCATCGGTAAAAAAAGGAAGCACTCTCTCACAATTCATGTAGCATACACTCACAGTTAAGAAGTTACCTAATTATCTTCTTTCCAAATAGACCTTCATTGGAGATGATCAAAACTCAGCTAACAGAGCACTTGATGCTGTCCGCTCAAAGATTTTGAACACCAGAACAATCCTTATCCCAATATATGGTTCAAATCATTATACTTTGCTTGAGCTAGACACCATTGACCAAGAATGGAGGTTCTACAACTCCATCCACAGACAAGGGAGAAGAGATAAATACTGTTAAGCAACTGCCAATCTGGTAACATAATCTCTCCTTATTCTAAGAAAAATATATGAACTCTTTCAACTGTGTATTGTAGTCTATGTGAACAAACTATGTGAAATATGTATTGTTAATGTATCCATGATCATATTCTGTAACAGAGAAAGAATGTTACGAACTACATCAACCAACAATGCAAGAAGAAGATTAAAACCTCTGCAAAGCTCGTGGACGATGCACCACAACAAGAACCAGGCTAGTAAGTATCCTTCAACTACCAAAACTCGTCACTGCATCTTATATAAGCCCCTAACATTAGTCTTGTATTCACAGGGTTGATTGTGCAGTTGTTGTTGCCTACATCATTCGCCAAAAGCTAATGAAAAAACCAATTCAAAGTGACCTTACAAAGCAACAATGCCTTCAAATGAGAGCTGATATTGTGCAAGCATTTGTCAGTAACCCGAAGAGATCATGGACTCCAGAGATCTATCATAATAGGATGGAAAATCTTAAACTACAAAAATATTATGACGACCAGGAGCTTCTTGAAGAGAAGAAAAAAAAGGCATAGATTCAACTTACTCATTAAAGTTGGTAGTGGTGTTGTTCATTAGTTGTATAATGGTTAATGAGTTGTTTAGTTTACTGGTAAATGAAGATATACAATCTTAGACTGCAAAAATAGTTTTGGAAGTGAAAGTAGTGCAGATGGATAATAACATGGTGGAGGTGATGTTCATGACTTGTATAGTGGTTTAATGCATACTGTTCAGTTTAGTGGTTAATGAAAATATACAATCATCTTTCTCTGAACTCTATTTTTAATTGTTCAAAGTTTGCAGTTCGCATTGGAGGAAAACAACAGTTCTCATACACACTTCTCATACAAAAATTTGCAGTTCGCATAGAAAAAATACAATTCTCATACACACTTCTCATAGGAAAATTCACAATTCTCATAGGAAAATACAGTTCTCATGTACATGAGTAATGACGTGGTAGAGGTATTGTTCATAACATGTATATTGGTTAATGAGTTGTTTAGTTTAGTGGTTAATCAATATATCCAATCAACTTTCTCTAAACTCCATTTTTCATTAATCACAGTTTACAATTCGCATAGAGCAAAAACACAGTGCTCATAGAAAAATTTGCAGTTCGCATAGAAAAAACACAGTTCTCATACACAGTTCTCATAGAAAATTTCACAATTCTCATAAAAAATAACCAATTCTCATAAAAAATTTAAAGGGTATTTTTGTAAATTACATCTTCAACGTGAAACCCTATTTTATATGGCCTATAAATACCCATCTTCCTCTTCCCATTTCTTCATTTCCCACCCTCAACACAACTACAACAAAAAAATTTTAAAAAATGGCAGAAGACTTGGCAAGACTCATCAAAAATGCCGTAGATGCATCACTCAAAGAGACCAGTGAAAAATTGGATGAAACCCAAGCCCAATACTTCGAAAACCAGTACAACATCAACCTTCTCAAGAAAAAAGTGCAGATCTTCAAAAATTGGAAACTTGCCAAAAATTTGGCAAAGGAAGCAGAAGCGAAAGAAACCTCTACTAGCAAAAACGTACGACCAAGAACACAACCACCAACTAACTAGGGATGTAATTTTTCAGTTTGGTTGTTCTATGTTTTTTTTTCTTTCTTTTTCTTTCTTTCTTAGTAGATCTCTTGTTTAAATCTGGTACTTTCTTCTTCTCCTTGTATTTGGATCTATCAATTCCATCTAGGATGTATGAAATGTGTACTTTCTTCTATCGTCAGGTGTATTCAACGATGTATGTCTTGTAAATCTGAATGTTTTTCCTTATTTATTATATTTCTAATTGCCAAAAATATTTGAACAAAAAAAAAACAGTCACAATTAATTAGTAATCTCGAATATATTCTATTTTTTCTTTTATTTATTATTATTATTTATTATTATTTTTCAAACAAAGATCTCTATATTTTATTTTTGTTGTTTTTGTTTTGTTTTTTATACCCAAAATCATTACACTTTAAACCGTTCACCACGTGTATCACTACCACCTTCTCACTCCATTAAATACCTGAAAGGTTAAACACAGCACACGGCTTTTCATTTCCACAGAGAGAGAGAGAGAGAGAATAAATCTCTGACACAAACTACAATGGCAGCCCCAAATCAGAACGCTCCGGACGACACTCCACCAAACAACGATCCGAAAATCTCAACCATGGAGGATGCTGTGAAAAAGATCATTGAGAAGCATGTGGCTCTTCTCAAAGCTGAAGTGGAACGCCTGCATCGACAGCAAGGATACAGAGCATCGATCTTCTTCGCCTCAGATTAGAAATTCAGGCATTGATGGACGCTCACAGAGCAGAAGGGAATAACGAGGACGAGGAAGAGGAAGATGCACAGTAGAACTTAGGGTTTGGTGTCTCAACTACTTTTTGGAAAATTAAGGTTTCTAGTTGGGGTTCATCAACATTTTGGGAATTTTTTGCTACTTTTTGGCTTCTTCCTCAAATGATTAAGGAATCTAACTCCGATGAAAATTAGGATTTGTAGTTGTGTTAAACCACTGATGCTGTAATTAGTGCTATCTCACTCTGATGATAATTAGGGTCTTTTGAATGTTAAGCTGGATTTCATCTATGTTAACAATCGTTTGCTATTTGTTAGTATGGTTTGGTGTATGTCAATTTGATGCATGTTGTGTTAGAATTTAACTTATCATTGAAAATACACACTTCTCATAAGGGAAAAAAACACTTCTCATGAAAAAATACACACTTCTCATAAAAAAAACACACTTCTCATAAAAAATAAACACTTGTTTGCTATTTGTTAGTATGGTTTCGTGTATGTCAATTTGATGCATGTTGTGTTAGAATTTAACTTATCATTGAAAATACACACTTCTGATAGGGGGAAAAAACACTTCTCATAAAAAAATACACACTTCTCATACAAAAAAACACACTTCTCATAAAAAAAAACACAATTCTCATAGAAAAATAAACACTTATCATACAAAATTCTCATATAGTAAAAACACAATTTTGATATACATTTCACATAGAAAATACACACTTCTCATAGAAAAATACAAAATTCTCATAGAGCTATACACACAGGTTGCTTAGATACTTCACATAATTCAAAGTGCTAGAACAAAACACAGAATTACTAACAAAAACACAAAAATTTTCTTATTGTCAACAATTATTTCATGAATCAAATCCAATAACATTGTTTTTTGGCACAAAAGATAGTATAACATTATTTTTTGTATAACTCAATTATTAAAACCTAAAAACCAGGCCTCAAATCCTCCTTACAAGTAAGTTTGTTATGATTCTCCATCTTCCCACACCTATCACACTTCATTTCTCTAACCTTCTCCCCATTCGAACGAATTCTCTTTTTCTTAAGCCGCCTTGGAGGCTTTTTTGACAATGGTGACAGAATACTAGTACCACAATCAACCACATCACCTTTCAACAATGACGCAACTGGGTAAATTGGTTTTGAATACACCTGATGATAACTCTCAACATGAAAAAAACGCTCTACATACAAGTTCAAATCCTTACCACTATATTTAATAGCACAGACAGCGTGGCAACAAGGGAATCCATTCAACTGCCACCAACAACAACTGCATGTACGCCTCCCAATATCAACACATACAGACGGATCCGTGTCAACTTCAATATATCAGAATTTGAAGGAATCACTTTCCATGTTTTAACTAAATCATATAACTTCTACAACCGAGACTCCCCATAAGGACAAATCACCTGATCCCATTTACTTGCCATTTCTCTCCTCAAATACATTGATTTCATCATCTTCTTCCTTATACGATCAACCATATCCACCACGGGCAATTCACGCTCTTTCAATATCCACTACAAGAAATTAGGCTTTTTGCGAGGAACACTACTCCTTGCAAAATTCAAAATATTTCTCGCCAAAAGCCTTTTGCGAGGAATTTTCATTCGTCGTCTGTTCCTCGCAAATATGTAGTCTCCGATTCTCGTTTGCAAGGAAATTTTTTTTCCTCGCAAAAAAGCATCTTTTGCGAGAAATTAACTTTGTCGCAATTGAATACACTATTTAGCGAGAAAATTAATTGGACGCTAATATTACACAAATTTGTCGCCAAAGGTATTCCAATCCTTGCAAAAAAAATATCATTGGCGACAAAAAATTTCCTCGCAAAAAGAATAAATCTTTTGGCGAGGAATCTATTCCTCACAAAAGATGGTAATTTTTGCCAAAATAGATCTTGCTTTTGCAAGGAAATTTTTCGTCGCAAAAAGTGATTTCTTTTAAGGAGGAAGAAATACCTTACCAAAGATAATTTCTTTTAACAAACCAATTAACCCTTTTTGCAAGGAAACTTGTCCCTCGCCAAAAAAAAAATCTTTTAGCTAGGAATTTTTTTGCAAAAAATATCCTTATTGCTCAAACTAAATCATCACAAAAAAAAACTCATTATTTCTTCTTCTTTTTTTCCCCTTCCTGTCATGATTTATTCATCAAACTCAAAGGCAATAGCATAACATTAATTGAGCATCATTTCACATAATCAAAACACGATATCTTAACCTTAATCTTCTTCAATAAGCAAAACAAAAGCCAAAAATGCCCCAGCATAACATCAAGTTTCAAAGTCAAAAACCTTAATCTAGGGACGATTTATAACATGTACTATTATATACCAAAAACTAAAGGCATCCTTCCAACATCCTTCTTCCATCCAGAAGTACCAAAGCACATTAGACAAATAGCAGCTAGCTTTGTCTCCAAAACATCTTCCAACTCCTATCTCCTACTCCAATATTGTATCTCTATGCACCAAATGATCACCATCGATCTTTGAGCAATCTGCATATACGTATCACAATAAATAGCTTTACAAATTATAGTCATGATTTAAAAATGAATTTACTATACTACTAAACATGAATATCCCAACTAGTTAGCAAGTAGATTGTGACTGGACCAAGCCCACAAGAAATTAAGAAGCAATAGAGTCCTTAACTGGATAACACTAACTATGATGAGTTGCTCTAAAACCGTTCTCTAAACAACAGTCCAAGTACTTGAGGAATTTAACAGTTTAACACTTGGTCTCAAAGTACCAGCTCTCGTGCATCAATAAGGCTGCATAAAGGTGAAGGCCAGCCCCTAATTTCAATCATGGAGCGAAGGCTCTTTGTTGAGCTAGCTGATATTACCTAAACTAAAGAGATTGAGGGACATAAATTCGGTCCACAACGCACAAGCTACCACGTGCTCAGTTTAAGTTAGAAGACACATGATCAAATCATACTTATCAATTACTAGTTTATGTAGACATGGGCTTCAAAGAGAAGCTACCTGTTTGGACTTGTTGATCGCTAGCTTTTTTGGTTATCATGCAATATTTTCACTAAACCCTCTAGAGTTTCATCAAGTAGTCAAGTATCGATCCCTTGGATCCCCATTTTTCATCTCTTTGTAGAACAAGTGTACCAAATACTGTTGGGGGAATAAAAGGCCCAAATCACACACAAATATCATCAATAAAAGACCACAAACTGAGTAGAATCACAGTAGAAATGCAGCAGATTTTCAGCACACAAATGAACCAAAAAAAGGCAGTTTTTCAACAACAAAACAGAGCAGAAAATTTGAGCAATAACAAGACTTATCTGGGCACTAAAACGCTGATTTCATTCACTTGATTCAAGCTTTACAAAGCCTTTTCCTTCACCTTCAAGTACAGCACACATACAAGACAAAACCCACACTCTCTTTTTCCTTCTCTGTCTCACGTTTTTCTTCTTTTTTTCTCTTACAAAGAACCAAGAAACACACACACAGCCATTAGATACTTCTGTACAAGGTTCTAGACCCACCTTTTAACATATTACATACTAAGTACAAAAGTATAACAAGAAAATACCCAAATTGGGTTTACACTTAACATATTTCTAACAAATACAGAGTTTGATTACCTAGCCATTTCTATCGTTCAAACTCTAAGATCAAAACATTTCACCAGGTAGTGAAAAATTTCAACATGGGTAACCCCGAAAAAAGAAGAGAGGAGAAAACACTAAAACCAGTTCAAAAAAAAAAGAAGGAAAAACACTAACATTAAACTTGTATTCTTATCTATTATTCGTGTATTCAACTAGTCCATGCTGTTATTGTTGAAATTTAGTGTCAGTACAAAAAAGTAAATATCCATCTACCATCGTTCGCAATTCCTGACTTGCATTCACTATGTGTGAAACCCAAAAACCATACAATCCGAAACTATATCTCAATCTAATATGCAGTGTATAGCACAATTATATGTTCCAACCAAGCATAGCACAAATAAAACTATGTATCATCACTATTTTTTGCCCAGTTGCAAGTCTAAACAATATCAATAGAAAAAGTAAGGAATAGATACTCACTAGCATCATTGGAAGGCATTTGCGGCCATTTTGTTTTGGAGCATACTGGAAGTTGACTTGAAACAACATGACTTGAAGCATTGCATAAAATAAGGGGTTAAATGAATATGAGTGAGAAATCGTAACAACTTTCATACATAGAGAGGAAAAACCATAACTTTCGATATTGTTTAACCATTACATTTGAGATATGTGCATGACAAAAAAGGACATGGTACTGCTACTATTCGAGGAACTATCTTTTGAACAACCCTCCAATTCTCACCATTAATTGTTGCTTTCAAATAGCAAACTTGCTCTCTTGACACGCTAGCACAAAAGGCTCATCAACCAGTATTCCCCTAGCACTGCCAACATCCCACCAATCACACTTGAAAAGCATGATATGATTATTACGTCTTTAACAACACCATAAAAACCTTGGTGGCTCAATTACTAATTTCCTAAAAACCAGATAACACATTACTTCAAAGTTGAGTTGATAGAGACTCAATGTCTCAAATCCCTTTTATAGTTTTGCATCATCACATTCCAACATACAAAAAAACATTGGAACTTACTTTCAAAGCGATGTTTCCCCAGAATCAGTAAATTAAACTGATATCTATGTCAGACAAACATTTTCCCGACCATTCCCGTTTCTTTCACCGATTTCCAGATTATCCAAAATGACCCTGATTAAAAAGCAAACGATACACCAATGTTTTACATAAATATGAGACTACAATACATCCTAAATTCTTCAACTCTCACCCCTTCTCGTCATCCAGAATTCTTCCCTAAAACTTCGGTGTTATTCGTCAATCCCTACCGGACCGCAAAACACCATTACTCTAGTGCTGAAAATTTCCAAATTCTCAGTCCGAAAATTCTCATAACCTCATTATCCTCCACATTTGGCAGGGGAAAAACTTGGTGAAATACTCTATTTCAGTTCATCTTTTAAATGTGAAAAGAGTTGCTATAACCGACACAATCACTCTTTACCCTACAAGTCATGAACTGCTAAATATGTTGAAGACACCGCAAACAAGTTATAAAAATCACTTCCGAAATTTAGATCGACGCCTCTTTTCTATGTTTCGGTTGCTTTGTTGCTTGAGCTTTCCCTTGTGTTGCCTAAAACATGAAATTTGTACTAAGATAATACCTCTATTCTCAATTTTTAATGTGAAGACTGAAATAGGAACAAAAAGATAAAAGCAACATTTTGTATCACAATAGTATATTGGAATTTGACTTACTCTATATAGGGGTATATATACTTCTTCACAATTATTCAACACATATGTTTGGGCCACTGCTAGTTCTTCACGATTAAGCTTATCATATTTCCCTGCTCCCAATCCACGAGCATTTTGGGAAAATATAGGCAATTCACTTCCTTGGTCAGTTGATGTATCTCTAATAGCCTCAAGCACAAAAAGAAATTAGGGTTCTATACAGAAATCGATTCTACATAGAAATTAGGGTTCTATACAGAAATCGATTCTTCAAAAAGAAAACCCAGAAGAAACCCAAAATTGAATTCTCTGAAACCCACAATCGAAAACCCCTTCTCTCTCTCTCTCTCTCTCTCTCTCTCTCTTTGTGTGAAAACCCACAATCGAAACTACCAAAACCCACAAATCGAAACCACCAAAAATCGAGTCTAAAAAAAGAAAACCCATAAGAAATTACCTCCAATGCAAGACCTGCGCTGTCGCCGCCCTTAACGTCGTCGCTGTCCTCGACTTCTTTGCCCGTTTCTGGATTTGCCTTTAACAACAAACACAACACGACCAGAGAGAGAGAGAGAAAGAGATGGGGCGAGGCTATTGGAGATGCCATAGGGTTTTGAGGGGTTTAGCTCGCGGAAGAGACAGAAATGGGGGAGAAGACGAGGTAGCGGGAGATTGGAAGTGATAGGAAAAATTTTCTAGCGCGAGACTTGAAAATTTTCGAGCCCTAGGTAGCGGGAGATTGAAGTGGGTTTCACTATTTTGGAAGGGAAAAGGGTAAATAGTCAGTCTTTATTAAACGGTGTCTTTTAATTCAATTTGTAATTCACTATAGTGGACCAGTGGAATATTGGGCATTACACATGAAACGGTGCCGGTTCAATGAACTGTGCAATTAGTTCTTCGCGTCTGGATCACTACTCAATTATCCAAACCATTCATCTTGTAGGATTCGTCAAATTGAATTCCCACGCGAAAGTTCAAATTGATCGGACATCTGCAACTACCTCATCAAAATACTTTTAATTAATAAAAAAATTAGATGAGTCTAATCATTTGTTGGAATTACTAAACTATTCCAATGAGTTGGTTATGGGTATTCGTTAAACTTCATTTTCAGTAGGAACGATCTACTCTACAAGGTACAAAAGATGAACGATTTTGATCGCAAAAAAATACCTCGAGTGGTGTTCAGGTAGTGCATTATGAGACTTTAATACCTTTGGATGATTTAAATGTCTTCTGATCAAGTAGTTGATGATATCTGATGATCTCCGATTTCGGTGACACGATTTGGAATTGGTAAAATATGAAATTCTAACGGTTTAGATCGCCTATTATAAGAATAGACTCAACAATAATCTTTAGAATTTATACGTTCAACTTACTTTTTAATAAACTAAGTCATCTGTTGTAGGTGAATGTACAGTAGCCACGCAATTACAATACAAACATGACGATCGATGCCGTTACATTCCTTTAGCTTGTCGACTAAATCATTCACGTGAATTTTTGGCTCCATCAGGTTTAGAAAACCCCTTCATTGGTATGCAAATTCGTTGATAAAATGAATTTTTTATGTCCGATCAAGTGTTTAATGATACACGACCAACTTCATTCTTAGTACAAAGTGATTAGTCCATATTACATAAAAAATAGACGATTCTGATGGCAAAAAAGGTCTCATGTGGTGCACTATAAGACTTTAATTTCTTTGTACGCGTTAATTTATTTTTGCCGCAATGACAATTCCTCGCAAAATGATTTTAACTGTTGCATGGGCAAAATTTGCCAACAAAAAAAGGAAGTATAGGTTTACAGCGACAATTTTACTATTTTCTCGCAAATAACCACCGTTTTTTGCGAGGAACCCAATTCCCCTCAAAAAGTAAGTATAGGCTTTTAGCAACCAATTATTTATTTCCTCGCAAATAACCGATGTTTTTGCGATAAACATAATTCCTTGCAAAATGTTAACAACTTTAGTGTCCAAATAAGTTTGACGCAAAAAAACACTACAGCCTTTTAGCGACAAAATTTTGTATTTCCTCGCAAATTCATTTTTCCCGCCTACATAAAAAATTCCCATCACATTTTTGGCGGCAAGAATTAGCGAGGAATTTTGAAAATTTGTCGCAAATACTCTTTAGCGACAAAGAAATAGCGAGGAAAATATGTCTTCCACGCAATAAAACACCACTGTCGTTCTGTTAGCGAGGAAACCGTAATTTCCTCTCCAATACCCTCCCTTTAGCGAGGAAAGTGATTTCCTCGCAAAAAAATTCCTCGCTAAAAGCTTGATTTCTTGTAGTGATCCATGAGTTAAAGCACTCAGCTAGACTAGAGGACATTGCTCCATAACGTTGCCCCGAGAAAAAAATATTTGCCCAGCGCTCATTAGGCAACTCCGACAGAAAATGAACAACAGCTGCACCACCGTGTTTCAGCAAATTACCCATATGCTGATTAAACTTTGCCATAATGGGAGCATAAGCACATTTTGAAAACACTCTGATCAAACTCTCTTTATACTTGACATTTGTGGACGCCAAAGCAGTACGCAAGTTACCCTTCAAATGATAGAGACAGTAAGCATAAAAGCTTGAAGGAAACACCTTAGCAATACCCTCTTTTATTCCTCTGTGACAGTCAGATATAAAAACAAAAACCCTTCTCTCTTCATCCAAAATACCATGCAACTTCTCCATAAACCAAAGCCAATTATCATTATTCTCATAATCAACCACACCAAAGCACAATGGAAATAGACCTGAGAAGGAAAAAATAATTTAGTTACCAGTTCATACATATCGCAAAATAAGTTCTCACACTTCAGGAACCAGTTCTCATAATTTTGAAAACAGTTTTCATATTTCTCATAGTGCATTATAGCCTATGTAAACTGTATGTTATATTCATATGAAAATTGTATATGTAATCTATTTCATACCTGCATTACCATCTTTAGCTCACTCACACATCAAGCATCCTATATGACTATAAGAAACCAGTTCTCATAGTTCAGACACCAGTTCTCATAGTTCTGAAAACAGTTCTCATATTTTTCATACTGCATTGTAACCTATGTGAAATGTGTGTAAGTAGTCATATGAGAATTGTATATATGATCTATTTCATACCTGCATTACTATCTTTAGCTGAAGCAGACATCAAGCATCCCATATGCCTTGCCTTCAAGACCGTTGCGTCAAGGGATAAAACAGGTCTGCAGTGCTTAAATCCTTCTACACATGCATCAAACGCTACAAACAACCTCAAAAAACGATTTGTGGTTTGATCCCACTCAACATCAAAAGCACTTCTAGGATCCGAATTCAGTACAACATTACGATACCATTGAAATTGATTAAAAGAATCTGAATAATCTCCAAATGCACTTGACTTGGCTTTCTGGACAGCTAACCAAGCACGATTATATGACACATCCATCCCATAATACTCCTTCAAATCATCAACAACATCAACAGGACGTTTCTTTGACTTGTCTCGAACATCATCCTTTATCAATTGACTAATCAGAGATGAATTAGCATGACAGTTCTTTGTCGTACGCCCAACAACACCACAACAATGAACATTATAATACTTTTTGATGTAAAAGCAACCACTGACCTTGTCAAGTCTAGTATGGATATTCCACTTGCAAGATTTTACCTTACAAACTGCAGTCACTCTCTCTGTTTCATTCTTTACAAAGTCAAACTCAAAAGAATGAACAATTGAATATTTCCGCAATGCATCACGAAAACCTTCCGAACCCCCGACAAACAACTGACCAACACTTTTAATAAGCTCTTTCCACGCATCGGACAACCTTGGCCGATGCTGATGCGGGCAAAACATAGCTCCCAAATCATCCTCTTTACCTACATATTCCATTGATTCCAACCGACAGCCGACTAACCCTTGCCCACTGAAACAAATGCCCTTACTAGTACTAGTACCACCACTATCGAAAACCCCACTAATATTAGCACCAACATCAACACCACACCCACTAATACCACTATCAAAACCATGACTATCTACTACTGTAACTTCAATGCAATTCAATCCAATACTATCAGCTACAGCAAACATCACATCCAAATCTTCATCATTATATAACATGGTACTAGGATGATCACGTATAGCATAAAAGAGTTGCAATGTGTATCTTCTCAACTCACTAAACTTGCCACACAATATCTTCATAAAATCTCCAATTCTCGACGACCGAGACAACTTTATTCCAGCACACAATCCATTGTACTTACAAAACAAAATCAACGATTTCTCCGTTTTCCTAACAAAAAAACAAATAATTCACACAAAGGAAAACGACACAATTCTCATAAACTAACACAGTTCTCCTACAAAAACACAGTTCTCATATAAATAAACACAGTTCTCATTTAAAAAACACAATTCTCATAAACACTTCTCATGCAAAAAACACAAAAAGACAGTTCACATCAACATCTAACAAACAAACACAATAATAGTTCAAGCTAGGCCTCAATCTAACAACAAAAACGACATTTCAATAATAAAAATATGAAAATAATCACATAAACAGTAAAAAAATCAAAATATAACAACATAAACGACAATTAAACAATTCTCGTGTAAAATACACAAAACGACAATTCATATCAAATTCATATGCGAACTATAGTTCAGAAATCAATTCTTATAGTTCAGAAATCAGTTCTCATAGTTCAGAAATCAGGTCTCACAGTTCAGAAACCAGTTCTCATAGTTCACAAAACAGTTCTCATAGTTCAGAAATCAGTTCTCGTAGTTCAGAAACCATGTCCCATAGTTCAGAAACCAGTTCTCATATTTCAGACACCAGCTCTCGTAATTCAGAAACCAGTTCTCATAGATCTAAAAACAGTTCTCATATATCAAAACAATCACATAAACACTGAAAATAAACAAATCTACGAACAAAAACAATATTAAATACCTCATCTGCTCGACTCCATCAACCTGCATCTCCTCACGCACCACAAAGCTACAACGAATCACAAAGCAACATACATCACTACTAAATGAAAAGTACATCAACTGAATAACTAATCAAATCTAACAACATACTCAAAAATACCTTAACAGATCGATTGAATCTTAATCCAACGCAATTCCTCCTCTCAATCGAACATCAATCGCTCAAACTAGACATCAATCGTTCTCTCTATCGCGATCTCTCCCTAGATCTTGATATCTTTCTCTCGAGATCACTCTCACGATCGCGATCACGATCACTCTCTCTCTCTCTCTCTCTCTCTCTCTCCGCCAATATTCTTTTGAAAACAAGCCTATATATAGTAAACCTGGAAAACGGCAAAAACGTCCATCACCCAACATATCCGAGCCCTTCAGCTTCGGGAAAATATTTCAGGGTTGGGATCATACCGAGGCTAGAAAGGAGGACCGGCCTCTAGTTCTCTAATTTTTTAATTGATAGGTCTAGGTTCAATTTGCCACCCCTACTCTATGGTGCTTGTTCGGCGCATACGGGTTGTCCAAAAGTGTTTTGAACGATTCAGATTTAAAAAAAATTAAGGGAAGAGTTTAACTTTTTCACCGAAGTACTAATAACTAAGTTGAAAATCAGAACCGTCCAAAATACTTTTAGACGGCTTAGATATGCCGAGCAGGCACGATGTGGGATACATCCACTCGGCACTGAAAAATTTCGCATTTTCCATTGACACCACATGTTTGTCTCTATCCTTTTACGACCATCTCTCCCTCTCTTTCCTCTCTCACACATGGGTACATGATCGAAGTGAATTATACAGGGGGAAAATTTCTAGTAGCGAAAAAACTTCACTCGTACACTGGCATTTTATGTTGTTTTTAATTTCTAATGTTTACAGAAATTATATTACCAAACATATTTCTTTTTTTTTATTTTTATAAAAACATAAACCTGATTCTACTTCTAGTTTTTTAAAAACAAAAAACTAGAAAGATTACCAAACGCCCCCTTAATTTTTACACAAGCATTTTGGGAAATATCCAAAGAAAAACTCAAAAAGACAGTTTTTGGACTTTTTCTTGGATATTTCTCACAATATTTGTTTAAAAGTCATAATTTTATACTTTTTCGATTCCTCTCGTCCTTATTCACTCATATCTCATAAAAATTTGACATAAAACTAACAAACTCAAAAAAAAAAAAAAAAAAAAATTGGATGAGAATAAAACCAAAAAATTATGGTGCATCGGTTAATCATTAACGTGGACGGGGCGAGTTAGCCTTATGTTCACCGTTCGAAAAAAACAAACTACGGCAGCCCCAAAACGTGTAACGGCCCATTGGAATGACACATGGCCAGAATAATTTAGAGCTACTAGTAAAACTTTAATGAACTTTCTAGTCCGTACGTACGTTCGATGACTAATCCTAGGCTACACTTACGTGTCGACCCTAAGAAAACGAGAAGCAGTTGAATGATTCCCCGTTTTTATGTTTCAGTTTACATTTCAACACCCATTAGATTAGATTCCATCTCTTTATAGCTTTCACACTGCTAATATACTATTACTTCAACATATATAGTACTGCTAGGCATGCGTATTTCTTTACACAGTCGGCCGCGTTGTTTCACCAGCTCCATTAATTAAAGGGAAATTTTTAGGACGGTCCCGTTTTTTAAGTTTGGATTTCAAATAGTCTTGACAAAAATATTTTTTTTATTTTAATCATTTCTCATGATTTTTCATTTATTTTTACTATTTTACCCCTTCTCACTAACTTTTTGTCTGCGTGTCTATTTTTAGTAAAATTTATATTTTTAAGATCAATTTCTTACCCATATTATTTCAAACAAAAATACTCTTGGCTCTGTAAACTGGACTATCAATTCTTATAATCAGTTCTATGAGAACTATGTGAAATGACTATGTGAACTGAAAAATACACAGTTCAAATAGTTTCACCACACACTTAAATATATAATTCTCATAGAAAATATATAGTTCTCATAAAAAAATACACAGTTCTCATAGATAATCATCATGGATAATAACAATTCTCATAAAAAAAACACATTTTTCAAAGAAAAAATAGAATTCTCATAGATAGTTCTCATGTGAAATGGCCATGTAAACTGAAAAATACATAGTTCAAATAGTCTCACCACACACTAAAATATACAGTTCTTATAGAAAATACATAGTTCTCATAGAAAAATACACTGTTCTCATAGACAATCATCATGGATAGTAACAGTTCTCATAAAAAAACACAGTTTTCATAGATAGTTCTCATAGAAAATATACAATTCTTATATAAAATACACAGTTCTCATAGGGAGTTCTCACAGAAAACACACAATTCTCATAGAAAATACACAGTTTTCATAGACAGTTCTCATAGACAATTATCATGGACAATAATAGTTCTCATTGAAAAAACACAGTTCTTATAGACAGTTTTCATGTGAAATGGTTATGTGAACTGAAAAATACATCGTTCAAAGAGCCTCACCATACATTAAAATACACAGTTCTCATAGAAAATATATAGTTCTCATAGAAAAAATACACAGTTCTCATAGACAATCATCATGGACAATAACAGTTCTCGTAGAAAAAATACAATTTTCATAGAAAAAACACAGTTTTCATAAAAAATACACAGTTCTTATATAAAATACACAATTCTCATAGAAAATATGCAATTCTTATAGAAAAATACAAAGGTTCCCATAGAAAATACACGGTTCTCATGGACAATGCACAGTTCTCATAGACAGTTCTCACAGAAAATACATAATTCTCATAAAAAAATACACATTTCTCTTAGAAAATACACAATTCATATAGTCTCATCACACATTAAAATACACAGTTCTCATAGAAAAATACTCGATTCTCATAGAAAAAAGTAATCAAAGTAAAAAAATAATAGTTCACATAGGTAATAAATTGATTTAGTTTTTAATTTTTAACTACCAAGTCTCATAATCAATTCTATGAGAGCTGGTTATGCGAACTAAACTAAGAAAACTGGCTATGTGAACTATCAATTCTCATAGTCAGTTCTATAAAAACTGTCAGTTTTCATAAAAAAATACATAATTTTTATAGATAATTCTCATAAACAATACACAGTTTTCATAAAAAAATATACACACGAACAAAAACAATAATAATAATAATAGTAATCATCAAACACAAACCAACACCACCCGTTCACAAACAAAATTGTAACATTTTATAAAAATGCATTATTATATATATACAGATATATTGTTTTTGTTTTCCTAAATAAATAACCACTGAGATAAAGGAAGAGCCCACCGCCTCTCTCTTTTTTGCTCCATTTCCTTTCGATTTCTTTAACTTCAACATCAACATCAGTGCTCTAAGCTTCATGGCCGATTTCACCGCAGATGATTACCATTCCTCGTTGGCTTTGAAGTAAAGAACAATTGGTTTTGTGAATTGACAATGAGCAGCAAACAAATCACAACTGAGCGAGACATTTTCGCGGCGAAGTTCTGGTTCCGATTGATGTTGGAAATTCCGGCGGCGGAGGAGGACCAAGCGTGGTGGTGGTATCGAAATCACCATAAAAACCAAGGCAAAGAGAATTTGACGGCCGGCGAGTATAGAAAAGGTTCAGAACAGTAGTTACAGAGCAGATCCAGAGGTTACAGAGCAAATCCAGAGGTTTCACGGTGGCTTGAGGATTGTCGGTTGCCGAGAACCAATTTTCGGTGGTCGTCGAAAGTTGCTGGACTCCGATGAGGGTCGGCTATGGCCTATGGGTAAGAGGTGGTCGGCTGTGTTTGACAAGGGAGAGAGGGAGTGAGATCAGAGAGAGGCGTGGAGTGAGATCGAATTTGGTTGCAGTCTACTTGCAAAGAGAGAAATGGATGAGAGAATAAGACAACGGGGTAAAAAAGCCATTATACAATATATCCGAGCCTATTTAGGTTCGGTAAAATATTTTAGGGTTGGGTTCAAACCAAATCTAAAAAAAGGGACCAGCCTCTAATTTTCTAGAGTAGTGCTAGCTGCACCGACGGTTTCCGTAGGGAAACCGTACGGACGGCCACCGGACGGCCGATCCGAGCCGTCCAAAAATTTAAAAAAAAAAACCGAGGGGCCTATCGCGGGAATCAACGGCATCCGAAGTGTGTAAAGTGCTTGATCCGAGCACCCTTTTTTCGTGTATATATGTATATTCCCGCGAATATACATATATACACGAAAAAAGGGTGCTCGGATCAAGCACCTTATACACCTCGGATGCCGTTGATTCCCGCGCTAGGCCCCTCGGTTTTTTTTTAAAAAAAATTTGGACGGCTCGGATCGGCCGTCCGGTGGCCGGAGCCGGCCGTGCGCGGCGGTCGGTACGGCTTCCCTACATTTTGGTCGGTACACATAGGATTTCTGAATTTTCTATTAATTAAACGAGTGAAATTACTGATCCTATATAATAGTTCGAGTGTACCGTCATGTTATACTATGGATTACTTTACAATCACACATTCCTGTGAAACAATGGTTGTCGACGATTGGGGAGCCATTAATACGAGAAAGAGTGAATTGATTTGATTAGCGCTCATATTCATTTTACATTGCTATTTGGAAATTTTGCCCCCCCACTCAGTATCTTTGGATGCGCCTCATTAATCGAAACATTGCCGTTTTGGGAGGGCTATACCCCTGTGGTGACCTTCCTCACCACAAGCTCTCCAAGTCGGTCAGTATAGCTTATACTATGTCGACAAAAGCAATTGATGCCCTTAATTAGAATGACACTGAAAATAAACCAATTTAGAGCTAGATCAAACTCTTAAACTCTCCTTAATCTGGGGGGAAAAAGGGCTCAGAAATTCGGTCATAAGAATTCCAGATGAGATAAATTAGAAGCCAAGCCGATCGAGCTAGTTATATAGCCTAGCCTAGCTTCAAACCAGCTGAAGCTGCATGCCCCCACGTCCCCACTAAATTGGTCAACCAACCACCTGAGTCACCTGACCAATATTTCCTTCCATTTGCCAAGTAAAACCCAGACCTCGTCATTTCCTCCCTTTCTTGATTAATTTTCCTCCCTCGATCTTGCTCTCTCTCTATATATATGCACACCTCCGTATACACCCTCTCTCTCTCTCTCTCTCTCTCTCTCTCTCTCTCTCTCTCTCCTTTTATATACATATGCAGCAATAAAAGCCTCTTCAAGTACATCTCAGATCAATCCGCTCGTATAATCAGTTCCTCATGGGAAATTGTGCCGGACGTAATAAAGCATCGATGGTGTGGGCAAATGACGATGACTGGGAGTCTACAGAAGGATCAAAGGGATTTGCTAACAGGGCGAAACAAAGACTATTGGGTGAAAACTCATCATCGTCTGCATCTTCATCTTCATCATCAGAGCCATGTGGTAGAGAGGTGAAGATCAAGATTACAAAGAAGCAGCTGAGGGAATTACTAGGAAATGTTGATCAGGTGCAGAGTATGCCTGTGGAACAAGTGTTGTCTTCGTTGGTGGACCGTAGTGATCGGTTTGAGATCCAGCATCAACGGTCGTGGAGGCCGAGTCTACAGAGTATACCGGAAGTCGATCAATAGAGGATTAGATTAGATTTAGAGGTAATCATGGTGTCACCAAATTCCAATGTTGATCCTGGGCTTGGCTACAATGGAAATTAGGTTTTTTATGGGCGTTTTGTTTGTTTGTTTTGGGAGACTTTTCCTTGATTCGCATATGTACTCTCATCTTGTTTTTTCTTCTTATTCATCGGTTGGTGTACATGGAAGTTAGGTTCGATTTTTGGACTACAATTATTTTGCGTTTAGTGTAAATTAAGAAGAACCTAATTAGCACTGTTTTTTTTAACGATCGGAAAATTCATGAGTTAGGGTGAGTCTAAATTGACTAAAGCCTGTGTTTTTACTGATTTATAGGCAAGTCATTTTTCTCTCATACATCAACTAAAATAACATTTTGTTGAAACAACTTGACTATTGAGGAAACACCCCAATTCTCGGTGGCACTATTTAACTAATTTTTTAAAATGATCAAGTTAATTAAAACGATCATTAAGTAGTCCCAATAATAGAAAGCATAGTCAATTTTTAATGTGTACCCAAATTCAAAATACTCCTACTTATGTTTAGAGTTCAAATTACAATTACAACTGAATTTTAAAGAGAGTGATCAGAGCACTCCAAGGGTACGAGATCCAAGTCTCTGAATACTCCTGTTCAATTTCCACTCTCTCCTCATGTTGATACTATACTTCTTCTCCTTCCTCGATAACTAGTATGAAACACCAAGGGCCAAAAAGTAGCACATTAAGTGATTTACATTCATTAGATAACCCATATCCCACTAACCCTTACATTATACAGAATTATACAAGGCAATTCATAAACAACAAGGAACATCATGTCATAATACTAATTTCTTTAATAGTTGTTATAATATGCGATTTCTAGGATTCTCTTCCTTTGAGAATCTATTCATCCCTTTAACTCCAATGATGACCATTGCATGATATAATTCCTCTCTTGGTTGTCCTGCACCAGGGTCCTAAGTGAATGTATCTAAATTATGTACTTAGTGGATTCACCTACTACTGTAGCAAGAGGTAAGTAAAGACCCCGCTCGTCGAAGATAATCATGTCGTGTCATACTCAGAGTTTCATCATTCTTTTTGTTAGAGTCTTTTCGACTACCCCTCTCCTCGGAGGTCCGTTTATGTTGCTCTTAACCACGCCGAGTCCTCTGTCTTATTAATGTCTATTAGGCTAAACCAACTACATACACCACTTAGTGCCCATATTGTCCATTCTAAGTTTCATGCAGTAACAGAGTTCATTCGATAGTCCATAGGCAATCATAAGTCATCATTTGTGCCGAAAACTACTAGGGTCAATGTGTCACTTGTCCAAACTATGCGGAGGGGCAATTTATAATTTAGGAAACTGTAGGGGAAATGTAAAATTTGACAATCTATGGGCTCAATGTGTAAATCACCAATCTTTATTGGAAACAATAATTTTACGCAACCACTTACACACACTCACAAAAGAAGTGGGCCTCATACACACTGCACACATCCAGTGTGTGGGGCCCACCCCATTTGTGAGTGTGTGTGTGTGTGTGTAAGTATTTGTGTACAGTTGTAGTATTTTTTTTAAAAAACTGTACTAAAACTACTAGGCTCAATGTGTCACTTTTTCAAACTATGGGGAAGGCAATTTATAATTTAGGAAACTATAGGGGAAATAAAATTTGACAATCTATGGGCTCAATAAGTAAATCATCAAACTATTGTGGTAAAACTATACTCTAGTACATACTTTAATGTAACCCATCCATTTTGGGGGTTTTACTAATCTTTGCAATGTTATAACCATTTCCAAAAAAAAAAAAGTACATTTTAATAGTAAGTCATTTCCTAATCTCCTTAGAAAATAATATAGATTCAAAGTTTGAGTCTTCACAAAACCAATTTACTTTCATAAAATGTTTAACTTATGCTGTGTTTGGATGAGTTTTTGAGTAATGAGTAGAGATAATGATTGGAGACAGATAATGAAAGAAATGAGAATGATGATTAGAGATAAGGGGAGTAATGATTGAAAGTATGGGTAATGAGTGTTTTTTGAGTTGATAATTTATTTTCAAAAAGCAATCCAAACAAAACATAATTCCTTAATTTTTTCTTAAATCTTCTGGTGCCGATTCAGTTCCGGCCAAATTTTCTGGTACTGATCCCGACCAATTTTAAGAAGGAACCGGTACAAGTTCAGGGTGGGGTCCGTTGGGTTAGGGAATTCAGATTGATTAAAATGGGCCTAGTTGGGCCTAACTAAAAAAATTGATTGTGGGCCAAACCCATCAATTTTAGAATTTTTTTATATAAAACACCAATCAAGAATGAATCATGTTTTTCCACCCACATCCTTTTTCAAAAAAAATTTTTTAAAAAATTTCTCCTAGATTCTCATTACTTCTAACATTTCTCTCTCTATCTCTCTCCATTTATTACGCCTACTATTTTTCAAAATAAATTTCAAACACCAATCCAAACAACCCATAAGGCCCAACATGGTAAGGCAAATTATAAAGATCACACTAATGACAAAAAAAATCCACAAATTAATCCTTGAAAAATAAATCATGTCCAGGCTCCAGGTAGCCATAATCAGAAAACAAAGCCGCAAAAGAGAGTAACCAAGGCAAAGTACCGAAAACAACCGGGGTCCGGTCTGGACCAACCGGAAACCAAAAATTCTAGTCGGTTTTCAGTCGGTTCGGATTTGTCGGTTATATTTTCATCCCTAGCTCGAACAATGAGTTCGGTGTGGTACTCCACTTTATGTTGATGAAATAAAATGCTGGTAAGTTGGATGTTTGGCTGTGGTATTTGTGATGTTGCAGTTCTTATGTTGTTACTTTCAATTCTAATTCACAGAATGAGGTCATAGCTGATATAATCCAAGAAAAATATGTTTTACTCTGAAGGGAAAATTATGAAATGGAATGACTAGCTATATTTACAAATTTATGTAAATTCAATTTCGGGTGTAAAAACTTGCAATATTTACAAGAGCAATGCTACAACCGCACTCATTTACATACTCCTTAAGTACACACTTACAAGTGTGTGGACTCCACGCACTCGATGCGTGTAGTTCCAAGGGGTTATGATCACTCCCATCGTTTCTTCATTGGGGAGCCTGATAGGTGTCGGCATTTTTGTCAAAAGCCTGTTGGGTGTTTGAATGCTGCCTAATAAGTATGTGTGAATACAAAGGATGAGATAAAACAGTGCGCAATCCAAGACATAGGCCAACTGTGAACAAACAGTGAGTAAATGAAACAGTTACTAATTAATTGGCTATAGTTATTTCTCACATCCCCCTGGACCATCAAAACTTTCATCAGACGGTTAAGAGGGGCTGATTGATCTCACAAGTCACAACCCTCGATTTTTCCTCTCAGTTCTGGTGGATCTCACAATTGACGCTGCCATCCCCTCTCTTGTGCATATAAAAGCTAAAGAGAATACGAGTATTATTGCCATTTGCAAAAGAACCTTGCTTTCCCTGTGAGGCTGTGATAAAGATGGAGGAGAAAATGAAGCACTCCAGTACCACAACAGCCTTGTTTATTCTGCTGCTGATCACGGTGTGGATCATGAGCTCGCCGGCGCTGGGCTGCGCATCGGACGGCAGCCAGTGCAGGAACTGCATACTGGACCGGTTCAAGTACGACTGCCCGCCGTGCGTGCCGATTCTGCGGTGCATGTCACGGTGCTTGTGGGGCGGCTCGGCGCGGGCCAAGTGTGTCAAGAAATGTGACTGCAACAGCGGGTACCCGAGGCTTTCGGATTGCAAGAAATGCATGTCCGAGTGCAAATGCAGCTGTGCTCAGGCTTAGATTGATTAGACCAGTGATAATATGGTATGGTTTAATAATCGGATCGAAAATGCAATGCTTTGATTTTGCTTTCCTTATAATAGACATGGTATTTCTTCTGTGTGTCTGAATGTGGTGTGTGAGGGAGAGAGAGTGAGTAGGTGGTTCACATGTCTTCTTATTTTTCTTCTTTTTTTCTGATGAATAATAATATTATACTCAATAAACACTTAGAAAATAAAAGTTTCGCTTACAGGGGTAGACCCACAATTCAATTCAAGGAGAATAAAAGGAAGGAATTTTAAAGGAGAGGAGTCCAACTCTATAACAGGACCCGTTTTGATCATCCACATTGCTTATTTACTTGGTGCTTAGAAATACATACCAAGCAAAATAAAAATAAGTAAAAAATCGTTTGACATTCACTCACCTTACTTGATACTAGCTATTTGCTCATTCATGACAGAAAATATTGGAATTCAGTTCAATCAGCTAATAATCAATCCCACCACACTACCTTATCTACAACAAAACAAGAAGTGCATGAAATGAAACTAGTAGCGTCTAGCAGGGCAGGGGAATAGAAAGACTTAAACTGACCTTGGATGTCGTGACACGGAAGAATTTAGACTTACTAAATCTACTGAGTAAAAAAGTAGCTGCTCTGGACAAAGCGTTCAATGGAAAAACATGATTCATGTAGCCAACCCCAATTGATTGCGACACAAGGCTCGATTTGGTTTGGTTAGTACTACTGTTAGAATATGTTCTATGAGCAATGCTATGGACAAAGATCAAAACGCACAATCTATGATTTTGTGTTCCAAACCGTCTGATGCACATGAATTGTACAAGGTAGATATGGAGCTCATATACATCTGATGATTTCGAACACGTCTGTATCCGAATCCATATAGTTTAACATGTGTCCGCAGCATTTTTGTATGCTTCATTCTCCCAATTCCTAATAAAAACTGACAGAGCTACAGTTGTCATCTTGATGCTAATTTACTAGTATTACTATATACCACCGACGACGATCACCATTGATCGCGAAGAAACCTCTGGAGACAACGAAACCCTAAATTCTCAGCACAAAACCTCTCCATCTCCTGCCCACCTCTCTCCCTACACACATCCTCCTCTATTTTCTCCAAAACCTCGTCCCAACTCCTCAAAAACCCACATCCGAAATAATCCACCTTCGCGTCAGACACAGCGTCGAGTATCTCCTGCAGCCCCACGACCCGACGGCTAACGCGCCTCCTCAGCTCCCTCACCGTCGGATCGACCCCGGGCACTTCATCCAGCCTCAGCAGCAGCCCCATCAGGGCCTCGTTCACCTTGATCCTCTCGCGGTCGTCAGTCCTGATCGCGTCCACGGTCTCCTGCCGCTGGATGAGGCGTTCGAGGCGGGTGGCTTCCGAATTGACGGCAGAGATCTTCTTGACGAGGGTCCGGATGAAGTGGGAGCGGTAGGCGGATTGTATCTTGACGGCGGCGGCGGCGGGTTGTGTGGGTATTGGGTGGTGTTTTGGTTGGGGGGTGGAGTGGACATTAGGGGAAGCGTGGGTGACTGTGGTGGTGAAGGATGAGTACGAGCGAGCTCTGCGAGAGGAGGGCTTCATTTCTAGAGAGAGAGAGAGAGAGAGAGAGAGAGAAGGGAAAGTTCTGGAGAGAGAGATCTGGGGAGGTTTATTGAATTCACTTGGCGCGTATCACGCAAAAAAAGTGTGTTGGGTACAGACCGTTAATAAAGGAGTAATTAAATATTCATCTCCATAAAAATCAACCCAAATAAGTCATTCCATGTAAATATTCATTTTGTCCATTTTTCGGAAGAGAGCTGTTATTCTCCCTCCCCTTACGCACACCCCACCGGCCCCACCTCTCCTTTTCCGGAATTACCCCACCTCTCTCTCTCTCTTCCTTTTCTTTCTTTCTTTCTTTACAGTTTCTTTCTTTCTTTCTTTTATTTCCTTTTCTTTCCGGTTTGATTTTTTTTTCATTTTATTTCTTTTTCTTTTTTTCTAGTTTGAATTTTTTTCTCTTTAATAATAGGTTCAAGTCTAATTCTAAACTTTGTAAAGTAATTAAGAAAAAAAATATTTCAATTGATCATGTTTATACGACTGTTTTATTTTTCTTTTTTTGTCCTTTATAGATTAAAAAATATAGTTACGAAAATAAGTGTTTCAATTTTCAATCCGTTTGAACCAGTGCAAAGATGTTATTTTTCTGATCATTTCATCTTAAATGGTCGTAATAAATTTTTGATTCTAAGGCCTTTCAATGGACATCCTAAGAGAGTCTTAGAACTAAAAAATAAGTCTTATGGTGTTTTGTTGAAAGGCCTCAAAAAGATATGAGTAATTAAATAAAAAAATAAATTAAAATAATATGATCAGAATAAAAAAATCTTCACACCCGTTCAAACGCATTAAAAATTGAAGCACTTAATTTTTTATCCATATTTTTTAATATATATAAACGGTCTAAAAAAATTAAGTGCTTAAATTTTCACTCCGTTTGAATCGGTGCAAAGATCTTGTCAATATAATTAGAATAACAAGATCTTTGCACCGATTCAAACGGAGTGAAAATTTGAGCACTTAATTTTTTTAGGCCGTTTATATATTAAAAAATATGGTTAAAAAATTAAGTACTTCAATTTTTAATGCGTTTGAACGGGTGTGAAGATCTTTTAATTTTGATCATATTATTCTAAAGAGACATAATCAAATTTTGTCTCTAGGGCTCTCATAATTATGTTTCTGCTCCATAGGATTGCAAATTGATGGTGAGAATTTTTTTTAACCCAAACGTTGCCAATTTAGGGGCTAGCAAAGCCAGGGCCAATTAAAATGGCGGAGGGAGGTAATTAAAAGGGCTAAGAGAGGGTAAAAGCGAAAAAATGATATGGGACCGGGAGGGGTGTGGTGTCAGGGGGGGTGGGAAAAGCAATTTACTTTTCGGAATTATATTTTCATCTTTTCACATAGTGAATTATCTATCTTTCCTTTTTAATAAGATATTCATATGCATTTATATATTCATATTTTCCATGTAAGTATTTAGGGATGGCAATTACCTCCGATCCGCCCCCGCCTCCGACCTCCCTGCCCCGATCCGAGCGGGTATTCTCCGATCCGATAGGCAAATCGGGCGGGTATGGTATTTGCTTCCATCGCCCCGTTTTAACCCGATCCGAACCCGATTATAGATATTTATATTTTTTTATGTATATGTCTAAATAAATTTCATTGTTTTGATATAATAAGAGCAATATACCAATTAATAAAACACTAATTTATGTCTTTGTTTTTTTTATTTCTATTTTTTTCAACTCTCATCGATCATCAATATCTTATTTTTTTTTCAAAACACTCTAAAAAGAACAAAACTAGTCAAATTATTAGGGTGAATGGGGACCCGATTTTTCCCCACCCCGACACCTCCCCGATTTTTCCCGCTCCGACTCCGATCTGATATAGAATGAGGCGGGTTTGGGGGACGCAAAATCCAACCCGATCCGCCCCATTGCCATTCCTATAAGTATTCATCCCATCCATTTTTCGGGATTATGTTATCATCTTTTCACATAGTGAATTATTTATCTTGCCCTTTTAATAAAATATTCATATGCATTTATATATTGTCTTCCTAAATTAGTGGAATTGGATATATCTTCAATCATAATAATTAAGGGGTAAAAAAGGAAAAAGTTAAAAATTTCAAACATTCAAAACTAGTGGGATTTGATTTCTATTTTTTATCGATGAAATTTCAAACTCCAACATTTTTTTACAAAAAATTCCATAGTGATTCGTATTAAGTTCAAAAATCATTGATTCATGGTAGATTCATGTTACTTGGTCATCGTAAAGTTATTCAATTCATGGTAAATATCATAGTGGTTCATGGTAAGTTTATCTACCATTATTTTGAAATTGAATCAAAATAAACCATGATACTCAAACAATTTTTTTTTTTTGGAAAATTCCATAGTGATTCGTATTAAGATTAGAAATCATTGATCCATGGTAGAATCATGTTATTTGGTCGTAGTATTTGAATATATTATACGAAAGCTGTCATGTTTTGTAAACTTATGTGTTTGAAATATCATAGTATATTTTCCATGAAATAATTTGAACAAGCAGATTTCATGAAAAACTGTTCAAATAATTTACCATGAAATGAATCGAAAAAGCAGATTTCATAATAACTGTTCAAATATATGAACCATAAAATGATTTGAACAAATAGATTTCATGGTAGACAGTACAAATAATTTATCATGAAATGATTGAAAAACCAGTATAACTACAAATAATTTATCAAATGAACCACCCTAAAAAACACCCAAAGAAAACCTAACTAGAACCACAACAAAAGCCAAGCCATCCTATTACCAGGGGAAATCGAAAAGTGTTGAATACCTCTAAAAGCACCATATCATTTCTCTAGTGCTAAGAGTCCATTCCAGAACACCTTCTTAAAAAATAAGTACTTATTTCACATTTTTAAATTAAAAAAAATGTAAATGAAAAATAATTTTTAGATTTTTTTGCACCGTTGAGATCTTTCAAACAAGATTCATATTGCATATTTTTAAACTTTAATAAGCTCATCATTTTTTGAGCTTTTGTCTTCTTAAAAAATAAGTACTTATTTCACGTTCCGAAGCAGAGCCTAAATCTCTTTCACAGCAACAAAGCTAGCTCTTTCTGCTCTCCAATAAGGCAGCTCTCGACCGCCCTCTCCGGTGCTCCGTCCACCTCTAGCTTTAGCGTCCAACTCTAACTCTCACAAACCAAGACTGTTGCGCCGCCATTGACGAAGTCGGAACCACCATATCCCCAGGCGCGCAGCAAAGCTTCCGGTGGATCAGAGGGTCGGATGGAGAAGGGCAACGCAGATGCGAGGGATGGTGCCGGGGATGCAGAGTACGTCAATGAGGATGAGCGGTGGTATGGGGACGGATTTGTGGGTTGTGGCGGTGATGGGCGACAAGGTATCCGAACTCAAGTTTGTTTATGGATTCCAAACCTCATTTAAGAAATATTCAAATTTCTAATGGGGTTTTCATTTTGCAGGAATGATGGGAGGCGTAATTCATGGGTCTAATTTATTGCTGGGACTTGAAATTTTAGGATTTCATAACAAATCTCAGTCTATTTATGGATTCCAAACCTCATTTTAGTAGTTCCGGAGATCTCTAAAAAAACCTCTAAACCTTCCCCCACCCCCCCACCCCCCCTCCTTCCCAAGTTTTCTATCGAATTTTGATGATTCGAGCCGCTCAATATAATCAAGATGTGATTTTAAAGGTATCCGTGAGAAATCAGCAAAAAAAATGACCGGAAAGAGTTTCATCCGAACAATTTTTTATTAAACTTTATTGAACGGTTCAATAAAAACTGCTTAAATCGAGCTCTTTTCGGTTATTTTTTTACCAATTTCTCGCGGGCACCCTTAAAATCACGTTCTGAACACATTGAGCGGCTTAGATCATCAAAATTTGATCGGAAACTATGAGATTAAGATTTGGGGGTTTATTTAGATGTTTTTTTTTCTGATTTCTCGCGGGTGATCGGGAATTGTTCGGATCAAGCCCTTTCCGATCATTTTTTTAGCTAATTTCTCGCGAATACCCTTAAAATCACGTTCTGATCACATTGAGCGACTCGTATCATCAAAATTCGATCGGAAAATGGGAGGTCCGGACGGTCTAGACCGTAAGGCGTCCGGACCTGAAAACAACTCTCTCTCTCTCTCTCTTAATTCCAAAAGTACCCATATCTCTCTCTCTCTCTCAATTCCAAAAGTGTATATATATATATATATATATATATATATATATATATATATATATATACATACACACACACACAGAGTCCGGCTCTTATTAGGACCACCTCATTTTAATAAAATGCGGACCTTCCTTTCCCGATCGAATTTCGATGATCCGAGCCGCTCAATGTGTTCAGAACGTGATTTTAAGGGTACTCGCGAGAAATCAGCAAAAAAAATGATCGGGAAGGGCTTCATCCCAGCAGTTTTTGTTTATTTTTTATCGAACGGTTCAAACAAAAAATACTCGGATGAAACCCTTTCTGATCTTTTTTTTGGCCGATTTCTCGCGGGTACTCTTAAAATCATGTTCTGAACACATTGAGCGCCTCGGATCATCGAAATTCGATCGGAAAATGGAACAAATGAGGAGGTCCACATTTTAACTAAAATGCGGACTCCCTCATTTGAGACTGACTGTATATATATATATATATATTAGTCCGTCTCCCGTAAGGACCACCTCATTTTAATAAAATGCAGACCTCCCATTTTCTGATCAAATTTCGATAATTCGAGCCGCTCAATGTGTTCAGAATGTGATTTTAAGGATACACGCGAGAAATCAGCAAAAAAAAGACCGGGAAGGGCTTGATCCGAGCAGTTTTTGTTTATTTTTTATCGAACGGTTCAAATAAAAACTGCTCGGACGAAGCTCTTCCCGGTATTTTTTTTTGTTGATTTCTTGCGAGTACCCTTAAAATCACGTTCTGAACACATTGAGCGGCTCGGATCGTCAAAATTCGATCGGAAAATAGGAGAAATGAGGAGGTCCGCATTTTAACTAAAATAAGAACCCCCTCATGCGAGAATGACTATATATATATATATATATATATATATATATACACACATATATATATATAAGTGCCTAAATTGAGCAGGATGAAAACTTACGAAAAGGAGTGGGTACCGAGAATGATTTTTTAAGTCTCAGATTAATAAAAGGGACACTAGCTTATGAATGAAGGTTTTTTTTTTTTTTTTTTTTCTCGACGGTCAGAAGTGTCCAAATGATTTTACGTATATCTCGACTATTTTCCTCCCCGATCCAGTCAAATACCCAAGTTGTGATAATATCTGGTTTAGGAATGTTTAGATGCATTTGCCCATTTCACATTAAAATCGCGACATTTGCATAAAAATTCAAAACATTTCCCTGATAAATTCTTTGTCTTCCTTCACAAAAGAAACCCATCATTGCCATGAGAAAATAAATTCATCCACTGCGTAAGATTCGACAAATCAACGATTTACCCGTAAGTTCGTTTGGTTGGATATGAGCAGCGATTTGGACTATGTATTCAAGGGACATATTCGGTATTTGGTTACAATTCGTATGGCTAAAATTAAATATGCCTTGTATAATTGTATGGAGGGTCAAAATTCCCATATAACTATTCACTATTAATCCCGTCAAGTAACGGGCCCTAAGAGCGTTTCCATATCAGGTATAAGATACTTCAACATGATTCAAGGATGTAAATTCCTTATTTTCCAAAACAGAAAGTCGATAATATTGCAACAACTGAAAGGAAAACAAAAGGCATTTTAAAATGCAGGGTTCCAAGTTCGTCTACCACCGCCAGAAAAATCATTTGAGGTCACTGGAAGCCACACGAATCTAAAAGAAGAATAATACTCGTAATGGTTTCTCAAATTGGTGATGGAAGGATCTTCCCCGAGCAGGTCCCGAACCCAACATGGTAGCCATTGCCCTGCAGACGAATTCAGACATCAACTATCAGTCCACGAAAACAAATAAAATCTGTGAAACCAAAACTATTTGAGAACATACAGTGGCACATAAAATGATTACAGTGGATGCAATTGTCTAAGAAATGGTAAGACCTTAACAACCCAATTGCAAATATCCGAAGAACTGCCAAGAACTTATGTATTTAAGGTATCTGAATACCTAAAACTGAACTTCAAAGTACGAATTAACCCAAGAACCAAGAACAAAGAATAACGCTCATTTAAATGCATCATGTTTGCATCTTTACTACTAATACTAATACCTTGCAACTACAAAACACAGATTTACAGAAACTTCATGCCAGAGCGTACGACCTATTACCCTTCCAGAACTTTCCTCAAAACAAACGAATACAGACTACATCATATGATCTAGATTGCAGAATCTTGGAACAAAGATGCTTAAATAGATGCATGACTTCCTCGAGTAGAAAAACTAAGTATTGCTGCAATTTGCTAAATAGAATAGAAGAGTGGAAATGTTGTTGGATAATAACCAACCTTGCTGCAACCAGTAATAACAACTTCATCTCCATCTTCTAGAAATTTACGAGTTGTTCCACCCAAAGACAGCTGTTTTTGTCCATTCCATGTTAATTCCAACAAGCATCCATAAGATTCTGGTTCCTGTTGGGAAATGAAACAGAAGCCCCACTTAAAGAAGAACAAATAATGCATCTTATTCGCAGGAGGATCTAGAACTTAAGCACCATGCGCTTATGAAATCATATACAAACCAAAGTTGAGAAAGCTTACAGGCCCGCTAATTGTCCCAGTCCCAAGGAGATCACCAGGCCTCAAGTTGCAACCGTTGATGGTATGATGAGCAAGTTGTTGAGTCACTGTCCAATATCTATGGCATGAACACAAAAAAATCAACCAGCAAATTAAAATATGGCCTGTATTTTAGGAGCCGAGATTTGTTTTCATTCAAATCATCTCAATTCAGCAGTTGATGGAGGAAGTGTGAATGTACCAATATGGAAACGTATACAAATCTACTGAAAGTTTGAACAGTTACTTTAAACAGTAAAAGAGTGGAAAGTATCATCATCAGTGACTATTGATAGTCAAAAAGTTAAATTTTGTTTACCACCAAATAAATATGTCACACAGTTTAAGATTCTTGGACAGGTGAAATCCCACATCCCCATGAGCTAATTTTGGTCAAAGCATCAGCGTTAGTCAATTATCTTTCCCCACTTGAGAGTTGAGACCCAAAAAAAGCTAATGCAAGCAGCTCTTGCTAACTAAATGAAACTCTATTATTGATAATCAGAATTGGGGAGGAATTTGCATGATAAAGTGGATTCTGTTATTGATAATCAGAATTGGATGAGGCCTAGGTCCAGAAACTCTATTACAAGGGAAATTATTCATCATACTCCTGCTTCACTTAGGCCTACCATAACTGAAGAGGATACTGTCAGGTGGAATTTGACTGCTAACGGGAAATTTTCAATCAAATCTGCTTGGAATGCAATTAGAAGGCAACTTCCTGAAGTAAGATGGGCCAAGGTAGTTTGGTTCAAGAATGGGGTGCCTAGATGGGCTATTATTCAGTGGATGACTGTGTTAGGCAGGTTATCAACCTTGGATAGGCTTCATAAGTGGGGGATTGTCCTAGATTCACAGTGTTTTTTTATGCAAAGCTCTGTGGAGACTCATGAACACTTGTTCTTCCAGTGCTCATTCTCCTCTATGATCTGGTAAAATGTTCTGCACAAAAACAGGTCCCTTTGCCCTGCTCAAGAGTTAATCCCTATCATTGATTGGTTAATTCAACATAACCCTAAATCTCAATTTGAATGCCTGGTTTTTAAGCTCTCTCTAGCTGCAGATTTGTACCACGTCTGGAGTGAAAGAAATAGCAGAATTTTTCGCCGCCACTTGAGCATTGAGCAGCAAGTGGAAACCAAAATCATCACTGATGTCAGAGCATGTGTTAGTTCATGGGGGGGAGTTAAGAAATCTGATTGGAATCTGGTCCTAGCCTGTGCATGGAACTTTCCTGGTGAATTTTTGATAAGCCTTGATTCTTGTATGGTTGTCCATGTGCCTTATCGATTTTCATTTCTGATTGGCTATAGGCAGGTTGTATACCTGAGCTAAATTCAAAATGTTTGATTGTACTCAGTTTTCAGTTGATTGTATTGTTCCTGGGGAATGCCCCTGTGCTTGTGTAATGGGTTTTGTCGATAAAATTTAAACTTACCCAAAAAATAAAAATTAATAATTGCAAATCGGAGAAGGCAAAACCCTTACAGGTGCTTGAAGTTACTCTTTGTGACAACATGGGAATTTTCTTCTCCAGTAGGTTTAATCCGAACCTTGCATCAAGAAGTCAGATTGATCATCACAAGGATGATATAACAATTCATTAAGAAAGCACAATAATTTGACTATCATTTGGTTTAGAAGAAAAAATCAATGGGGCCCAAGACGTAATTGTGGCAGGTTATTGTCCCAACAATAACAAGAAAGAACTTTTCAAATCCCTGCGTATAATCGTCAGATGGCCAATGAAATGTGAGACAAACTATAAATGTAAGTACACAGCAGTGAAATAATACCTCCAAAGAAATGTCGTAGTTCTTTGATATCTTTTCAGCAAGATATGGCAATGGTTGAGGGTCCTGCAATTAAGAGCATGCATGAATTCAGCACGTCAGATTTGAGAATTTTTCAAAAAAAAAAAAAAAAGCAAACAACAGAATACATGGTTTTCGGAAGCATAATTGAGAAAACCAACGGTTTCTAGAAATAATATAAGCTACCTGTTTGGGAGCATCACAGGCAAAAGGTTCGAGAGCATCTAAGGTCACAATCCAAGGGGATACTGTTGTACCTGAAAAAACTCGAGACAGCAACTATGATCCAGACGCTGTAACCGAGAGGCTAGAGGATAAAAGATCTCACGCTAGAAATGAGAGCAATGCTTGGTTCACTGGAAGGGGAGAAATGGGAGCATGTGATTATGTCACACACCAAGGCAATGCTTGGTTCACTGGAATGAATGCTGCAATGGAATGGTCATTTTGATACTCCCTCCATAGTCCATCCCCATTTGTTGGTCTTAGTTAGCACTTTTTGCTATCCCAAAGAGATTGTCCCACTTCAAAATTAAATGGGTACTACTATTGAATAAATTTCCTCTTTCACACTTTCTTTTTTAAATAAGTACTAACAAAGTAAGAAAAGGTAATGATTGGAGGGTAAAAGTAAAAGTGGAAAATAAAATGATAAGAAATGTAGTGATTGTGTCCTCTTATTAAGTCGGAATCCCCAAAAGGGACCAACAAATGGCGACGGAGGGGGGAGTTGTTTTGCTGAAAAGTAGAAGACTTCCACTGCAGATGGAATTCTCATTCCAATTTTCGTCAGTGCTCAATTCTTTAGGAGGCAAGGAACGCTGATTCCATTCCTTTCCAAACATCAAATCATTTCAACAAACCAAACACTGCCTAATTGTTGTTTATTCACTGATATGTAGCCTTTAATAACAGAAAACTCTACTTCCAGTGCAATAACACTTTTAATTTCTTACCGAAACTCTTCCCAAGAAATGGCCCAAGAGGCACATATTCCCATGCCTGAATATCTCTAGCTGTCAAACAAGTTCTAATTAACATGTCGTCCAAAATTACAACCAATAAGGAATGTGGTAACGAACCAGAGAGTTTCATGCATACCACTCCAGTCATTCATCAACACAAGCCCAAAGATATGATCTGCAGCTTTATTTACATCTATAGGCTTTCCGAGTTCGTTCCCAGGACCAACTATAGCAGCCTAGAAGCAATACAATGGACAAACAATAGGTGAATACGCTAGGAAAAAACGCTAACATGAAGGCAATTCCTTAGCCATAATAAACTAACATACAAGATACAACAACTATTGAAGTCAACTTTCAGATTAAGTTAGAATGAATGTGGCAAAAGCTAACCATTTCTAGCTCAAAGTCCAGCTTCACTGAAGGACCAAAATATGGAGAACCGCCATGTGGATGGCCCTGACCTCTGTGGTAGAAACAAACAGTATAAGCATGGAAAAAAATCCCATGATTTTATGACATAATAACAATATTGGACCCGATTATGAAGAAATTTTTAATCATGACCCTCGTTGTTCTATATTGTACTCCCTCCATCCCACTTTGTTTCGCCGGTTTCCTTTTTGGGATGTCTCGAAAAATTGTTTATATCTCACAATCTATAATATTTTATATATCCAATATGGATCTTGGATCTTGTTTGATAGATCTCAATTTATTTTTTTAAACAAAGTTTTCAAAATCATAAATAACATTTTAGATTGTGAGATATAGATAATTTTTTGGGACGTCCCAAAAAAGAAACAGGCGCAACAAAGTGGGATGGAGGGAGTAGCAACTATTCATGAGGACATGAAATTGCTGCACATTAACAGCAGTTCAATTTGGATGGCGAAAATCTTAAGAGGTAATGAGAATCTTGTGTACAGTTCCAATGATTCCCATCTTCAGAATGGAGATGGGAAAATAATCCCTTATCAGCTACTCAAGTTGGATTCATATCACTTTGACATGTCAGGTACACGGGAAATGTTGAAGGTTGCACAAATTACTCAAGGATCAAGAACTAGAAAATTTCCAACGCAAGTCTCACTACATTATTGTAAGAAGACCAACCAAACTACTTTAAAACCATCACCATGGCTCCCATATCGCAGCAATCCCGATCAGTAGTGTTTCTAGTGTACACTTGAAGAATTATCAAAGATCGCAGTCATAAATTTTAAGGCAGTTTTAATTATGCTCCAAATGAGTAATATAAGATATCAAACGTTACAGTTTCCAAAAATGCAAACTGAGACAGTTGAGCAAAGCTTCCACTGGGTTGGCCATACCTCCACTATTGTTTTTTGGATGTCAACAATTTTGCAGTCAAATGCATTTACTCTTAAATCAAAGGGTCTCTGAGGAAGTACTTATCATTCAGCTCCACATGACATGCTGTAATTGAAGATGTAAAATGCTTCCAGGGAAGTTATCTCACCTTGGTCTCACAATGTCAGTTCCAGAAATAACAACGGATGATGCTCGTCCATGATATGCAATAGGAATATGGAACCTGAAAATTTATTGAAAATTATGAATATGGAAGAGGAAAAAAAAATGTTCATAATGAAAGAAAGACCAAGAACATATTTTCTCTGTTTTCCAAAATTTCCCCTGAATAGCGTGTACATGCCATGAACTCCAATATCAGCATACCAATTTGCTGGAATTGGATTCTCCGGTCCACGGAATATGGTCCCACAATTCTTCGCATGATGCATCGATGAGAAAAAATCGGTGTAGTCCCCTATTGCAATAGGAAGGAGCATTTCTACCTGGCCCTGAAGGATAGAGCACAACACAACAATTAGAATGGCAAGCAAATACTGCAAAACTACATATTCAGGACTCTCCCTACATCTTACCACAGGAGCAAGTGCAATCTGCCTCAAACTTGCATTGTCACGTAATTTTGGTTCAGTAGCTGCATTGAAGAACGGTAGGGTTGTTAATTTGCAATGGATTTCATTTAAAATTAAGCTCCCAACTTTCAGATACAAACTACTGTGCCTAGGTATGCAATTTCCCTGCCCCAACTTAAGGATCATAGTAATATTTCAAATCCACCGTAGTCTACTGCAGTTGTGAAAGAACAACTGCTAATAAAACTAATTGACAGAAAATTTTAGCATTACAGGCTACTTTTGCAATGATAAAAAGCCAGAATAAAAACCAAAAAATGATAAGTATGAGAAGTAGCATACATGACAGAAGATTCTGGATTGCTGCACGAGCTTCCTTCCATGCAGGGCGTCCCATAGCCAAGAACTTGTTCAGATTAGGCTGGCACCAGGACATGACAAATAGCGCAATAAACAAGTTAGAGAATGGATATAAACATGCTTATATGGACTTCATTAGCTTCTTCATTCAAAAAGGCAGGAGAAAGACGGCAACATAAAGTGTGACCATAAACCTCAGGGGGGGACGTCAAGAGGCCTAAGGTGCATGTCCAGACGAAAGCCTGGTTTGCCCAGGTTGACGTCTAGCTCAAGAGGCTGGCAGGGTTCTCAGTCCCACATTGTTTGGGAACCCAAAGTTGGTTAGTATATCAGAAATACCCATCTGCTACCTGGCAGCCTAAGTTTAGCTTTAGGCCGAATTTTGTGGCCCCATTGACCAGATTGACTAGGCCAGTAGGTGCGTAAGCGGTTACATTTAAGGCATTCAAAAGAAGGCTAAACCAATTATCAGTGATACGAACCAGGAAGGTAGCGAACCATAGGACTATGTTAGATATAAACGTACAAGAATGTGCATAGTCTAGCAGATAGGATAGGAGGTACTACTTCCATATCCTACATTTACTTTTAGGCTGTGTTTGGATAGATGGATTTCAAATGTATCATGATTAAGCTACCAAACCCATTATTGGACCCATACGTATGATACCAAATTTAAGTTTTTGAACTTTTCTAATTAAAGAATAACTATAAACCCCCTCATTCAAAATCCACCAAAGATAGGTACACTACTTTTTTACACTATATATTATGTGGGGCTCATTTCGGGTCCCATAAAAATCCAAAAAAATACCAATAAATTTTAAAAAATTGTTTTATGAGGTTCTGTAAAAAATCAGTTCCAACGAATACAAGTAAATATTACTTCTAGATTCGTAGTGGCGAAACTACGAATCTAGAAATAATACTTACCGATATCAGTTGAAGCTTTACAAGTCCCCATAAAATATTGTGTGATGTGCAATGTGACTGTGTAGTGTATGTAGCATCTCTATTTAAAATCCCCACATATGCAAACGGAGCCTTAATTTCTAGATGATTCAAGCATTTGAGTTTCCATTTTCCCTTTTTTAAAGTGAGATTCTGTAGAAGCTTCAACTTAATTGCGCAAGTGTAATCCAGTTTCGCGCTTCCCAAAACCATCCAAAGCGTACAAAATATACGAACACTAAACCATATACAACACGAAACTATCCTCAATACTTCCAACAATTTCTCAGCAAACAAACTGAAACTTATCAAATTAAAACCCAACAATCAAAACCCTGCAACTATAAATCTCCTCCAATTTAGCAATGAAACAGAGTTTTCAAAAAAAGACCCACCTGGTTGAAACAATCGGAGCCCTTGAGGATCGGCCCATCGAACGTTCCGTGGGCAGCGATCACGGAGAGGTCCAACACGTATTCCCCGATCGCCACGCCAGGCCTGGGTTCGGAACCGGGTTGGGGCCTGAACACGCCATAGGGAAGGTTCTGAATTGGGAAGTGAGAGTCCGGGTGTACTTCAACGAACGACTTCAGACCCATAATTGCAAAAAGAGTCGTGTGACTGGCACTTTAGAAATAGCTACTACGGACGGTGAAGGCGAAACTGTGGCTGAACTGAGAGAGAGAGAGAGAGAGAGAGAGAGAGGCGACGGAAATAGAGACGGGAAGGGGTCTACTGTAGGGAAACGTGAGTCATTTTAATAGTATGTATGTGGCTGAACTGAGAGAGAGTGAGAAAGAGAGTGAGAGGCGACGGAAATAGAGACGGGAAGGGGTCTATTGTAGGGAAACGTGAGTCATTTTAATACTAGTACTATTATATTTTATCTATTTTGGTGTCAGAATGTGGAGTTGAGGTTGGTAGAATTTCTGAAGGGTTCATCATGTGGTAGATGACCACCGGTTCTTCAAACCAATCATGGCCCGCGGCAAGTACCGCAACGACGTAGTATATCTTCTATGCAGTCCAAACGACGACGCAGCAGAGCCGGCTCTCAGAGGGGAAGCCAAGGAAGCTGAGCTTCAAATTTTTTGGCCCGAGAAGAGCCTCGAAAAAATATACTCCGTAGCTTATACCGGACTAGTAGTAAAGAGTTCCAATATCCTTCAAATGATTTCTACTTGGTAGTGTGGCAGTTGAAACTCTTTCATTGCTTAAGGATTTGGGTTCGAATCTCGGTCCGTTAAATTTTTTTTCAATCTTTTCAGCAAAGAATTCCTTCTCGCAATCATTATGGACAGAGTTGAAGAGCGTGCACTAGGCGCAATTTTTTTCCTTTTTTAAAGTGTCAACTAGCTCAATTATATCTTGTCACTAAATTTTGTTGAATTTCTAAGTAGAAGATGCTGAATTTTTCTAAAGTTTTTTTCATTAGACCTTTTAGTTTCTCTATAAAAGCGCAGGTCTTTCTATCATAAATTTTACTCTAAAATTTGAATTCTTGATTGATTATTATTTTATATATTTTTTGCAAATTTCTGCTCAAAGATGTATAATATAGGGCCTCATATTAGGACTTTTATTTTTGAGAGAACTGCAAGGACGGAAGAGAGGAGGGGACTCTCTAGTGCACTTGTGCATTATAGGGTTGTAGTGAAAAGAAATGTGATTACAAGGAATTAAATTTCTAAAAAAAAATGCAATTGAAATAAAAATATGATTACTATAGGAATTAAATTACTAGTATAAAATATCTAAAGTAATTTCATTCCAGTGTGTATTGATTTAGTAATCTTTTTTAAAAAAATTATTTTGAAAATTATTTAAAGTCAACATTTTATTTTTTTTATTGATTGAGCCAAGAATTCAAGATTCTCATATGGGGTAAGGAGGGTTCAGAATTTCACTCAATTTGAAAATGTGATTCCTGATTGGATGTGTCATCATGAATCACATTCATATTCATGTCTCTTCCAAACGTCAGAATCATGTTAGTATGGCATCATATTTCTATTGTTGTCACTTTCAAATGTCGGAATTATGGAAGTATGACATCTCATTCTCATTCCTCCTCTAAGATTTCTGCCATGCCTAAATGAAATTTGGCGTCAAGTCTCTCTAAAGCTACCGCTTATCAAATTGATGATAAATCGTGATTGTCAAGGGGGAATTGCCTGAACCAGACTGCTCCTGTTTGTGTTCGAACCAATCCGGGATTCACACCACACTATGATGCTTCTTTTGGGGATTCTGTGGCGATTACAAAAGGATTTAAGATTTATTTCATACCTGTGGTAACTAAAATGGTCTTTTTCTTCTTCATACATGTTCAGGGAAAAAAAAGAACTTGCGCATGCATAATGGCATGAAAAGGATAATAATTTAAGATAGCAATCCAACATGTATATGTTTTAGTTCATTCTTTGGTGACATGGAGAAGTGCAAATTTGGCAATAAATGTTTTGCTTTGTTGTATTGTGACAGTAAGGGCCAGAGTTCAGTCGTTTGATTTTTGTTTGGGCAAATTCCGATTCTATTGGTTTTGCCGGTTTTTTTCGATTTCTCGTGCTTTGGATGTATGTGTATGTGTATGTGTATGTGTATGTGTGTGAGTGAATTGAAGATCAACTGAACTGAGGCCAATAAAAGAAAGAAGGGAATGACTTCGGTGTCCCCGGTCATTTTGGGGACACCGTAACTTTTGGCATAACAAAATCATTATGAGCATAACCAAAACCCATTATGAACATAACCAAAACCATTATGAGCATAACAGAATCATAGTAAGACATAACTTGTTAGTTATGTCTCCGATCGTCAGGCCGATGCCGATAAAGCGGCACCGGCGGCCGTGCAGCACGCTCCCAGCATCCATTTATCGGTGAGTTGGTATATTATCTGGGAGTTGATTTCCTTTTCTTCTAAAAAAAATCGTCTGGTCATAGGAGCCCTTCTCTTTCATAGGGTTCAATATTTCCTTCTCTTTTTTTCTTTTTTTTTTGTCTAACGGAAATATATATATTTCCTTCTCTGCAACATTGTTTTCTATACCCCTCAGGGAACCAAGCAAAAACCCTGGTAAGACCAGACCTATTGGGATGGGAGAGAGAGAGATGATTTCTAGCAAAATAACTAGAAATTGAGACACAAACTAGCAAATCAGATGAACAGAACAAAGTTACCAATGAGATACCCTAAACAAATATGAAGCAGAGTTTTTGTAGAGACCCGTATTTTTTTAATTCTTGAAATATTTATCAAAGGGGAAATTGAAAAATGTGGTTTATTGGGTGATTATTCGAATTGAGGACTAAAGCGAAAGAATTGAGACTTGAGGGAGAATGGGTGTAATAAAAAGATATATGAGTATATATAGTAGGTGTATAGTGGGTGGGAGATTATTTTCTCCTCTCTCTCTCTCTCTCTCTCTCTCTCTCCTCTCCTCACACAAAATTTCACTCAAATACCTCGAAACCTTCAAGAATCAACCTTCATTCGACCCTCCATCTACATCCTTGAGCTTGGAAATTCTTGGGTCAGGCTCGAATCGAAGATTTGAAGTTCAAGAAAGCTATGGCTTGTTCACAACTCGTAGATCTTGGTTATTATCGCGAAGTAGGGATTTCTTTACCTCTTTTATGTGTATATATGTTGAAATGATGTAGAAATCGTGCTTTGATCGTTCCCCTTTGGTGCTTGAATATCTATCAAAGGTGCAGAAAATCGCCCTAAAACAGCGCAGTGTTGATACCCAAAAACGGGGTATCAATACCCCATCCTTCTCTAGACTTCCAGCCTGCCAGGTATTGATACCTGACTCAGGGGTATCAATACCCCTTATTGTTCTGGACAGCTTCGATGCTGTTTTGTGTTCCTTCGATCGTTTCAACCCCCAATCGCTTCTAAACCCTTTCGAATACCCTTTAACCCAGCTTTTGCTTATCTAATTGACGTCCTATGATTAATTGATATTATTTGTGATCCTTATGCCTTCCGTTAGTAAAAAACGATAAGGGTCTAATTGATTAAAACTTGTTATTTCACATATTATTGATCGGTCGAATGTTTATGAACGTTTATGGCATATATGTGATATAGTTGGCATGTCGTAACATATTTCATATTTGATTGTGGTCTTGGGAGGGTCATAGCTTGTATATCGAGTAAGGAAATAGTTGTTTATGTCGGGAATTGATTTAGGAAGTCTCGTAACACAAGGGGTGGTAATACGAAGACTTAAGCAGTCCCGTAACGCAATGGGTGGTAATACGGTGACCCGAGTTGTTAGGGATCACTGTGACGCAAGGGGTGGTAACACAGTAATCCTTGTGGTGTTATACGATAACGCAAGGGATGGAAATACCGATGGAGGTGATTGGCGATAGTGAGTCATGTCGAGATTACTTGAGTTGTTTAATATCGTGTGAATTTGGTGGTACATTGAGCTATAGGCATGTGTTAGGATGATCATATTGAACGTTGGAATTCCCTTAAATCAATTGTTATCTATCGATTGCGCCGTGCTTCTTGTCTTCTTTTCACCTGCACATTTCATCATGTTTACATATAGAATCAGTAAAGATTTTCCTACTGGGCTAGTGTAGCTCAACCTAATCTTTTTTTTCAGGTTCAAACGCTGAACAGTAGATTGCATATGTTGAGTGCTTGAAGTAAACGACTTTTGGAAGCCAATCTCATGTAGTTACTTAATCATCTTTTGTAATGGACTTTCTTTTCGTAAAGATGAGTTTGTAACTATTCAATTTATAAATTCCTTTTGACTAAACTGTTTGCAACTTAAAGATTAGTTCGTACAAGTACTTAAGTTCTATTTGGGGCCGGAGTGCCTAAGTTGTATAACTTTAATCTTGGAGACTTATTTTGTAATTTGAGCAGGTTGGAATTTCTTTGGGGTAATATATCTATGATAAGCGAAACTTTTTAATGAAATACATTATTTTATTATGTTAAAAATCGAGGGCATGATAGTTTTCACGTATAGAGAGAAAGGGTTGAAGTGAGCTGGAGTTAATGGGATTTTGGGACTGGGAGTGTATAGGAATCTCGCTAAGATCAACTTACACACACATACACACACAGAGAGAGAGAGAGAGAGAGCCCAAACGAGAAGTAGAGAGAATAGTTGAAGTCGGTACGGCCCTATTTTGATCAATGAAAAGTTTAAAACTTCTCGGCTCAAGGAGAAGCAGTGCAAGGGCTTGGCAGTTTGCTGGGCTGGGGCTTCTTATTTTTTTCATAACTCTACCGGTTGGGTTCAATCTGAATCGAAATTTCTAAACAGAAAACCGAAACCAAACTAAATTTTTGGTTAAATAAAACAATCGAACCCAACCGGTACAGTTACAAAACCAAAACGGTTTTTTTCTCCATTTTTTATTTCACCCCTAAGAGCAACTCCAATGGAGATGTACAGTACATCTGGATGAATAATTATTTTAGATGAAAAAATGGTTAAAAGTTAGTTGGATGTAAATTAGGGATGAATATTTAACTAATTTTTCCTCCATCTTATTTTCCCGCAACTTTCTCAATCCTAATTCAAGTACTACTTCCGTTAAAAAATAATTATGGTATCCGGTAATTGAGGACTTAAAAAAAATTAATTCCGCATTTTTTTTTTACTTCCGTCCAAAAATAGGAGCAATTTTGACACCAACTCCCATCCGCTTCAACTACACCATTTACTCCCATCAACTCTCAACCACGTCATTTACTTTAGTCATTTACTCTCAACTCTCATCCACTCTCAACTCTCATCCACTCTCAATTACACCATTTACTTTAGTCATTTACTCATATCCAATTACACCATTTACTTTAGTCATTTACTCATATCCACTTTCAATTACACCATTTATTTCAGTCATTTACTCGCATCCACTCTCAACAACACCATTTACTTAGAGCATCCACGTCAGTGTCACCGCTTCTCATCTTGCGCTATAGTAACCAGCCAAAGGAGGGTTTATCAAAAAAAAACAAAAAAACCAGCCAAAGGAGGAAAATGGTCTTACATCAGCATTGCCTATGCTTGGCATCAAACTAACATTGCTACAGTCCCTCGTGGAAGAAGAAGAGGAACTATTCACAGGTTAAACATTAATTTAATGTTTTCAATTCAAACTTTGTTCAAACCTTCACCGACGGCATGAGCTCGATCTACACCTTTGACGCTGGCAACGGACCTTCTTCGATCGACTTGTCGGAATTCGTGGTTGGATCTTGTGGTCGATGCTGGCAACATGCCATCTTTGATCGACTGGTCAGAATTCGTGGGTGAGGTCGGCGTTGGTACAATTTGAGTTTTGTAAAAACTTTTGTTTGCTGGTTTTTAGAGAGAGAGAGAGAGCTGCTGTTTTTTTTTAAATTTCGTTGCTTTTTTCTTTTTTTTTACTAAAAAAATTAATATTTTTAATGGGATAGTTTCAATATAGTGAGTCTGATGCAATAGACATTTAAAAAGTGAGTAGCTAAAGTAATAAAATGGCTTTTTCCTCTCTAATTTGGTCCAAAATTTGGTGAGACTGGTGCGGATGCTCTTAAGCCATTATGTATAGACCTATCCTTCCCATTATCCATTCTCACACTCAAATCTATGTTCAGCCTTGTCTTTAAAAAAAATCATCATGAGTAATTTAACCCAAAGAATATTACTGGGAGAATTTGACAGATCTTCCTCCGATGACGAGGAGATTGCAATGGCGCTACTGATTATGGCAGGTAGTACCGAAAAATGCAAAGAAAATGCCAACAAGGAGATCATGTTGGTTCTACAAGCGGTCGAGCTTGTATCCCCTGTGACAGAGTTGCTACCGACCAACGAATCAATGCTGATTACTTTTATAAGTATTTACGTATTCACTCTATGACGAAAAGTTGTTTCGCCAACGTTTTCGAATGAGTCGACCCTTATTTCACAAGATCTTGGGTCAACTCCAGCAACATGACGTGACGTTCGTCCAAATGAATGATGCAATGGAAACTGCAGGTCTTTTTGGCATCCAAAAGATGACAGCAGCTTTGAGGATGATGGCATATGGAACGCCTGCTGATAGTCTTGATGAGTATCTCAAGACAGGAGAAAGTACAACAGTTGACTTGGCATGCCAAATCCACAAATCATACGATGCAACTGCTTCAAGTATGAGAGTGGGTTTTCCAATGCGGCCACTAAAGAAGCCATGGTAAGCAGTTGGACATTTGTCCCACTGCCAGTGCATACAATACAAACTGTCTAGCATTCTAGGAAAACCACATTGGTTGCCCACATGTAGGAGCCTTGCAGTATCTGCTTCATTTGATTTTCTCAAGTATTCTGCTTTGAAGAGAGTCAACTGTTATACTTTACCCAATTTTAAGATACTCATCAAGACTATCAACAAGCATCCCGTATGCCATCATTCTCAGAGTTGTTGTCTTCTTTTGGATGCCAGAAAGACCTGTAACTCCCGTTGCATTATTCCTTTGGACGAACGTCACGTCATGTTGCTGGAGTTGACCTAAGATCTTGTGAAATAATGGTCGACTCATTCGAAAACGTTGGCGAAACAACTTTTCATCATAGAACGGATACTTAGAAAAGTAATCAGCATTGATTCATTGGTCGGCAGCAACTCTGTCACGGGGGATCCAAGCTCGACCGCTTGTAGAACCAACATGACCTTCTTGTTGGCATCTTCTTTGCATTTTTCGATACGGCCATGATCAGTTGCGCCATTGTAATCTCCTCGTCATCGAAGGAAGATCCGTCAAATTCTCCCAGTAATATTTTTTGGGTTAAATTGTTCATGATGAATTTTTTTTAAAAGAGAAGACTGTATATAGATTTGAGTATAAGAATGGATAATGGGAATGATAGGTCTATATATAGATAGCTTAAGTAAATGGTATAGTTGAGAATGGATATTAGTAAATGACTGAAGTAAATGATATAGTTGAGAGTGAATGTGAGTAAATGACCAAAGTGAATGTGAGTAAATGACCGAAGTAAATGGTGTATTTGAGAATGGATGAGAGTTGAGAGTAAATAACTAAAGTAAATGATGTGATTGAGAATTGATGGGAGTAAATAAATGAAGTAAATGATATAGTTGAAGTGGATAAGAGTTGATGTCCAAATTGCTCCTATTTTTGGATGGAAGTAAAAAAAAAAAAATGCGGAATTAAATTTTTTTTTTAAAGTCCTCGATTACCGGATACCATAATTATTTTTTAACGAAAGTAGTACTTAAATTAGAGTTGAAAAAGTTGGGGGAAAATAAGATCGAGGAAAGACTAGTTAATTATCCATCCCTATTTACATTTCACCATTGGAGTAGGATGAGTTCTATTTTACATCCAACTAACTTTTAACCACTTTTTTCATCTAAAATAACTATCCATCCGGATGTATTTTACATCTCCATTGGAGTTGCTCAGAGGGTTTTGGGACATCAGGCCTGATTCACAATCCGACCACTCATTTTATAAGGCTTCAAATTAATTGAGTATTGATAGCAACATAAGGAAGACATCCATTTATTTAAAATCCATTTATCATTAGATGTAGCTACCAATATTTGAACAACTTGAATTTTCAGATGGGCATAAAACCTCAGACCTGGGACTTTACAACCCAATAATAGTGCTTTGGGGCAGGGTTACCGGATCCAGTGGGTAGCTTGATGCCCAATTATGCATCACTTAGACTAATAAGATAACAATATCGTCCGTTCTATTGATTTCAAAAACAGGGAAAAGAGCAAAGAGAATGTATAAAAGGTAAACTGGATAGTAAGCATAATGCCAGAGTTTAGTAGTTGTCCATGCAAGATCGGTAATACAAAATGCTAACCCGGTACTTGTCTTTTATTTTGTCTTTGAAAGCAAGATGCAAAAATAGATAATAGAGTTTCAATAGTGCTAAGCATCCACAGGCATCTGATTCTGATCTAACCAGGCGGCCATTTCATCTGTCTCCCACCAAGAACATGCAAGTGAAGATGGTAAACAGATTGACCTGACACAGAGAGAGAGAGAGAGTCAACATGGTTTTGCAATTGAGGTAACATTTACACTTTGTTTGCTTTTCCGAGAAAGCCAAACTAAATATTGAATCTCATGAGTGATTAGGTTGCAAATTATTAGGGTTTTGGCAAAAAAAAGACGAGAGAAAATAGAGAAATTAAAAAAAAGGGGATTGCTGCCAACTTACATGCGGTTGGACCACTGTTGATAACAACACGGAATCCATCAAGAATCCCTTCTTTCTCTGCAACTATTTTTGCAGCATACAGAAGTTCTCCCAAAATGTCTCGATGCCGTTCTTCAGCCTGAACAAAGATGACAATAGGCAACCACTATCCGATCAACTTGAGGATACAATTTCCACTAAAAAGAGAAGAAAGAGCATTGTTACTATTTCTTAATCAATTGGACTATCACAACTGCAAAGCTATTCCATATAGACCTCAAGATGGTGAAACTTGTTGGAGATGTTCAGCTAGCACTTCTGCTTTTAGAAGCACAATGTGTAAGGATAATATTTTCACTTCTCGGAAAGAGTGGAAGCAAGTCAGTGAATGATTCCTACCACATTTAGCTCAACAAGAAGGCTTATTTATTAAGTAGCACGGTGAGTTCCATATGGAATATGGAGCTATTTTCATGATCTGAAAGAAAAGGTTCTTTTAGTTTGCACGGAAAAAGAGCACCCCTTGGGTAAGGGCCTAGTTACCAAAAGTATATAAGAACAAGTGGCAAAACATTAACAAAATAGGAGAAGGGTCAACTTGTCAACAATGGAGTCACTTTTTTCACATGGTTGAACATTCACAAGGCAAATTATACCTGGAATGGGGTACGAGTGGGGTGCTGGCACACGTGTCCAAGTATCACATTCATCCTATTTGTATGTCCAAGGACACACTACACCGCAAAACATGCAAATTGGTTAACATACTCTCTTTTTTTCTACAGCCAAATGGTGTTTCCAATGTGCCATAGAGATTACATGGATGAAAGAGCTTTATGCATAGTTATGTGGCAAGCTCGTATTGCTTAAATCTTGCTTTGTAGATGTCCAACAATCATGTCCAACATATCCCATACCCTTACTAAGAGTGGAATGTTTGGCATAGGTACATCATAAATTTTGAGGAGTTTGTGTAACATAGTACAAGGCATACAACAAGTGATCATTGACATCATTCATTCTCAAATCAAGTAAACAGGTGAAACGCAACACATACAAGTAAAGTTACCTTGCCAAGATCTGTTAATCCATCCCTAAGTTTAGGAATGACTAAAACATGAACAGGAGCTTGTGGGTTGATATCCCGAAATGCCAAGACCTTTTCATCCTCATAAACTATACTGGAAGGGATCTCTTTCGAAATAATCTTGTCAAATCTAGAACAGAAGCAAGTATAAGTAAATCTCTAAATCCTCTGATTGCTGCTATTAAGACTTCAAGTAAAGCCAACTAATATACAGCCTGGTATAGTTAAATCAGAACATTGACAAAGGCTAGACTGAATATTTATTCATCTATTCCATGTGTTGGTAAAAGATAGATCGAGAACAGGTTTAAATAGCTTGCCAACATTAGCAGCTATCATGAACCTATGCACCAATAACTACTGATACAGGCTCGTCAGGTTGTGTACTCAATATTGTTTGACATAAATTATTTCACATTTTCTTGCCTAATAGGTTTCTTACTTGCAAAACATTTGCTACAAAATCTTCGTATTGCAATCCTAGTTTTTAGAAAGTAATTGAAATTGCCAACAATAAACTTCGTAGAGATCCATCTTCCGGTATTTCCAGAGAAATTATAACTTGACTATGTTATATAACAAAAATCAAATTTCATAGCAAAACATAAGCACCCAAATAATACATGGTGGGAGCTCCAGTGTCCGCAGTGGCTGCAGCTGCTCTTGCAGACGCCTCTTCGTCATGTGTAGCACTAACACGAGACATGGATCTGCCCCAAAATAAAATCAGCAGAAAATACATAATGCATTAAGTTACAGTTGTTTTGAAAGTGTTAAAAATGAATGAAGTGTAGTAGCATACAATTTGAAAGAAATTATCAGAACCGTAAAAATCCAACTGCATTGGTCATGCAAACTTTGTATTGTAGTCTATGCAGCATGGATATGGTCACGAAATGAGAATTTTAAAATTGGGAACACAGACATGGCAATGTACATATAATACAAAATATACATACTTGTGTGTGTGTGCGCGCACGCGCGAGTCACTAGTATAATCTGTTATCTATAGGAGTACTATTATAAAGGGAACACCCCTTGTGGTGTAGATTATTTTGTGAAGCTGGCCGACATTTCTTTATTCAAAAAACCCACCAAGGACGGGTATCTTTTACACTTCAATTAACCTTGCCATCCCTCAACCCAAATAACTAGAGGGGTAGTCGAGTAAATCCATAGCAATATAGCATGCAATCACTCCACGTAACCAAAACCCGACCAGTAGTAAATTAGCAGTTCCACACTCAGAACTCCCTCAACACCAACGCTGAAAGGCCATGTCCACCCACACTGTCTGTCCATCTCTCGATTCTCTCCCTTTCTCCAACCATCTATCCTACTGCATCTACAACTGTATATTTTTATTCCTTTCTCCCTTCTCCAAAGCTCTTTCCCTCTTTTCTCAATTCAAGAATTTTCTGTTTTCATCTTTTTGCATAACACAATTTGCACATGCATCGCATGTGCCCGCATCTAACTTTGAGGCTGGATCACATTATAGTTTACTAAACTACACAAAGAAACTGCCATGCCTAAAGAAACTGCAAGAAAAAAAATGCCACCCTAATTTCCTTATTGCCCCTTTTTTTTTACTTTCACTTCTCCGATTGAATTAATCACAATTAGTGATTTGCTCTTTCCCTCATTTGCATAATTAGCACTAACATCGCATGTGCCTGGCGATTAGTTTTTCAAATGTAAACAGCTAACATCAGTAGAGTTAAATAGAAATCTGTATTATATAATGAATATAACGGACATCTGTAGAGTGATATATACATATATGCACATTATATAATGATACATGATGCTTATAAATTTGTAGTCGATCTAGGGCTTCAAAACCAGGACTGTTTCCTTCCCAGTGGTAGGAGTCGATTAGGTTAATTTTTGAAAACTTTATAAATCAAATTCTCACCCTAAATATTTGAAGTTATAACTTTACCTCTAAGAGATAATAAAATTACATATCTAACCCGTTGTGACAGGCTATACATGTATACATGCTCACAACCGTTGAACCGTTGTGTTGGTTGTGTAACTAATTATGCCGTTCAGATGTGTTTGGAAGGTGCAGATTTTAAAAAAACTATTCCCCGGAAAAGTTAAATACTGAGTATGAAATAAATGGACTAGGCAGTTGATTTAGACTGTATCTATACGTACAAGATGTGCGGTGTGTATACACGGCGTCAAAAGCCGGAGAGAGCAGCTATTTTTACTCTTCTTTCGTTTTGATGGAAGAGAAGCTACCTGCGAAGCTGTAGAGGGAGATGAAAGAGGCCTCCTCGCTGAGTTTGGGGGACGGCGTGTCCTCCTACTCCCAATCCTTTGTTTCTCACCAAAGCTCTTACACTTACCGAAATCCTGTTTCCAAAAACTTACTTAAACCCAATTTTCAAAATTCTGCGATCCAATTGAATTCAGGAAACGAAAATTGATGATCAAAAAAAGAAAAATAGAAACAGAAATGGCAGTGTAGTCCAAAAATGAAGAGAGAGAGAGAGAGAGAGAGAGAGAGAGAGAGAGAGAGAGAGTACCTTAAAAATGACGCAGCCATGTACCACCACACAGGATATTAGGTTTAATAGTGGTGGCTTTGATTATTCAGTGTGCTAGCGATGTTCAGACGCTTTATTGTACAAGTATCACCTACGCCATCAGATTTGTTGACTTCTTGATGGACGGCTGCCGTTAAGGGTGGCATAACTTTTCCGAGACCTCGTTGCTGTACATGAAGGAGTAATATGCTCCGGGTTGCACCGTAACATTTTCTTTCGCCCCCTTTCTTCTTCCTTTTATCTGGGTTTTGGATATCTTGAGAAACAGTGTCCAGAAAAATGGCCAGTTTATTTCTGCGAGTTCCAACCAGGAACTTCTATGTTTCAGCTTCTTCTAATGGTACTCTCTCTCTCTCTCTCTGAGTTTGTGTGTATGTCCGTTTATGTACATACATGTATGGTTGTGTATTTTCAACTAGGTGCAAATCATATCGTGGGTTCTCAAAATTGTACGCCAGAATTGAGGGGCTCTCTCTCTCTCTCTCTCTCTCTCTCTCTCTCTCTCTCTCTCTCTCTCTCTCTATGTGCTTATAGATTATATACATATCGAAACTTAGGTCTCCCTCTCTATCTTGAAGGTTCTGAAAGTTTTCTTTTAAATTTGAGCTCTCTGTCTTTGTGGGTTGTATATACAGGACTAAAAATACACGTTCATACTTTTGTAAGTCACTCAAGTGGAAATCAATTGTATTTTTTTGTTAAAATTGGGCTCTTCTTTGTATAAGTAACAGCATCTCCAGCTTTCACCCTTTGTTTTACCCAATTTGAGTCGAAATCTGGGTAAAAACTCAATTTGGGTAACGCATGGTAAAACCCATTTTCAAATTGGAACACACTTTTCTCCCAGACCAAGGTGTGTGTGTGAGAGAGAGAGAGAGAGGCTGTCGAGAAAGAGAGAGAGAGGACCGAGAGAGAGAGAAGGAGCTGGTGAAGGTGGCGATCAGTGGTGGTGGCGACCAGAGATTGTGATGGAGGGGAAAGAGAGGGGTTGCAGAGATTTGAGGAGGAGGATGAGGAAGCCCCAACTTTGAACTCAAGCACAGAGCTGTGGTGGAGGTGGCCGGAGATGGCAATGGAGGGCTTTCATGCTTCTCTTTGTTCAGCCGCACTCACAAGCACAGAGCAAGAAGAACCTGATCTGAAACCCTAGCTACTAGCTATGGTGACCATCTCAACTCGCCTTTCTCTCTCTCTCTCTCTCTCAAATGAGCCGCTTGAAAAAATGGGGATGGGTTTGGGTTGTTCGTCATTTGGGCGAAGAAATGGGTAAAACCCAAAATGGGAAGAGATTTGGGTAAAGCATTTGAATTTGGGTCTTAAAATGGGTAATGATTGGAGATGGTCTAATACCTCTTTCATGTGAGAAGGTATGTAACATGGGTTGATTTTCGGTTTAGGTGCTCCTCCCGGTGTGCCTCAACAAGGAGGACCGGTGATTCTGGAAATTCCCCTTGACAAAATCCGGAGGCCACTCCTGCGGACAAGATCCAACGACCCACAGAAGGTGAAGGAACTCATGGACAGCATTGCCCAAATCGGCCTTCAAGTTCCGGTAAAGCCACAAACCCTCAAACTCCCTTCTTTTGATCTAGGGCTATTTCCGTTATTTCTAATCGGATCTTAAGTATATTCCTCTTTTGGAATCGTTGTGTGATGGAGAAACTGCAAATGTGATTGATCACCTATGAGGTGTTTTGAAACCTCTGAGTCTAATGCAATATGCTAATCATCTTGCAATAAAATTGGCTGCATATCATTAGATTACTTGCATTCATTTTAATTGGATCCTTAAATTCTCTTCTTTTGGAATGGTTGTGAGATTGAGAAAATTCTAATGGGGCTAAGCTCCTGTTGCTGGTTTTCAGAGCGTTGTTGGTACAAGATTCAAAATTCTATACAAGCCCAATGCAGCATGTTAATCAAATTGTGATTAAATTGATGTGTACAGTAGCTGCAAGCCTGCAAGTCCCAAGATCTTTGATTGCTCAAGAGAATACCATGAAGTCATTGTATTCTAGAAAATAATTTATCAGACTTATTGTTGAGGGGCCGAGCTAGTTGGTGGGGCGGTGGGGCATGGGCCACCCTTGGTTTTGAGAAAAATATTATTTTACACTAATGGATTAGACACTTACCAGTATCTAATCAACTTGATTTTTCACGCAAATGATGAAGGCGATCTAAAAGAGGAAGGGTTTGGATTGGTAAAAAAAATTTCCCAATGACTTCCATTTAAAGACCACGGGAGAATTGAATCAAGCCTTTGCTACTGTCTTAACCAAAAAAAAAAAAGCAGCGTACGATAAAGCATGATTTTTCACTTAACATTTCTCTTCATATTGTTACTGAAAACTATGCAACAATACCAGTGGACTCCCATTAAATAGCTACACTCGCGAACCAAAATCCTTGCTCCACCACTATTGATGCTTACGGATGATCTAATCAGCTAATGTAGAGAGACATTGAAGTATCGAATTATTGAACGAAGTTTATGTAATGTGAAAATGATAGTCTACTAAGGGGCTGTTCCAGTTTCCCTTCTTTTTCTAAAAGTACTTTTTCTTCAATTTTCAAACTCAAATATAATGAAAATGAAAAATAATTTTTTAATTTTTTTTGCATCGTATAAAAGATCTCGATGAAATCTATTAAACAAGATCCATATTGGTAGGAAAATTATTTACGTAAACACATAATTTTTGAACTTGAAATTACCTTCTTTTTCCAAAACCTTCTTTTTTTAAAAACTGGAACGGCCCCTAAATTATCTGACCTTGAGTGGGATGTCCACTAGCGCTGTTTTATTTCTGCCTAGTTTCTCCCTCTTTGCATTACAGCTCAAGCGTTCAAGATCAATAGTTGACTGGGTATATCCAATCCTGGCAAATTTCTCATTTCAAAAGTTTCACTCAATTTGTAATTACTTTATGTATATGATGGTTTAGTATATTCTAACATCACCAGATAAACTCGTGCGTCGTGCTTTGATATTGGCTTGTCCCGATGTTCCTTATGATACATAATACGCTAGCAATTTACAGTTGGAGATTTATATGCTTACTGGGACCCTTTTTTCCCTCTTCCCTGTGATGTGTTTACCTTTGTTTTTGATGCTTTCAGTTGTGTACTAGTTATGCGGGAAATTTGTCCTTCTGTTTTGAAAATGACGGAAAGAAGTGTGAGGCTTGTGTGACTTGTGTCCATGTTGCATTTTGTAGATTTCTGTCGTTGAAAAGTAGGGACTGTGAATACAGTGGAATAGTGGATCCCCTGTTTTGTCAAATTTAGCATTATGTATGGTTTGTAAAACAGATAGAATGTTTTGGTGAAAAAGTGGAACAAAAATTTGAATTTTAAGATGCATTGCGACAACTAAAATTGATTTGACAGCAATATGACTAGACGTGGAGGGGGCCATTAAAATGCAAATAGTTAGAGATGAACGAGTGCACAAGACTATTGATTTAAGTCAAATTGAAGTCACTCCAAGGTGGTGGCAAACTGTTTTGTACTTTGATTGGAGCAGTAAAAATGACCTTTACAGCCACTTGCCAAACCAAAATTGTTCAGGTAAGCCTACGTGGTTGACATTTATGGCTTCCTGGAGTTGAACTGAGTAGAATTAGGGAGCAATGTCTCAGGGTTCTCTTGTAAGGGTTCTTTCATTTGCAATATTTCGTCGTCTCTCTTTTCTGGATGCAGAGTTTATTCAGTGTTGTTCTCCTGCAATAATGATTCACGAACAGTAATTTTAACTTTTGTACTTAATACATATTGCAGATTGATGTGCTCGAGGTTGAGGGAGTGTACTATGGTACGTGCTGATTTAGTTTTCCCATACTAAATTATTAACAATTGGAGATCAAAAAAAATTATACCAGTTTTTTCTTCAACGGTTTTAGTTCCTGTAGAGCATGACTATAGTATCTGGGAAAAAGTTACGTGCCTTCTAATTGGCTCCTAGAATAATCAATTCTCTCTCTCTCTCTCTCTCTCTCTCTCTCTCTCTCTCCACAGGTTTCTCTGGTTGTCACAGATTTGAGGCTCACCAACGACTAGGCCTCCCAACAATACGTTGTAAAATTCGGAGAGGAACAAAAGAAACTTTGAGGTCTCTCTCTCTCTCTCTCTCTCTCTCTCTCTCTCTCTCTCTCTCTCTCTCTCTCTCTCCATGTACATGTGTGTGTGTGTCCATCTGCCTACCTCTGTTATGTTTTACCACGTTTGCCTTTCACCATACAAATATTTTCATTTTCACTTTTGTCTTGCAGGCATCACCTCCGCTGAATTGTTGAGAGCTATTTGTATGGAGTTGAGTCAAGTTGGCAGCTTTCTAGATTCGATACTCCATGCTGGGCATGTTAATGGTTTGGTGGTTATGGGAGCTTGTTGTAAATGATTTGCATATACTGGTGGATCAACTTGCCAATTACCATAGGGAGTGTTACCATATGTTGCGCAATCACCGAATAAATGTGCTTGCATTATGATTATTCTAGATTAGAGAGCTGGAAGCTTGTGTCAAAATAATAGAGACGGGTTCTCTTATTTTCGTGTTAGATGTTTTTCTATTGCTTGTTGGGTTGTTTTATTACTATATTGTCTTCATATCTTGGGTTACAAACACATTTGTAATGACCCACGGTCAGCTAACATGTTAACCTTTAGTTTAATCACGTGGCTCAAAAGGTGAACCTCGAGTTGTACAATAGTTGTTCACAAATTTTTATATACCTCTTCCATTTCCAATTCCCACCCAATGTGAGACGTAGCCATAGATTGTCACAATCTCCCCCACTTAAGATCGCAACACCGTTGTTCAACTTGGTCTAACAACTTTTTTTTCGGTCAAACGGAAATTCATGGTCTAACAACTTTGACCCTCAACGATGTTGGACAAGTGCCCATTTAAGCACGTGGAACCAAGTCATGGGTTCTCACAATCTCTCATGGAGTCACTGGTAAGGACTGTGTTCAATATTAGGGATACTGAACAAATCCTCTGCTTGCCTTTGAGCATGCCTGATCAATCAGACAAGCGACCTTGGAGGGGACGCGGGGGGGCTGCTGCCCCAAGGGGGCAGCAGCGTGCTGCTGTCCCGGGCTTCAGGGCCCGCTCCGGTCTCGCTCCGATGATCTGAAACGTTCACTTTGTAGAGCTCGTCGAGTAGAATAACTATGCAAAAAATCAGCTTAATTGGATATCATTAAGTGCCTGATCGGAGCCCATATAACTCTCGGTCCATGGGTTACAATGGATTTGATTCAGTGTTTCGGATTCATTCTTTTTAAGATAAAAAGATTCCGATCAGGCACTTAATGATATCCAATTAAGCTGATTTTTTGCATAGTTATTCTACTCGACGAGCTCTACAAAGTGAACGTTTCAGATCATCGGAGCGAGACCGGAGCGGGCCCGAAAGCCCGGGACAGCAGCACGCTGCTGCCCCCTTGGGGCAGCAGCCCCCCGCGTCCGCCTTGGAGGGGTACAGTAAATGGGAAGTTCTCAGTCAAGTCAGCGCATTGCTTGCATAACAGTTGGGGCATCACACTTTAAACCGCAGTGGGGATCGTGGACAAACCGGTGGAAGCGGTAGTGATGAAGATAAGTGGAAAAGGATATGGCAAATCCAAGCTCCTAACAAACCCTAGCTTTTTCTGTGGCGTAGTTTGCACAATATTCTACCTGTCAATAAGATGCTAGCCCAATGGAAAGTGCCTATGGCGTTGGCTTGTCCAGTTTGTGGAGTAGTTGATGAAACCACAACTCATGTACTTATGGGCTGTGAACGTTCTAGCAAAGTGTGGTTACTCTCACCATTTATTCCAGTCACTTATAATCCTGTGTTGTGTTCTCTCTACGATCCTAACCTACTTAGTGTTTGTACCCACTTCGTGTCTGTAAATTTGGTATCAGAGCCATGTCTTCCATTCTAGCTTAAACCCCCTTCTGGGAACTTCTTTTCCTAAACTACTTCAAATCTTTTCTAAAAGAAAAACTTGAAGTGTATGCTCTGTGGTTGCCTTTTAAGGATCCTCCACATCAGAAACTTCATCAACTATTTTTGGTTAAAAGAATTTTGTATCAGTGGGTTAAAGTACCTTGAGACTTTTGGCTATTGAGCAGTGTGTCTCGGTTTATCTATCCTTGTATACAAAATTTTATTAATCAAAAATGGTTGAAGGTCTTACGTTGAAAAGAAAAAGATTTGTTGTACGAAAGAAAAAGGAGAACCCAGATTTCTTTTTACAAATGAATCATTTGTTTACCACTCACTCCTCTGCTACATCATCCTTAGTCCATTCATGTTCCTCCACCAGTAGAAATTCCTCATCTTCTTCTTCTAATTTTGAATATTTGTATGAATTTGAATACCTTCCTGATGACAGTAAGGTTCCTCTTACTGATCTTCCTTTCCTAAATCCCTATAATGCCTTTGTCAGACCACAAACTTCTGTAAAAAAGACCGTCACCTAACTTTTCTCCACAAAACGTCCAACCTCCGTAAAAGAGTATGTTCAAGCCTCTAAATTTGACCAATGCTTCATAGCAGCTACAGAAGCTGAACAACTTTTACCTTTGGAAATCCCGGTTGATTTGCCTCGCCTTTGGCAACAACAAAGATTTACCCATCTTCATTTTGGTGCAATCCGACTTGCTGTTACTTTTCATGGCAGAAAAGGTTTGCCTGTTACTTCCAGACTTACTCTGGTTGATACCAGGTTTTTACAGTATTAGCACGTGTGTATCGCTACAGTTCAAACCACCCTAAATGCTGGAACTATGATTTTTACCTTCTACCTCAATTTCAACATGCCATTAGCAGATCCTTATCTGCTATCCGCCTTGAAGGTCCAAGTTCAAATTAGTAGTGCCTCCCAAATCTCCTCCACATATGCCGCAACCCTTCACTACCAAATGGCCTATCGTCTTCAAAACCATGCCTTTGACATGTCCTTACCATCCTCCACAGCTAAAGCCCTTTTCCTAACTGTTAACGCATCTCACCAAGCCTCTTGTGTCCATGTTCCAAGACAAATTTTCCGTCCTGAACTTCTCAAGCTTCTCCCAGAATCTTGGGTTACAGCTTATGAGAAAAACCAAAACAAGCCCATACCTGTCCAGTCCTCAAATCCAACTTTCATTTCAAAACCAGATGGTACAGTGGAGATTTCTTTCCCAAAAGAAACCTCTGCCTCAGCCTCCACCTCCACCCATCCTGTCATTTTTCTCTCAAGAATTAACATGTTTGTGGATGGTTCTAGGCCTGGCCCTCCAATTAAATATTTTGATCTCAGTGGCCTTCTAGTCTTCTATTTCAAAAATCCAGAAACAGGTCATTGTTATTTTGATGCCTGTGACTGTGATGAGTGTCTAGAAGACAGTCTCTTAGAAGATGACGATGATTTTGAAGATCCATGTCCATGTTCCATATGTCCTTCATCACCTCCCACTCCGTGTAAATCTCCACCTCCTCCTCAACCTCCCTCTGATGATGGTTCTTCTGCTCAACCGAGTGGATGTTTTATGTTCACCTCAACTTCTTCCTGGACTGAAGTAGATTTTCCTCCTTTGGACTTCCATAATTCCCAGGAAAGGACGATCCATCGGCATAAAATTCCAGACTCTACTGCCATTCTCCCTGATGGTAGTACCAAAGCAGTATCAGCAGCAGAAACAGTAATAAATTGGCAGTCAGCAAATTCTCTGGCTCAGAACAAAATTCTTCAGAGAATTGCTAACTCCCAACAAAATTTGAAAAATGCTGTTCATAAGAAATTATCAACCTTGGAACTTCTTATCAGAGATTTGCAGCAGAAAATTCAGAATGTTCACCAAGAACTTCTCCAGATGGCCTATGCCAACCAAGCATTTTAACAGCCTTTTACCACAAGGATGCTGAAATGAAGCATCTCAAGAACCAGCTTCATTCTCTCCAAGCTCAGTAGTATTCTCAACAAAAAAGCCCGTTTGACATGTTCACATCTTCTTCTCAACAAAGTTTGTTTGGGTATCCTCAAATGTCTCAACCCTTACCTATAAATCCTACTTCAGGATTTGGTGAGTCCAATATCTTTGGGAGCTCATCAGCTTTTCTTCCTCCACCAAAAAGACCATCTCCACCAAAACTTCCTTTCCCAAAGCCCCAGATAAAACCTGTCCAGCCTCCACCAATTCTGTCTCCACCATCTACATCTACATCGACCTCTACTCTAACTACCTTCACTCCTTCCAAACCATCTGATCCAAACTCCAAGTCACCCCAGTTAATGGTTCAACCAACTCCGAACTCTTCCAAAAATCCAATCTCCACCCTCCTACATACCTTAGCCACTATACCTGAAACTCTATCTCCGGAACCAACCATTGAGTTTGATTCAGATACTGAATCCACAAACTCTATGCCAATTCCTCATGTTTTCATGATGAACCCTGAAAACCCAGAAGAACATGTTGAAAATCCCATCATTGAAGAAGGTTCTGAGTTTGATACACCTCCACCTCCAAAAATACCAACCTTTGATTCTTTCTCACATTTCAATATCCATACCCAAGGTTTCTCCTTTGATAACATTCCCCCATCAAAATGGTTGGATAAACTTTATGAGATTCATGCTTGGTGTACTGTCGCTATGTTTTCCCCAAACGCTCCACTCAGTGATGTCATTACTAAGTGTACAGCAAAATTTCTTGGCCGATTACGTCAATGGTACTTAGCTCTGGGTGAGTACCGACAGCTACAATTTAAACAATTGCCAACCCTTGATCAATTCATCTCAGTCCTGCATACTGAGTTTTTTGGTGACCACAACAACACAAAAGAGTTTGTTCGAGAAGAATATCTCAGCATGAAGTGTTGTTCATTCAAAAGGAAAGATCTCGAGATTCATTATGATCGTATGTCTCAGAGATTTTATCTTCTCAACGGCATGGATGATGTCAACCTCAAGTAAGCCTTTCTCAATTCCCTTCCTGAACCATTGGGAAATGAGACAACAAGATTACTTCGGACAAAAGGATTGACGTTGAATGCAACATCTCTTGGTGGTATTTACCAGCACTCTTTGATTGCCTTGGAAAAATTGTGCAATCACCAGAAATTCCTCAAAACTCTTGAAGAACAGGGAAAACTTCTTGGCAAAGCATGTGATCGTCCTGACCTCTCTATAAAGTGCAAAGACAAGAAGTGCATTTGCCGTCCTTCATACCGGAAGTCTAAACACTTTCAGAAATGAAAGTTCCAATCTCCTCGCAAGTTTTCAAAATTTTCAAACTCTGGCAAGTTCTCATGCCGGAAAAAATGGAAATTTTTCAAGAAGAAAAAGTTCAGAGGATAGCGAAAGTTTGATCACTGCTACATATGCGGAAAGAAGGGGCACTATGCAAAATAATTTCCAAATAAAGCAGCAAGAGAAAAAATGGTGAACTCTTTGGCTCTCATTGATGATAATCTTGAGGATGCCGATGTTGAATATCTATTTTCCATTGATGATGAAGCAACAGATGAAGCAATCCTTGCATTCACTTTTGATGACTCAGACGATTCAGCAGAATCAGATGACTCTTCTGATAATCCTGACTTATTCCCTTATGAAGTCCAAACAATTGGGTTCTCTAACATCATGTTGGCTCAACCTTTAGCCAAGGTCAAAATCTTACTTGGAAAATATGAGAAACCCATACCAGTTATCGCTTTCTTTGATACTGGTGCAGCAGCCTCTATTCTCAACCCAGCAATCCTTCCCAGGTCCTACTGGCAGTCTTGTTTCAGACCCTTTACAGCAGCCAATGGAGAAACATTTGTCATCACACTGGTAAGTAAGCCTATTTCCATTCAACTTTTCCCAGGATACACCATAAAACACCAAGTCTATGGTTCTGATCTCCCAAGAAAAGATTTATTGTTAGGCTTTGATATTCTCCAAAATCTCAGCAAAGTTTCTTGGCTCAAAAAAGGTTTGAAATACAAAAACTACTTGTTACCCTGGACCACCCAACCAAATCTCTTTTCCATAGAAACTTTCTCCACCATCAAAGAAGCCATAATCCAAACTTCCTGTGCTGAATTCCATTCCCAGTTCCTCACCAAATGCTCCAACCCACTTTGAAAAAATCCAGATTTCTTCATTTCTCTTCCCTTTAAGAAAAATGAAGACATCAACCCCACAAAAGCTACCCATCATGGAATGAACCCAGAACATTACCAGTTTGCTCTACAAGAGCTCCAGCAACTTCAATCAGAAGGTTTGATTGAGCCCACAACTTCTCAGTGGGCATGTGAAGCATTTTATGTCAACAAAAGAACAGAGCAGATAAGAGGAAAGTTTCGCCTGGTTATCAACTACCAGCCTCTTAATTATTTTTTGCAGGATAACAAATTCCCTCTTCCTCGGAGAAGTGTTCTTTTTGCAAACTTGCCTAAAACTCAAATTTTCTCAAAGTTTGACTTGAAAGCAGGTTTTTGGCAGCTAGGCATCCATCTAGATGATCGCCCTAAAACTGATTTTTATATTTCAGATCACCACTTTCAATGGTCAGTCATGCCTTTTGGATTGAAAACAGCTCCATCCTTATTTCAAAAGGCCATGATTCGGGTATTTGCTCCAATTTTATCCTCAGCCCTTATCTATATAGATGATATCCTACTTTTTTCCCCAGATATTGAGTCTCATGTTATCCTACTACAAATTTTTCATTCCCTAATCCAAACCCATGGTATCATGCTTTCAGAGAAAAAAATATTTTTTGCTCAACCAAAAATTGATTTTTTAGGGATGCATATCTCTAAAGGTCAATATACCCTCCAGCCTCATATAACCTCCCAACTTGACCATTTTTCAGATGAAAATCTCACAGTCAAACAAGTTCAACAGTTCCTTGAAATTGTTAACTATATGGTTGATTTTATTCCCAACCTAGTCCAATACCGAACTCCTCTCTTAGCTCTACTAAAGAAAACTCCTCCTCCTTGATCAGTCCTTTTGTACTAAAGCTGTAAAAGACCTCAAAGCCATAGCCAAAACTCTTCTTCCATTAGCCATACCTTCAGCTGGAAAGAGGATACTTCAGACAGATGCCTCTGATCTATATTGGGGAGCAGTTCTTTTGGAAGAAAATTCATATCAAAAGCGCAGAATTTGTGGATACAAGAGTGGTGCATTCTCTCCAGCAGAGCTTCATTACCACTCTACCTACAAAGAAATTCTGGCAATCAAAAGGAGCATTGAAAAGTTTGAATTTCATCTAATCGGTCATCATTTCCTAATTGAGACTGATATGATGAGTTTTTCCAGCATGCTCAAGTTCAAACAGAAGCACTTTCCAAAGGCACAGTTACTCAGATGGGCAAATTGGTTTTCCAATTGGAGTTTTGATACTGTTCACATAAAAGGAAAAACAAATGTCCTCCCTGATTTTTTATCAAGGCTCAAAAAAGAAATCAACCAATTTTCAAAAATAAAACCACATTCCTTTGTTCCTGGTTGTTTTCCCATGATTTCCTGTTTCCATCCAGTAAATTTTCCTATCTACCTTCAGTGTCATATTTTAGAGTTAACCCTTCTTTCTAGGTGTGTTCAAATGTGTCAAAACCTTCAACACCTCTGTATTTTCAAATATGGTCTTGATGAAGGTCCCCTAAAAGGTCTACCCTTCCATCCTGTTTATCCTTTTCTCACCCAGTTTGAAGTGTCCTACCATAATGTCTTTTATTTTAAAAAAGAAGCCTATCTCCTCTTTTGGTATTTAGTCGATATATATACTATCAGTGTCTGTTTTAACAAATCAGCAGTCTTGGTCTATCTAGGTCATGCGGCGTTCAATCAAGTTCAACCTCCAGAAGATTTCTTTTTGAAATTTCTCCTACTTTTTGGAAGCATACCATACTGGTAACAGAAGATCAGACAAGTTACCACAGATCCAGACGAAGACCTCCAATTTGCTTTTTGGACAACTCGCAACAACAGATGTCTTCCTAATCCTGCTGGTTCTATCACTTGGAGAAAGGAGTATCACACTATATTCCTTTCAGCATATCAAGAGTCTCCAAGCATTGAAATCCACAGTGGAAATTATCTGGTCATGACTCAAACACTTTGTTCGCTTAATGGATTGACATCTGCAGACGTTCCCTCATCTCTCCTCCATTATGAATCTGCAAACTGAAAATTCAATGATACTTATCCGGAAGAATGGCGCCAAAATATTCGCTATCTTTTGACTCAGTATCACTTGACTGACAGAGATGAAGAAAGTAATTCAGATGATCCAGAGTGACAAGGATAAAAATTATTGGTGTTTATTATTTGTTGTTGTATCATATTATTGGTGTGTAATGTAGTATTGTCCTCTATCCGGAGAGGAGTGAAAGTATTAGGTAATAATTATGGGTGTTCTGTTTATGTTCTGCTTTAGTAAAGAAGTCCAGTACAATAGTCTAGGCTGGAATAGTAGAAGCAATAATATGCACCGTGTACAGTAGTATCTAATTATGAGTAGATACTGTTTGTATGATGCAGTAGAAGATGAAAGCAGCCTTTTTACTCCTATAAAAAGGAGGACATCCCCGTAATGTAATCCAAGTTAGTGCAAGGAAGTTAGCCAGCCAGTAATAATATTCCAGTCACTTATAATCCAGTGTTGTGTTCTCTCTACGATCCTAACCTACTTAGTGTTTGTACTCACTTCGTGTCTGTAAATTTGGTATCAGAGTCATGTCTTCCATTCTAGCTTAAACCCCCTTCTGGGAACTTCATTTCCTAAACTACTTCAAATCTTTTCTAAAAGAAAAACTTGAAGCGTATGCTCTGTGGTTGCCTTTTAAGGATCCTCCACATCAGAAATTTCACCAACTATTTTGGTTAAAAGAATTTTGTATCAGTGGGTTAAAGTACCTTGAGACTTTTGGCTATTGAGCAGTATGTATCGGTTTATCTACCCTAGTATACAGAATTTTATTAATCAAAATTAGTTAAAGGTCTTACGTTGAAAAGGAAAAGATTTGTTTTACGAAAGAAAAAGGAGAACCCAGATTTCTTTTTACAAATGAATCATTTGTTTACCACTCACTCCTCTGCTACATCATCCTTAGTCCCTTCATGTTCCTCCACCAGTGGAAATTCCTCATCTTCTTCTTCTAATCTTGAATATTTGTATGAGTTTGAATACCTTCCTGATGACAATAAGGTTCCTCTTACTGATCTTCCTTTCCTAAATCCCTATAATGTCTTTGTCAGACCACAAACTTCTGTAAAAATGACCGTCACCCAACTTTTCTCCACAAAACGTCCAACCTCCGTAAAAGAGTATGTTAAAGCCTCTAATTTGACCAATGCTTCATAGCAGCTACAGAAGCTGAACAACTTTTACCTTTGGAAATCCCGGTTGATTTGCCTCGCCTTTGGCAACAACAAGGATTTACCCATCTTCATTTTGGTGCAATCCGACTTGCTGTTACTTTTCATGGCAGAAAAGGTTTGCCTGTTACTTTCAGACTTGCTCTGGTTGATACCAGGTTTTTACAGTATCAGCACGCGTGTATCGCTACAGTTCAAACCATCCTAAATGCTGGAACTATGATTTTTATCTTCTACCCCAATTTCAACATGCCATTAGCAGATCCTCATCTGCTATCCGCCTTGAAGGTCCAAGTTCAAATTGGTGGTGCCTCCCAAATCTCCTCCACATATGTCGCAACCCTTCAAAACCATGCCTTTGACATGTCCTTACCATCCTCCACAGATGAAACCCTTTTCCTAACTGTTAACGCATCTCACCAAGCCTCTTGTGTCCATGTTCCAAGACAAATTTTCCATCCTGAACTTCTCAAGCTTCTCCCAGAATCTTGGGATACAGTTTATGAGAAAAACCAAAACAAGCCCATACCTGTCCAGTCCTCAAATCCAACTTTCATTTCAAAACCAGATGGTACAGTGGAGATTTCTTTCCCAAAAGAAACCTCTGCCTCAGCTTCCACCCATCCTGTCATTTTTTCTCAAGAATTAACATGTTTGTGGATGGTTCTAGGCCTGGCCCTCCAATTAAATATTTTGGTCCCACTGGCCTTCCAGTCTTCTATTTCAAAAATCCAGAAACAGGTCATTGTTATTTTGATGCCTGTGACTGTGATGAGTGTCTAGAAGACAGTCTCTTAGAAGATGACGATGATTTTGAAGATCCATGTCCATGTTCCATATTTCCTTCGTCACTTCCCACTCCTTGTAAATCTCCACCTTCTCCTCAACCTCCCTCTGATGATGGTTCTTCTGCTCAACCGAGTGGATGTTTTATGTTCACCTTAACTTCTTCCTGGACTGAAGCAAATTTTCCTTCTTTGGACTTCCATAATTCCCAAGAAAGGACAACCCATCGGCATAAAATTCCAGACTCTACTACCATTCTCCCTGATGGTAGTACCAAAGCAGTATCAGCAGCAGAAGCAGCAATAAAATTGACAGTCAGCAAATTCTCTGGCTCAGAACAAAATTTTTCAGAGAATTGCTAACTCCCAACAAAATTTGGAAAATGCTGTTCATAAGAAGTTATCAACCTTGGAACTTCTTATCAGAGATCTGCAGCAGAAAATCCAGAATGTTCACCAGGAACTTCTCCAGATGGCCTTTGCCAACCAAGCATTTTCAGTAGGCTTTTACCCCAAGGATGCTGAAATGAAGCATCTCAAGAACCAGCTTCATTCTCTCCAAGCTCAGCAGAATTCTCAACAAAAAAGTCCGTTTGACATGTTCACATCTTCTTCTCAACAAAGTTTGTTTGGGTATCCTCAAATGTCTCAACCCTTACCTATAAATCCTACTTCAGGATTTGGTGAGTCCAATATCTTTGGGAGCTCATCAGCTTTTCTTCCTCCATCAAAAAGACCATCTCCACCAAAACTTTCTTTCCCAAAGCCCCAGATAAAACCTGTCCAGCCTCTACCAATTCTGTCTCCACCATCTACATCTACATCGACCTCTACTCTAACTACCTCCACTCCTTCCAAACCATCTGATCCAAACTCCAAGTCACCCCAATTAATGGTTTAACCAACTCCTAACCCTTTCAAAAATCCAATCTCCACTCTCCTACATACCTTAGCCACTATACCTGAAACTCCATCTCCGGAACCAACCATTGAGTTTGATTTAGATACTGAATCCACAAACTCTATGTCAATTCCTCATGTTTTCATGATGAACCCTGAAAACCCAGAAGAACATGTTGAAGATCCCATCATTGAAGAAGGTTTTGAGTTTGATACACCTCCACCTTCAGAAATCCCAACCTTTGATTCTTTCTCACATTCCAATATCCATACCCAAGGTTTCTCCTTTGACAACATTCCCCCATCAAAATGATTGGATAAACTGTATGAGATTCATGCTTGGTGCACTGCTGCTATGCTCTCTCCTAATGCTACACTTAGTGATGTCATTACTAGGTGTACAGCAAAATTTCTTGGCCGATTACGTCAATAGTACTTAGCTCTGGGTGAGTACCGACAGCTACAACTTAAACAATTGCCAACCCTTGATCAATTCATCTCAGTCCTGCATACTGAGTTTCTTGGCGACCACAACAACACAAAAGAGTTTGTTCGAGAAGAATATCTCAGCATGAAGTGCTGTTCATTCAAAAGGAAAGATCTCGAGATTCATTATGATCGTATGTCTCAGAGATTTTATCTTCTCAACTGCATGGATGATGTCAACCTCAAGCAAGCCTTTCTCAATTCCCTTCCTGAACCATTGGGAAATGAGACAACAAGATTACTTCAGACAAAAAGATTGACGTTGAATGCAACATCTCTTGGTGGTATTTACCAGCACTCTTTGATTGCCTTAGAAAAATTGTGCAATCACCAGAAATTCCTCAAAACTCTTGAAGAACAGGGAAAACTTCTTGGCAAAGCATGTGATCGTCCTGACCTCTCTATAAAGTGCAAAGACAAGAAGTGCACTTGCCGTCCTTCATACCAGAAGTCCAAACACTTTCAGAAATGAAAGTTCCAATCTCCTGGCAAGTTTTCAAAATTTTCAAAATCTGGCAGGTTCTCACGCCGGAAAAAATGGAAATTTTTCAAGAAGAAAAAGTTCAGAGGGCAGAGAAAGTCTGATCGCTGCTACATATGCGGAAAGAAAGGGCACTATGGAAAACAGTGTCCAAATAAAGCAGCACGAGAAAAAATGGTGAACTCTTTGGCTCTCATTGATGATGATCTTGAGGATGCCGATGTTGAATCTCTATTTTCCATTGATGATGAAGCAACAGATGAAGCAATTCTTGCATTCACATTTGATGACTCAGATGATTCAGCAGAATCAGATGACTCTTCTGATAATCCTAACCCATTCCCTTATGAAGTCCAAACAATTGGGTTCTCTAACATCATGTTGGCTCAACCTTTAGTCAATGTCAAAATCTTACTTGGAAAATATGAGAAACCCATACCAGTTATCGCTTTCTTTGATACTGGTGCAGCAGCCTCTATTCTCAACCCAGCAATCCTTCCCAGGTCCTACTGGCAGTCTTGTTTCAGACCCTTTACAGCAGCCAATGGAGAAACATTTGTCATCACACTGGTAAGTAAGCCTGTTTCCATTTAACTTTTCCCAGGATACACCATAAAACACCAAGTCTATGGTTCTGATCTCCCAGGAAAAGATTTATTGTTAGGCTTTGATATTCTCCAAAATCTCAGCAAAGTTTTTTGGCTCAAAAAAGGTTTGAAATACAAAAACTACTTGTTACCCTGGACGACCCAACAAAATCTCTTTTCCATAGAAACTTTCTCCACCATCAAAGAAGCCATAATCCAAACTTCCTGTGCTGAATCTCATTCCCAGTTTCTCACCAAACGCTCCAACCCACTTTGGAAAAATCCAGATTTCTTCATTTCTCTTCCCTTTAAGAAAAATGAAGACATCAACCCCACAAATGCTACCCATCATGGAATGAACCTAGAACATTACCAGCTTGCTCTATAGGAGCTCCAGCAACTTCAATCAGAAGGTTTGATTGAGCCCACAACTTCTCAGTGGGCATGTGAAGCATTTTATGTCAATAAAAGAACAGAGCAGATAAGAGGAAAGCTTCGCCTGGTTATCAACTACCAGCCTCTTAATCATTTTTTGCAGGATAACAAATTCCCTCTTCCTCGGAGAAGTGTTCTTTTTGCAAACTTGCCTAAAGCTCAAATTTTCTCAAAATTTGACTTGAAAGCAGGTTTTTGGCAGCTGGGCATCCATCCAGATGATCGCCCTAAAACTGGTTTTTGTATTCCAGATCACCACTTTCAATGGTCAGTCATGCCTTTTGGATTGAAAACAGCTCCATCCTTATTTCAAAAGGCCATGATTCGGGTATTTGTTCCAATTCTATCCTCAGCCCTTGTCTATATAGATGATATCCTACTTTTTTTCCCAGATATTGAGTCTCATGTTATCCTACTACAAATTTTTTATTCCTTAGTCCAAACCCATGGTATCATGCTTTCAGAGAAAAAAATATTTCTTACTCAACCAGAAATTGATTTTTTAGAGATGCATATCTCTAAAGGTCAATATACCCTCCAGCCTCATATAGCCTCCCAACTTGACCATTTTTCAGATGAAGATCTCACAGTCAAACAAGTTCAACAGTTCCTTGGAATTGTTAACTATATGGCTGATTTTATTCCCAACCTAGCCCAATACCGAACTCCTCTCTCAGCTCTACTAAAGAAAACTCCTCCTCCTTGGTCAGCCCTTTGTACTAAAGTTGTAAAAGACCTCAAAGCCGTAGCCAAAACTCTTCCTCCATTAGCCATACCTTCAGATGGAAAGAGAATACTTCAGACAGATGCCTCTGATCTATATTGGGGAGCAGTTCTTTTGGAAGAAAATTCAGATCAAAAGCGCAGAATTTGTGGATACAAGAGTGGTGCATTCTCTCCAGCAGAGCTTCATTACCATTCTACCTACAAAGAAATTCTGGCAATCAAAGGAGCATTGAAAAGTTTGAATTTCATCTAATCGGTCATCATTTCCTAATTGAGACTGATATGATGAGTTTTCCCAGCATGCTCAAGTTCAAACAGAAGCACCTTCCAAAGGCACAATTACTCAGATGGGCAAATTGGTTTTCCAATTGGAGTTTTGATGCTGTTCACATAAAAGGAAAAACAAATGTCCTCCCTAATTTTTTATCGAGGCTCTAAAAAGAAATCAACCAATTTTCAAAAACAAAACCACATTCCTTTGTTCCTGGTTGTTTTCCCATGATTTCCTGTTTCCATCCAGTAAATTTTCCTATCCACCTTCAGTGTCATATTTTGGAGTTAACCCTTCTTTCTAGGTGTGTTTAAATGTGTCAAAACCTTCAACATCTCTGTATTTTCAAATATGGTCTTGATGAAGGTCCCCTAAAAGGTCTACCCTTCCATCCTGTTTATCCTTTTCTCACACAGTTTGAAGTGTCCTACCATAATATCTTTTATTTTAAAAAAGAAGCCTATCTCCTCTTATGGTATTTAGTCGATGTATATACTATCAGTGTCTGCTTTAATAAATCAGCAGTCTTGGTCTATCTAGCTCATGCGGCGTTCAATCAAGTTCAACCTCCAGAAGATTTCTTTTTGAAATTTCTCCTACTTTTTGGAAGCATACCCTACTGGCAACAAAAGATCAGACAAGTTACCACAGGTCCAGATGAAGACCTCCAATTTGCTTTTTGGACAACTCGCAACAACAGATGTCTTCCTAATCCTGATGGTTCTATCACTTGGAGAAATGAGTATCACACTATATTCCTTTCAGCATATCAAGAGCCTCCGAGCATTGAGATCCACAGTGGAAATTATCTGGTCATGACTCAAACACTGTGTTCACTTAATGGATTGACCCCTGCAGACGTTCCCTCATCTCTCCTCCATTATGAATCTGCAAACTGGAAATTCAATGATACTTATCCGGAAGAATGGCGCCAAAATATTCGCTATCTTTTGACCCAGTATCACTTGACTGACAGAGATGAAGAAAGTAGTTCAGAAGATCCACCGTGACAATCACGTGCTCATGCCACCTGTTCTCCTTCCATTTCCGGGAGGGAGTGAAATTATTGGTGTTTACTGTTTGTTGTTGTATCATATTATTGGTGTGTACTGTAATATAAAGTGTGATAATATTGTCCTCTTTCCGGAGAGGGGTGAAAGTCTAAAGTCTATAAAGTAAAAGTCAAGAAGGTAATAAATGAAAAAGTAGTCTGTGAACTAGTACTAGTAGTCAGAAGTAATAGGAAGAAAATAATCCTACGTATATAGACTAGTAATAGTAACTTGTAATAATGGTTGTACTGTTCAATGATGTAAGCGGAGGATTCTATGATGTAACTGGAGGTCCCTTTTACGCCTACAAAAAGGGTACTCTCCCCGTTGTAAATCAAGTTAGTGCAAGGAAGTTAGCCAGTCAGTAATAATATTCCAGTCACTTATAATCCTGTGTTGTGTTCTCTCTACGATCCTAACCTATTTAGTGTTTGTACCCACTTTGTGTCTGTAAATTTCGTTTGAGACTGGAGGCCTTATCTAGGAGTATCTACAACCCAGTTTGGAGAAGTTTGGACGAACCTTGGATCTAATACTAATGGTGTGAATAGAAGATTTGATGATGGGAGCTAGATCCGTTAAAATAAGGATCTCATTTATCGTGCTTAGCTTTTTTGTTCATGGTCTTTGTCAACAAGGATGGAGCCAAGGGGACAAGCAAGGATGGAGTCGGGGGGCAAGTGGCAGTAGCCATCATGATAAGGATTTTAGAAATGCAATAATTATATGTTAAAAAAATTTAACTCCAACCAATATAGATTCGACACTATTAGATTTTCTTTTTTCAAAAAAAGGAGACCCAAAAATGTATTTCAAAATTAAATTCAATGGGTCAAAGTAAAATATTTTAAAAGATAAGATGGTTTTCTGACAAGTATCTTAATCACATATATTGAGAAGGACGTAGCTTTAAATTTTGACCCCAATTCTATCATTTATGCTTTAACGATATGAAAGAAAGAGCGTCAAGCACAATTCAAAATACTTCACTTTAGTAGATAGATTAAATTAAAATTAGTCCTTTTTGGTGCTTTATGTGCATATCACAAATATAATTTACAATAGTTTTTATTATATAATTTTAATTTTTCCTAGATTTAATGACTTTTCATATGGTAGTTCATCTTTTTAATTTTTTCTGCTATGACAAAATCCCGGCTCTATTTCGGTTAGGAGATAAAAAGGGGATAAAAAAAACTAAATTAACTCCAACACAAAACTATAAAGTGCGAGGCAAACAAACGGGACACCGCTCGAAAGGTTTCGTGGAATTCGTCATTCGAAGCTAGTCTCTTTTGTTGCCTGCTGTAAACCTAATTTGTGTCCCTATTAATTTCGTGTCTAATTTTGCGTGTGTACGTAATTCAGTAGGGGGCAACAGTAATGTCGTTTGATTTGGTGTTGAAGCCGTGTTGTGGCGGCTGTGGATCGTCTAAGGATCTTTATGGAAGCAATTGCAAGAACTTGACTCTGTGCTTCGCTTGTGGCAAAACCATGGCCGAGGACGGTGGTAAATGCTGCGAGTGCGGCGCCACCATCACTCGCTTGATTCGGGTTCGTTTCTCGCACCAAGCTGGTGCGTTTTTTGTGCACATGTCCATATTTCACTTTGTTTGGTTTAAATGTTACTCCCACCGTCCCAAAACAATAGTCACCTATGTGTAATTTTCGGATAAAAAATAAAGTATACGTATTTTTTCAAATTTCTTCGGACCTAATGAAAGGTATTAGTTCTTTAATTTGTGCAAAAAAAAAAAAAAAAAAAGACCAAAAAATTATGAGCGGATGTATTTTTTTCATTCGAAAATTGTGTCTTTTTGCAGGGGACTATCAAATAGGGGAGTATTTGGAATTGGAATTTGACCTACTGTAAGGGAATGTCATATACATAAATTGGGCCACAAGGATTAATAACATCACCGAATTGGTCCACAAAAGACAAAATCTCGTATCTTAACAGGGATACAAGAGGTTACAACGTTATTATTTGGAATTCTCTAGTTATTTATATGGATTTTTGACTGGAGAGAATGTTTTATCATTAGATTTTTGCCCTGTTTGGTAGATTACTATGCTGGAAGATGATACTGGGATGGATTTCGGAGTGGTGTTTTTGTTTGCGTGCATGGTGGATACTGCGCGCATTTGAAAATGTCCGGTGTGCTCGTTGCTGTTATAAAAGTGGAAGTAACAATTTAATAAATTTCATAGAAATGATTTCGTACGAAATATCAATTTCTCTTAGTAACTTCTATTTTTCTTGGTTGTAATTACATTGGCCAACCTGCGGTCTACTTTCTGGCTTCGTCCCTGTTTATTTTGTTGTATAACCACATTCCATTTAGAGTTGGAATTATGGATATGAAGCAATACAAAGGATATATGAAAATTGTGTCCATTCGTATAATAGTTTTGTTGGGTGATGTGTTTTATCTTCTTGTTGCATCATTTTGCTCATGATCTTGAGCATCACTGGGGACGAATTTACAATTCAGGGAGGTTTACTGTTGTAAAATATTGTATGCCAAGTATTTCGAGTGCTGGGTCAAATCCTGAATACTGAACTGCTATGTATTCAGGAATATAAAATCCGGGCATGTTCCAGCAGCGACAAGAACTTCTTCATTGGTAGGTTTGCTACGGGTTTACCAATTAGTATTTCAAGCAAGCGGAATGCCCAGAACAAATGGTCTCTCCTGAAAGAAGGATTACTAGGTCGCCAACTAACTGAAGCTTTGCGGGTAGCCACGACTTAGCTTATTGATTAGTTTATTGGTTTACTCATTGTTTGCTTTTTAATCAACTACGACACATTTTTCTATGTTTCTGCTCATCATTGAGGAGTTGAAGTTGTTGCATGCTGTTTGAATTTATGGAGAGCTTACTCCTTATCTTTTGACACATGCCTAAGATAAGTACATGTATCCATTATTGATGTAAATTTTGTCCATTTATATGAAGTATAGATGCATCCTTAACTTATTACCAAAAATGAAGAATTCTGCATGATGTACTTGGTGTGGTTCTTTATTCCTTATCGTTAACGTCTATTTTTTTTCAGGACAATACATGCTTGTCTCCTTTATTCTGTTGATGCCTTGTGAGTCTAAAATCAAAATGTTTTTAGTTCAATACACAGTTAGAGGCCCGAGCAATTACCTTGTAGAATGATCTTTGTTAGAGCGCGCACAATCCTGCATACTTGCTGCATTGTTCCTTGATCGTATTCGAACTTATGCTTGAGGAAATGGTTAATATTAACCCGCTAAAGTGGATTTAATATTTGTGCATATTTTGCCGGTGTCTATTTGACTAGGTTTTGGCAAGATGTTTAACAGGTTTTTCAGTTCTCTGGTCTTTCACTGCTTTATATTTTGCTTAAATCGATCTACTACTCAAGCTGCTCTTTATTGGTCACCGAATTCCCTTCTGATCCCCTATTTTACCAGCTGCATCATTGTAATTTTGTTGTGCAGGAGAAATACAAGAATAAACCTTGGCTATTGGTGAACGAAATGGGCCAATCTCAGTACCATGGTTACCTTGAGGGTGCACCATCAGCATCTTACTACCTACTAATGATGCAGGGGAAGGAGTTTGTTGCTATTCCTGCAGGTTCTTGGTATGCATGGCATATATGTTATGTTATGTCTTGTCTACCTGCACCTCACAAAAAACCACATTTCCACTGTCTCATTGATCACCTTGTCTTCGAGGGAACAGTACAAGCAGTTTTTGGTGCTTGCCAAAATAAGTTAGACTTTGCTTCTTTTTTCTAAAAGAAAGAAGGAAAGAAAGAGAAAAACAGAGCCTTGTGTTTTGCTTTTCAGATAATGATATGATAATCTCGCGTTGCGAGACTGTGGTGGTAATTGTTGAATACGTCTCAAACTCAATGCTATCTTATTTCACTTCTAGGTACAACTTTAACAAAGTTGCACAATATAAGCAACTTACCTTGGAGGAAGCTGAAGAGAAAATGAAAAATAGAAGAAAAACTGCAGATGGGTATCAAAGATGGATGATGAAAGCTGCGAACAATGGACCTGCAGCATTTGGTGAAGTAGAAAAGATTGATGATAAGGAAGGTGGGGCTAGTTGTGGAAGAGGACGTAAAAAACCCAGAGGGGATGATGGTGAAGCTAATGCTTCAGATAATGGAGAAGATGATGAAGATGAACAGGAAGAGGCAGCGAGAAACATTATAGGTGGTGGGCTCTTCAGAAGAGGCAATAACGACGACGAAGAAGGTACAAGAGGAGGTGACCTTGATCTGGATGATGACGACTTTGAGAAGGGTGAGCATTTGCCTTGTATCCTCTATTTATGGTATTCAGTACAAGGATTATGTTGACTTCTGGTTGGTTGCTTTTATCTCAATTTCATATAGGGTGGAATGTTGATTAACTATGTACTAATGTTTTCTTTTTCCCATACAAGTGAAGAATTGGTTACGAAAGGAATTTGCATTTTAGATGCAAGTAATTCGACCAAATGTTTTGTTGTCTATTTTCCCTGCTTAGTTCACGTGCAAGATCTGAGATTCTGAATACTAGTTCTTTGAAGATCTGTTGTTCTTGGCATCCTTCCAACAGTACTCTATTTGTAGGCCTCACCATTGTCCATCCTTTTTTGTTTAAACGTTGTGTTTCTCACGTTAGTTGCAAATTCCTCTTTGCATGCCTTATTTATGAGGATTATTCATTTCTTTAGGTGATGATTGGGAGCATGAAGAGACCTTTACTGATGATGATGAAGCTGTGGGTAATGATCCCAAGGAACGAGAAGATTTAGCCTTTTGCTAAGTGATATACTTGGAGTGTTGATGTACTCTTGAGTTCATGGGTATTACTTTCTAAAATCCTTGAACATGTAAATGGTGATCCTATGCTTGACAAATTTGACTGAAGTTCTGTGATATTAGGGTTAGAAAGAGAGGGAATCACTAGGTGAGAAGTGTTAGGGAGTAAAAATTGTTTAGAGGAATTGTTCAGTGGAGGAAAAGACCATAAAGTAAGCAGCGCCAGTGATGTATATCATCCATGGAGAAAAAAATTTCTTTTTTTCCTTTTGTTGAAAGATAGTATTGCATTGTTCAAAATTCTCAGTGGGGATTGTACGTCATACCAAGACTGTGGCATGGTGTGAAATACCATAGCTGGGGTTTTTCGAGGCCTTGTATTCTTAGGAGTGCAGTTCTTTCTGTACCTCATATGTTGTGCTTACTAGTACTCATGTTGCTTTCCTCTATGGCATCTCAATGGAGTCAGAAATTAAAAGAATAATTAGGCGGGCAGATATATATCCATCTGCATAGGAATGATACTTCTGATCTTACAGACATAAAAATGTGAAACTTCAAATCGCCTATGTTAGTGACGGAGAAAATCTGTGTGAACTCCTCTGGTATAAACCTGCTGGTGAAACTAATAGATTAGATGAGGTCCGACATCTCATGTTACTGAGAAGCCCCTTGTTGCATTCTTCGTATTTTTAAAGCTCATAGCAGGAGATACTCCCGGAAGCTTTTGTTGCATTATATTCGTATGTATTATGCTATCTCACTCTTGTAGTAGTCTTATCGTTTTTTTTTTTTTTTTTTTTTTTTTTTTTTTTTTTCCGACAAATTTCTTTTTTTTGCCTTGTTTTCTTTCGCTCCTACTCTTGTTTGATTATAGTTGTCAACCATGTTAAAACATCAAGTATGCAACTTTTGTCTTGGTTAACATAATCTACCCGAAGCCAGGGCAATAACTTTTCCGCTGTCTTCTCAATCTGCAAGTTTGTCTCTGTATTCTCAATCTGCATGGATTAGCATAGCTGTTACTTGTGGTTGTTTGACTTGAAAAAATGCCATTTGAAATAATGGTCATGTCCGTGCATTTCCCTGCACTGCAGGATGAAGATGAAACAAATGAAGAGGAGGGAGGATTGAGCCAATCTGGAAAAGAGTTGAAGAAGCTGCTCGGGCGAGCTTGTGGTTCGAATGTTATGGTTGTAGAGGGTGATGATGGCAATGATGATGTAAGTAACTATGGGAAGGCGGGCTCCTTACCATTTTTATGTGCTGTACTAAGAAAGTAAGAAACTATGGTCAATTGGTCATTAATTCTATTTTGGGAGCTTCCCTCTATCTCTTATTTATCCAAACATACCTGCTACTTGTTCTTGTCATGTAATTATTTGCTTTGTTTGGCTTTTCCAGAAAAAATGATGATATTTCACCGGTGTTGGCTCCCAATAAGAAAGATGCTCCGAAAGAAGGACCTGCCAATAACATCAAGGGAACCCCAACTATCTCCAAGTCAGCAAAGGGAAAGAGAGAACTTAATCGTGAGGATGCAAAAGCTAGTGATGGTGCACCTCCAAAAAAAGTGAAGACAGAAAATGTACCTCGTTGCCAATTTAACGTCATCATTTTTGGCCAAAACTGAGAATCCTGCCAAAACTGTGCCCAATGTGAAACCAAGTTTGGGCCAAATTTAATACCCAACACCATTCAAAACTGTTTTTTTCCGACTTGGGGAGAGAGAAAACCACATCACATGAGATTTATCTTTGTGGTCACTTTCTGGATGATATCATTTCCATGGTACTTGAAGGAATTAAATTCATTTTGCGGGTGTATTGTTTTCGAAATGAGGTTGCTGACGCCTTTTAACGTATGTAGTTACTATGTTTGTTAATCCAGTCAAAAGCACGTAGCTTTGAGTTGAGTAACTGCCTTGATCTCCCAAATGTGATTAACTGGATAGGGGGCTGGGGTTCCAGTTTTTGCCAAAATGATGCCGCTTTATCTTTCAGCTTCAAACCCCATTTCCTTAACCTGCCTGTTTTCGATGCCGTTCAAAAAAACCTGCTTGTTTCAATATAACACACGAGTTCTATATTGAAGTATGAGTTTCCTTGATATTCCAAAGCTTACTCTAGACGTATCTTATTTTCATTTTTCTTTCGCGTTGGAGCAGGAGGTGAAATCTTCGAAAGATAAACCTCGTCATCTTCGAAACATGCATCGACTGATTCATCTGCTGGACCTGTCACAGAAGATGAAATCCGGGCTGTTCTATTGCAAAAGTCTCCTGTGACTGCTAAGGATCTAGTCAATGTGTACTTCAAAGCAAGACTATGATGTGACAAGGTATGCCTTTCTTGTTTTGTCAGGTTCTTCGTCTATGTTTACCATATGCAATAAAACTCAGAAAACTTGAACTGTCTTTATTTGAAATATCAAAAGAGACCTGATAAGTTCCTCCCTTGACATTTTAGTTTCATAAAATTCATTTGAAGAGTCTTTTACAAGTACATATTGCTGATAGTAGGCTTTACCCTTTTAGAAACAGAGATCCTTCATGGTGTTGATAATGTAGCAATAATGCAAAGTTTTCACAACATGACAACTCGCGGATTTATTATAGGAACTAATCGACGAATGTATTGGTGTTTTTCTTTTCCGGTGCCAAAAGATTTAGCTATCTTTTTGTTGTCTGTTGATAATTTTTGTAATTGAGGCGACGTATATCTTTGCTCCCACGGAATGAAATTTCTGACTCTACAACTGGTTGGCTTATATTGTCGTCTTCTTTCAATAACCAAATGGAGTTCTCATGCAGGATAAGGATGCTTTCAAAACTATATTCAACAGGATTTGCAAGATCGAACAAACAGATGGGCAGAGCTATGTAGTTTTGAGCGAAAAAGGCATGTCCAACAAAGCAGTTTAGTATGATAACTTGTTTTATGTTTCTGCACTCTCCCTCCAAAAGGGATACAGAGGAAAAAAAATAGGGGCAAGAAGTGTGCTTTAAGCCCTATACATCTGATAGGTTAAGATAGGTTAATTTTCTGACACTGAATTAGGATTTAGGACACATTATGAACTCACTGAATTAGGACACTGATGCAGTAGTTTGAGCTTTAGAAATGTGTGTTGATTTCTCTTTTTTTTTCTTGTCATGCCTCGTGATTTGGGAAGCACCAGAGAGCGTGAACCCATTTCATGAGAGGGTGCGGAGAATATGATAATAAATAGTACCAGTAACTGGTAAAGAATAACTTACTTGTTGGTAACGTGGGTTCCCGCCATCAAAGAAGACAAAAAAATGGAGTCCGTTTCTTTCATCAAAGCTGATTCTTTTCTCTTTCAATAGAATAATCTGCTGGTAGTGGTGGGTTGTAATGGAGTTACAAAGCGAGCCCAAGTCAAACGAACCATGGTAGTTTTTGTTTTGGCTGTTAACCACAGTAGTTTAATAGGCCTCTCTTGGTTCACGTGACTTTCCAAAGCCTTAAAAGGTAATTTCTAAGTTGTCGCACATTAATTGGTGGGGCAGAGGTGATCAGCCGGATAGAATTTGTTCTCATTGATTTTTAGATGACCATATTATGTCGACGATATCAACTGTTTTGGACTTAATTGTTTAGTTTGGCTAATTTTGTATGCATTGAATTTTCTTGATTTGGTTCAAAATGCTATTTTTACAATTAGTCTAGATGAGAGTAATTTGAGACAAAAAAAAGTTTTGACTGAAAACTTTAATAGATTAATAATTTTTGCAATTCAAAATGTTTTGGTTTGACGTAAAAATAAACGCACCTTTCCTTTTTTTCCCAGTTTACTTGTTGAAGCAAATCAATTTTACAAAGGAAAAGTAATGCCATTCAAAAGAGTGGGCATGTAATGGAACGACCAACCTTAGTTAAAATAACCACAATATTTGTACAGGCTTTTGTTTGTGCACATGACTTTTCCAAGCCTTTAAAGGCAATTTCTGAGGTATTGCAATGTCGTGCATTAATTGGTGGGGCTGGAACGGGGGGTTTACTGATCAGCCGGACAGAATTTATTCTCAATAGGAAATTAAAAGGTGCATTTAGTCCAAAAATCACATGGGATTATATGGTCATGGCCAAACCTTAGAAGGGTATAGTGCACCCGACCCAAAGCACGAAGGGGGAATAGACTATTTCCTTTTTGTATGGAGGAGCTTATGAATGAGACCACATGCCACCTTAGTTGTTGGCTAGATATCCATATTAATTTCATTGTAAGTGACCATTCGAAGAGAAAAACACAACCCCTTGCAACCACCATTTAAAACTTCAAAATGTTTACCTCTAGCGGCTATTGTGTCCAACTGAATTGACAAAACCTTTGTAAAAAACTCAAGTCAATTTCGATTCGCCATCACCAACTTCTTCAACAAGAGCATCTTCAGCTCTGATTTAATCTAAATTCAAGATGTAAGTTGAAACTGTTGGATTTACACAATTGCAAGCCCGTATTTCTTGCTCCAATTTATGGCATGTAAAAATAAACTTAGCAAGCTGCTGCTAACTGCTAAGAGATCGAACCAAGTGCCAAAACCACAAACAACATTCTTCCCCAAAGAGACAGATAGAGAAGAAGAAGAAGAAGCTACCATCTTTCCTGATATTCTCTAGAGTATGTGTTTTAGTAGGCCAAACACATATATATAGGATGGGGGTAAAGATACTCCTCTTGTGCCTAATAAAATGGCCCAGCAGATTATGGACCCATATTAAACTTATAGCACTAGGCCCATACTTAACAAAATACGTACTAATAAAATTAAGTGCATCAAAATGACCCATTACAAAAGGTGATCACTAATCAAACGGGTCTAAACAAATACTTTGATAAATTTGATAGTCGAACTAATAGGGAACTTTTAACATAAATGAATATGCTAGTAAAAAAATATGGAATAAATCTAACCGAATCCCCTTTAATTTACTGTATTTATTTACTCGAATTTATACTAAATGGAGTTTTGCTTAAATTTTGGCTTAATTACATATTGCCCCCTAAACTATCTCACTTTTTCAAAACCCTACGCCCAAACACCTTGAACTATATAAACCTTTCAACTTGCCCCATTAGTCGCTGCTCGTATAGTAGCCGTCAAAGAGCCTAGAATATTGCACGAATATTACTTCTCTTGAAACGTGACGAGAATGTTCAAAACGATCGATATACATACAGAAACATATAAACTCGCATGTCTAAGAAAACCAAAGTCCAGATCTTTGCCTTAATACACTCCCATCCATCAATTTCTATCTCTTTCACCTCAATAACACTTCTTTTTACCCTAGCATGATCAAAACCATCAAGTTGTCATTTAGCTCTTCATGTAAAAGTGATCGAGACGAAGATCTCCAATCTATGATTTCATTAAATATGCAATCTTATTTTGTCATTGAGAAAATAAATCTTGTGAAATGAAAATTTTTACTCAAGCCCCGTTTCTGCTATTTTCTCATGTACTTATTGTCAAAAGTAAAATTGTTTCGCCTACACTAAAACTTTTTCCACAACTATTTTTTTTCTTTTGACCTCCTATACCATCTTTAAGTTATTGTTTAATGGAAACAACTTGACTACAAAGTATTACAAGAAATAGTCCATAACTTTTAACTTAGCATAAACGTCTTCTCAATATATGAGTAAATGTTTGACTAAGGTTCGGAAATGCTTTATCGCAGACAACAAAAGTAGCAACCAAAGTTACACATTAGTTCGATAAAAAAAAATAAAAACCTTACAAATTAGTGGATTGGGATGCTATATTGCACCCCCAACATAACAACGATGTAATGCGGCAAAACAATACATAATTTTGCCCACATTGAAACTGTTAAGAGCATACAAGATTTGAAGGTTTCAATCATGTTTTAAGGATTGCAGCAAAACTTTCAAAAGTTCACTTACAAAGTTTTCCTTCATTACAGGCCCTGATTGATGAGATGGCAAAGCAATATTCCAACAAAAAGTAGATAAGAGAGTCCACTGATACGTGTTGAGGCAGAAGGGGATGCGGGCGCATCGGCGGTGGCCCCAGCAGAGCCCTCCGACGTAACAACAGCAGAGATGTGGTGGTGTTTTGCTTGAGGTTGTACCTCCACATGTAGCCTCAACCCGTTCTTGCAACTCTCGGGCTTTCCGCTTGCGAAGTAACGAATCCCTTCCTCTTCAAGAGGGACGTTATCTAAGCCGTTGGTGTACATCTTAATGGGGTTGCTCACATCACACGCCTCGTACTCTTCCTTGCTTTTGAGCTCCACGATGTTCTCCTGTGCTGCCGAGTAAGTGAACCCTGCCCAAGTACACAGCCAGAATGACTTGCAATGAGCGCACGCCATCTTAAAAAATGGCTAAAATCAATTTGAGCGCAGCAAGTTCTAGCTAGAAGGTACAACGTATTACCCGTCTACCCCCAAAAAAATTCTCTCGACCCCTAGCAAATGCTTTTGGCGAAAAAAGAAAAGAGGGAACTTGTTTGGTTGCTGCAAGTGTTAGAAAAGGGAGATTCAACTCTAATCTTAGCTTATCCATGACTGGATTGGGATCGAAACATCTCTCCATTGGCATCTTAAAGCTAAAAGCTCCAGTGTCGGTGTATCCTTATTTAGCAATAATACTTTGGTTCTTCAAGAGAGAAAGAGACACAAAATCTAGCTTGGACGAAACTTCATGCCAGATTTTTCATATAATTCGTCACAAACTATAATTTGGTTAGGGACCTCGGGATTTGACTTAAGATTGTAGATGATTTTTGATTTGTGAAGTTCTTCAAAATTCCGATTTTTATCAAGCAGGAACTCCAAAACTAGTCTCAAGTTCTCAACCAACCAAACGAGGAATATGACATTTACCAAAAGCCGTCCAAAAAGTCACTCGAAATAAAAACCACCCTAGTGGGGAATATGCTAATATAAAGTCAGTTGAAGAAGATAAGCCGTCCAAATTAATTAATACTTTCTGTCACTATTATGTGATCTTCAGGGTGTTTCTACTAAAAATTTTGGACTACAAGTTATTACATTTTGCATATCGTTCCCTCTAACCCACAACTTCTTCCTCTTCAATTCCCCCTCTATTTTTTTCCTTTACTTTCCTTTTTAGTGCTTTCACCCACACATATACCATCTACAACTTATATGTTAGTGGAAATAATTTTATATGTTTTGGACAACACAAAGTTGTCCATAACTTATTGGCGAGGGAAAACGCCCCTAAAGTACTACTCCTATGACAAACAGGAGCATTAACTTAAGTGACCTTTTCAATAGGGGTTAGTTGCCCTGTTAAGTAAAGTGAGGTGTTCACTCTTTCAGGAAAAAGAAGCAATGCTTGTGTTACTCCCTACGTTTGCATGACTCAGGTTTCTCTAAACATGTGACTCTGGAGACTTTTGAGGTGCACCATATAGTATTAAATCAACAACAAATTGTTTGGTGGCTTGTCATACTACGTGGCAGTGTCTAAGACTGGTCCAAACCAACCTTGCACCGTAGGTAATTGCCGTTGATCCATTGGTATAGTACAAATCAACGGTCCAAAACAAGCTGACCATGCATTAATTAGTGTTTTTTCTTTGTGTGTTTCGGCTTTTTAGTTACTGTTTGAGCTAATTTCCTCCCCAATACAGCTTCTCTCGAAAACAATATGGTGCTAGTATGAATCGGAGACATCATGAATCCTTTATATTATAGAGAGCATCTTTATTGAATAGGACTGTAAATTTACTATGAGAGAAATGTGATACAAGAGAGACCATTTATTGAAAATTTATTCATTAATTGTCTAATGTTGCGTGTACTCACACGAAATTGGATCATAAAAATTCCCGTGTATCTGCTGATAGAGAAAAAAATTGATTTTGTCACTCCCTCTTTTGTAAATGTCACTTTCCTTCTCTGACAAAACAAATTATCTAATAAAGAAACAAAGGGGGTGACATTAACAAAAAGGGAAATGGCAAAATCACTTCCCAAATTAAATTATATATTGGCCTAATTAAGAAGTCATCAGTTGCAAGGATTTTGAGTATTTTGTTTTGGACTCCTTTCTTCTTGATTGGAATAAAATTGTGATTTGAACAAATTATTCAAACGCATTGGGCTGAGTCTAGCTACTAGCTAAGTACGTAGTGTTATATAGATGGGATCTCAACCCAAGAGATTGGTCCAGTAGTCAACGTTGGCATTTTTAAGGGTTTGGCCGGTTTGCTCTCTCCTATTATTTCAAGTTAGAAACAGAAGTGTTAGGTACAAAAAAAAAATATCGCAAAATTATCCCGAATACAATTTTAGAGGTACTTATTTATGACCGTTAATAGATTTTTATTAGCGGTAAAAAATCCCTATCCTGGGTAATTTCGGGATATACTTTCATTGTACCTAGCATTCCTCGGATCGAAAACCCAAACCTCTCTATCAACTCCTTTGGGACTAATCCATACCTAACAAATAATTTGGCAGTAAGATTGTTTTCCTAAAATTAATCGAAATGCGCATAACTTGACTGAGACACATTAAGTATGGAAGAAATTTACAGAGATAACCGATCATAGAGAAAGAAGGGGGGTAGGGTAGCTTACAGATTTTATCTCCGACGGAGAAGATTCTGGTGGAGGCCCAAAAAGGGATGTCGGAAGAGGGGTCCCACCCACGGTCACCTCCAACCACATGGTGAATTTGGGCACCAACCCATTGGTCTCTTCCAATGGCAACCGAGAAAACAATCATAGCTATCAACAGCTTTGTTTTTCCTCCCATCTGATCTCCGCAGAAGCGCTCTCTCTCTCTCTAGAAGTGCGCCCACGGAGAGAGAGAGAGAAGAATACAAGTAATGTATGGGGGAAAGCAAACACGCTCCTTTACTTTTGGGTACTAGTGGAGCGGAGTAGTATAGTCGCATTTATTCCGCCGAGGGTGGTCTCTTTCCAAGCTCTTCCTAGTTTGCTTTGCTTGAGAAACGTTCAACAGGGACCGACGTGATTTGCAATTTTTAAGTTTAAAAATAGTAATTTATAAAAATAATTTTTTAATTTTTTTTGCATCATTTAAAATCAAATAAAATTCATATTATATTTTTTAGATTTTAGTAAGTCTATTATTTTTTATTTTGAAAATAAGTATTTATTGGATGTTCTAGAACAGGCTTGTTCATTTTTGAACTCTGACTTATTTAAAAGTGTAGTATTTGTTTTATATTTTTACTAACTAATAAGTTGTAGATCATAATTTTTGGTTTTGTCTTTATTCAAATTTTTTCGCGTTTATTAGTTTTGTACCAAACTTTTATGCACTATTTGTTTGTCTTGATGAAAGAAATTGCAAAAGTAAAAAATTATACTACTAACTTTTATACAGATATTTTGAGAAATATATAAGGAAAAGCTCAGAAGGTTGATTTTTTGGGCTTTTTTTGGATATTTTCAAATGTACTAGTTTAAAAATCATAATTTTTTACTTTTTTTTGTTCCTCTCGTCGAGACGAATGAATAATACGTAAAAGTTTGGCGCAAAACTAACAAACGAACAAAAAATTGAATAAAGACAAAACTAAAAAATTATGGTTCACAACTTGTTAGTTAATGTAAACACCCACTAAAAAAATCAAAAGCTGAAGTATAAAATTCACCTTTTTTCCCCTTTTGTTCTGAATTAAAGGAACAATTCTTGAAAGTTGAAGGATCTTGAAAAGTTAAAGATCATCATCCTCTTAAAAAAAAATTATGTTGCAAGAAATGAATAGACAAATTGGTACAGATATTGAAGTATATTGTAATGATGTTGTAACAATTTTGTGGGAGGGGTTTATCAGGCCATGCTATTTGTGTGTCAAATGATATTTGACTAGAACTGGTGTCACTTGCGATGTGTGTACCACAACAAACGCGATGGCTTTCCAATAAATTATCAAGTTTTCAAGCAAATTTTGAATTCTTTGCAGTCCACTTACGTGGATGGGAATATACGATTTGAGCTTGTTGAGTTAAACGAAATCATTACTATCCCCACATAATCACATTCACACATAATTATACGAACTTACATACATGCATGTCTGAGTTTCACATTTGCTACATCACCAATATACGTAGAGTCGTGGATTAATTAACACTAGTGCTTACTCGTGCCTACGGCACTACGCACTCCGGTTGGAATTGCACGTACCTATGGCACTTGCTAGCTAGTGGTTCAAACACTAAATCAATTTATTAGTGTGTAGTATGTAATCTTTTTCTTAGTGGCACGAAAGAGAATTACATATGCTTACAGTACTCCCCCAATTAAACTTTTAAGCTAGTTACAAAAAAACTATCAATTTGCTTATAGAATCCTAATAAATACCAAGTAAAAAAGTTAAAATAGTACTACTATGGATCCCCCACCACATCTATTAAACTCATTTGCAAAAGAAAAAAAAGAAAAGGAACATATTAGAACCCAGAAATCAAAAACCTCAATGTAACTTTAATCACTAATAGTTATCAAACACCATAAACTAACCATATAAAGAGTAAAAAAAAATATGTTCGGACCGCGAGAAAAAAATTGGCTATCGAAAAAAGCTACAAAGAACTCAGGCTTTGGTTGAAATACCTAAGTGTAAGTGATCACCAGAGGCATAGTGCTTGCCCGTGCCTACGGCACTACCCACCCCGATCGGAATTGGCTCAATTTGCTGAAATGTACCCATAGAGTTACTATTCTGAAATTCAATTTTTGCCAAAAATTGTATCAATTTCTACCCATGCAGACACGAGCAACCCGATGATAATAGAAAAAGGAAGGGAGAAAAAGAAGGGTCTAAAAACACATGGACCTGGGCGTGGACTATACTACTAAACTATCATTCAAAACGGAACGTCAAGAGGAGTCAAAATAACAAAACTCAATCATATGTAACATTTAACAACACACCTACCCACTCACACCAAAAAAATCACCCAAATTTCTTGAACATTTAGAACATGCACAAATTCCACTCGGAACAGCAGTTAGATTGAAATTTAAACACTACTTGCACCCTAGAAAGAAACAGGCACCAAAAACTTCCCCAAAAAAATCCCAAAGGAATGTTTCACACGGTTTTCAAAAAATGATTTCTTTATTAGACCCATTACATTAGCTTTCTTGGCCCAGCTTTTCACGCAACTTTCTTTAACCAGTTTCGCTGGAATATATAAAAAAATCCCAAAGAAATGTTTCTTTTTTTTTTTTGATAATCGAAATGAATGTTTATTGGCCTAACTCCCAACGGAATTTGTTGATGATAGGAGAGAGAGAGAGAGACAGAGAGAGAGAGAGAGAGAGAGAGGGGGGGGGAACCCAAACGACAGGAGTTGAATTTTTTTTTTTTTTTTTATCATGCCAACGACAGAAGCTGGGTAAAAAAAAGAGATGGCATTTTTGTGAAATATTTGAAAGATTATGGGCACTTTCTTAAGAGAGTTGGAAAGCACATATCAACCCTTAGATCAAACAAATCTGAGCCGTTGTAACAACTTATCCCCACACCCTTCTGTTTTATAATAGAGAAGAGATGGGCACGTGAATGGGATTGTATGGTTTGCGCCATGGGCTAAGGGTTCAGAGTTCGTTACCTTAGAGCCCCCAATAATCTCAAAAAGGGCCAAATTATTTTAGGAAAAATGACAGCTCAGGACGTGTTTGGATAATTAATATACATAAAAAACATGCTAAGAATATTTGTTAATACTGAAAATGTCCTTGACATGTATTAATTATCAAAACACGTTATTGGCCATCATTTTCCCATTATTTTAGTACGGAAGATGTAAGTCTAACAATTTTTTTTTTTATAATATTAGTGGACCCAAATTTACCCAAACAATCCATTTTAAACTTAAGGGTCACGGGCCGTACTTCTTCCCAAATGAGAGGGGGGGAAAGTAAGTTGGGCTGAGGACTACAGTGAGGGCCTGTGATCAGATGTGGTGGACACATCATTTGAGTTTGGTGCATTATTTTTCATGGGAAAATGATAGGATTCATGAAAGGAAAACAAAAAAGAATTTTGAACGGTTCAGATTCTTTCACGGAGAGTTTTATGTTTCTTTTTTTTCCATGTATTGTGTCATGCCCCTTTCTTTAAAAATTCGTGCTTCACAAACTCCCCTCTCCTTTTGTTTAGACTATCAAGAAAGAGAGGGGAAGAACACGAGCCAAGAAAACAAAAAAAACAAAAAACAAAGATGAACTAGAGATGAAGGAGGGTAAAAACAAAAATAGAGATTAAGAGAGACAAGGTATTAACATGCTTTTGAAATCAACAAAATGACAAGTCCGTAAATACTTAACTTTTGGGAGACATTTTAGTGAGGGAGGAAGGAATCCCAGAAAATATTCTCTCTCCCACACACGTTGATTTTGAAAATCCAAAATCCAGACCTCATCTCTCCTTCTCCTCCATCTAGGTCTCCTCCCCTCTATCCATCCGAAGTCCAAAAGGCAACCAGAGAAAGTGGGAGAAACCAACGAATTGGGGGAAAGGTCAAGTTTCTCTCAATCTCTCACTCTCCATGTTTTCTTGGTTAGTTCTCTCTCTCTCTCTATCATCTTCTTCTTCGGTGAGAGGTCCTTTGATCACCACGAGAGTCTTCTTGAACCCTAATTTCTCTCTCCCCTGTTTCGTGTATTTACTTTTCTAATTGAAGGTTTAACTTGCAGATCTGACCAACTGCATGATGGCCAAAGGACGTACGAGAAGAACAACCAGAAGACAACGATCCTAGATTTCTCAACATCAAAGTGTATCCCGATCCCGATATCCATCTTACTGTTCCTAGGGGTAGATGGTGGTAATTTTTTGAGTTTTCGATTATATCTGTTTCTTTATTTATTTTTGTTATTTCAATCATCTTTTTTTTTTCTCAAAGAAAATCTGTGGTAAGTTGATGATTTGTGTTTTGATGGGTTCAATTATGGGCTAATTTATATTTGTCAGAGTCAGTGGTCCTTTACTTGAAACGAGAATCATAGGTCACCAACACATGATCCGGAACAATATACGAGGCAACTTCTCTATGTACATAAACAGCTTTTGTAAGTTCCATTTTTAATTCGTTCAGTACCCTTTTCTGTTTTGAAGTTTGCAATTATTGCTGGTTTTTGGTTTCTTATTAATCACACATGACATACGTTTATTGCATTCAAGGTGTTTGTTAAAATGCATGGTAGAAATAGAATTATAGAACTCCATTTAGATATCTAAAAAATGAAATTGTAGAACTGAATAATTAGCATCAGGGGCAAGGAAACAAAAGCAACAAAATTTATGGGCTTCCTGATATTTTCTGTTGGTAACTTCTCAAATGTTTCTTTTGGGTAAGTTCTTCTCGAATATTTTTGTTGGTAACTTTACATAAAATGCTTCGACCACAATTTATATGCTTTCATTAGTATAAAGTTGCGTGTGGATTTTCTTCCTTAATTTGTGCACTTCCAATCGAACTATTGTGAATGTGATTGTGCGTTAGTTTTTTAGGAAGGTTATGAAAAGAAGAAAATATATTACAAAGACGTTGAGTAAATATTTAGTTGCAGTGACGTGCACGTAGTAGTAGGTGCCCATCTTCTATGGGTGACTTTCTATGGCAACGGTCAGGTGGTGAGACGATGAACTGGTCGGCGGCCTGTCAGTGAGGCGGTGGTCAGTTCCATTGGTGCATTCTTACAACTAAGCATTGACAGTCACCGTCCATACCTACTACTCGCACATAGACTGCTCTAAAGCTCTGCCAATACTGTCCACACCTGCTACAGTCACCATCCAAACAAGTTTACGTCTTGCTAAATATGAATTTCCGCTTCATTTTTATTTTATTTGCTCGTTGCATCTGATTAAGCTCACAACACACTCTTATAGAGATGATACAATATCAACCACAAGAAGAGAAACATTCAAAGAGCCTCTTTTTGATGTTATTAAAAACTACTTACTTTTCCACATTTTAGGTTTTTGGTATATCTATGATGGGGATAGAATTATTTGCATTGTTGGTGAGGTGCAGTACGTCAGCAAGTAGAATGCTAGAGTCTAAGTGAATTAACTTTTGCTTTACGATATGGACATTTTAAAGCAAATTCGGTATTCTTTATATGTAATTGCTCTTCAACTGTATTTTTTTTATGTCAATGACAAAGAAGTGTCTGCACACTGTTGGGTCTCTAGGCCTACCAAATGATAGGTCTGTCTCCAATCTTATCCTTCCTATACCCCCAATGATTGGGGAATACATAATAATTTCATGGTTAGTTCTCATATTTATCAACTAGCATGTTTTAATTAGAAACTCTATCGTCATATTTTTTGTTGTTTTTTCTACGTCTGGTTTTGATAACTATATGAAGGTCCATTCATTGGCTTCCTTTTGGTGATATGTTATCATTTAGTCTTCTTTTTCTTCATGGACTAATTCAAGAATTGGCATGTTCAAATTGCTCTGTGTTTAGGTTTTTGTTTGTTTTTTCAGCGATTACCTTGATCTTGCTTAACACTATAGTCACTGAACATGGTCAAATAGCTGCAAAAGAAGGTGGACAATTACTTGGATAATTTAAACTGATTTGTTCTTTGTTCTTTTATGAATCCACTTTTAAATAAGGATGGGCCCTATGAGAAGCCTATTTTTTCAGCAGACAGTCACAGGAAAGTCAACTTTGGATTTGTCAAAGGTGATCAATAATCGCACGGGTTTTGTTATCATGACGTTGCAAGGGCCTTTAGGGGGGAAATAATCGTATTGGTGTACTCTATAGCTCATTACGGATCTAAATGTATTTTGAATGGTGTTGTGCACATTAATGATCTTCCTTTAGTCACTATTAGTTTGTCATAGAGGAATGCTACATACACTACGCACTTTCACTACACCATCCACTACATTCTTTATGGAACTCATTTCGGGTCCAACAAAAAATACAGAAAAATATCCATAAATTTTAAAATAATATTTTAGGGGGCTCTGCAAAAAATCAGCTTTAACCAGTATCGGTAAGTATTATTTCTAAATTTATAAAAGTGAAAATGCTCAATTGCGCAGTTTTGAACATACGAACTCAGAAATAATATTTATCGATACCCGTTAGAGCTGATTTTTTACGGGGCCCCCTAAAATATTATTTTAAAATTTATGGATATTTTTCTGTATTTTTTGTTGAACCCGAAATGAATCCCATAAAGAATGTAATGGATGGTGTAGTGAAAGTTTGTAATATATGTAGCATTTGTGTTTTTTATAGTACTCCGTAATTAATGCTCATTTCATCTTTACTTTGTTGACATAAATCATCCTTATTTTGTTGTTTCTCTTGCCTCATTTTCAGGTTTCAGAGAGGTGAACCCTAATGGAATACAATATAGTAGTATTTTTTTAGTGTTTTGCAACTGTGTTAGATTTGTGTAAAATGATCTTTTATTTTATCTCCAATTTTGTTGTTTCTTATTTATGCCTTGATAGCAGTAAGGGGTGAATGATAGTAGAAAAGTTATTGAGATTGAATGTGATTCAACAATGCAAGGGCTGAATAAATTCTTCAGGTTGAGATTGAATTGGTTTCTGCATATTTGTCACTCTTAAATTTTCAGAGTCGTAATTTGTGCCAATGCGGTTTTGGTTGGAGTTTGCATTATCGTGGAGAGAGTACTTTTAGGTATCTCCGACTCCACATGCAATTTTTTTATTGGCATGATGGGTTGCTTACCGGTGGAATAATTCGATCATTAGTCTCATGAGTCATGACTAAAAGGATGTATGGTAGAAAATCTATTCCCAGGTTTATTACTGGGTTTTTGTTGCGTTTTTATGTTTTTATCGTTGTTTTGAATAGGGAAATGATTCATGATAACTCTGAATTTTATATATACAGAATCAAGTTATCCAGATCAAAGGGTATGCTTGCTATTTTTTTCGTAGTTGGAACTTGGAATTGTTGGACAGGGGGTTGAGATATTACATGTGAGCCCATTATTGATTTTCATGTGTTGAATGTTTGAGGCGTGCCTTCAGGCACGGGTATTCACTAATATATTTATATGTGTGTACGCATATTGATTTTATACTCATAATCACGTGATTTCTTGAAGTTTGTCATTCAAAATCCACGGGATTTTTCGTACCAAACATGGAATTAGGTTCCAATTTCTTTTGGGACTGATTATTTTAACAGAAAGTCTATTGGTACAGACAAAAAATATGTACCAATGGGTATAAATTCCTTTTTGGTCTCATTTTAGGTCTCAAAAAAATGATCGTAGTCGCTCATTTTGTTTAAAATACTTTGCTTATGGTCCCTACAAAAAATAAGATTAATCCGGTATCGGTAAGAGTATTTACGAAACATCCAAACTTTACTCTAGAATTCAGTAGAGCAAAGTTTGGATGCTTCGTAAATACTCTTACCGATACCGGATTAAGCTTATTTTTTGTAGGGACCATAAGTAAAGTATTTTAAACAAAATGAGCGACTCTAATCATTTTTTTGAGACTCAAAATGGGACAAAAAAGAGATTTGTACCCACTGGTATAGATTTTTTGTCTGTACCAATAGAACAGTTTATGCAAGTCAAAACACAGTTTTAATTTCTTCACTTTCAAGTTTGGTCACATACTCACGTGTCTAATCCTGTAAATCCAATCGCCCATTAACCAATTGGGATAATTCAGTTGGCTAGAAATCCTAGCCGCCGCCGTCGCTCGGGGTAGGAGGTTTCCACCCCCCCTCTCCTCCTCGTCCCCACTTTTCATCCCCCCTCCTCGCCTCGTTGTCTCCCACCGTTTGGTTCTCGTGCTCACAGTTTGGGGCGTTCATTTCGTTGGTCTAGCTTGGTTCCCCCTTGCGACCGGTGGTGTCCCACGGCCCGATGGCCCGTACGGCGGTTTCAGATCTATTTTGCTCGGGGTTGTCACCATGGTAATAAGGTGTGCGGTTGGGCCGGGGTGGGTTTCTTTTTCTTTTGGTCTTAGTTTGCCGACATCAATTTGGTAGTTTTCCGGTCTAGGTTCCTTTAGATCTGGCCTGTGCTGGTCTGGGTTTCCCCCAGGTTCGGCGGTTTAGGTGGTGGGCGTAATAAGGTAGTTAGGGTTTGGTGCGTGGTCGGAGTGAGGAATGCGATGGTCGATGGTTGTGTCAGTGGTGCTTCTTGAGGGTTTCCGGCAGTGGTAGCAGTGGCACCGTTGTTGGGAGTGTTCTGGTAGCAGCTCGGGCCCTGTTTGTTCACCGACGTTGTTTCCTTGTTCTGGGCCGTCAACAGCAGTTTCAAGCGCGAAACAGCGTTTGATCTCCGGCAAGGGATTAGATTTCTTTTTTCACTCGTGTGTTGTTTGTTGTTTTGATTACATTTGTTATTATTGTGTACTGGTTTGTACTGGGATTTCATTTGATTTCTCTTTGCTTAGTCCCGGATGGGATTCTCATATCGGCACGTAGTGTTGATTTGCTTTTGCAGGGTGTTCTATAATCCCGGAGTAGGTAGTTTGGTGCACTCCTATATTTTGTGAAGTAATCTTTGCCTTCGGGCTTAAATGAATTGACTGATTCAAAAAAAAAAAAAAAAAGTTGGCCAGGACTCTTGCATTTCACTAGAAGTTTAGGAGGTCGAGTCTCCCTACCTGCGTATGGGTGTTCTTCCCTTACAACGTTTTTCCTTTATTTCGTTGTCTCTACCCTGTATGGGCTTGTTTATTATATTGGTTCAATTGTTGAACTTGGTTGTCTCGTAGACTCTCACAATTGATGTAGTGTTTCAAGTTTGTACTCTGTACTTCATATCTAATGTAAAATGGTCTCTTCTATTGATTGACCAAAAAAAAATCCAATCGCCCATTCTTTCTTGTGTTGTTGCTTTTGAATAGGCCTACCAATGACTGAATTCGATCTGGAAAATCCGATAACATCAATCCGATAATCTGGTAATCCAAATACAGATTGGATCGGATTAAATCCATTGTCAATCCGATCCAAACTTTTATTTTTTTAATTTTTAATTTTTTTAAAAAACTGTAAATTCTTTATTTTGAAAAAAAAATGTTTAAGAAGTTGTATTTTTATTTTAATTTTTTTTTGGAAAATATATATTTATTTTTGCTAAATTTGAAGTAAAAAAGTTTTCGGATCCGATTCGGATTTTCGGATTCGGGTTCAGATTACCACTATCGAATTCAAGTCTTATCGGATTCCATTTAACAGATCGAATCCGGGCCATTGACTTTGGAATTTGAATAACGGGTCACAAAAGGTTAACTACTGTATTTCACCTGTTACTACTAATAATTAAGTCACGGTGTCAGTATGTTTCGAAAACTTCTGAGATTTCAAGATCATCAATAAAACGCTTTCTCTGTTCCTCGAGGATTTCTAGGGACCTTTCTCTTTAATACAAGAAAAAAAAAATAGTCACTTAAAAGTCGCGGCCATTTAGCTGGACCAATATGCCTAGAATCACTGGTTACCTCTCCTGAGCTATAATATAAGTTCCGTGATTTAGGACGAACTAGACTGCGGTACCATTCTCTAAAAATCCAATAATCCTCCCAAGTGCTTTTGAATTCCCCTTATTCTTCTGAGTTTTTTAATACGGCTTTGAATCCCTATTTCGTAGAGGTTAGGTATTCAGAGTGGCTGTGTTTGGATTATGGAGATGTAAAACCTCTTATAAATATAAAGAGAAAAAAAGTGATTACTGAGTGAGCACAGCCGGGTGATGGGCTGTCAAGGGATCTTTCCAACTATACATTGCTGCAAGAGCCAGAGCCACACAACTCACAATTATGTGTGGTAGAGAAGGACACTAAAGTATCACGTGCCAGTGCTCAATGAGTAATTAATAATTTTCCTATTACCCCGCGGAATGGAGTAGCATAGGGTTGGGCAAGTGGGCAACCCTTCTTTGTGTAACGTCACAGACTCGCATGCCATTGAACGTGGGCACTAGTAATGGTGTACAATGTTGATTGTGTAGGATAGGGTCTGAATGTGACAAGACAAATATCTGTGCCAGATAGGTTAGGATAATCAATGGAAAGGGGATGAGAAGAGTGTTCTAGAAAGGTGAAGAAGAGAGCAGGGATGAACAGTAGGGATAAGGCAATGGGGTCCTTAATCTAAGATCTTTAAGAGGAAAGACAATAGGGCATTCATTAGGGAATGTTCTCCCCTTGGAAATCAGTGCTCACCAACTTTCTTTCTCTAGGACCGTGCCAATGTTGGTCTCTTGGGCTACCTCTCCTTTTTTGAGGATTTGCGGGACCGCGCACCTTGATCAGGCATTGCGATCCTTTAGATATCGCGGAGGTAGCACAGGGTTACCTACGCGGCACTCATCGTGTCGTGTCAGCCTTGCGCCACGTGGTGAATTAGGGTTGGTTGGTCAAAGAGTCAACCCCACAACGATGACTACACATGTCACTCGTTGGTTAGTTGGTCAACAAGTCAAGTAGTCACGCTCATTGACTTTTCCTACAGATTTCAACTGTTTTTCTCTTGTATACTGTTTCTACTAACAAAAAACACTAAAAAATTAACGCATTCTACTATCTTGTTTTCACCAACAAAAAAAAAATTCAACATTTTACCATCTCGTTTTTACTAACAAAAAAGTTGTCAAAAAACTATTTTTGCTATAATAACTCTACTAAAAAAAATCTATCAACAACTTATTCATTACCGGAAACAACTTGACATTTCTCAACGACTAATTCACTACTGGAAATACCTAACAACTTCTCAATCACAAATGAAAATCTATAAATTTTTCACTACCAAAAACACCTTAAAGAGAAAAGAAAATCTTGATTATACCGTTCGGTAGCACACAATGTCCTTTTCCACTACATGGTTTGATCCCATTGCGGCCTGGAGTAGTCGAGTAGGGTTCATTACTCACATTGGTGTTCTTCTGGAACCTTTTTTCCTATGAAATCTTGTGTCCCCCACTGCCTAACCCAAAAAGAAAAAGGGTTGCTCTACCCTATGCTAACTGCCTAACACATTTGAGCATAGTAATGGGAATTTTCTAAATTTTTGTATACTAGCCCACAAGCCAGGGTAACCCCACATTTGGAGAAATTACTAGTTGAGCTAGGAATTTCTCGTGCCAACAACCAAATGAATTTAGGACGAGTTCACGCTATTAACTAAATGGTATTTTAGGTATTGTGAGTTAATTTGTTTTTGATTATTCAAGATAACTCATTCCGTCTAACTAAATGGTAGTTTTGGTATTATTAGGGGAAACAAATGGTATTTTTTGCCTTAGCTTGAAGATTAAAAAAAAAATGTTGCATGAACTCACCATTTTGTTAGTATTTAAGCACCATTACTGTATTACTGTAGTTTTAATCATAGGGTCACTTAAAGTTTGTGCATTTGTTAATTTATGACCTGATAATGTATGTGTGAGTATATAAGTTGACCCGCACGCATACCAAATTATAGAAAACAAATGTAAAATTCTTCCACTTGAAATCTTTAACCAGTTATAAACTGATCCTTATTGGTTAATGTTGTTTGGCTAATTGATTGTTTGGCAAGCACAAGCGCATTGAAAGAGAAACAAGAGAGATTCCAAGGGTGTGATGCTGGCAAAGCACCTAAACAAAGAGACCTCGCTTGGTTGATTCCAAAAGAAACGGATCCTCATCAGTGTCGCCCGGTCAAGTACGTAGCCACATCTATTGAAAATTTGAAACACTTTAGTTCAAAAAAAATTTAATCTCCAATCATAAACTCTTTTTATCTCCTATTTGTCGTCTCAACTTTAAGAAATGCAAGCGAGCACAGAGTAAGTAAGCTTAGGGTGTATTCCACTAACTAAAATAAATACTTATTTTTTGAATTAAATGTAATATATTATGAGAGAATGACATGTCTCTTAAAGCGAAAAATAAGTACTTAAAAGATAAGAACATGAGCGGACTCTAAGAATAAAATAAAATAAAAGAGTGCAAACAGACTATCTAAAAAAAATAAATTAATATTTTAATTAAAGAGAGCTAAAATAGATTGCCTTATTGGAGTGGTCTTTATAAAATAAATAAATTGCCACAAAATTTTAATATTGGGTAGCCATTTGAAGGGCAACACCGTGCTGTCCTGCGAGTGGGTCCGCTCCGGTCTCACTTCGATTGATCGAAAACATTCTCTTTGTAGAGCTTGTCAATTATAATTTGAAAATAATCGGTTTCAATGGGTTTGATCTAGTATTTCGGATCCATTCTTTTCAAAATAAATATGTTTCGATCAAGCATTTCATGATATCCGATCGAGCTCGAGCTGATTTTTTGCTTGTTTATTCTACTTGACGAGCTCTACAAAGTGAACGTCTTAGATCAATCGGAGTTTAACCGGAGCGAATCCCACTTGGCGGGACAGTACGGTGTTACCCTTTTGAGGAGGCTTCACGCACCCAGATCCCCATTTTACTTTTCATTATTGTACATGTCCATATAGAAGTAATAACATTCTCAGCTTCACATTTTAGAATTAAGTTACTATAAAAGTTACTCCCAATAAAACACATGTAAAACATGAGGTTGGACCAATGGGTTTGTAGCACAGTTGGTAACTCTTGATTCTTTCTTGTGGGAGACTACGGTTCGAGCCCTGCTGTGGGCGGTTTGTGGGTTTATGGGTTTAGGACTATTGATAGCTTCTGAACTCCTGTGGACTAACTCATAAATTTTCCCTACTGACCACTGCTAATGTATATAATATTAAAAAAGAAAGAGATTAATGTACACAATATTAAAAAAAAGAGAGAGAGGAAAGTTGGGGCCCGCCTGGTTATCTCATGATTCATATCTTATTTATTTTTAGTCTTATATTTGTTGCCGAGTGTTGATTAGACACTCGCCCTTGGAGGTGACATATCATACATCTTTAGATCCCTACGTCTTATTTGATGTTACTTAAGAAACTCCTCTCAATTAGTACAAATATTTGATTACGACAAGCATTGTTATGCACATACACATTTCTTATTCTTAATCACATGAATATATAAAATCAATAACAAACTTAAATTTTCTCACGTGTAAAAGAGTGAATTTAGGGAATAAATATTTGTTTCCTTTAAATTAATTATGTTATTTCACGCCACCATGTTCTATTTATTGGAATCACTAGTTTGACAATATGGTGCAATATAATTGATTTGAAAAAATAAATATTTACACTATCAGTTTATATAATTTATTTTCTATTGTTTTATAGAATGAGTATGGAAAATAAATCGATTTGACATAAAAGTAGGGTAAAATTATATTCCGAAATGATATTCTATCCCCGATGAGACTTTCAAAAGATTTTCCAAAATGATATATTCGTCTAAATAGGATTTCTCCAGGGAATCAATAACTAAACTCTCCTCCTTTTGCCTCTTCTCAGCACCTTCGTAATTATTCGCTTCTCTCTCTCTCTCTCTCTCTCTCTCTCTCTAAAGTGTGCGCCCTTCTGAGTTCGACCGAAGCTGGTCTGTCTCTCTCTATTTATACCTCTGTAAATGTCTACTTCCACAATTTCTATGCAATACATCGATTTGTGTGTAAATGCTGTTGTGGTTTCAATCTTCAGGTTACGAATTAGGGGAAGCGAGGCTGCAGCAGTTCAGATTTGACTGTAAGAACGCTTTGGCTCCTCACATTCAAGTTTTAATTTAGCTTTCGGATGTGTTTATAAGTTATCCGCTTCAAATGTTAATTTCGGGATTCATTTTGTGTCACGTCCATTTGCAAAATTATATATTTAGTGTCGGAAATTGTCTTTTGTGCTTCTTTCGAATTAAGATTGTGATTGAACTTGTGATTTTGTAGTATAATGTGAGCAAACCTAAAAAACAGCCAAGCAGGTACTACCCTACGCCAAACAAACCTAAGCCTTGTGTTCCAATTGATTGGGATATAAATGAATCATTTTTCACCGGTCCGCTTTATTAGATTATTAACCTCAACTCATCTAAAAGCTTAAGCTGTTAGAGGGAGTGGCAACTTTATTATTTATATTCTCAACACGCCCCCTCACGTGTAGCTATCTTCTCCATCATAAGCGGGCTAAACACGTGCAAATATTTTAATCAATTAGGTAGCCGGTAAGGTTTGAACACTTGCCAGCTCTGATACCATATTAGATTGTTAACCACCAACTCTTCTAAAAGCTTAAGCTATTAGAGAGAGGGGCAACTTTATTATTTATGTTATCAACACGCTTTGTTAATGGATATACGTTCAGTTGAATATAAGGAGTAGTGTTACTTGTAATGGAAATGCTAAGGTAGGTTATGTATGTCACGTGCTTGATGTTAGTTCTCAGAATATGGGATTTTGTTGCTGAATAGTGAATACGGAGAAATGGGAATTGGATATCTTATCCTTTATTGCACTTTGATTGTTGATATCACTGATTTATTCAAGTGAAGAGTGTGGAGTTAGCCTTGTGGATGCTCAAGATCATCAATTGCAAATGAATTTCATTGGCTAACAATAGGGAGCTTCCAACATTTGATTTCTAGTTCTTCCTAAGCTGTCATCTTCTCCTATAGGTGTTATTTCCTGCCTTTCGAGAGGAATTAATCCTTGATAAGATGTATTAAGGCTTCCGTAAGAATGAATTGAATTAGCCAAAGTTAGGCTAATTGCTTGACGTTCTTGAATCTGTATCTTGTTTGATGATGCTCAGTGTTTTGCAAAAAGAAATGGCTTTGGTGACATTGGTGTCCGTTACAATGGATGATCCTAATAGTATTCTTAGAATTGATAGCAGGTTTCAATAAAATGTGGAGTTATATTCTTCATGTGATTTGGCCACATTTTACATCGGGAATGGGACATGATGACATGGCTTAGATTCTTTTGCCCTTTATGTATTGATTTGGAACTTTGGCCTTAGGTCAGCATCGAATGCTATACTCACTTGAACTGCTTGCTATTTTTCATCAAATCTCACTCAAGGGGTGCTGAGTTGGAATCCCAATCTAACTAAGGATCCTTATGGTTCCGGAGGATCCAGCTACAGGAGAACCAGGAACGGAGAGCTTTCCCCCCCTTTCCGCCCGACTCTTTAGTCTTAAGAACGCTGGTTTGAAGAATGAGTGATTGCCCTTCTCTGACCCTTACTGCCCAACCTGAGGGCAGAATGCAGTAAGTAACTAACTGACATCATTCGGTTGAAGAAGAGGGCTCACTGCATTTAAGATAGGACTGGGAGACATCGTTTATTGCGGTTCATGTGTGGCTGCTCGCTCTTAAGTTTCTAGATAGCCAGTCTTTTCTTAACACAACAACTCACTACTGGGTATCACGGCCTCATGGGTTCCATAGTGCCCCTCATGAAAGACAAAACCATCTCTTCCACTTCCTACTATCTGGCCTGAACCTTTTGCCTTTTGGTAAGCTCTACATGATCAGCGACAATAACTGCGTGCATACTATTCAGAAAAGGGGAGAAACATTATGTCCTATATGTCTTCTCTAAATCAGTGAGCGAAAATTGTGAAATGAGTTATAGTCCTTAGTTATCTCCAGTTTCTTTCGCGCTTGCACCGCCTGTGGGATATTGTTGCGTGCTTTTTTAGGGGAATGATTCCCCTGCTACTTTTTTCTCAGCTGCTGTTATCTCCTCCATACAAAATTTGTGATAAGTTGCACCTCTGGTGTCCACATTAAGTGTGGGTCTACAATTACTTGAATTTATACTGTTTGCCCTTTGCTACTTGCCATGTAAAGTTGGGTTCTATAAAAGAGAGGAATTCCTCGATGGCGTTGAGCACTATCATCTGCTTTACATGACCTTTTTTCCCAGTAAAAGTATGTATTTATGCTTTGTAGACAGAATATCATCTGCCTTCTTCATGTTTATCATAGATTGTCTTGATGTTTCAGGGCCTCTGCGTGTAGAATTTCTCTATGCTTTTGTTTGTTGTTAAGTGAGAAAAAGTTAAATCAAAGAGCCATGCAGAAGGATCATGGCAGTGCCCCAGCAACACCGACTGGACGGCTTCGGCACCGTAGACGCTCAACTGAGGTAGGTTAGCTGCAGTGTTTGTTTATTTTTGGCAATCTCTTATGTAGAACTGCAGTTGTGCTAATTGGTAACAGATACCTATTAGATATTATTGCTGCCTCACTGGTTTACCTTGTGAAACTTGAGTATTAGCACTTTCCTCAACGACTCACATACATCTCATTGTTGGTGCTTGAGGCCTCATGAAGCCATCAGCATGGTTTTTTTGAACTTACTGAGTGGGAATGGCAGTTTATCATAGTACTTTTTTTGTACCTTCTAGGATGAGAAGATGCAGAAACTCTTGAAAATTGTGTATTGGTTCTTCTGAATGCTAGATTTAATGTTTTCTTTTTCTGTTTCCTCTTTTGCGTTCAGGTTCTTCCAGACGTTGGCAAAGAAAATGGAAGTTCTTTACTTGTTAATGATCAAAACAAATACAGATCAATGCTAACTCGCATATATTCATCAATTTGGATGATTGGGGGCTTCGTACTTATACTATACCTGGGTCATCTCTATATTTGGGCCATGGTGGTGGTTATCCAAATTTTTATGGCAAGAGAGCTGTTCAGTCTTCTCAGGAAATCCCATGAAGATAGACAGCTACCAGGATTTAGGCAAATGAATTGGTATGTAAAACCATATTGTTGTCATATTTAACTGTGAACAGAAGATTTTTCTGTAGAACTGGGAAAGCTACTCTTGAAGAAAGCTCATTAGTTGAATCCCAACGAATGAGCTGTTCTTAATTCTAAGGTGGATCAGTCATGCCTTACGCAGCTTTGTCTATCTTCTTTAGAAAATCTAATGTTTGGGTAGTTTACGCCTTAGTTCTTATCTTTGTCACAAATATACCATGGCTAGCAAACATGTTGTGGAGATCTGATATCTGTGTAATAACGTATTTTTTTTTTTCTTTTTTTCCTTCTCTAAGTGGATTCTTGTCTTCTTGGTTTTTTTTTTTCCCTTTAAGTGGGCAACTTGTCCTTGTCTGACCTGTTTTTGGGGTCTCCCCAAAGTCCACTAAAGTTCTGTCATGGTCTTCGTTCTGTTCAACTTCAACTTCTTGTTTTCAGGCACTTTTTCTTTACCGCCGTGCTGTTCGTATATGGCCGTTTTCTCAACCAACAGCTTGTCAACACTGTTACTTCTGGCCAACCCTTATATCAGCTTGTGAGCACTTTTATCAAGTATCACATGGTTACCTGCTATTTCTTGTATATTGCAGGTGAGTTTATGATTATAACTATCTCCTGCAATGAATTGGAGTTGTCTTTGCATTAAGCTTTCTCTTTTAGAACAGTATCTGGATTATAGCTAATGTCAATTATTTTAACTCAAATGCGCATTCCTTTATGCATGGATTTTCATCCGTGTCTGGTGTTTTATTCATGTATGCTTGATTGTTATGTTACTGATTCATTGCTCTCAGTATACTGCAGCCCTGACATATCATTTGCAATGCCTTGCTACTGAACACAGGTTTTATGTGGTTCATTCTTACGCTAAAGAAGAAGATGTACAAGTATCAATTTGGCCAATATGCGTGGACACACATGATTCTAATTGTGGTGTTCACACAATCCTCCTTCACCGTCGCCAACATTTTCGAGGGGATTTTCTGGTAACATATGTTTCAAATCATGGTTTTGGAATTAATCATACTCAAAACATGCAAACCATCTCTATTGTTGGTCTATGACTCTATTGTTATTTATACTGTCGACTCTCCATATAAAAGACATTAGGGGGGCTTCTTTACGCGCCTTTACATGTTCTTGTTATGATGAGTCACCATGATAAAAAAGAAAATCGGAGCAATCGCACAAATACTAAGGATTTACGTGGTTCAGCACTTCAGCTTGAAGCCTAATCCATTTCACAAAGATCGGCACAGGGGAATTAACAATGGTAGAGGAGAATGTAATTAGCTGGCAACATCCCTAACTCCCACCCTCAAACTCTAGAGCCCCTAAATACCTCTTATGTAGGAAAGCCATATGATAAGGGTCAGGTTGGAAGGCACTGCCTCGCTATTTGCCCACTAATCTGGGTGGAGAATGAGCCACGAACATAATGTATGTAGAATTCTGAGACACCACTGCTAGCTGGTCTTCTGGTCTTTCTGGCTTTATATGACCATGGGAGTAGCAAAATGATCATCCTTGTTCTGTGCACTGTCGGGTCAGACGTGAGGAGTTTTGTTATTAGGGTAACGCAAGCAAACAAACAAAAGGGAAAAAGGGAACAAAAAGAATTGTAAAAACGGAGGACTAGGAACTTTTGGGAATCTTCTTTGACTGTGAAATGAGGCAATAACAACAGTCATGTTTGTCCCCTTGGAATTTTGGTAATTGTTAGCACTATATTTCAATTTGCTTTGGTGTTTGTCATGAGTTATGCACCATACCTGCTTGTAATTCAATTTGAATTCTTTGTGTGACCTCAAGGTTTTTGTATTTTATGTTGTTTCTTTATTTCTTCTTTCATGTCCTCCACTTTTTCAATATGAATGTATTAAACTTGAATGTGAATTGATCAAGAACATTTGCTTTTAACACAGGTTCCTCCTGCCAGCATCACTTATTGTTATCAATGATTGTGCTGCTTATTTCTTTGGATTCTTCTTTGGGAGAACCCCTTTGATCAAGTTATCTCCAAAGAAAACTTGGGAGGGTTTCATTGGAGCATCCGTTACAACTATTATCTCCGCATTTGTGGTGAGCATTTTTGTATGTTCCGTTGGAGTCAACAATGAGAATTGAGAAGCACTTTATTTTCCAATTTACATGATAGTGTGTGGTACTCCTTGAAGGTACACTGCCCTTGAGTATTTTTGGAGGATGGTTGTAAATTCTATTGGGTTCTATTAGAGCTTGTCTCACAGCGGTTGATTATCTCCTCCAAGAATAGGTTTTAAGTTGGATGCTTCAACATGATATCACTGATAGGCTCGATGATTTTTAGACATTACTTGATTGATTGTCCCTTCGTTTGTGCCTTAAGTGCACCTTATTTCGCATATGCGGAAAAGTGTCGGAGCTTGTCCCACATTGGTTATATATTGCCTCCAAAACTAGTATGTGAACCTGGGCAGCCTCTACATTCACTGGCAATTGATGATGAGTTCGATGCTTTAACATTTTCAACTCTCATATGATAAACCTAGTCTTAAATTTCTCTCTGGAAAAAATAAAAAAAGAAGGCACTGCATTGCATTGGTCTCACGGATATTGTGCTAGTACTGAAGTCTAACCTTAAATAATGTGCTATTGTGTTGCTTGTTAGTATAGCAGTCACAATTGATTAATGTAGAATCTTTTATATATACACACTTTAGCGTTTGTATTTTCACTGATTAACTAAGGGCATACTCACTTGATGATATATGTCAAATAAGAGTCATTCGTTGTACTTGTGCTTTTGGGATTTCCCTTATGTGAATGATGTGTAATTTTTGACAGCTTGCGAATGTCCTGGGCCGCTATGAGTGGTTAACATGTCCGAGGAAGGTAAACTCTATAATTTAGTATTATAGCATTTTTTCTTTTACTATAAAGCTCTGTGTCCAAATTGAAGAAACTTCTCTATTCATGCATTCTGATAATTCATACAGGATTTGTCAACTGGTTGGCTTCATTGTGATCCTGGTCCATTGTTTAAACCCGAGTACTTCACTTTACCAGCATGGATTCCAAAATGGGTAAGTGGACATGAATTTATACGATCTCGAGCCCAAAAGATCTTCTTTGACTGATATTTTAGTTGATTTCTGGCTCTAGTTGACGGTACACTTTTAATCATTGTGAATTAACTGGTAAAAGTGGTGTTTTTGTGATTTAGAGTTTGCTTTAAACATCTAATGGTGATTGTTGACTTGAAGCATTTTCTAGGAACTCCAAGTACAACTATAGTAAGAAATTGGGATCACTGTCTTCTTTTTATTGATTTTTGTTTATTTTGCTTGTTAGAATAGGAATTTTGTAAAAGAACAGAGGCAAAGAACATTAGGAGCGTTGAATGCTTCTTTACCGGCTATAGTAAGAAAACTGAGCCGCTGAGCTCCAAGTTCCAATTCTAACATGTCTCCAGCTAATGTAGAATAGTTCCCCCAAAACTCAGTCCATGCATCGCCTGGTTTAAGAGCAACAGTCTGATATATATGCTATGCCAGGTGGCAATGGGCAACTTCCATATATGGTTTGAAACAAGATTTCCTTCCATTTCAAGCTCAAACAGTCAATAAATTGGTCCAATATTCCATAATGTGGCATTTATTAAGAATCCCTTGAACCCTGTAACCATTTGTTATTTTGAAAAGCTATGACAAATGAGCAAATGATGTGAGATTCAACCACCCTATTGCAGAACACATAGCTACCTCGGGAGCGTAATGTTATCTTGCAGAGCTGACCTAAAATAACCAGCCATAAGGTAATAGGGCATTTCAGCATTGATGATTGAAACTGTAGCAGATGGAATGACTTTGATAGATGCATTCCGGGAACTATTCAAATTAGGCGAACAATCTTGTCTTGTCACTCTTAGTCTCTTACTAAGGGTCATCTGATTAGTCATGAACTAGTTCTGCTGAGTTTGAGGCACGCTGAGAATGGTCATGTGACTCATTATCACAAGCTTCTTTATCAGGTCCCTCATTGCAGGTTTCTCTATCTGTGATTCATTGATATGCTTGGAAAAGGATGCAAACGAGAAAGAGCTGTGCAGTCCCTACCAATAGATCGGTAGGTTCCAACTTAGGTCCCGATGCCCCGGGGGAGAGTACGTGTCGCACTGTTGGACTTCTATTTTGGATCTCTTAAGACACCAGCCAAACTTGGGTATGGACTATGGATAGATCCAGGAGGTGTACTTTGTTTATCTATATTTGAGCATATCCATGTTCTAAGGGAAAAAAAATTACAATAGATCCAGCAGTTTAGGCACCTGCAATTCGTTAACTGGCAAACTACTTGGTGATATGTGGGATAAACCACTGAATTGGTTTTATTCCTTGCGATACAATTTTGAACTGACCTGCCAACCTAGAAGAATAATTTAGAATGAAACTTAGTAATCATATTGTTGTACATTGAGAATGAAACTTAGTGAATATACTGTTGCACATCTGTGCATAACTGACATAGAGTATATGATGTTGGATAGCTATAAGTCTTTTCTAACTCAGAAATCTGTTTAAATTTCCCAACCGTGGATGAAATGTGAATTAGGACCGCTTTGTAATAAAAGGAGAATTGCTTAAACCGAGAACATTATCATTACAGGCAAGATTGACTCTGATGCACGCAATGGAGATATCATTAAAATGGAGCTAAAGGTGATGAACAGTAAGATTCTGATAATACTTTTTAGAATCTAAAGATGTTTTCTTAGAGTCATTGGGAAATGATCAGGCTGTAGAGAATGGTAGTCATTCCACCTCATCCTGTTCATTGCTTGGAAAGGCTGTTAGTGAACATGGTATCAGGGGTTGCAATCTGCCCGGAGAGGTTGTGGACCCTACCCACCCTGCTTCTGATGTGATGGTTATGGGAGACATGGACTTGGGGTTTTGAGGGGTTTGGGAGTTAACAAATGTATGATGACTCATTGTGGAGAAGGCTGGTTATGGCCAATCGTGAATTGCCGTAAATGTACTTGTCTAGGAGGGCTCTGACGTAGGAAACCCCCCTATGTGCGTCTACAGATGTTTGATAGGGGATGATGTTTCTTCTAGGATTTGCCTCTTCATAATTTCTGCATGGATGATTTGTGGCATCTTTCAGTGGCCGTAGAAGTTGTAAGTTTTTTTTTGGCAATAATAAATATGTTATGTATCACAGCACTAGCTAAATATTTAGTTCCAAGTTTCATGGGCTGTTTGAAGAATACATTACAACTAAAGAATGCATTACAAATGTCTTGTGAATTTTCACTTTGTCCTGTCTTACGGTTGGGTCATCACACTGTTGGGACAGATCTTGAGGGAATTTTAAGTACTGAGGCTGAGCTTGATATGGGGATTCCAATCAAACCTCCACCCTGTTGCTGATGGGGTATAGAACAGGATTTTGAATTTTGTTCATGGTTCTCTCTTCTCTGTAGTTTATTTCTCATATGCCATTTGACAAAGCATATAAGTTTTCAGCGGTAATCTTGTTATGTCTTGTTAATTTTTACTCTATTGGAAGCCACACTTCTTCTCAAAGCATAAAGTTTTCCTCCCTTCACTCCCCTTCACATTTGCCGGTGCTAATGTATACTATGAAGGGAGGAGATTTTTTATCAAAGCATTTAAGCTTTCGTGTTGGGGCTGGCAGGGGAGTGTGGAGATAGATTTAGAGGGTGATGCTTGGTGTGGGGCTTTAAACAAGAAATCTGCTGAGAGGACGGAGAACTAATTTGGAGGGGGATCTAGTTGGCTAGGTTTCTAGTTATGGAGTAGGTCCTATCCAGTGCCGGATGCAGTGTACAAATAGTAAGGGGCACGACCCCCACTTTACTTTCCAATAATTTCAGTTTTACCCCTAAATAATGAAGGTCATGATAATTTGTATTCCGAAAATTAGACACATTTTCCCTTCTAGATCACTTACATCCCCTAGTATCTTTTTCAAGTTTCCAAAAAAGTTTGTCCTAACTTATCTGTTTTACCTAAAGACCAGTTACATATATTGTAGCAAATTTTATGTTTTAAGTTCATTTCTTTTATATGATTGTTGGTTACTATAAGTAAAAGTTTATGGCTACGCCACTGGTCCTATCAGTGTATTTAGTTGGACGGTGTCAAGGAAGTTGCTGATCTGATGACAGGGAGACGGTGACGAGAACTCCATCGCTCTTTCCTAGGTTAACGGTCAATGTACCTCGACTTACTTGAGCTTCAAAGCATTGAGTCTATATAAGTATTTACATTTTCGTGCTTGGTCAGCTTCTTGGGATGCTGAGGAAAAGTCCTCATGGCTTGGTATCATATGTTGAGGAGGACAAGAGAGTTTCGTTATATATACGGCATGGGGATGGGATCCACTGGTATTTCTTTCCAAGGTTGCTTGGATGGTGCTAAAATGATGGATAATTTGTTTGCTTTGTGGGATCAACGTTAGGAGTGCTGTGAGGGAAAATCTCAACAGTGGCTGCTAGTGCTATGCAGTGGCAGCTGGCAAAGGAATATAAGATATTTTTTAGTGTTGGAGGTTTCAGCTCATAAGCCGTTGGGAGTTTGGCTGTCCTCATGGTATTCTTGGCTTTTGTATGCTTGTCTTTTCATTGGACAATTGGAGTTTCTTTTTCATGCATTCCTCTGTTGAGCTTCCTTCTCCATACTACCTGTAAAATTATTTTCTCTCTTTTGTAACTTAAAGTTACTTATGGCAACCGAGGGTTTAGCATTTATCATTTTCCTCTGCAGTTTCCTTGGAGAGAAGTCCAGATTTTGCCCGTTCAATGGCACGCAATTTGGCTTGGTCTTTTCGCATCAATAATTGCACCTTTTGGAGGTTTTTTTGCAAGTGGTTTTAAGAGAGCTTTTAAGATTAAGGTAAGTCTTTCTTTCGATACTATACATATCTAAGGTACCCGTGTGGTGTAGACTGTAGATACCATTAAAGCAGAGATGTTGATTCATTTTGGCCTTTTCTTTCTTGTTTCAGGATTTTGGTGATAGTATTCCCGGACATGGTGGAATTACAGATAGAATGGATTGCCAGGTAAGCTGTATAAAAATGTTAGATTCTGTGCCTTTTGAGGATTAAGTGTAATGCAAGACGAAAAGGAAGAAAGAAAAGAAAAGGAGGGGGGAAAAGAAATACACGGCTTTTATTTCTCTACTGTGCAATCTATGTTTAACAACCATACACTTTTTTTATTTTGTATTTTTTGAAATATATATTTTGTCGGTTCTAAGAAGGCTTCTCTTTAATATTTTGTTTCTAGCATGTTTAAATTTATGTTTCCCATATCCTTTCTCGCTTTTTGTGCAAAAATATGGGGATAGTGTGTCCATCTTAGGGCAATGTTAGAATACCATGGGAAAGAGAGAAATGTGACTAGAGGCCTCTCTACTAGATCAAACTGAGAAGTTCATCAAAATATAGTTGATTGTATGTAGCGCCTCAGTCTTTTACATCTATTTTATTGCGTTTTGAGGCAAGGTGATTTTTAGTGAATAATTGTCACGGACTAACGTCTTCTATTTCTAAAAAGGACTTTCAAAAGTCGAGGATGAACAAAAACATAAATGTAACCAGTACAAAAGGGGAAGTTATTTTCCTTGGGCTGAAAAGAGTTAACAAGAATAAAGCACAACGAAATTCACAATATTTGCTTCTCAAGTCCAACTAATGGGACAGGATGGAGTCTCATTATTGTAACCTCAATTTCAATTACTCCTTTTCCTAGAATAATATGACCAATGCGCATGCTTCACATTTGCTACTTCTAGTTGGTAAGATATTGTGCTGCTCAATCTTCCAGCTATGAAAGAATGCCAAATTGTTCCTTTTTGATCACCCTGTGAACTTTTTTTGCCGCGTCCATGAGATCCTTTGCTTCATACATGCGGCTATCCTATGTTGTTCCGGGGTTGTGATAGGATCGCTGCTCCCACAATTTTCCAATTATGAAGGAACACATGAGAATTAGCGCCATTAGTTTTCAATGTCAAGGTTATGCAGTGGGTTTGTGGTACTTGAGTTTCAAAACTTTGTTGTATCTGTATACGCTTGATGAGTTTCAAAACTTTGTGGTACTTGAGTTTTCTTCAACATGAATCAGGGGAATGAGAAATACATTGAAGTTTAAATAAATTTGACTGATGTGGACGATTGAGGGTGAGTTAAGTAGTTAACTGGTTGTCTAGTTCTTAGAGATGTTTGGTGGGCAGGTAGAGGTCGAGTGATGGAACGAGCACCTTGAACTTGGAGATCTCTCAACCCTATCTAACACCATTGCCAGAGGTCTCTTGAAGAATCATGTGGTTGCTTGAGTGCCTCGTTGTCACCCTCACCAACCACCATGGTCCCTAGGCTATGCTCTTGACCTTGGGTGGCATGAGAGCACTAGGGTACCATTAGAGATGACATTTGAGATGTGAATTTGAGTTTGAGTTTGAGTCGTAGGAGGGATGCACTTGGTGGAGGGTCAATCCATTTGGTTATGGGTACTGTAATTGGAAATTTTGAATAGGCAACATGCTCACGTAGAGATTTGCTCATTGAGTGGGCAAGTGTATTTGGAGATGCCTCCAAGTCCAAGGTCATCCCTGGCCAAGGCACCACTTAATTTAGCTACAACTTTTGTACAGACAGACACGCTAGTGTCACTCAAATGAGTTGTCAGTATCATGCATGTCATTGATAACAGGAGGTGATGTACTTCGCTAGGTCAAGCCAGGACATGCCTTTCTGATTGTCCCAGAGCGCCTATCACTTGAGGCTTAGGCGTCGCTTAAGGGAGCCTCATCCAATGTGACTCGACCCTGGAGTGCTAAGAAGCACAGTCCCCATTACTGACCTCGTGTATAGTCATTCGGTTGGGCACGTTCAATGCATGTGTCATCCATACATGTGTCAGGTGCATATAGGGTGTGTGGGAAATGATAGGGACATACTATACTCTTTGGGGACACGCTAGAGACATGTGAAGAAGCCAGAATGCAATTTTAATAGGTCATAGAAGGTTCAAAATTGCACTAGATGATTAGTTCTGGAATACTTTTTTGTGATTTTTTTAATCTTGATGTATGTTACTGTGTTAGTACCTAATAATGATGTCTTCCCGGTTGATATTTGTGAATGTAAATAGATGCCAGTGACATAAGGTATATATTATTGCATGTTCAGTGTGTGCCCAAAGTCTCCGTGTTCCAATTTGGAAGAGATTACTGTTTGTGCTGTGTCCCGTGCCCCGTGTTCCTAATAGTGCGCACAAGGCACATTGTGGTTGTTGATTGGCCCACTGGTTCTCTCCTGAGAATGGCACATAGCTTCCAACTTTCAAGTTCATGAAAGATGATGACGAGGTATCCTTATTAGAGATCTGAACCCATGTACCCTGGACCATAAAACTTCTTTCCAGAGTTAGATTGGGTGGCTTGGCCTCCATTTTGTGCCAAAAACATTTATCATGAGAATGAAATGGCACTACTACTGGCATAAAATGTTAGTTGAATTAGTGTACATTTAGGTTTGTCTAGTGCCTTTTTAATCTCTTTTTATGAGAATGTTGTTGAACTGGTATCTAAAGCATATGTCAATGGAATCAGTAATGTACATATTTTTTCCCTAGTGCTGTGCTAAGTTTAGCCTATTTGTGCAGATGGTGATGGCAGTTTTCGCATACATCTATCATCAGTCATTTATTGCGCCACAAAGTTTATCAGTTGATAGGATTTTGGACCAGGTAAGATTGTCTACTCCGATGTTCATTTGCTCATGGACGTAGTGTTTGGATTCAATCTATAAGTATAAACACGGAGTTCCATCGTGTTATTTCTATGATGTAGATAATGATGAACCTTACATTTGAGGAGCAACAAGCATTGTTCACAAAGCTTGGCCAGATCATCCAGCGTAGGCTGCTTGAAGAGTCTTGATTAAATCCACAAGAACTGCACCTTCTTCTGTAATTTATGGACGTCTCTCTCCGGCATGCTGCTTACATGGAGCTGACAGTGTCACAATTTCCTCATGTGCAACAAACGTTATTTAGGTTGAGGTGTCCACTGCAGTGCACATTCTGTAGTGTACGCCACACATTATGCTGTATATTTTGCCTTGGACAGTTTGCACTCGATCTCTCTCGAGTTTGATTGCATGTCATGAGATTGGTAGTTATTGTTAATTTAATTTCGTCGATGCTTATGCTGATTCAATCCAAATCCCTGCGTGGAAGGGTATTGTATTTCTTTTTTTGAGTACGTGGGATTCACAAGATGTACAGGAAAGCCAATTGGATCAATAAGGATTAGTTTTTGATGTTTGAAATCTACTGAATTGATCGAGTACTCTCCCAGTCCAATTGCATCTGGCGTTTTTTGTTTGCTGATGAATGACATCTGGAATGAAACTTAAGACACCTTTTTTTATTATTTTATCTTCGTTTGGTCGATTGAAGCAGTCCTTAGTCCTACGTTTACTCACATAATCCTTCAAAATGGACTTTGCCCGCACACTCAATCCTCGTTCTGTCCTTGCACTCTCAATTCTAACACTTGCGAATTTTAGTTGCTTGCAATGTTTTTGAAACATGCTTTCACGCTCTCGCTCCATCCGTGCATTATGTGTCTTAGGTTGTATGTCAATTTGAGCTACCAAGTTAACAAGTGTCCACTGTACAATTACAACGATGAATATTTCTTTCATCCACCAGCGATGATAAACTTCAATAACAAGCTTCACTCGCGATAAACAAGTTACATTATTCAAGGATGATATAGCCAACTGCTAGGAGCTCACCCTCGTGTGTTCCGGGCAAAACAAAAAGAAATCAGCGACCGCAAAATTAAAAATTTGGGGAAAATGAAGGCCCAGGACATGTTTTGATAATTAATACCCGTTAAGGACATGCAGAGAACATTTGTTAATGCTGAAAATGTCCTTGACGGGTATTAATTATCAAACCACGTTCTTGACCGTCATTTTCCCTAAAAATTTCATTATGCCTACTGGTGTAGTGCCAAAAAAAATAAAAAGAAATGATCGCACTTATTTTGAATCACAAGTCACCAATTTCATGTCACGGTGCCATTAGAATTATGGAAATACAACCGACACAGATTTTTTGTGGAGCTCATTTTTGGGTCCAACATAAATAAACCGATCCGTTCATTAATTTTAAAATATTTTTTGAGTAACCCCGTAAAAAATCAGCTCACTAGAATACATGTAAGTACTTGATCCAATCTCACAACTTTGCATTCATATGGAATTCTGAATGAAAAGTTGTGAGATTGGATCAAGTATTTACATGTATCCCAGTGAGCTAATTTTCAACGGAATCCCTCAAAAAATATTTTCAAATTAATGAACGAATTGGATCATTTGTGTGGGATCCAAAACTGGGTCCTACAAAAAATCTATGCACTATTGCCTGTCATTAGCACGGTTCTTAGAATCAGAATAAATACATTTGAAGCACGTCTTTATAAAATCAAAAATTCTAACAGCAGAGACAATCCTCAGAGAACCACGCAGAGACAAACGCGTTTAGCCCCATTTCGGATTCCGAAAAAATCTAGAAAAATATCCATAAATTTTTGAAAGTTTGCCCCTACGAATCCAAAAGTAATACTTACCGATATCCGCTGGAGCTGATTTTTCACAGGGCCCCATAAAATAATATTAAAAAATTTATGGATATTTTTCTAGATTTTTTCGGAATCCGAAATGGGACCAAACGCTTTTGTCTCTACGTGATTCTCTACGGATTGTCCCTGCTCATAGCAAGGCTGAAAATACCTACCGATCCCTGTGGCCATTACCCCTTCCTTGCTGCTGTGCAAGTGCTCATTGGACTACGGCTAGGGAGAACTGACAACTTCGGATTTGCAATATGAACCCAACTCAAGAAGGTATCAATAATCAATAGTCTCGTAACGGCTGGTTCGGATACCTGAGTTATCAAAAGAAAATTTCAAAAAGGCATGAATTCAAGAAAATGTAGCATGGATTGGAGATACGGGCTGAGAGCGAGCCATATTAACTGGTCCCATAAATTAAATTAAATCCTTTATGTGTTTTGTAATAACTGCGAAAACCTGCAAATAAATCTTCACAGTCCCTGTGGAATAAGTTTTCCCATCACCTCAGAGAAGGCAGTCAACACGCTCAGAACCCTCAACGAGTTAAAAGGCAGGGATGAAGTGCATCCATGAGCTCCAATACAAGACATAGCAAACACATGAACCCCAAAACAGGCTTCAGATGCAACAACAGAATTTGCAATTAAACTTCTAATGTAAAATCTGTAACACTAAACCGAACACTATCAAATTAATCGGAACTCCTGCTGGTTCAGGTTCCATAACAAATTCAAGGTAGCTTTTTCGTCCGTCTTCTCTAAAATCCCAAATCCAAAAAAAAAACTAACAAAACAAATTTCACTATCCTAATACCGCCAAAACAAGCATATAAGATATGGTACAATGCACGGTACTTCCACACATGCACACGGGGAAAAATATGTGGTCCAAACTAACCACATCAATAAACGTAATTGGAAATTCATCTCAACATGAAAACGAAAAAAGTTGATTGTCTGCTAGCTTTTTTGCCCCGAAAATGTCTCACTGGGATTTTGGTTTCTTGATCTTCACATAAGGAAGGACCCCCATGAGATGGACAATCTTTGGGTTCCATCCCCGTTGCTGAGCGCGGCAAAACATCAAGAATGTGTTTGCAAAGTAAGAGTTAAAACCCATTAAGACATGCCACAAGGCATGGCCCTGTGGGTTGAAGGGCCCACTTGATATCTCCTTGCACATTAAACGATCAAACAGCCAACACAAACTACCAACAAATAGGGTAGCCGCATACAACTTTGCAACCCGCTTAGCAGAGACATCTTGAGTGTAGATATAATACTTGTACATCCTGGGGATGCATAGGAGGCACAAGATTATGTAGTGAACCTGGAATCCAATGCGAAAACGGATCTGGGAATGGGCAACAGCAAAAGCGGCACCATAGAGAAAAAGGAAGGTGGGCATCGTACTGCGATAGTGCCAATCTGGGGAGTAGAGGATGTAAAGGTAGAGGAGCATTTCCCATACCATTGGAGTTTCATCGCTTTGTTGTTGCCTGTGAATAAATTTGAATATCACACTCCGGTGTAAATGAATGTCAAACATAACTAATCAGATTAGAGTAACAAAGAATAATTATTTTTATGAAGTTAGACAAATGTGGTGCCACCTTCCAAAAACGAAACAAATGTTGAGCATTTGTGCAGACATAACGGTTTCATTCACCCAGCTGTTTCAAGGCTTTACTAAACTAATGATGGCAGAGGTCCATGAAGGTGCAAAAGGAATGCAAAAGCACAAACACAGAAAGAAGGTGCAAAAGGAATGAAAAAGCACAAACACAGAAAGCTTAGTAATGATTTTAATGCAACTACTGTGACTTCTATACCAAACTTCACAGCATATTACTATAAAACAATCCACATTAGCTTAAGCCTACAGGCATGGATACGCCTTGATCAGCCTAATGTTTGTGAAAAGTAGCCCACAAGCACAAGATAACAATGGTTCGAGTGCAGAATATTAGCACCACTGTCAAGAATACTTGGTTCAATGAAACTATATTTCCGCCCTCACTTCTATCCAACATCATCACAACAAAGTGTAATGGTTGCAATATGCTATTTACATTAGCGAATGGGATGTCTCAAAAAATTTACTTTTTATTTTAATTCTTTGAGAGAATCTACCAAAATTCATGATCACAAAAAAAAAAAAAAAAGAGTGTATATGATATATATACGGGGCGGTTCCGAGAACCCTTAAAAAAACCTCCCAAAGTTCCGGATCGAATTTTGATTATCCAAGCCGCTCAATGTAATCAGAACGTGATTTTAAGGGTGCTCGTGAGAAATCAACAAAAAAAATGATCGGGAAGGACTTCATCCGAACAGTTTTTTATTAAACTTTATTGAACAGTTCAATAAAAAACTGCTCAAATCAAACCCTTCCCGGTTAGTTTTTTTGCCAATTTCTCGCGAGCACCCTTAAAATTACGTTCTGAGCACATTGAGCGGCTCGGATCATCAAAATTTGATCGGGAATAATGAGATTAAGATTTGGCCAGATCAAATTTTGATGATCCAAGCCACTCAATGTAATCAGAACGTGATTTTAAGGATGCCCGTGAGAAATCAGCAAAAAAAATGATCAGGAAGGGTTTTATCTGAATAGTTTTTTATTGAACTTTATTGAACGGTTCAATAAAAATCTGCTCAAATCAAGCCCTTCCCGGTTAGTTTTTTTGCCAGTTTCTCACGAACACCCTTAAAATCATGTTCTGAACACATTGAGCGGCTCGGATCATCAAAATTTATTGGAAACTATGAGATTAAGATTTGGAGGGTTTTTTTAAGGGTCCCCGGAACCGCCCCGATATATATAGGTTCTGGGGACATCCAAAAAAAACACCTAAAAAAACATCTCATAGTTTCCGATCAAATTTTGATGATCCGAACCGCTTAATGTGATCAGAACGTGATTTTAAGGGTACCCGCGAGAAATCAGCAAAAAAAATGACTGGAAAGGACTTGATCCGAACAGTTTCGAACAGTTTTTTATTGAACGGTTCAAATAAAAACTGCTCAAATCAAGCATTTCTTGGTCATTTTTTTTTGCTAATTACTCGCGGGCACCCTTATAATCACATTCTGCACACATTGAACGGTTTGGATCATAAAAATTTGACTAGAAACTATGAGATTGAGATTTGGGGTGTTTTTTTTTGTATCCCTTGAACCGTCCCGTATATACACACAAGCACACAAATTCAGCTTCTCAAGCGAAGCCTCTTGTGACGCAGTGTTCTGCAACTTTCTCCACAGAATGCACAAGTTGAGAGGGATACGAAATCCTAGTATATATCAAAAACCATAATTCACGCACCTCTCAAAATATATTTTCAATACTAAACCATACAATTTCAAAAAAATATTTGTCACTTCAAAGCCTCGCTGTAATGAGAATGACATACATATTAAAATCGCAATGTGCAGGAGGATGAATTTGGCGTAAAACGAGTCCCCAACAGACACTAATGAAACTAGAAAGTAAGCGTGCCAAGGTTTTTTTTTTTATTGAGTATTCATGATTTAAAAGCTGGTCACACTCCAACACCTTTCAGAGAATCAAAAAAAAGGGGGAAAAGGAATTATGGCAAGAAATCAGTTCCATGGACAAAAAAAAAAAAAAAAAAACCAATGACAATGACAGAAAGATACTTACACATGCTGCAATGTGGCATGGAATAACATGCTCCCAATGGCTAGTATCATATTTGATATGTGAAGAACAGTAAATCTCTTCTCAAAACGTTGTCTTAAGGCATTTATTAAGCCTATTAGTGCCAAAAGAATGCATGGGATATTGGATATAGTGTTGTAGAATTCTGCAATGTAGGAAGAGTAGACGTAATTAGTTTCACACCACTCGGTGGTGGACGTGACAGGACCCCAGAAGCTTGACATTCCATCTGCCATTCTCCTAAATAAATACAGCCCAACTGTGAAGTATATTCAACCACCTCCCTTGTGTTACAATGTGGCAGTATTCGCAGAAACCAATGATCTGTGTACCTGCAGTAAATATGCTAAATTTTATCAAGCCAACTAAGGAAGAAGAAAAATGGAACAACACATTTACATATTGCTCTTCAATAAACATATTCAATATTGGCAGGCAGGTAGGAAATAATCATTGAAAACATACTAGATATTGGCACGTTGAAACCTGAAAATTTTCAGCCCAGAGGCGAATGCCTGTAGACCTGATGATTAAGGAACATTCCTCCGATTAAACTAATCAGATTACCGAAAAACGGTAATATGAGGAACATTCCTCATATTACCAACGAGGAAATATCTAGATTACCAAAAAATTGTTCAATAGTAGTATTCTTGCACCTCAGTAGGAGGTCGATAATCAATTCTTTCTTCCTGCATGAAGGCTTTGTCTCTTTATTTAGAGTTTTATTTGTGATAGTTGGACTTATTATAGTGCTTATGAAAGATTGAATGATTTTCTCATTGTTTGAAATATCTAGATTGATGTAATTGTCATGAACTTATCACTAATGATCAAAAAAGAAGAAGGTAGACAGTGAACCTGAATATAATGATTTAACAAATTACACTTGTGCAATAGAGTCACAGATGTTGGAACCTATGTTAAGTACATGTAATAAGAAGTCAAACATGAAACAATTAGGAAAACAACTTGGCCATTGGCCAGCAGACCGTAATCACCACATCTGTTTCAATCCCATAATCTTAAGAGAGGAAGCGCCGAAAACTATCATTCAAGTGCATTTTCTTCATCACCACCTAACACTCGGCTAAAATAAAGTTCATTGTTTCTAGACAATTTGTCTTTTTAGATATTTTCCCTTGACATTATTGTAAATAATCCATGAAAGCAGAAGTTGGTGTCAAGTAAAACATTAACCAGCATAAGGCATTTCCTCCAAAATTCTACTCAATCAGAGCTACACAATATATATGTGGAAACGTAAATAATGAATGGCTCGACCTCGCAAAAGGTTAACTTTATCACTTGACCTGACTTCTGAGAACCGAACCATAAAATCCCAACCAAAGGTCTCCAAAATAAAGAGTGCCTCTATATGAAGCAAGAGCATATATTGCTAAGAACCTGAAGCAAGGATTTCACTCAACTAATGAACGTGAAACTCTGGAAGTATCCATCTCGGTTATAATCAAACAAAAGCTCAATCACATTGCTGTAAGAACAACCCCCCAAGCGGGCCCAGCCATTACCCATGGAATCACGAAGCTACGATTTCTACCCACAATCCAATCTAAGCCCCTTTTAACATACGGGAAATGCGGACCACAAAGAACCCTCTGCCCATGGTTGTTATCTCTGGCGATTTTCGCAATCAAAATCTTACGGCACAATTCGCATTATTTCTTTCCTCTTTCAAGGCATACATTCCTCAACATCCACTCCTGTGAAACTCCTCTTATTTCACCTTATACGCTGAAACCTCAGTTTGACGAAAAAAGAGACTGTCCCATTCAATACGAAATACCTCAAGTTTAAAGAGAAAGAGCATCAGGTAATGCTACCAATCCTCCTGCACCACATTAACCGCACTAAACCTATCCTTAACAGAAAATTAGAAACAAATTCTACGTTCATTTCCCCGTATCAAAAACCTTTATGTCAATCAACTATAAGAAAATATATTTTGTCCTTTGAACCCTAAATCCACTTAAACTCTGGTCAGGTACAAATTAAACAGAAAGAACCACTTCGAGACCCAACCATTTGCGTTCAAAAATTAATGGAGATTCGTTCACGCAACATCCAAATATAGAAATCAGATCAAAGTCCGTATGATATGAACAATATACACACATGTACGAGACAATAATCGAAATGGTTAGAGGATAAAAGAAACCCTAGGGAATGCACAGAAGAGCCATAGATCACGTAGAGAGAAAGATACCTTTCGTAGCGTAAGAGCAAGCATTCTTCGTCGTCGTCTTCTCTCTCTCTCTCAAAAACAATCGATCGAGAAAGGCATAGCACAGGGTGGATGACGGAGACTCCTGTTTCGACAATCGAGGCGATGACTGGTCTTTTTTTGCCCTTTTCCTTTTGCGATTTCACTGAAAGGGTAAAAGTACACGGCTCTCCTTTGAGTTTCGAATAATTACAGAAACCTCCTGTTGGGATTATGAAATCATAGTACTCCTCCATCCCTGAATAAATATTCCGACTACAAACCTAGATTTCCAAAAAGATGTATTTTTTCGTTAAAAAAATCAATCTTTTTTCACACATCGATATGTATCGGTGAATTCTTTCAAGTTGTGAAAAATATTTGAATTTTTTAATAAAAATATATTTTACATCTTCTTAAAGGCCGAGATTTGCAGGTCAAACATTTATTTAGGATAGATTCAAAGGCAACTTCTTTTTCCAAGATTCGCTAGCGAATGGTTGCAACAGTTTCTATTTATTTTCACTTTTTAACCCGTCAAATTTCCCGTGTTAGTCAAAATACACCAACCCACTATCATTCCATAATATGACACCACGAGGAAGGGAATGGGGTTCATTCCATGATATTTTGAAGTATTCAGGTACTCCAAAAACGCGTACCTCAACTAAGGAAGGGGACGGTGCTGTGCAAAAGTTTGCGTTCCGAGTCATTAGATTGTGCATTCGACAGCTCGGATCTCATTTCGACAATGAATAACTCTCAATCGTTGATTGCATTCGAACCGTCAGATACATGATCTAATAATTCGGAGGTGCGCAGCACGGTGATGCACACACCATTATACAGAACCAGCTCCAATTCCCTCAACTAATATCTGACAAAATTAATCTTATTGTTTTATATTAAGGGACCATTTAAAGTTGGAGCAAAGTTTCGTATATATGAATTGGCTCCGTAAAGGTTTATAACACTTGGAGAAAAACACTCGATTTATGAAGAAAGTCCTGCTTGGAGCACAAACGGAATTTCGGAAGATTCTTTTACGCGAGGCATTTTCAGTCAATTGTTTAAAATGAGAGACAAGAGGTCGATAAACACGCGATGGATGTGCAGATTTGCTTGACCCATCGATTATAACTGATCGAAGATTCCTGAAATATGAACATATGGCAGGAATCAAACTTTGTGTTGGTGCTGTGCAGGGCCTTAGAGTTGTTAGATCGTGTATCCGACGGCTCAGACCTCATCTCGACAACCAACGATCGAGAGTCGGTCATTGCCGAGATGAGATCCGAGCTGTTGGATGCACGATCTGACGGCTCGAAGATGCGCAGCACCACTGCACAGCATCATCCCCTAATTCGGCAGGAATCAGTTTAAAACTTTTGAGGATACTATTAAAATTAAAAAAATTGAGGGGTATAGAACTATATTTAAGAAACAGAACGACGATTGAAGAACGCAAGTATCGTAAGCAGATCACTAATTGAAATTTAGCACAACTCACCAATTGAAAGCGAGTTGATCAATGTAGCACAATATTGTGCCTCGTCAACATCAATGGGAAGATTGCCTCTCACGAAATTTACAGAGAAAATAAATGAAGAGAATATTGCATGTAGAAAAAGTATCACGCGTGACTTACCCAAAAAACCAAAACAGAAAGTCTAGCCTTAGCGCGCACCTTGTACCGCACGCTGTGTAAGGTTCACTCTAGATCTTATAAAAATACAGAAAAATATCTATAAAATTTTAAAAATAATGCTTTATGGGACACAATAATTTTTGCAACAACATGCGGTAAAACAACTTTTTATCGGGTGGGTATTTTTCTTGTTAAAATCCAATCAATAATGAGGCCAGACCACATGCGCATGCCGTATATATTATTCGCATAACTGTCCTATGCATTTCTCTCTAGTTGATTTTTTACATAGAAGAAATTGTAGATACACAAATAACACATAGTTTCATCATTAACGTATGAAAAATCACGACTACGATCAGGACTTCAGCATGCTAATTAGTTCATAATTATGGGAACGAATATAGTACATTAATTTGATTCATTAGATTGGACAAAGCCCCAAACACCCTCGTCGATGAAGTTTAATCACCACACGGCCCTGTTCGATTTGAATTTTGAGGGAGATTTTGAGAGTAATGAGTGGAGAGAGATTTTTTAGGGCGATGATGCCATCATCCATTTTTCCTTTAATCTTTATAACAACTAGAGGCCGGGGCACACGCGATGCGTGTGTAAATCGGATTTTCACAACATTTGTGAAAATTTGATCAAACAATAAGTGGGAAGTATTTTTATAAAAACGTTGTGAAAATCCGACTTGCACATGCATCACATGTGCCCCGGCCTCTAGTATTTCTTATTAGCAAATACGCACGTCAAGTAGAAAAGGCATCATTCCAAAGTAAGAACAAGTTCAGCAATTTAAAGATTGTACACTGATGTTTTGCCTTCATTAAAAACGCAAACAATGTAACCGTTAAAAGCACAAACACCATATTGTTTTACAACAGTAATCAATTATGTAAAAAACAAAGCCGAAAGATACCAAATAGTAAATAATCACTTATAACTCCATAAGTGATTATCTGTGGAATAAAGAAATTGTTCATATGTCAAAGAGCAGTAAGCTGAAAGCAAATTTTGATAGAATAAGACATCAATACAAACACCTAGTAGTCAATAGAGAGAAAGAGAGAGTACCCTTAATTTCAAAACTCTCTTCACTGCAGGTATGAACTTCCGAATTTAAAATAGGAATAAGAACATCCTGAAGGTCTAAGTAGAACAAAAAAATCTACAAAATCCATACTGAAACCGAATTGAAATAGGAAATAAGAACATCCTGAAGGTCTAAGTAGAACAAAAAAATCTGCAAAACCCATACTCAAAATCTACACAATCTGTAGGAAGGCAGTGAGACATGAACCTGATGGTTCATACATTGAATCGAACAATAGGGGTGCTTATCGATTGAGGCAACGATGGTGGTTTGGGGTGGTGACACGAAACTGGAATCAGCAGCAACCGAAGTAGCAGAGGTGACTTCAGCCGGGATTTATGGGAGAATTGCAAACCAATTTCTGTCCCCCACAATAACTTTCAGCAGCAATTGGAAGACGGAAGTAGCAGATTTGAGAAGGAGAAAGGGAGAAGTGAAGGAGGAGTCGATGGAGAGAGACGGGCGGTGATTGGTCTATGAAAGAGAGAGGGAGGAGTGAAGAAAGGTAGTCATAGGTGTTGAGAAAGAGTGAGTGAGAGAGAGGGGTGGGGTGTGGGGAGCGATTGAGAGAGAGAGAGAGAGAGAGAGAGATGTGGGGGTGTGGGGGAGTGGTGGTTGAGAGAGAGAGAGAGAGAGAGAGAGAGGGGGGGGAGAAGGTGCTGTTCGTCGGTCGTGTAATGCCCCGATTTCTCAAGGGATTTCGGAAGCATTAACCTTAAAATACACTGAATTTTACAAACTATTAGGCCCCTATTTATCATTATACAAAAATTACAATTTCAAAATAATACAAAAATCTATGTACATTTGTTTAATAAAAGCAACTCCAGAGCGACTCTAGTTTTGACACGAATTCCAAGCAACGTTGACCCAGACTTCGTTCCAAGTAGTCCCACCTATATCAACTGCTCCACTGTGAAATCCTGCACACTCTGGCAAATTGAACGCCGAAGCAAACGATTTGCCAGGATACAAACGTATCCTGAGTGATAATTCACCAAGTAGAAATCCTAAAACCCAATACCATAATATGTAGATCAACAATATAATAATTCATAGTACACCGAAGGTGCAAAATAATAACACATCGTCTTTTTCTTTACTATCCATCATCTTACATGTAATCTAAGAATTCTCTCCGCGAGATTCTTTCCTCCCACATCCACTAACTACAATCGTCTCATGGGTCTACCCTTCCTCTTGCTTATCCTGCACCAGGGTCCTAGGTAAGCGCATCTAAGTTATGTACCGAGTATGTTCTCACTTAAAACCATAACAGGAGGATCGAGTCATCCCATGACGTATCGTACATTAGGGTCGGACATCCACTACCCCACGTTAACTATAACCGTCTCATGGGACCCATTCTCTTCCTCAAAGAGAAACTTTCCATGACGTATTATACATTAACGTCTCACTAACTATAACCGTCTCATGGGACCCATTCTCTTCCTCAAAGAGAAACTTTCCATGACGTATCATACATTAGCGTCTCACTAACTATAACCGTCTCATGGGACCCATTCTCTTCCTCAAAGAGAAACTTCCCATGACGTATCATACGTTAGTGTCACAACACCGGGCCCCTCAGGTAACCCATTTCAACACAGGGCCCCATAGGTTACCCTTGCCATCGCCATGGCTCAATTCACAATCCACACAGTACTCACACTTTCAACACTTTACCATTTTCCATTTACTTATCATCGTCTACATGATTCACTACTCGTAACCACCCCGGGAACCTATTTGTCCAATCTACAGCCACAACAAAATATCACACGGTTCAACATTTCAACTAAAAGTACTAACAACACATAACCATGCGATAAAATTAATCCTGTCATAGAATTAATCATTCGAGTAACAAAATAATATTCAGTCAAATAATTAATTACTACACTTAAAATTAAGTCTATTTCTCTCGTTTAGAAATTTTATAAAACATTTCTACTATTTAAACATTATCTTTAACTCTCATATTATTCATAGATTTTACAAACTAATTTTTATTGAAAAATACTTATTTCTAAATTTAGTATTTATTAACTATATTAAATATTAATATGAGATTTTCATAACAACAAAATTATACGAGGCTATTCTAATCAATATTTATTAGAGTTAAAGATTAACTAATATATAATCTAAAATATTTCTTGTTTACAATTTAAATAAATTTTTACTAATAAAATATTATTGTTAATATTTCATAAATATTTATCTACCCCAATAATTTATTAAACATGTAAACGTCCACTCAAATACAAATCAATAATGCATCATCAATAATAATTTCACAATTAAACACTTGTTAAACGATCATAAATTTTCACAGTGTATAACACTAATCATTTTAGCACAACCGGACTGAATTTTAATATAAACAGAACTAAAAATAAATTAACAATTTAACAGCAGATCATCATCTTCAATAAACTTTAAATCTAAGTAATTCCATGAAAATGCAGATAAAGGTTTTGGGTTTCCGGAAAACTACCTCAAACGCGATTCTAAATCCGGATAAATGTTGTACGGTATCCGTAGATCGTGATAGTGGTTTTGAAATCTCGAGACAACGTCTGACGGCATTCTGACAGGGCCCGCAGTAGCGGTGTGCCCACGAAACCCACGGTGTGCACACACCTATAGCCACAACTCTCACTCTCACTCTCTCTCTAGACTCAACAATAGAATAGGGAGTAAAATAATATACTGGTGTTCAATTTTTGGGTTTATGTGGGTATGTATAATGGGAGAGAATAAGGTAGTGAAAAGGTGAGAGGATATGTATAGAAGTGGTGGAATGAGGAAAGAGAGTGAAAGAGATGGATACTGATAATGATAAAGAGATAGGGGACAAGTGCCACATTTGGGGGGGTTTTCAATTCTAATGTATGTGGACGCATGTATGTACATGGTGAGAATGTATCTAGACGCTTTTATGTATAGGATGAGAATGAATATGGACACGTTTATGTATAAGATGAGTGAGAGAGAAATAGGGGAACAAGATCCCTTAAATGCGGGGTGTAGTTTGAAGGATAAAGATGAAGGTGATAGAGTTTGAAAGGAAAGTGGAGAGTTAGTTTGATAGAAGAGTTCTAGTTAGAATTTAGATAGAAAAAATAAGAGATGAATATGAATCCTTATATATCTAAAGTAAAAGTATATATCTTATACAATAGAGTAAATAATATCGATTGTACACGTAATAATATATTTTAATTATTCAATCTAATTAATTATTGAATTAGAAATTTCACAATATAAATTTATATTAAAAAAAATTGGGTCGAAAATCCGGATCTTTACAGGTCGTGGATGAGAAGGGTTTTTTTTTTTTTTAAGAAAAAAAGGCTGTGAAGGAGTAATAACTGTTTTAGGTGGTTTTTTTGTGCTTAAATGTCCAAAATATCCTCACAATTAACTGTTGTGTGTTTTTTTTAAGATGGTATTTTTGGGAAAGAGAAATACATGACAAGGGAGATATCAAAGTGATGTTCTCCTTTTATATATCAGAACAGATAGATAGATATCAAAGATTATAATTTTCTTTTTGCTTTTCAAACAGAAATGTAGGTGTTTAATACCAATTTGCGCGCACTTTAAATTAATCCTTACGGTCCTTCTAGGCTCTAGTTTTTATACATTCACACATGGGATTTGAATGACCCCAAGAGTTGTAGGCTCGGATAATCGAACCCTAGACCATAGACCATAAGTTACGTTCAATGAATGTAGACACATTGTAGGTTGAATGAACTTCGCCGCATTACTGTTCTATATACTCATGAATTAACTGCGTCTATTCGCAACGTCCACCGACATGGAAAATATCCAACCTGTTATCTCTTTTTCACGCAGAAGCCACGTCGATAAATTAAATGCAATCGTGAAACCTCCCTTGAATCTAGTCATTAGTAGTGTGTAATAGTACTACTGAAAGGGAAGTCCAAGAAAGGCCCGCCAAAGTCTCATTGGCTAAATAAGCTAATTTTTTTATTTTTTTATTTTTATTTAATTTTTTTTTTGTATTTGTTAATTTTTCTTCAATTTTTTGGGATTATTGCATCATCATGACGAGAGAATTTAAAAAGTAAAAAATTATGATCGAAATTCATTTTTTTTGAATAAAAAGGAAAAAATTTGGTTATTAGTTTATTTTTGTCTTTATTCAAAAAAATTAGGTTTCGATCGTAATTTTTCACTTTTTAGATTCCTCTTATCATGACGATGCAATAATTCCTAAAAAATTGACGAAAAATTAACAAATACGAAAAAAAATTAAATAAGGACAAAAAATAAAATAGTTGACTTATTTAGCCGAATGGAGCCCGATAGCGCTTTCAAAGTCAATGTTGATGGGGCATCTAATACTATATGGAAGTCCAAGACAGGCTGCGGCTGGAGGGGTTGTTCGTGATGACGGTGGGAATTGGGTTAGCGGAATTGGGTTAGCGGTTTTGCTTGCAGAATTGGTAATGTGGATGTTTTTACGGCTGAACTTTGGGGTATTTGGAGAGGTCTCAAACTTATGTGGGATATGAGGCTACGTCATGTTGTGTTAGAAACGGATTCGCAAGTGGCACTTTGGGTAAGTTTGGACTAGCATCCCTCTGATCCTAATTAAAACTTGATTATGTTGAAATGAGCTACGTAATATGGGCTGGACGTGTGAGTTAAGCTTTGGTTGGAGAAAAGTTAATGGTTGCGCTCATAATCTAGCAAAATTGGGTCTTCAGTTAGATTGATAAGAACAAGTGTTTGATCAAGCCTCATCAACAGTGACGAAGGCTTTGCGCAATGATCGCGATGGCCTTGGAGTTCATCGAGCTACTACGTCAAGTGTTTTTGCTTCTTAGGGCCAACCTACGCCCTCTTATGTACCAAAAAAAGAAAAAAGAGAAAAAAAGGAGAGAGAAAAAGATTTTGCTAAAATGAGGAGCGTTCCCATGTGACGCATTGCAAATTCTTTTACTGAATTTGTATTCTTTCCGGTCTAATTTTTGAATTTCATGGAATAGTTCAAATTTGAACCATGCAACAGTCATTTGGATCATACATTTGATAAGAGTCTCCGAGGAAAATCAAATAATTGATTGCAACAATAGACAATTCAGATCTAAACTTCTACTCTAAACTAATTAAAGACATCAAATTCCTTTCTTTATTAAAGCATACTCCTAGCTTGCTAGAGAAGTAAACATAATGTCTCATTAATTTCCTTATAAGAATCCAATTTGCAAAATCCCGGTTACAAAATAAAGTATCAAATCTCTTTTGAATCAATTAAGTTAAATTTTCAACATTTGATGAGATCATGAATGTCAAGTTTTCAAAAAAAGTGAGCATGAAAAAGTAATAACTGCTTAACAATGAGTTCGCATGTTCGAGTTTTCACAGAGGCGAATCATTGCAAATTTTAAGGCGATTGGAGGTTATGTCAAGTCATTACCTTCATGGTCCAGAATTAGTCGAGGTGCGCGGAAACTGATCCAGACATCTGGTTATAAAAAAAAAAAAAAACCTCTAATGGTAATAGAATTTGTTTATTTTGAGGCCGTGGATTATAAAATAGCTAGCACTCTAGCATACTCCACGGTACCCCTCCGTCCAAAAACGTATGATAATTTTTGAAATTTTTATCATTTTTCATTACTTATATTTTTCAATCTATAATGTTTTTTATGAATTTGAAAACTTTGTATAATAGAACTAACCAAGAACTTTCAAACAAGATTCATATTACATTTTTTTTGAGATCCATATTGAAAGATATAAGAAATTGAAATTGATACGAATATCAAAAATTGTCATCCAATTTGGGATGAAAGGAGTACAATATAATTTCGGTCTTGCTATTGTCAGCCGACAAATACACTAGAAATACGTATTTTTCTTGTCTTCTAATTTTTAGAGCAAATCTTGTTTACAAAGCAGCTGTAAACAAATATTTACGGAGCTCAATCTCAGTCATCCAAAAGTGTTTTGGATGGTCCGGGTTTTGAAAAAACTATTCGCGCAAATAGTATTTTTAAAATTCGGACCATTAATTATCGAAATGGATGACTGAGATTACACGGTTCCGTAAATAGTTTGTTTGCGGTTACTCCGAAAATAAGCCTCTCTCTAATTTTTATTACCCCAATGAAAGTTGAAACAAAAACCAACGATTTTCCGTTGGACCAAAAAAAAAAAAAAAAGAAAGAAACAAAAACCAACAAAAACCGAACGTATTACCTAAACGAGGGAAGATTCATCGACACATCCCGAAAGAGATAGTCCTGAATCTAGATTAATAATTAGTTTAGTTTACACTAAATGCGTATATCTATCGTCCTTTACCTTCGACATGATGTCTTCATTCTCTCTCTACCCCATTAATGGTTCTCTTCATTTTCTCTCTGTGAACACATCCTATCGCCATAATCACGACATCTGTGTGCAATTATATAATATAATATCGACCTCTATTGGAATATCACAAACAAACTTGTTCTGGGTCATCATCATCATCTCGATCACTTCACTGTAAATGGCGAAATTCAAGAGGGTGGCGGAGGCGTTCGACGAGGCGGCCGCTAAGGCGCGGCGGCTCTGCGGCGGGGATCAGTATTCGCCGCCGGAGACGGCGGAGGATCTGTCGGATCTGGTGAAGTCGTTTATGGAGAGAGGAGAGGAGGCAGGTTTGGGTGAGGAGAGAGAAGGGAATATTATCGGATCTGAATCGGATGGGGATTGCAGTGATTGGGAGTTGAGAGATGAGTTGAGTGCGTTGTTGGGATGTGGAGATGATGATCAAGTGAAGAGAAATATTCGTGAGGAGGTGGAAAAAGCGTGTGGAGGCGTCGGAAATGGTCTGACGTCACCGCGGTTTAAACGTCGCGTTGTGGCTCGGTTGCGGGACAGAGGTTTTGACGCCGGTGAGTCTCTCCCTCTCCCTTCCGATATTTGTTTTTGATTTTGTAACTCCATCTTACATTACATTAGGTGAGTTCTCGTTTATGTGTAGGTCTTATCCCATATGGAAGAATCGTCATGAACATATAAATTAAATTTGCACATTAGTTGTATGCAGTGTATCGGCAGCTATGTAGCGGTTTTGCAGCCATGTAATGCCTTTACACTTTTGTACATCCGATTTTTTGACAGCTTCATGGCTGCTGCTATGTGGTTAGATGCTAGTTTTTTTTTTAAAAAAAAAATTCACGATTGCTACCCCTAATTCCTGTTACATATCAATTGATATCTTCGTTATAGCTTTTTGAAACCTTGGGTTACGAAGAGCCGTTGTAATACTTACTTGATTTGACTTATTAGTTTAGGGATGAAAATCTTGCCAAAACCTCAAAATTTTGATACTTTTTTTCTTTACACCATCGTATCGTCTTCATTTATCTTGTTGTTTTGGCTGTAATCTATATTCTATTTTCAAAATAAAAACAAATTGGAATAAAGAAAAATGCTCCATACCAAGAGTGGTTGGCAATGCAAATAAAATAATGTAAAAATCAAGAAGCTGTACATTTGAACTAGCAATTTTGTGCGACAATTTAAAAAAAAAAATTACTAATTAACGTTGAATGTACAGGTCTCTGCAAATCAAAATGGGACAGAATCGGCCGGTTCCCATCAGGGTCACACGAGTGCATGGACGTTACCGTATCCGGAACCCGCTACATAATCGAGTTTTCCCTCTCAGACGAATTTTCCATAGCCCGGGCAACGGAGTGCTACTCTTCACTCCTACAACTTGTTCCTCCAATTTTTGTGGGAAAAGCGGAAGAGCTCAAACAAGTAGTGAGACTACTGTGCAATGCCATCAAAGTCTCTATGAAGAGCGTGGACATGCACGTGCCCCCTTGGAGGCGGTTCGGGTACATGAAAGCCAAATGGTTTGGTTCTGATTTTGAAAGGACAACCGGTAAAGTCACGGTTGAAATGAGTTCGGGTCCTGGGTCAGACTTGGGTAGACAGAGATCGGTTGGGTTTGGGCCGGTGCCGTTGGCTTTTTCGTATCACTGCAGGGAGGATTTCGCAAGTAAGGTTGGTCTGAAAGTGGGGCAGCTAGCCGTGGCATTTGATGGCGCCAACATACTCCTGTAAATAAAATGATAAATGGGTTTGGGTCGATATTGGCACCACTGCTGGCGGTTATATTGGTAAATGATGAGTAGTTTATGTGAGGTCGCAAAAAGACTCTTTTTTGTTTAAATTTTTGGTTGGAAGCCCAGAAAATCAAGGTTTCTGGATGCATTTGTTTAGTAGGTACTAGTTGAGTTTTGTGTGGATCGGCCAAGACCCTATAACATCTTGGGGAGCGAATTGGTGGGTCTCAAATATGTAAATATTGACTTCCTAGAATACATGCTTTAATACTCTTTTACATTGAATCTTAAATGGTTGTTTCAAATCTCTCCTCTTCTCTAGTGCGTCTTAGAAAATAGACTGCCGTTGTCAAGGAATGTTTATGCGAATTCGGCTTAAGTTCCGCTAAGGGTTTTTTGGAATTTTTGAAAATTTTCTTGTTTTGTCTTTATTCAAAAATTTTGCCTTTTTGGGCTTTATCTTTGATATTTCAAAAAATATTTGGGTAAATGTCTTAATTTTTTACTTTTCTGATTTATCGATGAATTAATAATCCATAAAAGTTAGACGCGAAACTAACAAATGTGAAAAAAAATCAAATAAAGACAATAAAAAAAACCCAAAAATCTCAGCGGAAGTTAATGTAATAATAGTGAAACGAAGGAAAAGCCCACATCATTACGCCATGTTTGACCCGATTTAGTTGGACTAATATACTTCCACAAACAGTGTCAAAAAAAACTTCTAGTTTTTTATGGACTCCGTCGCAATGAAATGTGCTGGACCTCGGATATTGAAATCTTGCAGTTTGTTTGAAGATAACCTTTGAGGAAAAATTGATTGACATTCAAAATGCCAAGCCTGCTAGAAGAATTTAGAACTGATTTGGGTGGGGTGCGCCAAGCCAAGACAATAGTGCAATGCCAAGACAACGCTTGAGAGACCCCAATAGCAAGCTACTGTGATAGATCCTCCCTCTAGAAAAATTCATATAATATCGTGTGAGCCGATGGCCCACGTATCATCAAATATTAAACTGATAAGAACAGATACTACACTTGATCTTAGCCAAAAAGCCGAGAAAGGTATGATTCAATATGCTGCTTGTTTCACCATTTATAGCACAGGTTTAGCTCACTTTTCCTTTCGGGGATCAGTGTGGGATTAAGGCATTAATCTAGCTTTGCAACAAATAAAACCCAGTTATTTCACAGCTTTGAATCCCTTGGGATTGAACAGCTGAATTGTTAACAAAGACGTCTAAAATAATCTAAATGAGAGCCCAACAATAATTGTTAGACTAACAGATTTCTCTTCATTTACCGAACGTTTAATTAATTAATTAATTGACGAATTTCTGAGGCAATCTTTTTATACGAAAGAGAGGGGAAAATGTTTCTCCTACTTGGCTTTAAATGGTGGACGCTACTGAATTTTTGTTTAGAATTATGATAGTTTTTTTCTCAAAAACTTTAAAATTACGTAAGTCGTCTGCTCAATATTATTTCGAATAATCCAACACCCTTCTAACCAGGAATTCTGAGTAAAATAATATCACTTTTTATAGTACTATTTTTCTTGTGAAATTGGTAGGGACGATCTTGAAGTTATCTTAGTATTTTTTTTTCTAATAACTCAGGTGTCCGGGTCAATTTTCGCGTGCTTCGACTAATCCTGAAAAATCAATCACACCATCCACTTGTGGGGGTCCCAATTTAAATTGGAGCAAAATTCTGTATGGACTGACCGCAAAAAAAGTTAATAGCACCTAAGAGATTTTGAACTTGAGACCTTTTAGAAGGGAGCAAACTCACAAGTCCCAAGCCTTTGACCACCAAGCTAACCTTGGGGTTATCTTAGTAAATAGATTGATGAAAATATATGTAATCTTTTGCTAGTATCTTTACAATTTGTATTGATAAAATTAGTATCTGTAACGCCCCCAATTTTGGGTACGTTAAATAGGCAATTTCATTGAAAATTTAAATAGAGTCTGGCTCAATATTACAGAATAATCTCAAAAGAGTAATCTTATTCAACAAAAGGAGGGTATATTAGGATTTCTATCTACCGCTTCACTTCTTCTTCCATCCTGGCCAGCTCCTCGGCTCCAAAAGCCTCCAAGGTGTAGAGTTCATCCTGTTCGTCTATAGAATCTGACACATTATACCGGCGTCGCTACCAATATAATATGTCAGGGTCACCAAAGGTAATACCGTGAGCTACAAAGCTCAATAGAATAATTCTATACCCACCAACCCTTAACTTACAAATAGCAGGTCATAGATATAGCACACAACTCATGATTGTCACATAACTCATGCATAAATGGATAACAATGACACATCCACATTCGTTATCTTCCTATCGTTGGTGTCCATGATTTTCTGAATTTCTCCTGCGCGACTCATCGTAGACCGTGTCACCATTTTTCATTATTTCAAAAATCAGTTTTCAACACACCCAACCTCGGTTCCGCTGTTCCGGGTTCCCGAGTATCCTCACAATGGTTCCGCCGCACCGGGTTCCCATTGGCACACAAAACTTGCATTGGCTCCTCTCCGCGGATAACCAAGCCACATTACCAATGAGGCTACCACGTCCGGCCCCATTGGCAATCTTTACAATGGGCTACCAAGTCCGGCCACATTGAGGTTTTCACAAATCCACGTAATGGGCTACCAAGTCCGGCCACATTGCGGGTTTTCATTCACACAACGGGCTACCAAGTCCGGCCACGTTGCGGTTTTCACAATCCACACGATGGGCTACCAAGTCCGGCCACATTTCGGTTTCAAAACACATCTCATCATTATCCAAACCCTAGGTGCTACGTTTCTATTTTCTCGATTTTCGTGTCTCGTTCTCATGTATAGACTCCGCGGTAAGACTTGCTACAAACATAAATCATTCATTGTAATCTTGAAACTAAACTAGCAAGATCATCCAATTCTATATTAATAATCATGCTCATAACCATTCAAAGATCAAAATATGAATACTTCAAGTCAAGCGTAAAAATCATATCTTTCGAGATTCGTTCTATCTTACTTTTTGAGAAATTCTAAACAACATAGGTTTATTCGGAGTTAATAGTCGAGTGTTCCAACATGCCATTAGCGAAATTAAGTTCGTTAACCATCATGCCTTTCCAATGTTATAAACAATAGATAACCTTATCTACTTTAGAGAAAACGATTAAGAAAGTTATATTTTGAACTTACGAACATTTTACTTTCCAACATACGATTTTGTACGTAGAGTTAGTAGATTAGGGATTCTACTTATACTTAGGAAAGTGAGTAGAGAAAATCTACCTTGATCCGAAACTTAGTCGGGGCCGAATGAGCTAGTTGGAAGGTTTCTACGGGCGGTAAAACTTGCAAATCTGGACCAAACTTTGGATGGCAGTAACTCGGTCAATATTTGGCCGAATATGATCGTTCTTGGTTCAAAATTGAAGCTCTCGAAGTGCTCTACAACTTTCGTGAAGGAAGTTGGTCCTAGAAACTACTTTAGGTAGGAGAAAAACGGTGATAAAGGAGAAGACAGTATGCTGTCTGGAAATAGGAATCCGAGATTTTTACTGAACTTCGGATGCCAATATCTTTGTCATTTCTTCACCGATTAGGATGGTTCTTGGGTCTAACTTGAAGGTTTTGAAGTGCTCTACAACTTTTCCGAAGGAAGTTGGTCCTAAAAACTACTTTAAGCAGGAGAAAAATGGAGATTCGTGGAGGGCAGTAAGCTGTCTGGAAATGGAAACGGTTTTTAGAGAGAAGTGAGAGCAAAAGAGTGAAAGTGTGAGTTGAAACTTGAAGTGAGCTTGCTATTTATAGGCACAAGCCTTGGCTCCCTCCTCCTCCATATGGCCGGCCCCCCTCCCTCTCCCTTTTCTCATGGATTTTGCTCTATTGAATTGTCATTTCATGTCTTTCAATCATGCCATGCCTTCCATGACTTGTCAAATCCAAATCTTTAGGCATAAGGCTATAAAATCAAGTAGGATCTTAGGCTTTCTAGGTAAATCTAGGTGATCATAATTTAGGTTGACAAGTCTTATAAGTCTAGGGTAGGGTTTGATTAGGCTAAAGCATAGCCTTCCATGTTTAGTCTTTCATAGGTCTAGGTTGTAGTCAATTTCTAGGATGATTAAAGGCTACTTGGGAATCAAATCTAGGATGATTAGGGCTAGGGTTCTATGCTAGAAATTGACTAGAATGAGTTGTCTAGTCAATTGGACTTAAGACTAAAATAGGGCTAAAGAGGTAGCTTGGACTGCACAACACATTACACTCTCCCTCCCCTCTCTCTCTCTCTCTCTCTCTCTCTCTCTCGGCCTCTCTCTCTCTCTCTCACGTACCAAGTATATATATATATATATATATATATATCTACATATATACATCTAAGCAAAATCTAGGAAAGTAAGTCTATGATTATTAGGTTTAAGGCTAGAACATAGGTGTGCATGCATGGCAAAGCTAGTCTTGCTTCATTTGGAAGCAAAATGATGGGATTCCATGAATGACTTGTCTTGTCATGCTTATTGGCAAGTCAAAGGTCTATTAACCAAGGGACAAAAATTCTCCTAACAATTATGGACCAAGGGGTAAAGGAATATTGGTAATAATTAGGGTTTGAAATGACTTGTCATGGGAGTAAAAATGATTACTCCTATGGTCTAATGGTCCTATAGGGTTTGGAGGGGTTCATAAAGCTCAAAGATGGTCTAAAAAGTCCAATAAGGGTTAGGGTATTGTAACTAGGTGAATCGGTGGTTCGGTTCCTCCAACTAATCGGTTGGAAACTAACTCTACTTGCCAAGTAGGATTTCTAGTCAAGAAATATGATTTAAAGATTTTATCTAACTCGTTAGGAAAATATACAAGTGCTTTTATAAGCATACTTGTTTTTAGAAAATGACTAGATTGCTCGGCGTGAAAGATATAATTTTATAAATTTTAAATCTAATTATGACGGATTATAAAAATTAAAAAGCAATTTTTTAGTAGCAAATCCAATAAAATTTAAATATTTAACGAAATTTTTATTTACCAAAACTCAGGGTCGTTACAGTATCGCCTTTCATAAGTTAGAATTTTTATAGATTTTCACCCATTCAATCTTACACATAAAGGATTCAAAATTTGAATAAAAAATTTGAAGATTAGATCAAGCATCTACACATATCGGATTGAGCTGATTTCTCGTGGTGCCATACAAAAAATTATTTTATTAACTCAGGTTATCCGTGCGGGACCCGGAATAGGCCCCTTGTAATATCGGACTATGGAAAAAGGTTGAGAGGATCATTATCTCCCAAACATGAGTTAAAGGGAGGAGAAAAGTATAAAGTATATGAGAGAGATAACATATGTGGCCGGGTTAATAGTGTGAAAGGGAAAGGGGAAAAGACCAGAAAAAAAGGAGAAAGTCTTCAGTGCCGAGCGGGCACGGACAGCTGGTGCCGAATATGCATCTCGGCCATCCAAACGTGTTTTGGACAGTCCAGATCTGTTTGGACTTGAGGGGGTGTTTTGGTAATTTTACACCCCCTCAAGCCCAAACAGATCTGGGCCGTCCAAAATACGTTTGGACGGCCGAGATGCGTGTTCTGCACCAGCTGTCCCGTGCCCGCTCGGCACCGAAGAATTTCTCGGAAAAAAGGAGAAGAAAGTTTGGTTCAAGTTGTCTTTTGTCTTTTGTGTTTATATGTTCTTTTTTTAAAACATGCAGCAGCAAGTGGGTTAATTTATTTTGTCTCCTGGTCGAGAAACTAAAACAAGGAGGTACCACTTGAACTTGATCCATCTCCCCTGCTCACACTATGTTGTTTCTTGAACTTGATCCATCTCCCCTGCTCACACTATGTTGTTTGAAATCATTTTGCTCCTTCAAATATTGGAATTTGCTTCCACCCTTATAATTATCACCAGATTTGCCAGCTTGACTAACTACTAGCAAATAGCAATCGTCTTACTGAAAATATAGTCAATTTAACTCCTTTCATTTAATTTTTACCATTCAACAAATCAGTTTTTTTTTTTAAACAAAATTCAACAAATCTGTTTACTAGGTAGTTGTTTGTTTACATCCAAGGTTTGGGTCCCCCCCTCCCCCAACTTATCCAGGATACCTTGAGCTTTCTTGATTATTAATAACTTTTTTTTAAAAAACGAACCGAGCAATTCGCAAGCTCTCCTCAACTCGTTGACGCTCAACTCAACTTGTTTAAAGAGGCTCGTTTAAGGCAGACTTGGCTCATTCAAAGAAGCTCGTTAATAGCACCTAATAGATTTTGAACCTGAGACCTTAAGAGGAAGCAAACTCATAACTCCCAAGCCTTTGACCACCAAGCCAACCTTGGGGTTAAGTTATCTTAGTAAATAGATTGATGAAAATATATGTAATCTTTTGCTAGTATCTTTACAATTTGTATTGATAAAATTAGTATCGCCTTTCATAAGTTAGAATTTTTATAGATTTTCGCCCATTCAATCTTACCCAGGATACCCTGACCTTCGTAACTTCGTTCTAAATCATTTTAAGGCTTGAGTCTATGATCAACAGATGAGAACATGCATTTTGGTAGAGAGTTCCCCGAAGAACCAACTAAATTATTTTTTACTGATTTGGGTGGAGTGCGCCGGGCTAAGGCAATAGTGCAACGCCAAGACAACGCTTGAAAGACTCCAATAACAAAATATTGTGATGAGCCCTCCCCTAAAAAATTAATTTAATATCATGTGAGCCAATAACTCACGTATTAGATATTAAACTGATAAAAACAGATACTACACTTGATCTTAGACAAAAGGCCGAGAAAGGTATGAATTGAGAAGCTGCCAGGGTTGGGATTTTATATTCTGTCTTTTGCCCACTTTGCATATTGATAACCGATGGGGGATAAAAGCAACGCCCTGTTCAGCATCTGCTTGTAAAGCACTCTCCAGGGTCTAGTTTTTCCCCCAAAGCCTGCAACCAGAATTCTTCAGACCATGACTCTTCCATACTTCCGTCATTAGAAATCCCGGTGATCAAATACACAATTGAGAAAAGCTATGAGTACCGACCGTTTTGGAGGGAAATCGTACCGACGGCCGCCGGTGGGCCGTCTCTGGCCACCGGACGGCCGATCCGAGCCGTCCAAAAATTCTAAAAAAAAAAACCAATGGGGTTTTTTGGGGGAATCAATGGCATCCGAGGTGTGTAGGGTGCTTGATCTAAGCACCTTTTTTTCATGTATATATGTATATACGTGTATATAAACGAAAAAAGGGTGCTCGGATAAAGCACCCTACACACCTCGAATGCCTTTGATTCTTGTGTAGGCCCCATCGGTTTTTTTTTTTAGAATTTTTGGACGGCTCGGATTGGCCGTCCAATGGCCGGAGACGGCTTGCCGGCGGCCGTCGGTACGATTTCTCTCCAAAATGGTCAGTACATATAGCAACTCAATACAATTGGTGTAGACATGTTTAGATTATCTTCTTGTCCGAGCGAGTGGCTCTAGGATATTTCTATTGATCATCGAAAAAGTCCGAAAGTCTACAATGAACGAGTGCCCCTAGTACTTAGTAAAGCCAAATCATGATGTGGTTGAATTGGTTATTAACCATTGAATTGTTGCTTTTGTGAGAAGTGAATTCAAAATCGAAAAAACTCTTCGCTCAAGCTGTACCGAGCTGAGCTTAAAAAAAGAAAAAACAGCAATTGAAAAGCAGAACAAAATCATCCATAACCATGAGCAGTGTACTGTAAACACCATATGACCCACATCTTCTTTCCATGGAGTATGATTGCATATGTAAGTTTCATGACATCAATTAACACTAGAATATTCATACAGAAGTCAGATTAAACTTGTAAGACATGGAAAATCATTAACAGGAAATCATCAACTTTCAAAACGAGAAGGCAAGCTGTGATCACATAAAGACATGTTCAAGTGATGGCTCCATTTATCGATGGCCAAGACGACAGAGCCATCCATTTTGTTTGGAAACTTGACACCTTCAAGGCTTAGAAGTGTTCCCACAAATTTCTACTTTCCAGAACTTTGATCCATTTTGCCACACAAATTAAGGTTCACACTTCTACTAGCAAATAAGTCCCCAATGGTAATTCAAGAGCGGCAACATCCGAAACAAAAGATCATGCTCAAGCTCCTCCACAGGCACCATGAGCTTAATAAATCACCAGAAATGATTTGTGCACAGCAGGCTGTGCACAGCAGCTGTGCACAGCGGCCGTTTTCTCCCGCCTCGGGTCGCGCAAAGATGATCGGAACCGCTCATTTTGTTCAAAATATGTCGTTTAAGGTCTCCGTAAAAAATGAGTTTCGTTCGATATCGTTAGAGGCGTTAACAAAACACCCAAAATCACTTCAGAATTTAAACCTAAATTCTGAAGTGATTTTGGGTGTTTTGTTAACGCCTCTAACGATATCGAACGAAACTCATTTTTTACGGAGACCTTAAACGACATATTTTGAACAAAATGAGCGGCTCCGATCATCTTTGCGCGACCCGAGGCGGGAGAAAACGGCCTCTGTGCACAGCTGCTGTGCACATAGCACTGCTCATAAATCACTGAGTTTGAGGAAGCACTCCTTAAGACACTCCCAGACCCATAGACTCTTTCTGTCAAAGGTGGAAGAGCCTCATAATCTCACATTTCCATCTTAACTTCCAACCATCGTCAAATTTGTTGGCATTTCCTTTATTGATCTTTGTCTCCCTTTCTTATTTTTGGATCTCATCTTTTTCTCCTCGATCTGGTTAAATATCAAGCACATTATTTTTTCTTGATTTTGTTCTTTTTGCACTAGTATCAACAACGTCTCACTTCAACGTTGTAACAGTTCAAACACCGTTACAGTTCTCACTCAGTGACTTGCACAGAGTACATCTTTCATAGCTAGAACTTAGAAGCCTTATACATATTTCCATCTTAACTTTCGCACTTCTTTCATAGGTAGAACTTAGAAGCCTCGCCAAGTTGGTTCGTTATATCCGTTATTGATCTTTGTGTCTCCTTGATCCGGTTAACATCAAACGGTTTATTTTTCTTGATTCTTATCCCTTTGCACTCGTATCGATACCATATCCGTCAAAGTTCGAACATTGTTGCAGTTCTAAACTAGAGATTTGCACAGAGCTTTATCTTTCAGTCGAAATCGATGAGCAACAAAACACCAACCCAGAATCTGAAAGTAGACTCCAAATACTACTTTGCAAGTTTATTGTTTTTCCAGAGGAAGAAAGCATTTCAACGAAATTGTTACTCCTTTCCCCAAGCCAAAGCCACTCTCATATGCAGTGGTTAAGTTTCAATTTATGCTTAGCTGCATAATTTCCAGCAGAAAACTTCCTCACTTCACAAGAACCCCCTGCAAAGGGGCCGATCCGGTAGTTCATCTCGGCAATCGACGAATCGGATCTTTGCTGAGCAATTGACAGATCAAATTTATATACGCTCAAAATCAATCCAAACCGTCGACGCCAAGATGAATGTCCGGCTTGGCACCACTTTACAGGCATGCTGCTCGGCAGCATTCCCTGACACAAAAAAAATACGAAATCGGTTTCATTACTACTACTAAAAGATTTAATAAATGAGTGGGAGAAATGTGGGCACCAATAGACGCAAACTGCTTGGAGGAAATAAAGCAGCATGCCTGGACGGTGACTCCACTAGGGTTTTCATGTAAGAGAAGGTTGTTTTGAGAAAAAGGCTATGCTAATTTTTCCCTCTTTTCCCCTTCTCATCACATGCTTATACACGGACATGTATGTATGCTTATATAACCAACAATTTCAAAGAAAAGCTGTAATATGTATAGATTAGAGAGAGAGGGAGAGGGGAAATGTGAGAAGCTCGGTAAGCAGATTTGTCGACGGGAATAAACGACAAGCGGCCAGTAAAACTTCTCAATCTGTATGTATGGATATAGCTACAGCCGTTTTGGCAAATCAAGATCGAGGGTACTGACAATTAGTCCAACCCTCCCCTTGGTACATGTAGCCTTCTGAGTTTGAGCCGAATAATTAACCAAAAATCAAATCACCATTACAGAAAATACTACTTTTCACAAACCAAGAGGGAGATAACAGTATGAGAGAGAGAGAGAGAGAGAGAGAGAGAGAGAGAGAGCGAGCGCTGTTTGTTGAACTCAGTCCAGATGAAATGAATTGGGGGAGGCGACCACCTATAAACCCAATAATTAGGGTTTGCTATAGGGGGGTAAAATACGCTTTATACCCCTGTACTGCTATTTGGTGTCACTTTATACACTTTAGTTTTGATGTGGATAATCCAACTCTCATATAATCCTTCAATTGGACCCTTCACCTCCTGCTCCCAATCATCCCTTTACACCCTCACTCCCAATTCTCAATCTCGCAAATTTTAATACAGTAGTTTTGATTGTTCCTTCAGCTACCATAACCGTTAAAACTTAAAATGAGTGTCTATGGTGTCAATTTTGTGATTTTTTGTAGAAATTATAAATAAAAACTCACCTTGAAACCTATTAAAAGATGAGATAACCTGTTGGAGTTATTGATGAACTTGGAACATGCTAAAAAAGTCCCTCATATATTTTTTTAAGGAAAAAATCTCAATATACTGTGTGTTTGTTGCAGATTTTAAATACTGCTTACCACTTTTTTCAAATTAAGAATTCGTGATAGTGAATTTACTAGAAGGTTTTTTGCTTATAACTTATGAAGTAAAATACGAGTAGCTTAATAAAACCGAGAGAGAATATTAAAACATAAGGCTTTGAATGTTTTGTTCTAATTATAAATCAACTTTTCTTTGAAAAGAATGAGTTTTACTTTTCGCCTTTAAGTAAGCCGCAAAAATGAGTCACGTACTCATGTAGTTGTGAATCATTATATTTTTTTTCCAGTAGAAAAATGTAAGTGCAATTACGATATCCGTCACCTCCACAAAGGATTACTGTCACATCATGACACACCACTGGCTATATATGGGTGAATCATAGTAGATACATGCCACTGGCATACTTTTCCTCCCATGCCCAAAACAGTTTTCCCCATTAAAGTTTGTAACAAAGAGTACCATGTTTTGAAATTGCCAAAAATATGTAAGAACAATTAACAGGTAGTTCTGTTACAACAGGTAAATTAATTTGAGGTTCATGAACGGCAATAGGTAGTCAAGTAGATTATACTCTAGAACATTAATTATACTGGTAGAAACGTACATTTGTGACATAAATTTTGTTCTCATAGCAGAAAAACAGGCATTAAAAAAGTGGACATAAACATCGATTTATCGTTGTTTTCCCCCGGTTTCTCAGTGATACACAGATATCTTCCTATCAAAATTCAAAACCCATTCACAACCACAGCAGAAGCCTTTCTAGAGCCCATGACCTTCAAAACATGTAGATCCTCAACCCTGACATTAGCAAAAACAAGTCATCTAAACTTCAATCAATGTGGCAGTAATGCATTCTAGCTACAAGCCAAAATAATATCTTTCAGAAATTTAAATATAGATGACTTAAGAATTAACCATCTATATAATAAAAAGAGCTGTGTTTAAATCTAAAAGATAACCAACGCTCTAGATTTATCCTCATACTTACATAAATCTCTACCCTTCATCCTATAAAAGGCATTTTGGTAAATACCTAATCCATCCGAGGGCTATCATAAATGGCATTTTAGTAAAATTTTACTTAAATTGATTTCCAAAATTTGAAACACGCTGAGTTGGAACCCTAGCGGCGCCATCTCACTCTCCCTCTGTCTCCCTCAGTCCCCCTCTCTCTCGCGGCTCTCTCTTCAATCGACCCACCGCATCCCTCTCTCCCCTCCCTCTGTCGACTCCCTCCCTCTCCCTTCGACCAAACCCTAAGTCCCTGTGGGACCTCTCGGCATCGACGGCAGATGATCAGTTCCACTTCAGTCAAGATCAGTAGGCCATTCTGGCGACGAAGCTTCGGCAACACCAGATCGGCAGCGGCGGAGGGAGTTGTCTGGCAGCGGCAGCAGCCAAGTTGTCGTTGCTTCAACAGCAATTGCTGTTTCAGCCCAGAGGTGTTGCCGTGGGAGTTTTCAGTGATTCGAATCAGAGTGTTTGCACCAAACGGAGCAAGTACTACGATTATTTCTTCTCTCATCATCATTTTATGGAGTTCAAATCAACACCAATAACAATAACTCTGTAAAAGGCGAGAGGTACATATATATTTAATGCCATCACACAGTTTCTTCTTTTTGTGATTGGTTCTCTAAAACAGCTAACAAAAATCTCGATTGCTTTATTACTTAGATGTAAATCTGCCGGTTTCGTTACCGGTTCCATGTAAATCTGTCGGTTTCGATATTTTGAGTGACTTCGATTAATATATTTCGTGAATTGGCTTGCGTATGGACTGATAAATTAGGCCTTGAATTGTTATTCCTATTTTGTCAATGAAGGTGTTTAGTTCGAGAATAGGAACCGTAAGGGGGAGTGAGGGAAATTAACCACTGATTCGCCCGCCCCTTGAGCGTCGTACTTGAAAACTCTAAGTGAACAGAGCCTAGGTTCTTTTATGATGGTGGCCACTTAGCTCTTCAATCACACATTAAAAGGGTAAGAAAAAAGAAAGAAAGAAGTACATGGTTGTGTCATGGAATGGAAATTTAGTGGAATTACTTAGTTGGAGTTTTGGAAAAATCGTAAATGGACTGATTCGAACCATTGTTTTCCCCTTTTACGTGAGTAGCATCTGCTATTGCCATTTTTTGCAACATGTACAGATTTGGACATCTTTTCTTTTTTCTTTGTTTCATTTATAGATAATTATTATTTTTATTTTTATTTTTATTTTTTTGGGGCGGAGGGGGGGAATGGGAAGGAAAAAAGTCTCTGAGTCGAGTGAGCAAGTCCAGATTGTTTTAGTTCCTTTTGTATAAATCATATGGTCTTACACAATTTATGAAATTATATAGTGTTTTTGGCTCAAATGGTTGTATGCAGAATGATGCAATTGCAGAAAATTATTGTATCATATTCATAACGTAGCTAAATGTCTTGTTTCTATCAGTCCGTCTAACTTCTTAATTATTGGCGTTTGATTCAGGCATTGTTTGCTTGAAGGTTTCATTTCATGCTCTCAAGTTTACGACATCAATATTAGACTCGGTAACAAGTTTGCATAGAGGATGGAGGTCGACGAAGGACCTTAGCTTTCTCTTCATTTTGAAGTGGGGGAGGGCAAATTGTTGTATGGAGGTAAAACGTTTACGAATATACTAAGGTAATGAACAAGTAGATACAACTGCACTTCTTGATATGAAATCCTTTTTTGATCCAAAACATTTGAAGGATGGAGCTTCCTTTGTTTAGTTGATTGATGGATCTTAAAACTTATTTCTATTCATTGTTTCTTTGTTTAGTTGATACGTTGTTTTATTTAATTTCTCAAATTAGCACTCCTAATGATGTTCTACGTGTATTTAACCCCTCCGTGTTCCTCCCCCCCCCCCCCCCCCCCAAAAAAAAAAAAATACAAAATAATAATAATAATAATAATAAACAAAACTGCACTTCTTGGTATGAAATCCTTTTTTTTATCCCAAACATTTCAAGGATGGAGCTTCCTTTGTTTAGTTGATTGATGGATCTTAAAACTTATTTCTGTTCATTGTTTCTTTGTTTAGTTGATACGCTGTTTTATTTAATGGCTCAAATTAGCACTCCTAATGATGTTCTATGCATATTTAACCCCTCATGTGTTTCCACTGTGTCCCTCCCCCCCCCCCCCCCCACCCACACACACACACACACACACACACACACACACAAAATCTAATGGACACACCACATGATTTCCCCAGTGTGTCGGACACGGAGACACTGTTTATTTAATGCCACATGAAGCCTATAATTTTGCTCTTAATTTGTTTCCTGAATGGTAGAACGATAATCTCCTTATGAGGTTCTTTGTGGCTTGAATCCTTTTTATGTAGGATATATTCTTGATGATATCAAAACAAAAATATACTTGATGATGGGTACGAGGGTTCTCTGATATGAGCAGAAGATGAATCCGATTTTAAAGTGAACAATATTTATGGTGATTGCTCTTTACGAACTTTTGATTTAACGTGAATGATGCAATCGATAAAAAATGAATAGAAAGAGGGAATTAATGCAAATCCGATGGCCATCTTCCACTTTTGTGGGTAGTAGTTGGATGGGGGTGGGTGATGGGGTTCTTTTCACATGTCAGGGATAGATTCTTTGGTGGTTGGCTTCAAAATGGAGGGAGAGGAATGAGTGGACTTTCTCTAATTGCATGCTTTGTTTGTTCTTTGCCTTCTATAATTTAAGCCTTGATCTGCTCTGATTTGTTTGATCAAATTGGCTACAAATGTGGTTTATTACGTACGATTTATTAATGGGCATATAGATTAGTAGGAGGTTGGATTATACAACTAACAACTATTTGCTTTAATAGGCGATACCAGCGACTTACCTGGAGTGTTTTGCAAAATCAAATGTGCAAAACTGTAATCTCGTATCCAGCTACGTACCTAGGCATAATTTAAGCCTTGATCTTCTCTTTCCTGCTATATTCTCTAGCAAAATCAAAGGTGCGAGGTAAGAACCTGTAATCCCTTATCCAGTTAGCACCTTTTTTCTTTTTCTTTTGGTCAACACATTACACAGATATTTTTTTGTTCTGATATAGTTGGGTTATAGGTGCTGAAGTCCATGTTCCAAAGTGCTGAAGTTGATATAAAAGCTGGATGGTTTGAGTTTATGTGCAACTAGGGTTCAAAAATTTTGTTTTTCTCTACGCACCACTAAACCCCAGGGGAGTTTACTCGACCCATTCCCCAATCTCCCACACTGGTCAAGTAAGTGTGCGACTTCGTATGAGGACCTCTTTACCTTCTGCCCTCTCTCTGTTCACACGGTTCTCAAAGCAGAGGAGGAAGGGTGGGTAGCAGGTACCACGAGCCCAAAGTTTTGTAAATAAAACATAGGCTTAGTAATGTGGGTTCTCTATGAATATTTGAATGGATCGACACTGAACGAGGGAGAGGGATATGAAGCTCCCTCACGTAATTTTGGTTCTTTGTGTTTTCTTTTGTGCGATGGAAGTATGACTAAGGGCTTAATTGATAACCTAAATTCAACACTTAATACTGAATCAATTAAGTAATAAGTGATTCAGTAGGTTTGATAACCACATTTCATATTACTTAACAAATTAAGTACTACTTAAAATATAGGCTAAAAAGTTGAAAAAAAATTAAGTAGCTTTGAGCTACTTAATTATGGCTGAATTTTTGTGTACTTACATTCAACCGTCATACCACCACCACAACCACTTCCACCAACACCTCCACCACTACCACCACCTCCACTACCACCACTTCTCTTCCACCACATCACCACCACCACCACTCCCTCCACTACCACCACCACCACCACATCACCACCACCACCACTTCCTCCACACCACCACCACCATCAGCTCCACCACCACCACCAGCTCCACCACTCCACCACCACCACAACTCCACCACCACCACCACCACTACCATCACTACACCACCACCACCACCGCTCCTACCACCACCACCATCGCTCCACCATTCCACCACCATCACTCCACCATTCCACCACCACCGCCACTCCCCCACCACCATCACCACTACACCACCACCACCACTCCACCACCACCACCACCACTTCCTCCACTACCACCACCACCACCACCACCAGCTCCACCACTCCACCACCACCACCACATCACCACCACCACCACCACCACTCCACCACTACCATCATTACACCACCACACACCACCGCTCCTACCACCACCTCCACCACTCCACCACCATCACCACCACTGCCATCACTACACCACCACCACCACCCCACCACCACCACCACTCCTACTACCTCCACCATTCCACCACAATTACCAAAAGTATATTGTGACCATTAGTAAATTAAGATAGAATTAGAACAAAATTAATTCATCATTTTTTTAATTCAGTACTTAATATATTTATCAAACAGCTTTTCAGCTTAAAAATTTCAGCATTCAGTTTCCAGTACTTAATTTTTCAGCTTTCAGTTTCAGTTTTCAGTTTTATCAAACAGCCCCTAACCTATGAGGTGAATGTTCTTCTCAGTAGCTAAGGGTTCTCCTTTTGCTTTCTACATCACTAAGTAGGTCAAGTCAGCGTGCTGTTGTAGAAGTTTCCACATTGTCTAGCATTTTCTATTACTATAATTGAAAACAAAATGATGTCACTAAGCTCTCGATAATGCTATCCATTTTTATCATCTCGACTTTATTTACCTATGAACTTGACTAACGAAGTGGAGGACCCCCAAGATAAATAATTCTATTCTCTAACCTCTTTTGGCACTATTCGAGGAAATTTTTTCTTGCAAAATCTATATTCGCAGGTGTTGTTTTTTAATCCTAGAATCATACAGCTTGATAAGGGAGCACATGTAGCTTTGTGGGCTGAAAGGATAAAAGGATCATGCAGCGATGATCAGTTAAAGTAAAGTATGTCAATTGTGAACTTTAGTACAAGGGTATTTGGCTTGATGTATGACCTTTAAGTTGTATGAACGATAATAAATCTATCGCATATGCAGTTGCCTATCATCGAAATAAATTTTGTTGTGCTTTGGAGCATTGTGCATGGAATTGCTTATCAGGTCAAGTTTTGAATTGATGGGTTTTAAGTTGAATGCACGATTATACATCTTTTGTCACCTATAAAAAAAATACATCTTTTCTTTATTTTTGTTAGGCTTACTCTAGCTCTGAATAAAACACTTTAAGATTGGTTATTTGAAATAGGGCGGCTTTGGTAAAGAAGTTCAAATTTTTTGAAAGCTTGGTGTTTGCAAGAGGACGACTTCGGTGAAGTCTCCTATATTTGCTGACGTCACAATCTAGCTCACAACACGGCTTTACTCTCTATTTTTGGTACTCTATGTGTGGGCAACCCTTTAAATTGCTTTTTGCTTAGCTTAAAAGAAAACTTTGATGGAGTTAAATTGGATTCGTGGAATAGAATTGGATAGTGTCCTTTGTTGATGTTTTCAATTGAGACTATATTACAAGGCACGGGCATTCGCTAGTCTTTAATAGACACGAACTGTATACGCTACATTAACACTAAACTAGGTCATAGGCACAATTCGTCTCATCTTTAAACATGACTTATTTTAACTCACTATATATTTGGTAGCGTGAAAACAATTGTAAAACCGTTGTATTTATAATCACAGAAAATAAATACAACATACACCAAATATTGCAATGAGATTTATTGGAAACAAAAGGTCTGGATTATACATTCCCCACATTGAATTGATCTAATCACAAAATCTATATAATAAGGGAGAACGATTTTTGAATCTTATCTCTCTATAAATCATAACTATTGATTTGCTCTATAAATCCTACGGCTCTCCCTCTCTTTCAAACAATAACAATTGTACAATTGCCACTAATTAGATCTCACGTTCAAAATTCATATCTCACTCTCTCTCCTCCTCCTCTCTCTCTCTTTCTCTCTCTCTCTCTCTCTCACATCTTCTTCTAGCTTTCCACTCCCACACCCCCCCCGGCTGTGATTTTCTTCAAGAACAAACACTCATTTAGATTAGTTTTGGTCACAAATCCAATCAATGACTCCTCATCCTCCTCTCTCTCCCTGTTATTTCAATCATGAAGCAAGTCTATTTCGCAAGTCTATTTCAGGCTCTCTCCCTCTCTCTCTTGAATACACACATGCCCAAAGGCAGCCAATTCGAAACCAGATTAACTCCATTTTTTTTCTCATTTTAAATAGCTATTTCGATTGCAAAGCTCCCAAATTGTCCAATCTATAACAAGATTGTCTACCTTTGGGTCGAGATTTGATTTTGCAATGATTCCCCTCCCGCTACCCAACACCCCCCCCCCCCCCCCAAAAAAAATAAATAAATAAATAAATAAATAAAAATATAAATAAATAAATTATTATTATTAATAATAACCAAATGTTCCATATTCTCTCTTTGTGTGTATGCTATTTTGAAATTTTGAAGGACTCCTCAGTATTACAAAAACAGGTTGATACTTTGTTCACGGTTACATTGTTGATTTGCATGTGTGCTGATTGTTCGATTCATGTCTTCGGGCACGAGCATGCACTAATTTAAAAAAAAAAATTCCTGTATAGATCAATTTCGTTGGCAGAGGTGGTCAATAGTTTCATAATTTATTTTAGTTGGGATCAAAATGCGTTGGCGGGGGCCCCTCTTTTTGGGCCCCAGGCCCAGGTCTTGCCCTTGGGCCAGGCCTCGTTCTGAAACGTAATAGAAAACTGCATGGTACCAGATTGATCTGATTTGGTTGCCTATAAGCCACTTCGAACAAAAGTAAACTCATTATTTTGATAAAATTGTCAACCAAGCAAAAACATTTATTCCTTGCTTTACCAACAGAATTACAATCTACATACAGAGTCACAATTTCATCCTATTGACACAGTCAAAGATGGATGATGAACCACAGGGCAAACACTCGTATGTCCTGGAGATTTCCGTCATCATTCTTTGGCAACGACAACTTGTTCTTCAGAAAAATAGTCATGCCTGAAATTTTCAGAAGAAACAAAAATGCATCACAGATATGCAACACTGACCGCAATTACAGAATTTTCATTCATTACACCCAAAACTACCAATATACTGATAAAAACAGAGAGCAGATTTCCCTTCCCTCTAATGCCTATATATATATATATATATCAGTACATAGATATAACGTATGACTGTACTTAAAAACGAATAAGTGACTGGATATAATTGTCATTGCCAAAATTCAACACTTGATCGAGTAAACATAAATTCAAGCTGACTTACTGAAGTTTTCGTGAAAGTTGGTAAAGGCTTGTCCCAGCCATTGCAACATTTACGCTAAAAAGGTTCCAATTCTTCTGCAGTTCAGAATCATCGATAATCAAGAGTTAACCAACAAGTAACAATAGTCAGACATATTACCAAAGAAATCCCATCAAGCTAAATCAAGAAGTAGTATAGAGGCAAGAATCTTTCTTAAACGGTAAAAGGTAAAGCGTGAGAAGAAAAAGAACGAGTCATTCACCACAGGTAATCAACTTATGTAATGGGCAAGGAATACGATTCATGATGGAGTCAGTGTCATGTGTTTCAAGTCTCTAGTTTAGGTAAATATCTCATGCATTACCTGACTAATATGCTGGTGAAGACTTGCAGTCTTGCACATGCATTTAAAAAGTATATAGGATATGGATTGTTTTGCCATTGGATGAATCTGACACTTGGACAAAAGCTCTCATTGAAAAGATTCATCCTAGTCCGTTAAGATAGGTATGCGTTAACAAATGGAAGAAAAAGCACTCCGTGCTTCCAATTCTCCAAGTTTCTTCCCATACACAATTCATGTAGTACTACATTGGCATGCAAGGGAGAACCTACGAATCTACAATATTGGTCGCAAGGACCTCCCAATCTCCCATAGTAATAAAAGCAGAAGGAATGCCCTTAGATTAAGTAGGGAAAAGAGAAAGCAGAATAGATCCAAGGCAGATAACATCATATGGTCGAAGCTTGGCTACATAATACATTGAAACTTCTGAAGTTGTTGGCTTGTCGCCACCCTTTTTGCATAATATCAGCATTCTCCCCGCGCACCCCCCCCCCGCCCCCCAGGATGCTAAAAGAATGTCCATCCAATAGAGGCTATAACTTCTACCATTGCCAAAGCTATGTCCATATAAGTCTTTCTCTTGGCTCCTTCAAGACTCTGCAAATGTGACAAAAGTACTGGTGCTTGGAAGTAGGGAAAAGAGTCTATATAACTCAATGGTTTTCTTGGAAACTGCAAAACTCATCTGATGACAGGTACCAGAATAACTACCATCACTGGCTAATTCAAGTTGATGCTCAGGGAAGACTTTTCTCAGCAATGAACTCGACGGGACAAGAGGGATCAATGTAAGTTACATCGATGAAGTTACTTGGCCAATATGCTGGCATCTAAGTATTTCCTCCAGGGAGGTTGCATAGAAATCCAGGCTCAATTATTACCCATTAATATGCATAACCACCCCATAGGATACTGACCCAACTTGAAGAGTTCATCATTTTACCAAAAGGTGGACAATTTCTTCTCCCGAATTAAGAATATACAGAGGAAAGCATCAGGTGAAATCTGACCCACGGATCTGAAGTGATGAAATTTCAACATGTGTTAGATTTAGACCAATTAGTTTCAGCGATTTTGAAACTAGCAATGATATAGTGGAAAAAATAGATGACCAGTGGTTGTGCAAGCTGTTTAGTGGAGGAGAGGGAGAGTGGGAAAATTAATAGATTATGATAAGTTTTGTGAGCTTCCTACACAGAAACAAAGGGGAGAAATACATAAGGTAAGCTGATTTCTGAACCTGACTAAACCAGGTCAAGGGGAAACAACTTAAGCTATTAGTCTTTCAGTAAACAAGGAAGCCGGAGATTTTTTAACAACTATGTCATACATGTCCAATACAAACTTGTGCTATATAATAGTTAAATGTTTATCAGAAGCAGAGAAAAAAATCTCTAGATGTAAAAAGTGCCATGAATGACAATGTATCAAAGATTGCAACAAAGTTTCCAATTAAAATGCCTATATAATAGTTAAATGTTTATCAGAAGCAGAGAAAAAAAATCTCTAGATGTAAAAAGTGCCATGAATGACAAGGTATCAAAGATTGCAACAAAGTTGCCAATTAAAATGCCTATATAATAGTTAAAAAATGTTTATCAGAAGCAGAGAAAAAAATCTCTAGATGTAAAAAGTGCCATGAATGACAAGGTATCAAAGATTGCAACAAAGTTTCCAATTAAAATGCCTATATAATAGTTAAATGTTTATCAGAAGCAGAGAAAAACATCTCTAGATGTAAAAAGTGCCATGAATGACAAGGTATCAAAGATTGCAACAAAGTTTCCAATTAAAATGCCATTTACAAATGTAGAGAACTGCAACCAAGTTGTCAAGATTAGGTACATTGAGGTTTTCCCTAGTAAATATTGCCAAAAATGATATCATTTACGGAAACAAAAAGCTGATACTAGGAATGTTCTCCACTATGTCTACTCGTGTATTCTGCTGACATATTGCAAGAGCATGTCCATAAATTTGAACTAAAGTATGTTGAATTTCTTCAGTTAGTTAAGACTCTCATATTTTCAATCTGAAACAAAAGAATAATGGGCTTTTTTCAGCTTATATGTGAAAAATTGATGTGTTTCAACATGCTTCAACTTCTAAAGAACTTTGAGCTATGTCAGCAGCATGCATGAGAAAGTAGAACATATACAGTAGAGAACATACTTTATCCAATTCTTGTTTCCCTGAGCAATACCTTTTGCAGCAATATTTGCAAGGGAAAACATCAAGTGTTTCCCCATCTTGACAACTCGGTTTCAGTATTTAAGAATAGCATTTTAATTGGAAGCTTCGTTGCAATCTATCTTCCAATTAACAATCCCTGGTGATACCTTGTCATGAAAGGCCATATAGCAAATTGCTACATAATGTTATTCTGGATAGAATAATATATTAATATTGGCATAAGGAGTATTAAATTGAAGGGAAATTTTCTTTTATATCCCTTCGACTTTGACCAAAAATTCACTTTGGTCCTTCACCTTTCAATTTCGGCATAAAAATACTTCGACTTTTCAATTTTTTTCAATGTCGTCCTTTAGAAGGAATCCGTTTTCTTTGAGTTCTGCTCCGGGCCATCTCCGGCCACCGGACGGCCGATCCAAGCCGTCCAAAAAATCTAAAAAAATAAGAGAGGATCAACGCGGGAATCAATGGCATTCGATGTGTGTAGGGTACTTGATCCAAACACCCTATTTTTTGTGTATATATGTATATATCCCTAAAGGATGACATTGAAAAAAATTGGAAAGTCGAAGTATTTTTATGCCGAAATTGAAAGGTGAAGGACTAAAATGAATTTTTGGTCAAAGTCGAAGGGATATAAAAGAAATTTTCTCTAAATTGAACTAACGAAACAAAGCCACTGAGTCCTGCTGTAGTATCTAAAACATCAAAAAGCACTTTGCAAATAACCAAAACATACCGGCGTGATTACAGTACTGTAACGGGACCAGATAATTCCAGTGGTTGTGATCGCTGTCACAAGATGGAACAGACAAGAAAGATATAAAGTAACTTCGGCACTAAATTGTAGCAGGAAGAACTAGTGTATGGTACAACTATTACTAGGTTAGATGCATGCAGGTACACAGCAACACCATCAAAATACATGTATGAATGGGTGTGCATCTGTGTTTGTGTGTATGTGTGAGAGAGAGAGACGAGGAAAAATCATTCAATGCCCGGGGCACCGCAGCGCACACCCTGCACAAAGAAATATTATAAACCCTTCTCGCAGGTGGAGAGGCTATTAGAGTCCTCCATAAACTTCACACTTTTCAAATCCCTAGGGGCTAGATGGTGCCGTAGAGAGAACTAGGAGAGAGAGAGAGACTACTAATTGATATATGAGAGAAAATACAACTGATGTATTTTCTATTGTAGGCTACGGGTATATATAGATGAGAAGAGTAGAGATATAAGACTTACTTATCTCTATCACTTAGGTAGTTTGAGTCCTTGTAGGACTCATCTCCTTAAGTGGTTGAATCCACTTAATATTTATCATCTAAAGTTGTAGAGTCCACTTAGACTTATCACATATTCAAAATACAAAATAAATACAACTGAATATTATCCCATGTGGACGCACCCATGGACCCGTGCCCCAGGGGCATGGAATAATTAAGAGAGAGAGAGAGAGAGAGAGAGAGAGAGAGAGAGATGAAAGAATAAGTGTGCCTGAATTTTCAAAATCATCAAATATTCAATACCTATTTGCTGAGGATATGAAAGTTTCTCTGGTGGTTTGGCAAAGTCAACAATATTTGCGATGCTGATGCCCCACTTAAAAGTTGGTGCCCAAAAGTGAACTGTCACAACAGAGAGTTATATGAACATAAATTCAATGACTCACGAACTCTAATCAACTTCAGATACATAAAAGCATAAGCCTTAAACAATGGTTAAACTGAAGAAACCATTATGCTTTCTTTTTCCGAAGGCCATAACTATTAATGATTTAACGTTGTGCTGTAGAAACCATCATGCAACCATTGAGTCACATATAAAACATCTTTACCAACCATTTGAGTTGAGTCATCATTTCATCATTTGCCGCATTTCCTTTTTTTTTTTTTTTGAAAATGTCACTCTACACATTTCCAGTTCAAATACTGTTTTTCCTGCCCCGCTTATCATTTTACTCGCATAACCATTTCTTAAACTGTTGTTGCCTACAAGAAACCATCCTCCCTCACATTTTGACTTATTTTTTCCCATCACTTAGGATATTCATATTAACTTCTTGAGCATCTCCAGCCCTTAATCACTTGCTTTAATTTTTTAATTTGATACCATTCACTCCAATGGCTAACCCCATTTTTTACTCAAAAATTGTATTAAAAATTAAAAAATACTAGTATTATTTCCTTAGCTCCTCTTTGTTGACGACGGCAACAATCCTTCGCCGTTGACGACGATGACGATCTCGTCCAAAGGTTCCACAATCGATTGATCTCGTCAAACAAATCGATCAATCTCGTCACACAAAGATCGATCTCCAGAATCATCTATATTCACACACCTTTTGTACACAGTAGCCACCCCAAACCTTCTACGCCATTGGAGGTTCCTCTACCACCATGAGCAAGTAGCACGGGTTCAACGACTGCCACCACCACCATCAGCAACCAAGAACTAGCCATGGTAAATTTGGTATAGGGATTAGGTCTCCTTGATTTGGGTAAAGAAAAAGAGGGGGTAAAACTCAATTTTGTATGGCTTTGGTTCAAGGGCCGGAGTTGGATTTTGGGGGTATTTTCTCAGATTTTGAAATGGGTTCGGGGTTTGAGTAAGGGCCGTAGATGCTTATGAATATCCCCTTTACTCTATTTGCTTGCTTTATCTTAAAAACTCCAAATTTCCAATATCTATTCCCAGGTTTTGACAATGACCAAATCCCGAACCTGAATAAACAGAACACAACTTGGTCGCAAACTACTATCTGTATTCATCCAATTGTTCAAGTTTAACATCAAAACCTTATTACAGCAGGGGCGGAGATTACAATGAAAACCCACATTCGATTACATTAGGTCCAGTTAAAGAGCAAATATTGCAGTCCTTTAATGGTTCTTTTAGGTGTGAAGGTCAACTGTATCAAATACCAACAAAATTCTACATAAGCTAAGAACAAATATGCGACAAAATATGTAACAGGAAAGAGCAATTAGGTGGATTGAAAGGGGTGAGAATTGAGTTGAAAAAATCTCACTGGTTTTGGGGCCTGTTGGGTGGTTCCAAAGCGCTTGAAGCTTCGATGTGGCCATAATCTCTCTCTCTCTCTCTGACCGATGAAAATGGAGCAGTGTCGATTGACCGCGAACCAAAAATGCTACAAACACAACGTACGGACACACAACCAGTTACACAACGTGCTGACGTCATCAGAAACGACGTCGTTTCACTTAAAAATAAAAAAAATACACCACGAGCAAAATGTTGCCGATTTTCCCCTTCCCCATCCCCTCCCCACTTTCACAATCAAAATACAGAGGCGAGGGAGAGAGAGGGGGCTCCCCCACCAGCACCACCACCGGCGTCGGTAACCACGATTCCACTCCCCACCACCACCGGTGAATCACAGAGTGTAGAGAGTTCACCTGAAGAGTTCTGGTAGCAAACTCAACTCCGAGAGTGGATTTGGACTCCAAGCAGAACTCATTACAGAAAATGTTGGATTTCCCAACCCCACTATCCCCGATCAGCACGCTCTTGAACAAATAGTGTAGTCGTGATCTACCTTAAGCGCCATCGTTTTAACTCTCTCTCTACTCCTTCATCCCTGCCATAAAACCCACAAATTCATATCCAAACCACACAGATCTCACCCGAATCCAAACAAACCCACAAAAATCACACACAAACACATACCTTTTGGGAGATTTTAATGTTGTTCGTAGGCCTTCTGAGAGGATGGTGGGTTTTGATATGTCTGCAGCTTCTGATTTTAACAGTTGTTTGGAGGATCTTAATATGCAAGATATGTTTACTAAAGGGTACTGGTACACCTGGACCAATAAACAAGGGGGTGCTAGGTCTAATAAAAGCAGGCTTGACAGGGTTTTGGTGAATGATAACTGGTTAGACCTCTTTAGGGATGCTGAGGTGGTTGGCCATGCCCCTGGGGTATCAGACCACTGTGCCCTTGTTCTTTCTTTTGTGCATAAGCGCTTTAAAGCTGTTTCGTTTCGTTTTTATAATTTTTGGATGAACAATGGGGGTTTCAAGGAATTGCTTGCTCTTTCTTGGCATACTGAAGTTGTTGGTAACCCTAAGGATAGGCTTAGTTTTAAACTTAAGGGTCTTAAGCCTTTGCTAAAAGTTTTCCATAAGGAACATTACAGTAACCTTAGTGGGAGGGTTATGAAGGCTAGAGAAAATTTGGCAAAAATTCAAGACTTATGCTTTAAATATCCTGCAGACCTCTTCTTGTATGACTAGGAGAAGGACTTGGTTCAGCAGTTCCACTCTTTAAGCCATGCAGAGGAGTCTTATAAGAGGCAAAAATCTAGAGTAAACTGGTTAGCTTTGGGGGATAAAAATACAAAATTTTTCCACCAAAAGATGGCTGCTCATAGAATGAGGAATACCATTCTTAGTTTGGTAAATAGTGAAGGGATTAGGTTGGAAGTTCCTGCTGCAATTGAAGGAGAGATTCTTAGATATTATCAAGGGCTGTTGGGGTTAGAATTTACTCATAGAAGGGATGCCACTGCTGCCTTATCTGCTGCAATTCATTCCAAAGTGCCTCAGGAGTTATATGAGGGGCTTAGTGGGTCTATTTCTGAAATTGAAGTCTGGAATGCTTTAAAGTCTATTCATAGGGATAGAGCTCTTGGTCCGGATGGCTTTAATTCAGCTTTTTTCCTTGATAACTGGGATGTTGTTAAGGACGACTTTATTGCTGGAGTGTTGTCTTTTTTTGCTTCTGGATCCATGCCTAGAGGATGGAATTCTACTGCAGTAGCATTGGTTCATAAGATTCCAGCTCCAACCTCCATTAAGGATTACAGACCTATAGCTTGTTGTAACACTATATACAAGTGCATTACCAAGATTTTGGCTAACAGAATGCAAGTTGTTCTTCCTGTTATAATTGGGCCCTCTCAATCTGCTTTCATTAAAGGAAGATCTATTATGGACAATATTTTACTCATGCAAGAACTTGTGAGAGGCTATCATCGGGATCAAGGGACTCCAAGATGTGCTATTAAACTGGATGTGACGAAGGCTTATGATAGTGTGGATTGGAAGTTCTTATTTGATGTTATGCAGATAATGGAGTTCCCGGTTCAATTCATTAGTTGGGTCAAAGCTTGTGTTACTACCCCAAGGTTCTCTGTTATTATAAATAGTGAATTGAAAGGGTTTTTCCCCGGGAAAAGGGGATTGCGACAAGGGGATCCTATATCCCCTTATTTGTTCTTACTCATCATGGAAGCCTTCTCTACTTTGTTACAATTTAGGATTGCTCAAGGAGGATTCTCCTTCCATCCTAAATGTGCGGCCATTTCTCTTTCTCACTTAGTTTTTGCTGACGACATGTTTATAATTTGTAGGGCTGACTCTTCTACTTTTGCTACTATTGATGGCCTGTTAAAGGATTTTCACTCCTTCTCTGGGTTGCAGCCAAATTTTAATAAGAGTGCTTGTTTTTTTGCGGGGGTAAGTGCTAATCTGAAAGAGGATTTGAGATCTCTCCTGAATATTCCTGAGGAAAGTCTTCCTGTAAAGTATTTAGGGGTTCCTTTAATCTCTACAAAGTTAAGGCACTCTGATTGTGTGGTTCTCAAGGATCGTATGCTGAAAAGAATCCAATCTTGGTCTAATAAGTTGCTATCTTTTGGGGGGAGAGCTCAGTTGATAAACTCTATTCTTTTCAGTATCCAGGTTTATTGGTCTTCCATTTTCATTCTTCCTAAGAAAACTATGAAGGAAATTGAAAGTCTTCTTAGTGCTTTTCTTTGGAAAGGATTGGAGTTGAAATCCTCTGGAGTTAAGGTTGCTTGGGCTGCTGTCTGTGTCCCTAAAACGGAAGGAGGTTTGGGTTTCAAGAGGCTCTTTGAATGGAACAAGGCTTCAATGTTACGACACTTGTGGGCTATTTGCAAAAAGGAGGAAATCCTGTGGGTAAAGTGGATTCATTCTTATGTAATAAAGAATCGGTGTATTTGGTCTTTGGATCTCCCTCAAGATTCATCTTGGACTGTGAGGAAGATCTTTGGTCTGCGTAGGGATGGTCAAAGATTTATTCAACATAGGATTGAAAATGGTGGAAACACATTCCTATGGCTGGATAATTGGCACTCCTTTGGCCCTTTGTATCTTAAGTATGGGGATAGGGTGACATTCAATTTAGGGAGATCCCTTAATGTGAAAGTGAGCTCTATAGTTCATAATGGGAGATGAAGATGGCCAAGGAGCAGAAATGTTGTGATTTAAGAAATAATGGAGAATACTGCTCCTGATCTGGTTCCTCATGAAGACATAGAAGATTCAGTTATTTGGACTTTGTCTTCTGCTGGTACCTATTCTACTAAGTCAGCTTGGGAAGCCCTTCGTTCCAAAGCTCTTGATGTTGGTTGGTGGCCCATGGTTTGGTATAAAAAACATGTCCCAAGGTGGTCCTTTATTTTATGGTTAGCTATTCTTGGGAGACTCTCTACCAAGGATAGGTTGCATAATTGGGGGATTATAAATGATAGTTACTGTGTGCTGTGCAGTGGCGGAGTGGAATCACATTCCCACTTGTTTTTCGATTGCCCTTTCTCTTCTTCTGTTTGGTTACGGGTCAGAACTTGTTGTGGCCTTTCAGCCCATGCTTGGGATCTTAATTCTGAAGTTCAGTGGGGTTCTTTATATGGCAAGGGAGGTTCTATGAGGGTCACCCTATTTAAACTATGTTTAGCTGCTTCAGTTTACTATCTTTGGAAAGAATGGAATGGTCGGATTTTTCTTCAAGTGGGTCATGAATCTATAGGAGTTGAGAAATTAATTCTGGATGAGGTCAAGAGTTGTGCTAGTTCCTGGAAACGTGAGCTCAAAAACCACGACAATCTCAGAGTTTGTTGCAAGTGGAAAATTTCAGACTCAATTTTCTTGTAATTTTTTGTTTTCTTTGTAAGGGCTAGGCTGTTGCTTTTCTTGTTATATCCAGTTGGATTTGTATGTTTTCTTTCTCAAGGTTTTCCTTGAGGTTCTGGGCTTGGTTTCCTTTATAAATTTTTGCCTTTCTCCAAAAAAAAAAAACACATACCTTTAGTACAGAGAACGAAGGCAAAAGGGATTTTGGGATTGCTGTAAATCTTGAGATGAATCGGTGGGATGGGTAATTTTTGTCTCGAAGGTGTTTGATGATTTGTCGAAGACAGATGGGAAAGAGAAGAAATGGAGGAAGCAGGGTCTTTTTTCCTTCTTAGTGAAACGACGTCGTTTTTTCTAGCGTCATGCTGACGTCATCACGTTGTGTAACTGGTTGTCTGTCCGTACGTTGTGTTTGTAGCATTTTTGTATATACATTGAACAACCTCGTACGCGTGCCCGAGTTTTGTGTGCCAATTCTTTTACAATGATGAAAGTGTTACATTAAAATAAGGCCATATTGAATTTCCGATTGACCCCAAAAATAAAAAATAAAAAAAAAGAGGTTATATTTTCAGGAAAATCCTATAGGTACCGACGAAATATGTAGGGAATTCGTACCGACGGCCGCGCGCGGCCGTCTCCGGCCACCGGACGGCCGATCCGAGCCGTCCAAAAATTTATAAAAAAAAAACCGAGGGGCCCTACGCGGGAATCAACGGCATCCGATGTGTGTAGGGTGCTTGATTTAAACACCCTATTTTTCGTGTATATATGTCTCGGTTTTTTTTTAAAAATTTTTGGACGGCTCGGATCGGCCGTCCGGTGGCCGGAGACGGCCGCGCGCGGCCGTCGGTACACCGTCGGTAGGTTGGAGTCGGTGCAAATAGCACCACTCATATTTTCATAACAATTTGGAGAACAAGTTACAATATTTTAGTTTGTTGTTCACACTAAGCAACAAATTTTGCATTCCATTTATAATTTATTGGTTAGTGAAAATAACTTGACATTTTTCAACAACTCTCTCTCAACAAAGTTAAAATTTTTTAACAATTTATTAATTAGTAGAAACAACTTGACATTTTTCCACAACTTATTTGTTAATAAAAACAAATTGACATTTTTAATAACACCCTAAATAGTTGCAGAACTACTCTCTCTCCCAGCACAATTCACTTAAAATTCTTTTTATCATCAGTAAGGCACTGTTCTGCTAAGGTACTTATTTTTCACTTTATAAGACAAGTCATTTTTCTCATAATCTATTTCTTTACTTCAAAAAATAAGTATTTATTTTTTAAATAAATACTTATTTTTGTATGCGTAGTAGGCTTGTTAGTAATTTATTTTAATCAACGGGTATTTGTAATTTAACGTCGAGAGATTAATAAGTATTTAATATCATGAAGCTCGTAATATAATTGAGATAAGGACGAGAGTGCAATTATAATTATGTAGTGGGGTGAATTATAATTAGTGAAATAAGAAATAGAATCCATGTGGGATTATGGTTTCTTATTTACATTGAGAGAGTCCAAACTTATTACTCCTTAGAGCTCTATCGTAGCCAGCCATATATATATATACATGTTTTATGCTCTCTAGGTCAGACAGATATTTTCTATTATTCACGAAATAGAGGCAGGCTTAAAGAGAGTAAAGAGATGACAAAAGAGTTCACACTCGGTTCGTGTTCTAGTTGTCCAAGCCCACGGGCTTGCAGAGCTTACCCCGGCCGGCCCTGTTTACACATTCCCTCGTTGCGTCTTAACCATAGATGCGACACATTGACACATTCCCCTGTTCCGTCTCAACTATATACGTGACGAGTTGATTTTTGTTCACCCTCAAAGTGAACATTATCTTCCTTTCTATTAGTTGAAATGATGTGGATCTCAAGACAAAGTGATGTAATATTTACCAAAAAGTAAATTATATCATCTCAATCAATAAAAAAGAGGGTAACGTACGCATTTTTTAAAGAGGGTGAACAAAATTGCACTCGCATGCTACACATTCTTTTTGTTTTTGTATGATACAGCCAGGTCCCAAACACGGCTGATATCACGGCTCACACTTTCCGATTTCGGCTCACAAATTCCCAATGGCTGCATCACAATTCATTCAAAACACGGCTGGTGGGTTCCAATGGCTGCTGTGCATTTCCAAAGGCAGCTCAACAACAGCTCACAAGTTTCGAGACTACTTTTTCACATGCATCTCGTTGCCCATACCCCTTGTTCCTACACTTCAATTGCCTTGCGTATATTTTTAGACTGATAAAAAAAAAATTAATATTGTCTGATCAGATCTCGAGATATGTCATTTTCCTTATATCGGCTCATACTTTGCACAGAAATAATAGGGACAAAGAAAATTTACCCCGAAAGTACCTCAAAAACAACAATTAATAGTTGAGATTCACTTTGATGTGTGTGACCCAATTATCAAAATAATTTTCAACTATTGATTGCTGTTTTCGGGATACTTTCGGGATAAGTTTTTTTTGTACGTAGCATTCCCCTACTTTACAGTAGTGATGTTGTCGGACTTTGAAATATGCTTTCGTGATGAGTGGTCCGCGGGTCATTGCAATTGAAGTGCAAAAAGGTCCTTTCACTTGCATTTTATCATGCCTCAAAATGCAACCCGTTTAATTATCCACAGGACGGAGCAAAAATTGGATGTCAACACCAACTTTCCCTATATGTTCTCTTTTAATTTCTTTTTTGGATATTGATAATGTCAAAATTATTTTTTTTATTAAAATTCTAATGCATAAAAGTATTATATATTGCACATAATACAAATTTTTTGTGCACTTAAAATTTTGACACCAACAAAAACAGTTTTGATATTAACATTTTCCCTTCCGCATGAAGTTCCGAACAGAGCATAAATTCCCAAAAACTACCGGTATCCGATTTCCTCCGACAAAAAGAACGATCTCCGCTACCCAAAAACCTTGCTATGAACCCTAAACGGAACAGGTGTACAGTGAAGGAAGCTAACGAAGAGAAGCTCGTTCTCCAAATCCCTCTGCTGAAAAGTTGAAAGCCATGCCGACCCGAAGCACCGAAAGCGGTAGTGATTCAGGTTACAGTAGTCGTAGCCACGATTCCGACGACGACAATGTCGAAAGCGATGACAACGACTCACAGTCGCAGCCACGATTCCGACCACATCGGTCGACTAAGCGATAACGACTCGACCCCAGTTCATGGACCCAGCGGTCGCTTGTCCGATGAACCCTCTCCGAAACGGCGTCGTAGAAAGATAACCACCACCGTTGATCGAATCTCTGAGTTGCCTGACTCTGTACTCGCTCACCTTCTCTCCTTCGTACCGGTTGAAGACGCCATCAAAACCCAGGTACTGTCGAAACGGTGGCAATTCCTATGGACTTACCTCCCATCTCTCCACTTCCGTTCCTGTTGTTAAGATGACTTTGCTGACTTTGTTACCTTTGTAAACAAAACCCTAATTCTTAGCAACTGTTCTAAGCTCAAGAGATTCCGGGTTGATTGCGATTATTCTTGTTTGCTGGATTTCGACCCCAATGTTAGTTTCTGGACTCGCTTTGCGGTAGGGAAGGGGACGGAGGAGCTTCACCTTCAGTTCGAGGACATAGATAATTTTATGGATGACGAATGTCGTTATGAGTTGCCACAGCGCTTGTTTACAAATCCATCATTCAAGGCGTTGTGCTTTGTTTGTGCAGCGTCGTGCCCAAAAGTTGCCAGGAATTCGCTAACTAAATTGTCGATTGGCTATGTGGAGTTGAGTGATGCTGCAATTTGGAAGATACTAGCGGGTAGTCCGGTATTGGAGTTTTTGGAAATTTACTGCTTCTATGGTTTCGATTGTATGCATGTTAGTCATTCAGCTTTGAAAGAATTGATCTTGAGAGAAATTTGGGACTTTGAAAGTTATCGTGTCGGCTCTGAGTTGGAAATTTCAGCTCCTAATCTCCAGTCGTTGCAGATTTTAGGATGTTTAGGGAGGACTACTTGTCGGCTGCTTGATGTATGTATCGTCTCTGGTTGATGCCACACTCAATTTTAAGTTGATAAGGCCCGGTGAAGACAGTGAAGATGATAGTGACCTTGACCCCGAGGATGGTTATGAAAGTATTCAAAACTTTTTAAGGGGACTTCTCGAGAGCCTTGTTCATGTGAAGAACATTACTTTAGGTACTTGGGCTATACAGGTTGGTCTTTTCACAGTCCTGTCCTTGTTTAATTGAGCTATACACAGAGGCTTTCTTGTATGTTCACGGTAGCATTTCCTTTATAGTTTATAGAAAATGAGTAATGTGACTAAGCTTGCTAGTTTAGTTTAAACCTTGATGGAGAAGTGCTCAATTTCTTTGTGTTGGAAACTTGGAATATTTGTTAGGTATTTCAAGAATTGAGTTGTTATTTTACTAAGAAATACCTCTATTTGCATTTCAAGCCAGCAAAGTTTGTGCATAGTTCTGTTAATAAATGCAGTAATATATAACGTTAGTTTGTAGCAAAATTAGTGCACACAAAGGAGTCCTATTGGTAACTTGCATAAGTTTGTGAAAATGTTGGTTTTCTTGTTTTTGGCCTTTCTGGTTGTCTTTCTTCTGCTGCAAAATGTTTTCATGGTCTTGGAGCAAAGTGGAAAAGCAGATGTTTATATGGCACCCAAGCCGACTTGAAAGATGTGTATATGTTTATACCCATAATAGATTATGGCGGTTTGGCTCGTCTATCGTAGTTCAGCCAATGTAGTAGTTTGGAGGAGTGATATGGTTACGTTAAATAATAGCACTAAGGGATAGACCAATTTTGACTTTAGAGGCGATAGTTCAAATGGATCTAGGCTTTTTGGATATCACAGGATATATTTCCTCAGCAGACCTCAATGGAGAAAACGTAGTAAGGTAGCCAAATTGATTGGGACTCGAAGCTCAACTTTGTTAGGTTTGGTAAGTAATTGACTTGATCAATATTCTAGTGGTCAGCTATATCATACTTCTTTCCCTATATAATATAACCAACTCATTTCGGTCAACCAGATATGGATTTCGAGCCATTTGAGTGGAGAAAAACAGCCTACAGAGTACTGGCCTTGTTCATGTTTTTGTGTTAGCATTGTTCCTCTAGCAATGGCATGCTCCTGCTGACATGAGATCACTCCCTTTGCCCTCAGCAAACTCGCATGCAATTATGTGGAGTATATTCTCCTATTACTAACTCTAGAACCAACCTTACTGTTAAGAAGTTTATTGAACTGCCCAGTATTGAAAATGAGAATGAGATCACGCTGTATGTCCCCAGTATCCTGCATTAGGTTTTATGCACATTGAGTTTTATTGGAGGAATGCATGCCTCTTTATTACGATCAACCATGTTATTAGGTTTACCGTTTAGGTATCCCTATCGAGTCTCTTACTTAGTACTGCTTGGTTACTCTTACTCTAGTTGAGGATTGAAACATGGTTTGAAAACTAAGCTATGAAATCCATGGTATTTTTGTCTGTATATGCACAAACTCTTCTTGTTGTATCTGCTGAATGATCTTCTTGAATGTCGTAATTTTTTTTTTTTTTTGTCCTTCTGCATCTTCTAGGTACTATCAATAATGGAAGCCAAAGGTTTGCGCTCTCCCCTGTTGAAGTGCGAACGTTTAAGGCTAGATACTCCTATCTTCCAATCAGTCCTCCCTGGGATAGCTAACATGTGGGAAAGTTCGCCTAATCTGGAGACATTCAGAGTCACAACCATGTCCTCTTCCATATACTATGAGGTGTGTTTTCTCACTATCTTTTTCTTATTTGTTTATTACTTCACGAGTTATGTGGAGCATAATATGTCCTGTTGTCTTTCTTTATCTTACTTGACGCGTTTCTAGTGTTCGGTGTTTGCTGAAAATGTTGGCTGCCCTCTTTGTAGGAAGAGGCCCTTTCTCGCGAGTGGAAGTGGTTATGTGTTGAATTATTTCTCCATCACATTTGTGATGTTAAGTTAGCATTCTTTTTTCGGCAATACACCAAACATAGGTAGAAAACCTCTCCACTTGCCCAAAAAGAAACACCTTGAAGAACAGAAAAAGTCATACCTAGCCATGCAAAGAAAATTGCTCCCAGCTCGAGAGCCTCAGCCAAACAGAACACTGACTCAATCTTCTACTAACAAGAGAAAGGTACACAACCTAAATTGCTATGTTACATAGACTCTTCCATAAGTAAAATCAATCGGACACTCGAGCATCAAATATGGTTATGGGGCTTGTTTCCAACGCCTTTAACTAAATATTCACCTAGCAGCCTAGAAAGCATGTTTTATAATCCATAAGTGCCATAAATTGTGTATATAGCTGCTATATTAAGCAAGAAATGCTTTGAAACATTTTGTAGGCACCATTTATATAAGAAATATAAAAGAAAAATACTTGGGAATATGGACATTTTGGCATGTCCCCTAGTCCTTTAGATGACAACATAAAATTGGATGAATCCGACACTTAGACACATACGTGTATCAAAAGCTAAAACGTAAACTGAGGTGGCAAGGGGCTGCCTCCCTTTCCTTGCTTTGATGGGCTTGATTGTTTTTCCTAGTGTTTTCATACCGAGATGGTTTGGCTTGATAGGAATCATTTCTCTAATTCAGAAGAAGCTCTACTCGTTGTTCAAAAATTATCCTACTGATCTAAGCACAATCTTCCTGTATAGGCAGCATAGCATTGCACTGAATTGGGACTAGCAAACATGTTAATGCTGCAAGCCTGCAATCAGTGTCACCATTTGTATATATATGATCCTGTTGAATTATCATTGTGTTTGCTTTGTGATCCACTCTTTTCCAAACTACCTTCCATTTGTCACCATTTGATTTACGGCCACCTCTTCCTTTCTCCATTCTTGTCTCAATGGAGGTTTAAGTTAAAGAGGCAAAAAAAAAAAATGGTTGTGTTGTTCATGGGAGCTCCACTTAGTTCTCATGAGAACTCCCATAGGCTGGATTGTGGAAAGAAGATCTTGGAACATCCAATTAGCTTGAATCTCTGAAAATAAATGTGAGCAAAGACGTGAATATGCTTTTGTTTGAGTGGGTTTATCAAGGTGTAGGGGATCACCTTCAAAACTCAGCCCGAATGGCTAGGCCAAACTATACACCCACAGGATCCCCTATACATGAGACGGCGGTCCGTAACCTAAATTGCTATGTTAGATTACCCTATCGGACTCTCGAGACTTGGATACAATCTGGGACTTTGCCCAACGTGTTTTGTCAGATATTGTCAGATATTCACCTAGCAAACATATTTCATATCCTAGAAAGCATATTTCCCAGAGTGCTTGTGTTGACCAGCCACTTGATCTATCCAACTTGTTGACAGTTGACACCGGACTTTGTTGTCCAGGGGTTGGAGGCATTGCATGGTATCGTGGGTGAATATGACCCAAGTTAGATTGAATCACAGATTTGTAGAGTATTATTAACCATCTGGAGGAGTACCGTACAATGTTGATTTTGATGGTCCTTGTAGTAATAATAACAGTGTCGTTGTATATATTGGAAGCATGATTTCTCTCATTCACCGTCGGAGAAACAAATACTTAGCAAGTTCATCAAACTGTGGCCTAAAAGCTGTAATGGTACTTTTGTTTTGCCTAGTGTACTATGACGTCTGATAGATCGGCTCTATGGAATGATCTCAGAAGAATTTCCTCCAAAGGTTGGTGGAGATCTTAATGTTGTTTATTGATCAATTTTACTAATAACGGTCGGATTATACTGAATAGTGAATATATTGCATAACTTGTAGGTGGTTAACTAAGGAAAACTGAAACTCGAGGATCGTGTTCACGTTTAACATTAAAGTCCGAGGGTTTTCGCATAGGTGCGTTTGAAACTTGGAGAAAAAAATGGAAAAGAAGGGAAAAAATTTAAAAAGAATTTTCCATTGTTTGGTTTCTAGAGAAAGAGAAGGAAAAGTTCAAAAAATAGTTCAATTTTCTCTCTAATTTCTTCTTCACTTTCTATCTAATTTTCCTCTACATTATTTTCTCTTTCCATCCCCAAATTCCAAACCGAGCCTAAATTAGATGAACTACAAGTTAATAACAATAGTCAAATTGTTTTCGTCATATATCAAGGCTTCCGGCCGGAGAGAGGAGAGAGAGGACTTGGAATCGGAATGGGGTCTTGCTTCTAGGATTTTCGTTCGCTGGAATAGGAAGCAACCGACGGGAGGACGGGACAGGACTTACCATTTCGGTTTCCCTTTTCCTTTCTTTCCCCTTGTTTTGAACAATGATGAATGGGAAAGTGGGGTGAGAAATTTTTCAATGCCCGGTGGGTACCACGTGGTGCTCGCTCATCGCATTCGGGACGTCCATTTCGATCTTGGACGGCTCGGATTTGGAGAGAGAAAGATAAGAGAGAGTGGTGGGATGAGAGGAGAGAGAGGATTTCAGTTTGGGCCGTCCAACACACTTTTGAACGACCTGGATGGGCTACTTGAACAACACGTGGACTTGATCACGTGGAACCCACCCGGTACCAAAAAATTTCTCAAGTGGGGCGAGATAGGATAGGAACAGGGGGACCTGCACCAAAGAAAATGGTGCCACAAATAAGGGATAATTAGGTAAAAACAATTTTCTTAAAATAGGACCTGTGCCAAACGTAAGAGCATCCACTGGGGAATAAGCAAAACAAAAAATTGTTAAAGTTAGCAATGTTGAATAAAAAAAGTGTTCACATTGGAATAACCAAACTTAGCAACTTAACAACTCATCAAATTTTGGCTCTGCAATAATTAAAGTTAGCAATATTTTGTCAATAATCAAATTTTATCTCTCAATCAAGTACACCAACATTACACAAAAATCTTTTCTCTTCCATTCTCTCTCTCTCTCTCAACAATGTTTTCAAAAAATAATTTTAAAAAACTGTAACTTTTAGAATTTTTTTTCTATTTTTTTTCAGAAACTTTTTTATTTTACAAAAAACAAATTTTTCAAAAATTTTATAAACTATGAGTAAATAAAGTGTGTTTTTCAAAAATCTGTTTTTGAAATTTCAAAACTCTTTTATAGAAAACTATTTTTTACACAAAATCTGTTTTTAAAAAACTGTATTTATAGTTTTTAAAATTTCAAAATTATTTGTGTAAATATAATTCTTTCAAATTTCTCAAAATTGTATTTACAGTTTTTAAGTGAACAAAGTGTAATTTTTTTTTAACTGTTTCTAACATAAACTGTTTTTTTTTCCTTCAAAAACCGTTTTTTCAAAAAAATGCATGAAATGAAGGGAAAAAGTTTGGAGGGCCCATTGGTTTTGATTATGGACAAAAAATAACCAATGTGGGATTTGACATTGATAACTTTAGCAACCTCTAAATGGATAATCAAAATCTGATGTGGCATGTTTTGATTATTCACATTTGCTTATTCCACTGTGTAGACACCCCATTCTGGACTGTCCAGATAACGTTATTTGTCGAACTTTTACTTCCCCAATGATGATTATAGTCGAAAACAGATCAAGGACAAAGGTGTGTGTGAACCTTGAGCATCCCAAACCCCTTTCAAAACCAGTTTCAAACCCTTCAAACCAGAGCCAAACGGCCCCAGCAAAACCCAACTGGCTTGCGCCAGTATATGGGTGACGTACGCCAGTAAGCTGCCACGTGTCAGTCATCGACCATGGGCCCAGCTTTCACTGGCGCACGCCAGTTATAAGTGGCGCACGCCAGTCAAACCCAGTCAAATCAACTTTATTCAGCCACTTGGGCGGGACTTTTGTGCCACCCTGACGTCGGCTACAGTGTGCCTGATGAGTGCTTTCGGCAGAGGCGTCCCCTCTCTCTCCTACACCCCCCATCAACTAGTCACATGCATTAAATGCATGGAAGGCCCATTTTGTTCCTAAGACCAGCCAAACAAGGCCTGGCCTTAACTGGTCCCAGTCCATTTCCCCTCTATAAATACCCCCCTTGCATTCATTTGCAAGGGGTTAGCCACATTAAAGAAGTGCCATCTCTCTTCTTCTCTATCCTTCAAGTCCTCAATCTCCTTTCATCCACTAAAAGAGAAGGGAAGGCCACACATTTCCACACCTCCTGCTGGAACCCAGTCACCATATAAGCCACCACCTTCAACCCTCAAGTTCAAAAACAACCACAAAACCACAATAAGAAGAGGTATACCACCTTTGTGTTCTCTTCTGTTTTCATCTCCTGAGGGGGGTCAGTAAGGCCCAGGCTAGTAGATAATACTAGTCCTGGCCTTAAACTGATAAAATACAGCAATCGTAGGTGATAATACATGGCGCACGCCAGTTTATAAGCGCCGTACGCCAGTCATGGCAGGACGAGCACAACTGGCGTGGGGATCATGGATCGTCGTTCCTTTTGTTTTATCTTTCAGTCAGTCACCTTTGCATGCTAAATAACCAGTTTATTGCTTTCCATATTTAGAACTGTTTAGTGGTGGCATCCTATCATGTTCGTTTATGTCGTGTAAAAGGCCTCTGGGATCCTTCTGGTCATGTTCCAGAACCCAGATGATGCAAAGCCAAACACTGGAATCGAAGGAAAAGTGGCGTACGGCAGTAATATACTGGCGTACGGCAGTAGGCTTCTGGGTCCAGTGGCTGGCCCTTGCATCCTAGTCCAATCTAGGCCTATCTTTTGTCCCCACACTGTTTTGGGGTGTTCTGCTTTCTTTCATGGCCTAAAGCCATTCATTTTGCCTGTAGCTGTGTATATTCGGCTATATTGAACTGCGTGGTTTGCCCTGGGTGTGCGCTGGTCCTTTTCCAGAGCCCAGAGGGTTGCAAACAAGGACTGAGGAATCGAGGAAGTGGAGTACGCCAGTTTATATGTGGCGTGCGCAGGTTGTCTCACCATGCAGTGGCTTGACCAGTGCATGCTGGCAGAATCTGCTCACGTCACCTTGTGACAGCGTACTGCAGTTTGCTCGGGATGATCAGTGCTTGTTCTCAATCTATACTTAGCATTGCAATCAAATCATCCATAAACATTTTGTCACATAATTTGCAAGCTGTTATCGCTTTCGCCCCCATTAACTGTTCCCCCGCCCTAACTGGCTAAAAAAATGGTAAAATGAGAGAAAAATGCAAAGGTTTTCATAAAATGCCCTAGTAGAGACCGATCTCCGGATTGGGCGAGAGGGGGTGCCATAAAACCCTTCCCCTCTCGTAACCTGGCTCCCGAACCTCAGATATCGAAGGTGACGACGGACTGGTCTACGCCTTTTCAAAATCAAACAAACGTGGCAAACGTTTTCGAGTTCGGTTTCTTGGGTGTTCCACCGCTAAAACCCGAGTGGCGACTCTGAATCGAGGCGTTTCGCCGCGCATTTTCAAAGAGGGTCGCGCCCAGTCTTACCTCAAAACCCGGGAAGCCCGAGCGATTTTCGGGACGCGTGCCCACATACTGCTGATGCTTTAATGGTCCAGTAATTATGGACCATTACGTGATCCAAAAGTCCCCCATCTTCTTCGTGTGATTTTTGGACAGTTGTGGAGGTGGTGGTGTCTGGAATCAGTGTGGTCAATTACAACCGAGGTAAGGGTTTTGGTTTCCATTGATTCCAATTTGTAATTTTAGGGCTTTTGATTTTGAAACCGAGTTTTGTGGTTTAAGGATTCGAAATGAGGGTATTAAGGTTATAATTTTGAATTTTTGAAATTGGGGTTAGGGTTTTGGCGGTTGGTTGTGGGATTGATTAGTGGTATGAGGTCGAATTTCTAAAAGAAAAGAGAGAGAGACTGGAAAAGGTAAAATTTGGAAGTAAAAAAAGGAAAGTAATTTTCGTAAATAGTAAAAAAATAAGGATTAAAGTAGTTTTTGAGAAATAGTAAGAAAAAAGAACTTTATTGCATATTTATTTAGGATGATACTATGGTGTCTCCGGTCATTTTGGGGACACCATAATTTTTGGCATAACAGAACCTTTACAAACATAACAAAAATCATTACAAGCATAATAGAACCATAACAAGGTATAACCAAGGCATAACAAAAAACCAATCAAGGCATAACCAAAAATCAACCAAGGCATGACCAACCAAGTTATGCCTTGTTATGGTTTTGGTTATACTTGTAATGGTTTTGGTTATACTTGTAATGAATTTGGTTATGCTCATAATGATTTTGTTATGCCAAAAATTACGGTGTCCCCAAAATGACCGGGGACACCGAAGTCATTCCCATTTATTTATGGATGATGCTATGATGTCCCCGGTCATTTTGGGGACACCGTAATTTTTGGCATAACTTTACCATTATGAGCATAACTAAAACTCATTACAAGCATAACCGAACCTAAACAAGGTATAACCAAGAAATATCCAAAAAACCAATCAAGGCATAACCATAATAGGTTTTGGTTATGCTCATAATAGGTTTTGGTTATACTCATAATGGTTTTGTTATGCCAAAAATTACGGTGTCTCCAAAATGACCGGAGACATCAAAGTCATTCCCTTTATTTATTACTACAAAGGGGTTTTCACCGTTTCGACAAAAAGTTATTTATTTTTTACTATTTCTCAAAAAGTAAAAAATAAATATGGGAGGTGTTAGAAATGGTTCTGACAGCAACGAAAAAGTAATTTCTTACAATGCCAGTGTTCCACTAACTAAAAAATGGCATTATGTAATATTGTCGAGTTTGAATTTTTTGGGAGAATTTTATGAATTCTTTCTGGTATTTTTTTCCCCAAAATGATAACAGATAATATTACAAATCCAAGAAACAATACATTAAGAGAAAATTTTATCCCTAAACAAAGGATCAAGAAACCAAACGGGAGTGAATTCAGTCAAAAAATTACACCAAACTCTAACTAAACACATCGCTCCAAACAGACGAAGCACTAAAAAAAAAAAAAACTAGAAACACCCATACAGGGTGATAGAAGACCCACAAATGGGGAGAAATTCCGCACAGGAGACACCAAAAAAGATAACAAAAAAAGAGGAGAAAAATTGATAACGAATCGGAATGGAGTCACACCAACCAATGACTACAAGGGCAATTCACAACAACCAATGACTTCTTGTCTTGGTTATCCTAAAGACAATATGGGGTCGAAATAGTCATTGTAATATATACGTCGAGAGATATAATTAATCCGTTAAAAATGAACCAAAATCGTAGAAGACATTTAAATAGGAACGGAGGAAATACTTATTTACTTATTTTTTGAATTAAAAGTAACATATTGTGAGAGAATGACATGTCTCGTAAAGCAAGAAATAAACACTTAAAAATAAAAAAATAAAAAACTAGAGGAACGAGGCCCGAAAAGTTTGTGGAAGGAGTGATTATTCAGTATTAGTATTATAAACTTAGTCCTGAGCCCCACGTAAATGTGTGATCGTAGAGGTACTTAAAGCACCACATAGCGCAGCGGTACTCCAAGAGCAAACAGTAATTTTGTGTGTGTGGAAGTGGAAGGAGGGAAGAGAGAAAACAGTAATGCTACACACACAGATTTTTTGCACAGATTTTTTGTGGGGCCCACTACGGGTCCCGCACAAATAATCCGAACCATTCATTAAATGTAAAACATTTTTTTAAGGGCCTCTACAAAAAATCAGCTCAATCCGATATCTATAAGTATTTGATTCAATCATTTAACTTTTCATTATCCTGAGATTCGAATGAAAAGTTAAATGATTGAATCAAGCATCTATGAGTATCGGATTGAGCTGATTTTTTGTGGGGGCCCTTGAAAAAATGTTTTACATTTAATGAACGGCTCGGATTATTTATGTGGGACCCGTAGTGGGCCCCATAAAAAATCTGTGCACAAAATCTGTGTACAAAATCTGTGTGTGTAGCATTATTGGAGAGAAAATGAGACAAAACATGAGATCGCACTATTTAACGCATTCTGTAACTATACTCCTACATACACCGTCCACAATCACTTTCAATATTTTATAATACTCTTTAAAATACTCCACTTTTTTGCTGCTTTATTGTCAAATGAGTCCTGATACTGGTACAGATGGGTACCAAACCGAAAATACACCGACGGCTGCGACAGATATTATCTGGCCACCTGATGGCCTATCCGAGCAGTTCAAAAATTCTATAAAAAAAAACTAAGTGGGTTTACACGGGAATCAATGGCATCCGACGTGCGTAGATACTCGATCCAAACACCCTATTTTTTAGTGTATATATATATACGAAAAATAAGGTGTTTAGATCAAGTATCCTACACACATCGGATGTTGTTGATTTCAACATTGGCTCCCTCGTTTTTTATTTTATTTTAAATTTGGACGGTTTGGATCGGCCGTTCAGTAGCCGGAGACGGCACGGTGAGACCGTCGGTACAATTTTCCTATGGAAACCGCCGATACCTATAGGATTTTAGCTAATAAAATATGATGCAAAGGGGACAAGCGGCCGGACTCTCGGTAATACTGTGCTCCTCAATGCATAGTATTCTAATTCCATGCCCATTTACACTTTCTTTCTTTCTTTCTCATTTGATAGCTATCTAGCCTCTTTATAAGAGAATGAGAAAAGGGTAACGGTAAAGTAGCATACGAATATGACATGCTCAAAAGATATCAACCACCAAATCAAATACTCGAGCTTTTGGTAAGAATCAAACCATAAACTTCTATATGGACAACGTGAGAAAGTGTCGTTGGGCTACAATTCCGTTGGCACGGATTCACACTTATTCGACCATTTTTCACACATCAACGTCCCCGTGTCACCAGAGAGGTCCCGCAAAGACCTTTGATTACGGTATCAATTGCTCTACTTTTAACCAGAAATTATTGGAGCTGGTGATTAAAATGATGAGAGCTGCTAATGGTACAGCAGTGAGTGTACAACAGCCCCGTACAGATGGGTTTTGTGCCCGTCTCGAGTCCCGCAAAGATAATCGGAGCCGCTCATTTTGTTCAAAACATATTGTTTACAGTCCCTGTAAAAAATCATCTCAATCTGATATCGGAAAAGACGTTTACAAATCATCCAACTTTGCTTCAGAATTTAGGCTATATTCTGAAGCAAAGTTGGATGATTCATAAACGTCTTTTCCGATATCGGATTGAGATGATTTTTTACAGGGACTGTAAACAATATGTTTTGAACAAAATGAGCAACTCCGATCATCTTTGCGGGACCTGAGACGGGCACAAAATCCATCTGTACGGGGCTACTGTACACCCACTGCTGTACCTTCATCTTTACTGATCCCTAGTACTATTTACTTATTACTGTAGTACTTGATTACTGTAGTACTTGATTACTGTAGTATATGCGCTGGGAATTAGTGCCATGGCAGAAGAATATTTCAGTGATGTAGGTTTCTCTTTTTTGGATGACAATATCTCATAGGTTTCACCTACTCTGTCTCTAACATGTGCGTAACGAATCATCACATCCGTTTTTACGGTTTACAGCGCATCTCTAGTAGTACGGAGTATTTGACAATCAATAAGTCTACAGGTACATACAATCATGTACATAGAGTGCGTACATACGCATTTTGGATCCGTCTCGGGTTTTATAAAAAAGATTCGAGCCGCTTATTTTGTTCAGAATAGTTTATTTACGGTCCTCGTAAAAAATAAACTCAACACGATATAGGTAAAGATGTTTACAAAACATCCAACTTTGCTTTAAAATTCAGGCCGATTTAGATCTTTTTTATAGGACCCGAGACAGGTCCAAAATGCGTATGTACGCACTGGATATAAATGATTGTATGTACCTGTATCAACGCTGTTGTTTTATTCCTCAATTTCTATTCCAATCCCATGTTTGATTCGTTCAGGACAAATTGTTTACTAAGTGTAATTAAACACTACAATGACTATTTTGACCCCAAATTATCTTTAGAATAACCAAGAAGTCATTGGTTGGTGTGAATTGCCCTTTTAGCTTATTTTAACATAATCGATACCAGAAAGAATTCATAAAATCCCGCAAAAGAATTCAAACTCGACAAGAAAAAAGTTCTTGGGTAATAAAATTGAAATTCAACAATTACATATTTTCTCAGGCAGTTGGATTTAAATGATGGAATAACTAAGTTCAAACATTAATTACATATATAATGCCATTTCTTAACAATGTTCATTACATATATAATGCCATTTCTTAACAATGTTCAAATGCATACTAACCAATTATCATACTACCCATCCACAATCATCATCCAAAAAACCATACCACCATCCAAAACCATCAACCAAAAAAAAAAGAGAAGAAACCAGCGTAGTTTTACTTATGGTTCCAAGTAGCCTAAAATTTCAAGGGCACAACTTCTTCACAAGAATCATTTTCTGCTCATCATTGAAACTGGAAAATAATTCAATCTTCTTTGCATTTTGGGTAATTGCCAAAATAGGAGAGAGAGAGAGAGAGAGAGAGAGAGAGAGAGAGAGAGAGAGAGAGAGGATGGGGTCTACGGCAAAACGGAGGTAGGTTTGTAATTTCTCCTCATATTGAAAGTCCTCCTCCGTGCGCCTCATTACAGGGATTGATCAACTTTACACATTCTTAAAAAAAAAAAAAGGACGGATATTTCAACTTGACTATTGAAAAGAATAATTTTGCAAATATGAGGCGTTCAAAGCTAAAATAATCCAACTTTTTTTTTCCTTTAATGATGAGCTAACCTTTCGTAAGTGCAAATGCAACCACGTCATTTTGGATTTAGTACATTCTATTCGAGCCTCGTTACTCTGAGCTTGAGCTTCTTCTCCCATTTCCACTTCTACTGATTCCACAAAAGGCAAAATAAAGGAAAGATGCTCGATTATGTGTGTTCATATATAAGTGCTGAATTTTCACTAGTAACCATCATAACCATGTAGATACTAAGGGGGCAATATGGTCCACCTAAGAGTCTAAACAAATTTAAGGCAAAAAAAAAAACAAAAAAGAGGTGCCGTTGGAGAGCAAATTCTGCTGCTAAATTCAGACATTGACAGAATCTGTTGTTAATAAATTGAGAACATATAATTTACATCTGTATGACTGTATCTAGTCTTTAACTCTACTAACCCAAAATGTGGAGGCCAAAGTTGTGAATAAATTTTCATTCCATCAGCCTTTTGAATTGGATAAATGTACGTACACATTTGTTTGCAGAAAATCAACACTTGATAGTAGTTGATACTATATAGGTTTGGACAAGTAATTAGTACTAGTAACCATTCAATTAGTACCCCTTTTTTTTTCCATACTTAAAAGGAGTAATTTACAAATCCAAGGAAGATGGAAGAAAGATTTGTTCTGTGAACTTGGGGCAGAAAAGATCAATACCCCAAAACAGAGAACTAAAACCAAAAAAAAAAAAGGAAATAAACCAACCTTTTTTTTTTTCACTTCATCATATTTCCTTTAATTCCCCAAGGTCCAAGCACTCCATAACCTCTCCCCAATAAAACTCATCAACTTCCTCACTGACCCCTCCTCTACTTCATCGCCACAATCTCCACCTCCTCCGCCACCGCTGCCGCTAGTCAACTCCATTAAACATGACTCGTCCTTGCTTGAACCCACCCGGGACCGATTCGGCTCATGACCCGACCCATTAAACCCCCTCCTACGCCTCTCTTTCTTACTCTTCTCTGATCTCTTGCTCTGGGCTACCCCGTCTTCAAAAGCATCGATGATTTCGTGAATGAGTTGGCGGTTCGGCGACGAGTCCCACCTGACCCAGTAACTCGTGTAGCACCTGAAACAGTTGCAGTTGAACGACGGTGGGTGGTCCCCACCTTTTCCACTACCTCCAGTACTAGTGGTGTTTGTGGTGGTGTTAGTCTTTTGGGTTTTGTTCTGATTCACGGAAAAGTTGGAGGAGGAGGAGGAGATGAGGTAGGCCAATACTTCTCTGTCCACTGGTGAGAGCATGGCCGCGAGAGTCAAGATGGTGGCCGGTAGAAAGGTTAGGTGGTCGGAGATGAGCGGCTGCGATGGGTGGACCTTGCCTTTTCTGGAGAGCTTCTTCATCTCTGATGGCTATGAGTTGAGTTCAGCCGAGAGAGGCTGAGAGACTGAGAAAAGGGACTTCATGCCGACTGAGATCCAGTCTAGTTTATCTTTCATCCAGTCCGGTCTAGTTTTGGGTCATTTGTGGACCTCTTTTGGATCCATAACAATAATCAAAATCGTTCATTTTTTAGAGTTTGTCCAAAACATTTACCACGTTAAAAAATCACGTCCATCAGATATCATTTAAGATGATTTCGAAATTTATTTAGCTAAATATAATTGTGTTACATGGGTTGCAATCTAATGTTGCATACTTACTTTTTTACAAACTTAGTGCATTTAAAAATCATAACAGCTTATTCAATCAATGTGATATTCTACGTGATAAATGTTCTCGGTGAGCTTTAAAAAATAAACGGTTCCGATGATTGTTGTAGCTCAAGAAAGGACCCACAAATGGCCTAAAACTGGACTGGCCTGAATGAAAGTGAAACTAGACTAGATCTTCCCCCTTGCGATCTAGTCCAGTTTCCCTTTCGTTCAGTCCAATTCAGTTTTGGGCCATTTGTTGGGGAGAGAGATGTCGCAGAGGAGTTGGTACTACTAGGCTGCGTACGGTTCAGATTCGTAGGAATCCAAGGACCGAACCACAAGTCACAATCATTCTAAGAAAATAGAATCTGTATCTGGACCAAAAATCCTACGATCCGATTCCGAACCAGTCTGGTAGTGACGGTTCAATTGTGTTTTTAATCCAGGGATTATATATAAATTCCACTAGCAAACAACAACCAAAAAGTCAAAAAAGAAAAACGGCAACAAATTCTTGTATTATGCATCAACCAAATTCCAAATTTGAGATTCCAACATCAACCAACTTTCAGATTCCAACATCAAAGCATTTAGGCCAGCAAATTACTCTGTATACACGTATTCTTTTTTTGCCCATTAGAGTAGAGCAACACTTTACCCCCTTAAGTTTTGATTTACACAAAACTAATACATTATCCAAAACAAAAATCCGTTGATTGAATCATATCTTACAATTTTTCTAATTTTTGAAATGGTCTCCGAACCATTAATCCACAATTGGGACCAAAATGTATAGTTCAATTCTGTTTAGTTCGATTCAATTTGGTTTATGCCTGAATTCTGAAGTAAAGTTGGATATTTCGTAAACGTCTTTACCGATATCAGATTGAGTTGGATTTCTACAGAGATGTTAAACAAAAAAAATTTGAACAAAATGAATGGCTCAAATAATTTTTTAGAACCCGAGAGGGGTTCATAATCCGTATGTACGTGCTATATGTGTATGTATGTAGCTATAGCAGCTTGCCTTTCCCTTCGAGGAGCATGGGGAAATTCACGCGAGATGCGGTACTTTTGCTGAAAATATTGTAGGCTCAATACACAGGAATTTTTGAGTGCCGAGCGGGTATCACATCGTCCAAACGTGTTTTAAACAGTCTTGAATTTTAGAAAGAGAAAAAGAGTAGATAGAGTGGTCGGGTGAGGGGAGAAATAGAGAATAAATCTGAACCACCCAAAATATGTCTGGACGATTGAGATTGCCGACGAATACCACTTGTGTAATATCCGTCCGGCACCCAAAAACTTCTCGGTTGATTGGTATTGGTAGTACTCCAGTAGTACTGCATTGGTGCAGTAGTACAATACCGTGATATTGCGGGACCTACCCAACTAAATAATGATTAGTCTCTATCCGTCAGTTCCAGGTTCCCAAAAACAAATATTTGTAAGTTCGCAAAAACAAAAAATATAGATTTATAAGATTCTATTTTAGTTTACATAGGCATAGTAATTAAAACTCTGTGTCAAATTTTTCTTAGAGAGCTAAAGTTTGAACTCGAACTCGGCTCATTTATATTTGTTTGATTCGATCTTGAATTTCATAAACACTAACGAGCTTGGGGTCACTTAATTTTGGAGGAATTGAGCTCAAATACTTAAAAGTTTGGCTAGAATTATTTGCAGGCATAGTTCCACACCAACCATAAGCCGAAGTATGTTTGGTTCATTCAGCTAGGAGCAACTCTAGCCCATCTTTTAAACATATCTATTTTCTAAATGTCCCACTATCTTTTTTTACTTGTGTATTAGTTTATTTTTAAGACTATTTTTTTTTTGTAGCTTGAAAATTAACCCTTTTTATGTCAAATTGAATGATGAAGAGAAATACCATATCCAAAATGAAATGATTGAAAAATTAGAGAAAAATGCTCACTAGTTATAGGCTGGAGCATATTATATCTACACGACTCTTCAAATCAAAATGCATAAAATAAAATAAAAAATTATCAAGTGAGTTGGACATGCTCTAATATTTCAACAATGGGCGTTTGGCTATCCCTATCTTATTTACTTAGTATTTGTTTAGTGATTTTATAGTAGTTGTGGGTGAAGCAAGTAAGCAATAAGCAATAACCATTGGCAGACCATCTTATTTGCTCATTCGTTAACATTAAACAAGGAAGGTACCCAAACAAGCCCTATGTCTCATAATAGTTTTTGTTTTTTAGAAAACAAAATAGAGCACTTTTCTTCATTTTTTTATACTAATTTAAAGAACTAATGAAGATCTTTAAATTGGTGTAAAAATATCAAATAATTATGCGCAAAAGTATCTTAATTTTTGATCCAATAAATGACATGACTTTTAAGAACCTAAGACTATGAAAGGAAAGGAGTTTATTCGGAAATGATCATAAAATCTTGTTGCATCATTACTTAAGTAACAATCTCAGTTAAATCCATATCATCATAAAATAGGAATAAGCATACGCGGCATCATAATAAGGAGATTGACTTATTGAAGAATTAAAAGAATCAGGCTTAATTCGTTCATCGTTTGCCTCATTTGAAATCTATTTATTGCATAAATAAACGATTGAACAAAACTTGAAGCTTCTTTAATTTTTAAATCACAAATATGCTATCGGATTAAATAAACTTATGTTGTTTACAACAAACTCAACTTCTAAAGCTTGAACCAACTTTTAAATTTATTGAAACTTTAAATTTAACTCGAATAACCAACTATACTCTCACTAAGCTCGTTTGGTTTAAATTAAGTTTAGAGTAACCAACTACTCTTACTCAGGATCAAGTTGGAAAGTTTAGCATCCCCTTTTTTTTCCAACTCATAACCAAAATCTGAGTAAAATCTCCTAAATTTCTCCCCGGTATTGGACTCAAACACACATCAATTCGAGTTTGTTCAAAATTTTACCCAAATCAAGGGAGACTCGAATTTTTATTCAAAATTTTAGAAGCCTATTTTATGTCTCCAATTTCCAATTATACATGCGATGAACTATTTATTAAATTTTTTTGGTTAGATTTGCTTTTGTTGATTGCTAGGTTTGATATCAAAGAAAATTTTATCGATATTTTTACTAAAATTTGGATTAAAAAAATTGAGTAAAGGCTCGAGATGCTCTTATGAGCCTTCCCTAATAGAATATCTTGGTGACAAGCTTATTAAGATGGTATTAAAAAATGGAACGTCAATAAGTCAAATTCTGTACAAATTATTTTGTGAGATTATTTTGTACATTAAAGTTAGGCCATAATTGAAAAATCATAATCTAAAAGGGAAAATTATTTCAATATTCCGGGAGTATATGAGTACAGGATACTCAAGAGTGGGACACACATGTTATGTGATTGGGGGGGTGTTATACTCCTAAATAATTACTCATCTAAAAGGGTGGTTGGAATTTCATCGTCCCTAACCCCTGTTACTTGAAAGAATCTCACACAAGTGTTAGAAGGGAGTGTTTGTAGCCAATTATTTTTTAGGTTTTTGGATTGTGGAATATAGATTATTTTGATTATGATGATTTGGATTGTCAATATGTGCATAATAGATTTGGTAGAAGAGTTTTGTGAGTGAAGTATAATTAGAATTCAAAAAGCTTCTCGATGACTGATTTTTGGATACTGCATTCTCAAGTTCAAGCAATTTGAAAAAATGCAGTTTAGAATATGTGGCCCAACACCCAGAAATTGCATTTCTACACAATGCAGGATGCAAATCAAATGTGTCCAAACAACCCCCCAAAATTAACTAAGGAGGCTTAACATAACTTGGAAAACTAACGAGTTCTTTGCTTCCTTCTCTAGATTAGAATTCGAAAAAAACCATGGATGTGAGATTATATTCTGCTATACTTTGTCTGAGAAAGTGACAAGAGCTTGAGTAAGTAATCGAGAAATAACAATAATTTTGTTATAATTGAATACCTAAGGGTGAAATTATGCTAGTTCGCAACAAATGTTGATTAACTTGGGGTTTTTTGATTATACAAAACAAGGATCGCACCAAAGAAATATCTTTTAATGACTCGTTTGGTTGCCCAGAGATAATTAGAGAAGATATAAAATTTGTGTGAAGCGTACGAGATATAGAAATAGTGGAAGAAGAAATATTCAATGTTTGTTTTGGTTAAGATTGTGGCATGTATTTTTTATTTTGTTCTCGTGCAGACCTTAAGTCGCATAACCCTCAAGTAGGACTTCTTGATCCTTTATTGAACTCCGTTTTAATGCTCCAACTCCCTCTCATGCACGCGCATTATGTGATTTAGTGCAAACTATAAGTTTTATATAGAGACTGATAAATCATTCCTCTTCAAGGAAAAAGAAAGAAAGAAAGAAAGAAAGAAAAAAAACTGATAGAGTACCATGCAAGGGATGTTGGGATGCTCCCATCTAGCCAGCCCAACAGATTTATTAAGAATTATTGATGCTCCTGGGCCCAACACCAACCACCACACATACTTTTATCTAAGGTCCAAAATTAACTACTCCCTCTCTTTCTTTTTAAATTTCCACAAAAAAGACGGTGTTATTTTCGAATAAAAAATTAAGATACTTTTGTGCAGAATTTTAAAAAGGAAAATTCAACAATATAAATAACTATAGTAATTGAGATTTTTAGTTTGGTGCAAAGAAGTTAAAAAGTTTATTGACGAAAATTCTTTATTTTGTATCTAAAGTCTTTTCATAATATTTATAGGTGTCATGGCCGAGGCAATTGAAGTACACGTGACAATGTCTCAAGAACACTATAAAAATACTCAATGTATCCATGTCATTTCAGATTTGACTTGACTTGAAATTGAGCAAAGCTACGTACCCCGACAAATTACCCTAAAAAGAGAAATCAATGGTTTAGATGCACCTTATCAAAAAAAAGAAGAAGAGAGGTTTAGATGCACATCTCAATGAATCTGAACTATAGATTTTTCTTTTTGAGGCATTTTTGGGGTACTTAGAATTATTATTGATTTATAGAAGAAAGAATCTGCTTGGTGTTAATAAAATTCATTTGAAACACGTTCCACATGATCGAGTACCACAACTAAATTTACTAGCATCTCCATGTATCAAGGCAGAAACCCCAAGAACACGGTAACATGCAAACAATCATTATACTCGAAGGAGCTTCAGGAAGAGCTCCTCAAACGGGCCTTGATCCACGTTTCCAAGTAACGTAGCTCGTCGGTGCTTATTGAGTGGCCAAGACTTGGATAAGCCTGTGGATTCATAGTCGATTAAACATCAATTTCTTCTGGAGCTGTATTGCATGAATCAGTAAATCACGAGGTTATTTGAGGAAAGTGTGACAAGTAGTACCTTAAATTCGCAACTTATGACTGCTCGTTCGAGGAAAGGTGGACCCGCTTGCCCAGCTTCAAAAAATACTGTTCTGTCATCCATACCATGAGACCACAAAAAAGGCGTCTGTGTGTTTGTTGACAACTCAAAGTCATTAAAACCATCCGTAGAGGTAAAGTAAAAGCAATTGCATAGTCCTCACTATGATCAATATTATGTAACTACATCCAAAGGAGATTCATGCGGATTTAGACGCAAGGTACCCAATTAACCTTATTAGTCCTTAAATAATGGCATAGCTGCAGAACATATCAACAATTACAAAGACTACTCAAGGAGAACATAAACTAAGATAGTAGGGGGGTCATATTGATGTAACAACCCGGAGAATTAGCAGATACAACGAGCTCTAACTTAATTGAACAGTCGTATTGGAGATCTAAGAGCTCAATAAAGCTGGTAAAGTAGAAAATGAGAGCAGAACTTCTATTATAGTTAACATTATCTTTTTTGCTTGGCATTATAGTTTCCATCATGGGCCTCGACAGAGCTCAATGGAGAAAACTAATTCATGTACCGACCCAAATTGATTGAGACTCTCGACTTAGTTGGTTACAATAACTAACATAATGGAGCCCAACCAATGCAGGTGAAAAGCACATTCATCAAAGTGCAGGGGAGATTGTCAAAGAAAGATTGAGACGGTGTTAAAAGGAAACTACCTTTTTTGCATCTGGCGGGATTTGCTCTATTATAGAGGAATTAAAAGGAACCCATCCACTGAAAACTGCACCTCCTCCTATAGTTCTTGGGTATAGCAAAACACTTGCTAAGGTCAAGGCCCCTGCAAAACATGATTACTATTCACTAATTACCTGCAGGAATCAAAACAAGCATGCAGAAACTCTCAGGCACACGAGTGCCCAGAGAGAGAGAGAGAGAGACCTCCTTGACTAAATCCACAAACAAATATATTGTCAGGATTTGTGCCAGCAGTTATCTCCTTGTCTATAATGTTATGCACGTTCCGAACTGCTTTAAGGACACCATTTTCATCATTTGGAGAAACCTGATACATTTTCGAAATCCAGCACAGCTAGTTAATCGAAGGGCACTGTTACAATACCACGTTATCTCACAAACACCTTCCATGTGTTCACCATGTCATAAGTAATTTAGCAAAATTGAATGGAACTGTATACGTAGTGAGCAACTGTAAACTATATTCGAGAACCAAGAATCTGTTTAAGCACCATCACAAAGCCTAGTCAGAGTCAGTCATACAAAAATAAATCTCAGTTTGAAATAAATTTCAAATCAACAAGAGATGAAAGGGGAAGGATACTGAGTAGACATTCCAACTCATACAAGTATCAAGGAAATCACTATAACATATATTTCCCCGCCGTACATACACTTAAGGGTTGACATCGTTCCCATGACTGATGTCTCATTTCCCAACCCACTGATATGCAAATCTAATCCAACTTATAGGAAGATGCCCGCAAAAGTTAATCCACAAGAAGGATAAAAAAGGCTACTTTTTCTGGGGGAAAAAATAAGTGTAACTTACAGCCGTAATTGGTATTTCATGAAGATCAAACCACGAGGGCATCACAGCACCATCTGCAAAAGAAACGGATAAGTACATGGTCTGGAATTGCATAAAAAGAGAGAATATAATGTATTCACTAGGAAACTAAGCATTCCGACTCAATGCTGTCGACTATTTTTTTTTTTTTAAAGGCTCAATGTTGTTGACTATACGAATGCCTTCTTGTTGGATGGATCACCCAAGAACCGTCTTTATCCTTGCATTGGATAAGCTGATTGAGATGAAAACTCAAGGGTACAAAGAGCCAAAAATAACGTAATCAAACTGCCTGGCACTCGTGTTCGAAGGAAGGTACATCATGATGCAAGATCAACCAAGGCAAGTTGATCGCTACAATTGGATAATTGGAAGTATTTGGAACACGTTGGCTTTGTTTTTCTAAACTAGAATTTCTTGTTCCCGTTGGCTATTTCTCTCATAGATAGTTTTAGTGGGCCGAATGAGATGGTTCGAACAGTTCACTACGCTCGGCCAATGGTTGGGTTCAACCTCTTGATCTATTAGTTCAAGCTGAACCCCGGACCGAGTAAATGAGGTTCGGCCAATGGGGATTGGTACTATCCAAGCTTGGATAAGCAAGTCCAACCTATTGACTCAACGGTATCGACACTCTGTATGGTTCAGACACTAAGGTTCGGCCAAACTCATATGTGCCAGCTCACCTAGGTGCACCTAGCCGCCTTACTCTATACGTCAGTTGTGACGTTAGCCAAACGGTTACCGCACGAGCTGGGCACGAGCACATGTGGATGAAAGCTCATGCACATGGGCAATAACTGCCTTATCCAATATGTCAGTTGTGACATTGGCTAGAGAGGTTACCGAGCGTGATGGTCGCGCGCTTACTTGGAGAGCAAGTCTTGGAGTACTATATAAAGGAGGAGGATCAATTTGAAGGGGTACGCCATTTTCACTCACTCTAAACGCTCTGTACTTTCCTCTTCTCTTGCACTTGCTTACTTAACCATCAGAGTGCCTTGCCAGTCGACTCCGACCGGTTTGGGCACTATTGATGGGTGTCACCGGTGCAGGTCAGGACAACGGAGCTAGGCTAGTAGGATCTCCGGACCAGAGGCTCAAGCGAGGACTCAGATTGGAATCACAACCTCACAGTAGTGTAAAGAAAACTATTTGATCTCAACAAATGCACTATGGGACTAGTGGTGTTCTCTGTTGTAGATCTTGGACTCACTGTGATTTCGGTCATTTTCTTGGTTGGGACTCCTCATCAACAAGTAGCATATGATCCTTCTCCCCTGCGCGACATGAAAAGTCCTAGGAAGTGCCATGAAGTGAATTACTAGATCTTGTAATTCTTCCCCCATATTGAAATTTGTTTTTAATACTTCCAAAACATCCAACTACATTAGCGCAAATCACAATCATAAAAAGAAAGCCTATTAGCACCCAACGCAGAATTTCCTCGTCTATAAAAACAATAAGTTATTCCAAATCCACAAGGGAGTAGTATACCCTACACACCACGAGGAAAAAACAACAAAATCAATAATTATATTCTCCAACAACACAACCCAAATGATCAATATCATTCTTTCCACCACACGAACCAGATATGAAACACAATCTCATATATCATTTATTACTGTTATAAAGGGAACACACATGATAGAGGCGCACACAAGGGGTTGTCGGCTTCTTTCAGGCTGACCCTCTTTCTAAGGCGGAGTTAGGTACTAGTACGAGAGAGATTAATTGAAAGGCCCGACTTGTATGGCTTCTTCGATTTCTTGATAAAGAGAAATATGACCAACAGTGGTCAGTCTCGCTACCTCTTTAGTTGCCGCCCCCTATTTGCATGGAAATGTGAATTGCACAACTCCGGAATTGCTCTATATTGACTACCCAACTATCATTATGCCTTTGCAATGTTACTTGGACCCAAGAATTCGTATACCATTGCTTTTAAAGTACTCTCTCTAGCTTGTGTTTTGTAGCCCCACCACTTTTGACTTTTCTTAAGGAAAACCCAGCAAGCTACGGCTGAAAAGCTTACCCTTTCTTAAAAGGAGAAAGGGCGCTAACCTATCGTAAGTCAATTTGTCCTCTTCAATCGTTACCAATTAGCCTATACCTAGCTGACTCCTTTTCAATAGAAAAGAATAGCCAAACCAACCCAGCTGGCTGGTCAATCTTAGACATCTTATAGGCCGGCAAACCGGAGCAAGAAGTTATTCTGAATTGAATTACGCTTTCTTTCCTTTGTCCCTATGAATGAAAGCGATCAAGCTTTGAATAACGCGTCTGTAGGAGCCCTACACTCGGGAAATGCATGTGAAGCAAGCATTTTTCCCATACCAGAGGGGTTCAGATAAGACGGCCCCTGCACAACTCCAAATATTCCCACATAATATACTAGTTTTGCAGGATAACTTAAATGTTCTATGGGATTGCCCCTGCAAGTCCCTCGCATGGGAAAAAAATTCTTAAAATTGCTATATATTTGAGGAAAAAAATCCCTAAAATTTCAAGTTTTCAACCTGAAAACTCTCGTTTTTGACACAAGTAGGCCATGCAAGGCGCGAATGCGTTTGCAAGCGTTGGTTGATAGAGTGTGGGCGTACCAAGACTTGTAGCACCTAACTTTGGATGAAGATTGCCGTGAATCTTGACTTCTAACCCGTAAAGTGATTGTGTGTGATCCAAAGGGTAAAGATCACAAGTTGGTTCGTGATTTGCCACACGGTTGTGGACTTAGAATTTCCAAGTCGTATAGGAAATAGAACGTAAAACGTAGACTTTATTATATCGGAATAATAAAGTTGTGGACTTGTGGGTACAAGTAAAAGTAAAATCCAAATTACTTGAAGTAAGTTGAATGGGGTTGAGTACAAGGTACTCGGATATATCTACTTTGCTGAAAGTAGGAAAGTTTTTGAAGCGCTGGGCTTAATTGGTGCTAGATCCTTTTTTCCTCGTTGAAACTAGTATTTATAGACAACCAACAAGTTGGTCCAAGTCTGAATGGTTTCTTCGGCTTTCACCACAAGCTGCCAAGTGTCCCATGTTCCTAAATTAACTCCCCACTACAGCAGTTACAAGCAGCTTGTAGAGGTTGAACTTGATCATGGGTTGATGGAATAACTGCCCCATTTCCTCTTTTCGTGCAAATGCTTTGACATGGGGCCATTTGACTCAGTCAATGGTCTTTGAAATGAATGGAGGAGATATAACTGCCTCCTAGATTTTTGGGTTGTATCCACGTCCGAAATAGGCCCCATCTTCTATGGGTTGTGATTTGTCTTTGAACAAGTAATTGGACCCAAGCATATTACAAAACCACAGCCCAATAAACTTTTAATCCAACATATGATCCTGGCCCAATTTAATTAAATAAATAATTAAATGGCCCTTCATTGCTAGCCCGATCCGTGGTGCCAAAAATGGGATCCGCAGTTGGGGTTTTCAACCACAAGCGCCCAGTATCTCTTTCAAATCGAATATAGCCCTTGCCTAATGTGGTTAGGTCGCAGTAAAAGTAATTGAATCAGAAATCAAAGTCATGCTGCTACAGTTCTTGGCCTACATAGTGACGGCCGTAACAGGCGTGAGTGGGAATTTTGTTCATTTTAGGGGCCAAAGATGGGAAATATGACCAGAGCTAGAGAGTAACAATCCAAAGGGGGCTAGGAGCAAAAACAAACTTATTGGTTAACAATCTTGCATACCACGATACAAATGTGCGAGGACTAATGGAGCTAGGGCTAATTTCTGGCCCGAAGCCAAGGCCTTTGGCTATATCGGTAAACTCTTTGGTGATCCTATTGGAAGACAAACAAAACACACATTTGTTCAACCAATAAATGAGAAGAGCCACATGTTCTTCCTCAGTGACTTCCTCTCCCTCTTTGCCGGCAAAACAGTTCAAAAAGTTAGAGAAAGCAAGTTGGACCGACCGATTCAGGATATGTGAAAGATGGAGTTTTTTGAGACACAAAGCAATCGGCCCTTACCCCATGTGGGCGAAGGCCTGTGAGAAAAGAAACATCTTGAACAATAATGCCCATCATACCTACACGAAAATGAAAGGCGTTGGAAGATACAGACCAGAACTGGGCTGCGGACATGAATAGGGTCTTGTCCATGTCGATGAGATGGCAGCTGAGCATGATGGCTTCATAGATTCCTACATCTTTCCACAGTCCTCCTTTAACGGTTGCAACTTGGTTAACCCATTGAACACATTGCTTGTCAAGCCTGTGCCAAAGCTGATTTGGTATGTCCTTGGGGTACGCAGTCCAATCGGGAGTTATGTAGTCGAATGGCAAGGCCTCTTCTGCAAGAGGGTAGAAGGGAAGGAGATGTTCCGGGAAATCACCGTGGAAAGAAGGCCCTAATCCCATCTTGATCACGAACGACCGTTGCTGGGATCGATCAATCAAGATGTCGGAGTTAATGGAGAGGTTTTCAGACTTAAGGATGCGTTTGATTTCAATAGAAAGGGTTGTTTGGCTCTTGACAATACATATAGCTCTGAACGACGCCATTGTTTGAAGTTTGAAAAATGGCAGTTTAGGGTTTTCTTGGCTCTAAGAGGAAAAGGAAAAGTGATGAAGGAAGAAAGAGAAGTGGGTATTTAAAGTATACTAATGATGGGTAGCAAGTTAAAAAATCTTGGGATATGAACCACCTCCTCTTCCTTTTTTGAAATTTGACTTTTATCCAGAGAGAGATGGGTTATTTTCTATGCAATGGAACAGAATGGGACTCTGAGAAAGGGTTACACGTGTTACATAGGCCCGAAAAAGGAATAATGGACTGTGGAAGGAATCTTCAGAAAGTTTTGGAGTCCCAAGGAGAATGGAGTCTGCCTTTAGAGATAATATCCCCATGCAAAGATCTCATTACATGGCCAATTTGAAAAAGGAAAAGATGTTAGGCCGTGTTTGGGGCATGAAATTTGATTATACGAAGCGTTAAGGTCTGTTTGGAATGCCAAAAAACTAAAGTGTCTTCCACGCCTTTATCTTAAAATAATCAAGGCGTATTGGGTGGGGGGTGGCAATGTGGCACCACAGATCGGGCTAGCAATGAAGGGCCATTTAATTATTTATTTAATTAAATTGGGCCAGGATCATATGTTTGTTAGATTAAAAGTTTATTGGGTCGTGATTTTGTAATATGCTTGGGCCCAACAACTTGTTCAAAGACAAATCACAACCCATAGAAGATGGGGCTTTTTTGGACGTGGATACAGCCCAAAAATCTAGGAGGCAGTTATTTCTCCTCCATCCATTTCAAAGGCCATTGACTAAGTCAAATGGCCCTATGTCAAAACATTTGCACGGAAAGAGGAAGTGGGGCAGTTATTCAATCAACCTATGATCAAGTTCAACCTCTGCAAGCTGCTCGTAACTGCTGTAGTGGGGAGTTAATTTAGGAATATGGGACACTTGACAACTTGTGATGAAGGCCGGAGAAACCATTCAGACCTAGCGTGCCAATGAAAACTCTCATTTTTGACACACGTACGCCGTGCAAGGCGCGAATACGTTTGCAAGCGTTGGTTCATAGAGTGCAGGCATGCCAAGACTTGTAGCGCCTAACTTTGAATGAAGATTGCCGTGAATCTTGACTTCTAATTCGTAAAGCGATTGCGTGTGATCCAAAGGGTTAAAGATCACAAGTTAACTCGTGATTTGCCCCACGGTTGTGGACTTAGAATTTCCTAGTCGTATAGGAAATGGAACGTAAAACGTAGACTTTATTATAGCGGAATAATAAAGTTATGGGTACAAGTAAAATCCAAACTACTTGAAGTTGAATGGGGTTGAGTACAAGGTACCCGAATATGTCTACTTTGCTGAAAGTAGGAAAGTTTTTGAAGCGCTAGGCTTAATTGGTGCTGTACCCTTTTTTCCTCGTTGAAACTAGTATTTATAGACAACCAACAAGGTGGTCCAGGTCTGAATGGTTTCTCCGGCCTTCACCACAAGCTGCCAAGTGTCCCATGTTCCTAAATTAACTCTCCACTAAGGTAGTTACAGGCAACTTGCAGAGGTTGAACTTGATCATGGGTTGATTGAATAGCTGCCCCACTTCCTCTTTTCGTGCAAATGTTTTGACATGGGGCCATTAGACTCAGTCAATGGCCTTTGAAATGAATGGAGGAGAAATAATTGCCTCCTAGATTTTTGGGCTGTATCCACGTCCGAAATAGGCCCCATCTTCTATGGGTTGTGATTTGTCTTTGAACAAGTAATTGGGCCCAAGCATATTACAAAACCACAGCCCAATAAACTTTTAATCCAACAAACATATGATCCTGGCCCAATTTAATTAAATAAATAATTAAATGGCCATGGTGCCAAAAACGAGTATAAACACAACCATATTTTGTTTGCGTGTATAATATTAACTGGTATGGTTGTTAAAATTCTACGATACGGGATACGTATCCTACGATTTGTATCGTCTCCTTCCAAATACAATAAGTATTGCACCCCATATCCTTTTTGTATAGAAGTCTTACGATACGATAACGTATCTTACGTTATATTCATGTATCCCAATTTGGAATGTATCCTACAATTCCTTATTGAGAGAAATTCATACCATATTTTAAGAAGCGTAACTCCAAATGCGTCCTGAATCAAATAAATCATTTGATCTAATTATGGCGGTATCCAAACTATTTAAAAACAAAAAAACAAAACTCATATCTCGAATAGAGGAAAGACGTATTTTGATCTCGTCCTCCACTATTGCCTTTTGAACTCTTTACTTATCAACAAAAAAAAAAAGGGACATGTTTTGATCACATTTTTGCAAAAATCAGATAAGGGTTCTTCTTTTCTTCCCTTGACCTAAGCACCAGAAAGTCTCAATGTGATAAACCCTACTTGGGAGACTTTGGAATTTTTTAATACTAAAAACCTATTTTGCATATATACAACAGATTCTTAGATTGTAACTACTTATACCTATTATTTTATTGTATATGAGCTTTGTTAACGTATTTTACAATACGCGATACATTTCCCGATTTGAAAACACCTACATACTTACACACAACTAGTCTCTTCCGCGACCTTGCAAGTAACAATATATACATTTCTAATGAAATATACTTTTTATTATCAATACAAAACTAAAAGTTGTTCGGGCCCTATTAGCCACAAATCCTGGGTCTGCCACTCACCCATGAATGTCAGTTCTCATGTTGACGGGAACTACCCATTTAACCATCTAGAGAAACTGCCAAGAAGGAAACGGATTGGATTTGAACCGGACCGTGGGACTTTTGGTTCGGACACGAATTGTATTTTCTAAGACCCGTGAATCGCAGATTAGGATTAGATTATCGGAATCGGATCTGGACCATGAGCAATCCTAGTACGTACTAACAACCCAGTGCAGACAATATTAAAAAATTCCAAATTATATATTAAAAATCCAAAATTTTAGTACTTTTTTTAAACCCAGAAGGTTCGCTTGAACCCCTCATCTGATAGTAAAGCCGCCCCTGCAAATGATCAAATCCCTTTTTCCACAACAGGAACCAGATACAAAACACAATCAAAACCCATCTCATGGACTCAAATCGCAACACATATGATAAAGCACACATAAATGTGTATATCCAGAAGATCAAATGAAGTTAGGCTTACTGTTGCAAGTAACGGGCTGGGAAGGAGCAGAAGGGAAGGACCAACGGGTGTTTCTGAACTCGGGAGAAGTGAATAGGGTCTTGATGGGTTCGTTGGCTGGACCGGAGTCGCCCAACCCGTGAAGCCACAGAACGAAGCTTCGAGCCATCGAGTCTTGCGATAGAGAAGGAGGAGTTGAAGGTGAAGGCGGGTTTTGGGGTTGAGAGAGTAGTAGTACAAAGACAACGGTGCTGCCAACGGTGACGGCTATCGCTGCAATTGGTTTGGCGAGTAGTAGTAATAGGGAAGGGGACGACGACTTCATCTCTGGGTTCCCCCGTCGCGTGTATTTTGTTCTATGAGTTTCGGTGAATTGGGAAGAGAGGTGTGAAAAGACTTAACAACCCCTTTGGGGCCTACTTGGGTGAGAATGAAAAGAAATGGGTGTGGTTTCTGTCAGGAGTGTTTAAGAAACCGTCCAAACCGTAAAACCGGTCCGATTCGAATCGAACCGTTCTATTTGGTTCGGTTCTACGGTCAGGTTATAGTTTCAAAAAAATAAGAACCATTAATTTTGGTTTAGTTACTGGTTCTCAATTAATGAACCATGATTAGAACCGAACCGAACCGTTAAAACTAAGATAAATATAGATATACATATGTGTATAATTAAATACTATATATTTGAATTTGGTAAGTTAATCTTTTCATTACTAAACTTAATTTATTTAAAAGTGAAATTTTATTTATTAGGAAAGCTTTTATTTTCTTCCTTCATTTCCTATTCCAACAGATTATCTTTCTATTTTTTTAATTTTATGAGTTTATATTTTGTGAATAAGTATTTGGATGCTTATTGGATAGAACCGGAACTGAACCAAAATCGGACCGGTTTTGCGGTTTGGTTCTGGTTAGGTTCCATGCATATATTAGTTAGGTTCTGATTCTCAAATTTCTAAAACTGTTAGAAATGGTCCGGTTACTGGTTTTTTAGAGAACCGAACCAATCTAGACCGTGTACACCCCTAATTTTTGTTAGACCCCGTTCAGCTAAGCACTTTTTCTTTTAGCACTTTGTCCTTATTCAATTTTTTCCTGTCTTTGAAAATTTTGTGTCAATTTTTTATGGATTATTGATTCGTTCCGTTCAGATGAATCGGGAAAGTAAATTTTTTTTTTTACTTTTACCCAAATATTTTGAGAGATAACAACTTTAAAAAAAAAACAAAAGTTAAAAAGGTCGATTTGGATATAACTTTTAAAAGTCAAATAAAGACAAAGCAAGAACCAACAAAAGAGGAAATTAAATAGGCATCCTAAATAGAAGACTTATTTAGGTGTTCATCCGTAGGAGTTTGAATACTTATGTTCACATCCTCAAAATGTATTCTTGGCCCATTATACCCCTAGTGTGTGTATATATATAGCTATTTATTTATAAATATTTTATACCCATTATTATGTTCCCACGATTACAGGGATTGGGTAATCCCAATTGAAGCAAATCTGCCCCGATTTTCAGGTTTCTCTTGCCCATAAAACTCTCTCTGGAACCAAATTTTATGCCCACCGCTTCTCTCTCCTCCCTTCGAACAGCCTCTCTCACTCTTTCTCTCTCTCTCTCCATGGACAACAAAATCAACCAAGATTGCATCGGTGATGGTTTGGTTGCTGAAGAAGAACAAAATCAGCGGTGGTATTCCTACGATCCTAGCCCTGTTCAAGCCATACTACTCAAGAAATTGTCGCCAAATATTCCGGTGACATAAGATCGGTTTTTTCATTCCTCCGAGTGAAGTCTGTTCTTCTGTTTGTCATCCCGATTACCCGACCTATTTTTTGGCACCAAATTTGACCGTGTAAAGTACTACTCATCCAAAAATCTTGGTGGGGTTTACTCTCTATTTTTTTATGTATTCCTTACCTAAATTCCTTGTGCTATATGTTATTTTTCATAATCTGTATGGAAGATTGCTCTGTCATATTTTTTAAATTTCATCATGACTTTAAAAGTTTATTATGCGATACAAGTTATTATCTTTTTTTTGGTTTGTTTGAGTTTAATGGTAGATTGGTACAATCTTTTTGTCGACAGTGCATATAAAAAGGGATTGTTTGAGTTTCAATGCAACATTCTTTTATTCTGAATGGGCAGTAATGGTTTTAACAATTTTTTCATGTTTGTAATATTGATCATGTTCGGGATAGCTTAGTTTTTAAATTGAACTTGTTTGCTGTAATGTACGTAGGTAACAAACTTATCATGTTTGTCGAAATGTTCACATATTGTCATGTTTTTATTTGATCATGTTTTGTTCATCTATCTCGATCAAAACCTACACTTCTCGAAACTTGTCATGTTTTCCAAGCTTGTCATGTTTTTAATTGATCTTGTTTTGTTCATCTACCTCGATCAGGTTTTGATCATATTTTTACACATTCGTTTTTGTAAGAGTCATGTTTTCTTTTTAGATTTTAGGAGAATGAAAATATGAAAGAGAAGATTGGGGAAAATTCAAAAGATTAGGTGAGAGAAGTGTTTGAAAGAGGAGAGAGAATTGAGATAATTAGAAAATAGAAAATAGAAAGATTTGAAAAATTAGGAGAAAGAAATGGTAGCTTAGGATTTAATTGAATTTGAGAATGGAAAGATAAGTATTTAAACACATTAGGATGAACACCTAAATAAGTAGGGTAAAAAGGATGGCTAATTAAGTTCGCCGCCTTAATAATGAGAAAATATAATAAAGGAGTATGTTTTCTCACCGTCTCATTGAGATAAAAATTCCACTTTCTTTTCTCACCAAATTTCACCACTTTTGGTTAGAAACAGAAAAGGTCCCATAAAGGGTTCCTGATTCTCACCATCTCTCACCCTTTCTCACCTCTTTAACTATCCAATCAAGAGAGAAAACTATTCACCTCTGTTGTGTCCGGAGTGCCCTCTTGGATTTGGTTACACAATGTCACTTCCCGCGACCGCTCTAAAAACAGACAGACTTGCGAGTGCGATGTTGAATGCCATAAAAAACTTAACTGAAACCCTTCCTACCACCAATTGGTTTTAGGAGAGATGGTGGAAAAGCAGTCCGATACCCCTCTATTTCATTTATTTTCTCATGAGAAACAAAAAGACCCCGTAGTTTTTTAGCTACCTAAACTGTTGAGTAATCTCACAATTAAATTTTCACTCTCCTTTTATCCATTGACACCTCCTTTTCTGTCTTCTATAATGTGAAATTACTAAATTAACCTTTCCTCTTGAATCACTTTTCCTATATGAAAGGCAAATCGATACTTCCGTGTAAGTAAATCCAAAAAGGAAGTACCAATGGATAAAACGGATGGGAGTGTACAAATCATTTTCCATTTTTTACATGTATTTTGATTTGTGATTAAATTCTGTGTTCTAATTTTTTACAATAATTTTTGAGAATTTCATTTTAGATCCCTTAAAGAAAGTCTTTCTTTTTACCATGAGAGGTCACTCCAAAACTCAAGATCATTTTGGATCCCTTAATAGGCCACGTCTTATCGAACTCCTGGATCTGCCATTTGTTCATAAAGGAATTTCTGAATCCACGTGATGACTAACTCCGTACACCATGTACAGGATGCCGGACTATGACTTGGGTCATTTAGGCCATCGGTATATTTTTAATTTGAAAACAGCTGTTAATGAATGCATAATTCAAGTCTAATTGAATGGCAATTTAAATGCCATTTTAAAAGAAAAATAACTGCCATTAGACTAAAGCTAAGGAAGATGCCTTTCAATTTTTGTAGAAGAAACTCTCTGAAACTAATCCATTTTGTTCATGTCTTCAAAACGTATTGCCAGTAATAAAGCTTCCCAGAGTGAAGTACTTTTGTTATGGCTTTTCATTATTGCTTTCTTTCACTAGAAAAGAACACATCATAGAATATAAACGTCATTTTAATGCTCTTGGACTTCTGCTCTTTCCTAATCAACTTTAATATCCATCAAGGAGAAACAACAGTGAATAGCCAACAGAAAATAAAAGGGAAGCAAAAATTATCACATGACCAAGCAGCTATTACGAAAACCTATCACCACCCAGTTATCATTTTACATTTTCCTTATGGAAGCAGACCTGATTCTGTTATTCATGTGAAAGTTCAAAAAATACGGAGAAGAATATTAGCGGACGACGAAAGGTGGTAGAAACTGGGTAGGCTATTCCAAGGCAACTGTGTCATTTGGAGAGATCAGACAAGCTACAAAAGTAAGCATCTGTAAAATTCGACAATATATCATCTCCATTCGCTGAAATGTTTAGTAGAAGTACAGGACTATAAAGCATTTGGTTTCTTTGATAGGCAAAGAATTGCTTAGAATACCAGATCCATCCTATAACTGGTAAGTCTGGTTTCAAACTATGAACATCATGAGCTACCTAATGTTCATCCTCATATCTACCACAGAAAAAGCAACGATGGAATTCACAGGCAAATTTCAAGATTTTGGAGACTGAACCACATTCCAGTTTTTCCCTTGTTCCTTAACCAAATCTGCAAAAACGGACATGGTGAGAGTATTGAAAATTACGGAATGATCAAATTTTATAGACAAGAAAACCCCATATCATGTCCAAAAAGAGAAGAGAAGATTCAACATCTGTAATCAGCGAGGGGAGGCAACAATCTTGGGCAAGTCGACTCATGGTTGCAATGGAATGTGGCTTCAAGAAGCCCTGTGATGTTCATCAATGGTTTTCTTCATCCCATCCAACTCTGAAATAACATATTCCAGTTTCTCACAACAGATCTCATTCGAGATTCTTGCAATGTAATCACACTTCTCAAAAGGCCGGTATTCACATGCACTTTTGATTTCTTCACGCAGTGTCACTTGGATGTCCTGATTTCACACATAAAAACACAGTTTCCACTTGTTTAGGTCTCCAACATAACTAGCAGTATGATCTAAGAAGCACGGATACAAACACAAACACGAAAACGGACATGGCAATTCTAAATAAATGGGGAGACGAACACGGCTAAAAACATGTATACAAATTCGGATAGATATTTAGTTGTTAGGGCTTAATCGGATGAACATTCTATCCGGAAACAACTAAAACTAATCGTATTTTTCTAGTTGTTTTTGTTTGCTTTCTAAATACACAAGTTAAACGAGGGTTTTACCAGGTCAAAATTGACTTATTCGTACTTTTTTCATATCATAACCCCAAAATAAGCTTTCAACATGAATTGATTCCTGTCATATTTCAATCTGTGTCAAAGTTTAGACACGGGTGTCCCAATATATCCCTTATTTAAAAGTAATTCGATTTATTGGACACACCATGTGGCGTGTCCCATACGTGTCCCCGGCGTGTCGTGTGTCACTGGAGTGTTGAGGGTTTTATTAGATCAAAATCCAGTTAATTTTGACAATTATTATTACTTCCTTTTAAATATACAAGCTAAACGAGGGCTTTATTAGGTCAAAATAAACTTATTCGTACTATTTTCATATCATAACCCCAAAACAAGCTTTCAAAGTTTCAATATTAGGAATTGATTCGTGTCATATTTCCATCTGTGTCCAACTGTCCAAGTTTAACATGCGTGTCCCAGTATGTCCCCTACTTAAAAATAATTAGATTTATTGGACAAACCACGTGGCTTGTCCCATATGTGTCCCCAGCTTGTCGCGTGTCGCCGGAGTGTGGAGGGTTTTATTAGATCCAAATCGAGTTAATTTCGACAGTTGTTATTGTTTCATTTCTTATAAAAGTTAAACGAGGGTTTTATTAGGTCAAAATGAACTTATTTGTACTTTTTTCATATCATAACCCCAAAACAAGCCTTCAATATTTAATTGATTCTTGTTATATTTCCATCCATGTCCAAGTTGAGACACAGGTGTCCAATATGTCCCCTGCTTAAAAATAATTAGATTTATTGGACATGCCACATGGCATGTCTTATACGAAATGTTTAAAAAACTGGGCCAGACTGGCTGGTTCGACCGGTTGACACCTGTCAACCGGACCTTGCTCCGGTTCAGAAGAACCCCAAAACCCCTTTGTTCTGAGAACCGGCCCCTAAATTGAGAACCGTTCAAACCGAGAGGTTGAACCGCCAACCCAGAGAACCGGGAGCGGGTTCAATGAACCGAACCGAATTTTTTTTGAACTAAATCTTTTAGCATCACTGCCGCACTTCAGTGGTACAGCTGGCGCAAGTGAAGCATAAATGACCCCACGTCCTCTGCGTAATTATGTCTCGGCCTTGTGAAGCATTTATAGACCAAAAGTCTTTACTAGTTCTCCATCTCACGGATGTGGGATTGGAGCAAAACATATCCAGAATGCATTAACTCAACTCCTCATCTTTTCACTCTAAATAATAAAGAATACCTATATTTTTTCTGTACATTTACTTTTTATATGCTCATTTTAATTATATATTTTTAATATATTATATTTTTGACATATTATGACATCACAGTTCGATTCCGGTTCGACCATGGTTGAACCAGTGACCTGTCCGCCCGGTCCCTATTCTGGTTTGCTCACCGGTCCAGTTTTCAAAACATTGCCTATATGTGACCCCGAAGTGTTGCGTATTGCCGAAGTCTCCGACACGGATGCAACAAGTAGTTAGGAGTGTCGGTGCTTCATCGAGTATGATAATCCAAAATCAGCATGCCAAAAATCTTAGTAAGTCATAATGGCATCCAACAAGCACCAAGTGTTTAAGACACAATGAGATCACTCAGACAAGCTATATACAAATTGACTAGGAAACCACAAATGCATGAATAAACAAAAAGATGCAAGCCCTAATGATGGTGAACGCATATATACAGCTGGTTTTTGTATCCAGAGGTTTTCACCTACTCCTAGAAACTCTAGAACGGACAAAATGGACGAAATGGGGGGTAATTACAAGGTTGATTTCCCAGCTTTAGATGTCGTTAGTGCATCGATAGGTCTACGTAAGGGTAAGGGTAAAGGATGTGGAGAAAACTCTTATGGCTTTCCTTTCGTCAGGTTCAGCTTTGAAGCACACTGGGGCCAAAATCAATTGGGACCAAATTTGCAGCCCAAAGGACGAAGGAGGACTAGGTTTTTGAAGAATTAAAGAGTGCAACATATACAAAGCTACTATGATGAGACTTTTGTAGGCCTTGTGTGTGAAGGCCGACACTTGAGGATAAAGTGGGTGCATGATGTAGGACGGTTTTAGGACACTCAGAGTGGTAGCCTACAATAAGAATCGCGGTGGTTTTGGGTGGGGAACTAAGAATATTACTTGGATAAGTGCGCAAGAAGAAGAAATGAAAGAATGAGAAGAAGAAGAGAGAGAAAGAGAGATAGAAGTGTTTCAACCTCTGAAGGATTAGGTGGTTTCTGCAAGGAAGGACCGCAGCCCAAACCAATGGCCTCAGCCTTGTAAATTCAATTCATTAATCAACTCTGTGTTGGAAAGAAAGATTACATCCATACTTATAGACTATTCGAGACATCATTGCCCAAACTCCATCTATTCTACTGGGTGAAACTAGTAAGGAAGATATGGTGGTTGCCTCATTGCGATGGAAAACTTACTATTTGTTCTGCCTGGGATAATGTTAGAGCCATTAGGCTAGGCAATTGGCCCCGCCCACCCCAACTCTGGCCCGATCGGGGCCTCCCGTCAAAATTTTGGGTACTGGGTTGGGTTCAAGGGGAATTAAAACCCCCGATCGGTTTTCGATTGGGGTTCGGGATGATGTTACCCGCCCCGGGATTGTTTAGAATATAAACCATATATTTACCCTTGTATTTTCACCCTTATTTCTAAAATACCACCCTATATATTAACACATTTTCTCCCATTTGCTTCTAAGTCGAACAATTTTTTTCCACTTTCTATAATTTACAGGCAGGTTTAAAACCGACAGGGGAACGGTTACCCACACATTACGTGGTTGAGGTCCGGGCGGGGTGGTATTTTTAGGGTCGTGTCAGGGTATGGCGAAACACTACCCTTTGCCATCCCTAGAGGCTCTTATTTGACATAGATACCCAATTAAGAACTGGTGTAAGATGACTTGGGGTGGTAAAACAGTGCCTAGATGGACCTTATTTTATTTCTTTTTGTGGTAAACTGGAGATGCATGGTACAAACAAAGTTCTGGGGTATGAGACCCCTACATAGTCATTACAGAAATGAACTAAAATAACACCAGAAATTGAACTGAAACTAGTAAATCCTACTGCCATGCTTAATGCATCCTTTGCTAATCCATCTGGGCAATAGTTTGCTTTGCGGAACACATGGTTTATAGATGCTGCCGGGAATTTCTGAAGTAGAAATCTGCAATCAGAGATAAGCTATTCAATGGATGTGATCACAATTATGCTCTTTCACCAAATGGATAAGTGCTAATGCATCCACTTCAACAGTTCAACATTAATGCTTTGAGTGTCTAAATCCACTCCCAATTGTAAACCATCCCTAAGAGCCCATAACTAGCAGCTAGAAGCCTAGAACTTATACCATTCCCATATTCCGTTGGAAGCCTCGAATGCAAAGACCATTCCAGTCACGGATAATGCCCCCGGCTGCTGAATTACCTGATTCCCCTACAGCACCATCTGTATTCAGCTTATAACTCCCCATTGAAGGGGGTTTCCAGCCCACTCTAATGTGATTAGCACTAGACAATCTAGGAGTAGGGAAGCAAATGAAGTTCCATTCCACCGCGCCAGCCACTCCTAATGACTTGAAAAAGGTTTATCAAGAATGGGACCTGAGAACAACGAATTAGGTAATGAATTCTCACGGAATAGGAGTCTGTTCCTATTACACCAGATAGCCAAACAAGCAAAAGGAAAAAGACAAGACTATGGGACACCAGAAGAGTGAAAGGCAATAGATTTGCAGTGATGGTGAAGCCAAGAATGGAAAGGGACAGTGGTAGAGAAAAAATTAGGGAAAAAATCTGATATGGAGAGGGAATGCCTGAATAGCAGGGCATTCGGGCAATCGCATAAGACATGAGGAGTAGATTCAATCATATCAGAGCAAATACAGCAGACATCATCAGTGGCAATATGTCTAAAGCAGAGATAATCCTTAGTAGCTAGGAAGAGGAAAACTCTAGGAATCGTAGGGACTTTCCAAATCCCGCCACAATTATCAAAAGGAGGAGTGCATGTATCGCTACAAATGAGCCGATAAGCCGACTCACTAGAAAAAGACCACTGGACAAGTTCCAAACTTTCACATCAGGTATCATTAAACCATTGAAGGGTTTGACCTAGAATAAGAGTTCTAATATCAGGAGGGAAAGCCATACCAGAAACATCCAAATTCCAAACACCCAAAGCCCAAACATCCCAAACAGAGAGGGAGCAGGCCAAAACATTAAGGGGGCCAACAATGATGTTACGCAAAGGGCCAATAACTAACCAATTGTCAAACCAAAATGAGGTATTTCTACCCCCTGTAATAGAGACATGCAAACCTTGGTGATACAGGCCATACCCTCTTCAAAGGATACGCCAAATAGGAGAAGGTTTGTGTTTTTTTCCAAAAAAATCCCAATACTTATCTTTCAAAACCCTACAAGGACTCACTCTCCCTACTAACCTGTCAATTAAGATTAGCAAAAGCCACTTCATTAGCAGCCCCAGGAAACCGAATACCCAAAAGGCCAAAACCACCAAGTGCTTAGGTTTAGTCACTTTGTCCCAACCCACAGCATGGAGCTTTCTTTTCTCAGCGTTAGAACCCCACAAGAAAATGCGATTAATCCTATCCAAACTATTGGTGATGGATTTAAGAAAAACAAAGGACTGACCAATGTAACAAGGGATAGCCGAATTCACGGATTTAATAAGAGTGCTGCAACCAGCCAACAGTAAGCATTTACCTTTCTAACCAGCTAACTTTCTATAAACCTTATCAACCAAGCACCGAAAGGCCTGTTTACTAGGTCTCTCATGGAGAATTGGGCAACCCAAATACGTATGGAAGGAAGCGATCCCTAGTCTTGTTATGCCTTTCCTAATCACAGACATTTCATTTATTTAATAGAATATCGCATCTTTATCACCCAAAAAAAAGGCTACAGAAGAAGGCAATTCAGCGCAAACAATCTTCCATCTTCAGATCAATAGTATTTGCAAGTACCAATCTTATACAGGTAACTGAAGCCAAACAGAAATCTGAAATTCGTAACTAAGAGCACAAGCAGACTAGCTTGGCAGAAGAAGAACAAATAAGATTCCTAGTAAGATTTACTTCCAACTACAACTAAACATTTCTTTCCAAACTGCTACATTGAACTTGTTTTTAAAAACAAATCTATACCTTGATTGATTGCATGAACTCAGCGCAGTGTTTGTTGACCAAATCCTTCCTGGGACCGCTAGGGTTTGAAAGTTCGTCGGTCACTCCTCCAGCCAGTTCCAAAACCCTAACAATTGTCTGTAAAAATCCATAACAAATCGCGAATATGACTTTACCCAACACAACACAAAACCCTGATACGACAAATGCGTGATTCTTTCTGAGTTTTTAGAACTAAATTGGAAGAAGAAATTGGGAATACTTATACCTTTTCAACATTTTGGAGTCGTTGCAGGGAAGTGTTTTGGCTTTGTGAATCCATGGAGTGTCGTCTCACTCTGAAACCCTTTCTGGTTGACGGTTTGTGTTCTGGGTGAAGGTTTGTGTTCAACTCTAGCTGGCCCTATGCAGGTGGGCTAACGACGTCGTTTCCTGTTGAATACTTCAGTGACACGGCATGTTTTGATTGGTTAATTGATCGCACTGGATGGGGATTGGCCGGAGGATTAGACTAGTAGGCTCGTCCCCTCCCCGCCTTTGCCGGCTACCAAAGTTGAATTTTTATTAGAGAAAACGAAAATGCTACTCACACAACGTACGGACACACACAACTCACACAACCACTGACGTCATACCAAAAACAACGTCGTTTTGTTTATAAAAAAAAACCCAGTCGCCCTTCCCTTCTCCTTCTCCTTCTCCTTCTCCTTCAGTTCAGTTATTCTCCTAACGCGAACAGAGAACCCCCTTTCCCCTTCTTCCTCCATTGAGGCTCAAAATTTCCAGAGAAGAGAGAGAGGGTTTCTCATATTTTCGAATTAGGGGTTTCTCAAATTTTCGAATTAGGTTTTTTTTTTTTTTTGCAGCACAACAGTTTAGGGTTTCTCAATTTGAAACCCTCTAATTGATGAGGATGAGGAGTAAATAGTTGGGCTAATCAATCTATCTGAAACAAGGAGAGAGAGAGAGTGAGAGAAGAGTACCCGATGTTCGATCGAAGTGGCGTCCGAGGATACGGAAGGAGAGACACTCAACGGTCGTCTCCAGGTGTTCTTGTCGTCTTTGTTTGCGAGTCTTGGACGGGTTTTCGGTCATAACCAAGGAGAGGAGGAGGAAGAAGAAGAAGAAGAACCAGAGTCTGATATGGCTTCGAGAGCTGCTGCTATTCCAAAGAACCAGAGTCAAATAGTAGGGGGTTTTTTTAGCGTCAATGGAGAAACCCTCTCTCTTCTCTGGAAAATATGAGAAACCCTCTCTCTCTTCTCTGGAAATTTTGAGCGTCAATGGAGGAAGAAGGGGAAAGGGGGTTCTCTGTTCGCGATTGTGAGGACAAGGATTGAACTGAAGGAGAAGGAGACCGAGACGGAGAAGACAAGGGCGACTTTTTCTTTTTTCTTCTCTTTTTTTTTTAACAACACGACGTCGTTTTTTTATGACATCAGCGGTTGTGTGAGCCCTTATGTGTGTGAGTAGCATTTTCCATGTATATATACTCATTTTTTCCCTCCGGAAGACAGTAACTGCACGTGAAATCTATCGAGTATGGATCTGAACATATTTATATTTACTATTTGACACTTAAAAGGACAAAATTTAAAATTCAGATCACTAAGAAGAGCTTGAAAATCACTACACAAAATGAAATACATAATTTATGAAAAATTATTCAATGTCTCTAGGGCATCGTTACGTGGTGCCTCAGGTGTCTCATCAACCACATATTTCTGTGAATCCCAAGAATAAATGTGAGAACTCCATAACAATTTGTGGTGAGAAGAGGCTTAGGAGTCCCAAAACATCGAATAATCTCTCCGTAATCAATTATTGTAGCTGAATAGTGCAAAAAACGAGTGGACCACAATGTAGGGGGGATCGATCCCACTGGATCGAGTCTGTCCACATTTGTTTCACTGGGGACTTTCCACCTTTGCAGTAATTTACCTTATCCCACATCGATTCTACACAAGAGAAATGCCGTTTTTCTATAACCGAGCCGAGGGCTCACGGTTCATACCGTGGGGGTGTGGGGCTGGGGATTGCGCGCGCTCTACATAACCCTAAACCTCTCTGTGTAAACCAGAGTTTGTGTTATGGAGGGACTTTCTCCGGTGTTTCCCCTCCCAACCGAGAAAGAAACACCGATGCCCGCGTGTGTAGATCTCCGGCGTTGATTTAGACCCTCGAGAGTGCTTGAAGGGAGTGTGCTGCTGGTACTGGACACGTGCCTTGCGGTCACTGTTCCTCGCCTCTCGAACACCCCCATTTTGTGAACCTTACTGGAACATCAAAAATCCAAATTGGGCCTATTTGTCGGACGGGTGTTTCTTGATTTTGTTGTGCTTTGTTGTTTATTTTGGTACCGCGTGTGCTTGATTGTACTAATATCTTAAGACTTTCGTGTTAGACCTTAGGAGTTGGCTTCGGCTCATTTGATATATTGTCTAATTTTTTGTTGGATTTCTCTTCTTCTTTCCCCTCTTCCCGTTTTTAATAAATTTTTACTTATCAAAAAAAAAAAACCCATCAAAAATCCAAATTGGCCAAGTCTATTTTAAGCTCCATTCTTCCTAAGTTTTTATCTAGTATTTTTTTTTGACATTTTTTATTTGTTGTAGTAATTTTTTGTTTAGTATTTTGGCTTAATTTTTGAAATTAATCATTCGTATCAACGAGTATGAGCTAAAAATTGTGTTATATATGTGGAAATTTGAAACGCTAAAATACAAGTCCTGTGGTGCATCTATAAAAAAAACTATAGTGGAAAAATCAACGCGATTTTGTCTAGCAAAGATCCACATAAAAAAGTGAAATCACTATGCTTCCAAAAAATTGGATAACACCCCATATAACTGCATGAACGGGACTCAATGATTAAGGTTAAAATCTTGGGTATATTACTACTCCCGGAAAGAAGCTTGGATCTGCAGCAACTAAGTTCTAATCCATTGAATGAATCAAAGATCCACATAAAAACAAAATGAATCAAAGAGGGAATTGCTTAAAGTTACAAAAGCTGTTCTGAATGGAGTGTGACGACGTTAAAAAAACGTAGGAAGTACTAATCGTGAAAATATTAAAAGTGAATTGGATAAGATCTTTTTTGTAGTCTGGCTATTTATTTATGCCAAAATTTAACCCTTCCCTTTTTTTTTTGGAGCAACGATAGAAATGCATTAATATATGAAAACAGTTTACAAGGGAAATAAATAACAACAATATATAATCAAAAGACGAAAGGCCGGTGGTGGAAGAAGCTCAAGTCCAAAGCGATATCCCCCGAGCAACTGAAGACGAAGAGAGGGATAGCAATGCCTATTTAGCCAATCACTGAATTAGCATCTCCTCCAAGCCTTAATAGAACTGCCAGAACAAAAACCAAACAAGCACCGAAAACAAACGGCCTACTCTCAAAGGAAAACAGAAGCAACGAAACGCATTCTTGTATGTCACCTTTGAGTTGGAAAACTTTCAACACTTTTGTCCATTTATCCACAAATGTTAGCTTTCTTTTTCTTACAAAAACAAATCTAACTTTTCCTCTATAACTTTCTGTCGGACCGCTTTTTTACCATCTCTCTTAAAATCAATTAGTGTTAGGAAGGGTTTCAATTAAATTTTTATGGCATTAGATATCGCACCCGCAAGTCTGTTTTTAGAGCGATCGTAGAGAGTGGTATTGTGTAACCAAATCCATAGAGAAGAGATCTGACAAAAAAACAAAATATCAGTACTTTTATTTCTTAACCATATTTTAAAATTGGAGCAAATGAAGAGAGAAGCGAGAGACCTGACAAAAAAAAATAAAGAACTCTATTGCTCGTGAATAGTTACTATATAGAAATACCTAAGTACTGTAGATAGAGCAATAATACCTATGGGTTTGCCGAATTTGGTGCATGGCTGTTTCCTTGTTTTGCATAGCTAAAATAGATTCAAAAGCTTGTATAACTAAGTTGGTAAACTTGCTCTTAGTTGGGTGTCAAGGTCTAACATAATTGACAGTGACCCTTTTAGGGTCATGGATGTCATATGATTGTTCAGGAGCTTATGTATCAACCTAGGTGAGATGTTTGCTTTGGTTTGTGATACATGTTATCCTTGTTCCATTTAGTCTTTGTAATTCTTATTCAAAAATTAATAAAATTTCTTTTGCTGTAAAAAAAAAAAACCGACAGTGACAAATCAATGATATAGGTAGAAATTTGCAGATTTATTTTTTGTGGCAAGTCAATTGAAAAAGAATTGACCATCAATTGCAATTTTTTCCGGACTTCTTCTTAATTTCTAAGCCAAACCATCTAATTATCCATTATATTTTCTTTTGTAAAATCATCTTATTCAATGACCAAGTTCTACCTATATAGGGATAAAATAGTTTTGTGCAGGCGATCCGAATTTATTGAGACTTAAGCTTGCTAGTTTGATTTGGTTTATCTTATTTGGTTAAATTATAATCAACAATCTTATTTATTAACCTTGTGATCTGACCTGGTGATTTTGTAGTCACCTTTTTAATGAACAGATCTAAGGTTCGCCTCCTATGGATATGAAGTCTTGCTCTCGTAGTAATCTAACACACGCAACCGTTAGTTGAGAAAAAAAACCTATTTATTATTCTAACTTGATTTATTTAATGTATTATTTGCTCTTAAACTATATATAGATAAGCTAAGTTATGAAATGAGCTTTTTGTATTCGTGTAAAAATATTTTATCACTAGTGAGAACACTAAAAAGAACAGTGTTATGAACACAATGTTGAATCAACCATGCTACTTGCACATATGTTTTTGCACATATTTTGCACATACGTTTTTGTGGGGCCCATATCGGGGTTCCACAAAATGATCTGAACCGCTCATCTTTTTTAAAATATTTTTTAGAGGGTTCTTGTAAAAAATCAGCTCCAACGGATTTCGGTAAGGACTCTCTTAGAATTCGTAGTGTAAAACAGAATGATTCGTCCTACAATTTATAAAAAAGCCCTTACCGATATCCGTTAGAGTTGATTTTTTACAGGAACCCTCTAAAAAATATTTTAAAAAAGATGAGCGGTTCGGATCATTTTGTGGGACCCCGATATGGACCCCACAAAACGTATGTCCAAGATATGTGCAAAAATGTATGTGTGAGAATCATTACTGATGTTGAATGACTCTGGATTGTGTTTGAAGATTTTGTTCTGAGGATGTCTTCCTGTTAAAAAAGAAGTAATGATATGCGTACTGATCATTTGGGCACCGATGGTGCTGGGTGAGTGGAGTTCACTTCAGAGTTTCACAAAGAATAATTTAAGCCGTTTATTAATTTGGAAATAAATTTTCAAGTTAATTAAAGCGTGTGTTCCATATTTTATTCTTAAAAAATAAGTATTTATTCATGCTTCCCAAGACAGATCATAATCTCATAATACATCACCTTTAATTCAAAAAATAAGCTACTTTTCAAAAAATAAGTACTTATTTCTAAAACCGAAACGGAGCTTGAATCAAACTCTTACGATTATTTGATTTAGCTCATTTTTTCTAGTACAACTTAGCGCCGCTTTCCGGTACAACTTGTGCCTGTTTCACATAGTTTTTTGGGGATCTTTTTATTTTTGTCCTTTTTCAATTTTTTTTTCCAATATTTTGGTCATTATCTTGGATATTTCCCAGAATATTTGGCTAATTTTTTATTTTTTCTATTCCTCTCGACGAAACGAATCAATAATTCACAAAAGTTTGACGTAAAATTAACAAATGCGAATTTTTTTTTTTGGATAATGACAAAAACCATTTATCCCCCAAAAAAAGCTTTGTAAAACAAAAAATCTCACAAAAAAAGCTACGTGAAACAAAAAACCCACAAAAAATCTATGGAAAACAAGACCCTGTTTGTTTAAGGGTTTTGAATTTTATATTCTAATCATTATTCTATTTCTCTTCGATCATTGCTCTCATTTTTCTTTCTATCTATCTCTAATTATTACTTCTATTTCTATTCATTACTCTATTTCTCCCTACGCTTATTGCCTATAAATTCAAATTCAAAATCCGAAAATGAATGAGGTCCAAGTGACTTGGATCATTTATGTGAGATAAGTGAGTAAACTTTCATGCATCAGTAAACTTTTTTCCGCCAAATAAAAATTTTAGGGGGAAAAAAAGTGAAATAACAATATCAAAACTGATTTTGTTGGTGCCAAAACTCTAATGCATAAGAAAAATTCTAACACTACACCCATTTAGAGCATCCCCAATGGGGATGTAAAACCAGGTGCTATAGTTATAATACAACCCAGATGTAAAAAAAATTGCTCCAATGGGAATGTAAAATAGCAATTTTGAAGATGGAAAATAGCGCAAATGGAAAGGGAGATGTATATTTACATCTCCTTTAGGCTGCAGCTATAAATTGACAGGTCATCACCAGTTGATTCTACCAGAATTTTGGACTGTCGGAGATTATCTGGTTTCGTCGAAAAGTCGTCGAAAATTGCAAGAATCGCCGGAATCTGCAAGAACACGCCGGAAGCTCACCATCTCCGACCCCGATTCTTAACGACATCACCCAACTGATTCTCAAGATTTTCAGCAGATTTCCCTTCGATTCCAGCCCCTTCCAAGATTTTCAGATCTCCAGAGTTACCTCCGATTTGTAGGGGGGGTTGGTTCAGAGAGAGAGAGGGAGAGAGGGGCCGGTTCTATTTGTAGAGCCACAGAGAGAGAGAGACAGAGTTATCTGTAAAATTGAGAGAGAGAAAGAGTAAAGTTGGGATTTTGGGATTTTGGGTTGGCAACGGGTCCTAATCCGACCGTTGGCCAACAGCCCTTTTGATCAACGGATCAAATTAATCAGCAACGGCTTTTACATCTCTTTTTTACATCTCACCATTGAAAGAGGGATGAGTTTTATTTTACATTCAACTAACTTTTAATTACTTTTTACATCAAAATAACTATCCATCCCCTTTTAATACATCCCCATTGGGGATGCCTTACACACTCATTCATACGTCTACACTCACAAAAAGAGTGGAGCTCGCACATATTATATAATGGGTCCCACACACATTGAGTGTGTAATGTGTGCGGGCTCCACCTTTGTTGTAAGTGTGGATATGTGATTGAGTGTGGTGGTATAATGATTGAGGGCACAAAAAGACTTGTATCATGCGTAATATACAAAAGACTTTTATGTACTGAAGTTTTGATACCAACAACAAAAAGCAGTTTGACATTATTACTAAAAAAAAAAAAAAACCCCACTGTACTACCATTCCGAGACAAGGGGCACATACGTCACTGTCACGAAATAAGCTCCATCATATTTGTCCTTCCACAGCTCATCCCCTCCCCTCCCCGCCTCTCTCTCTCTCTCTCTCTCTCTCTCTCTCAAGAATTTCCTTCCCCCTCACTCACTCCCCCCCACCCCCCCCTCTCTCTCTCTCTCTATAAGAATTTCCTTCCCCTTCACTTCCTCTCTCTCAAACAATGGGTTCTCGAATCCCGTCACACCAGCTCAGCAGTGGTCTCTACGTCTCGGGTCGACCCGACCACCTCCCCAAGTCCCCCCAACCCACAATGTCCTCTCGCGCCGTCCCCTACACCGGCGGCGACATCAAGACCTCCGGCGAGCTCGGCAAGATGTTCGACCTCACCACCACCCCCACCACCCTCGACCCCACCCTAACCCCTCGTTCACGTCTCTCCTCCTCTTCCCAGCACAACAGCGGATCCGTCCGATCCGGCCCAAACTCCGGCCCAATCCTCCACCCCACCGGACTCATCACCTCCGGCCCGCTCACCTCCTCGGCGGGCCGTCGCTCCGGCCAATTAGACCCCAGTGTTTCGATTCCAAGGGCCGCGTACGGCTCGGCCGTGACGAAGCTGGGCGACGACGCGAAGCTAGGGTTTAACGTGTCGAAGCCGGTAATGTGGGTGGTGGTTGTGGCGGCGGCGATGGGGTTGCTGGTCGGAGTGTTCTTATTGTTGGCGGTGAAGAAGGCGGTCGTGCTAGTGTCGGTTGCCGGAGTTCTGGCGCCGGTGGTAGTTGTGTTGGTTTGGAATTTTTTTTGGAGGAGGAGAGGGTTGTTAGGGTTTTTCAGGAAGTACCCGGATGCTGAGCTTAGAGGTGCTGTTGATGGGCAGTACGTCAAGGTCACAGGGGTAATTTCCCTATTTTATTGTATGCCTTTTTTACATATTATTTGTAGTGACGTGTGGATTGATTAGATATTATTATATATTTTGCATCTAGAAATTTTCGTTTTTTAGTAAATTGAATTTGGACATGACGACTACTTGCTGATGTTGATTTGCAATTTTATAACCTTCTATTAATAGTAGGTTCTATTTTAGGTCTATTGGTTTGAGCTACTTGGTGCTGTGACTCGTGGTTTATTTGTGGTATTATTATTATTATTCCGTGACCATGTAGAATTATAGTAACTCCTAATCCCTGCATATTTGACTCATTGGTTGTGCGTCTAGCAGTGTGTGTGGTGGGGGCAGTGCCGGCTCAGGGGTAAGCCCCACAAGCTCCCAGGCTTCGGCAATTGCAACCAATTTTTTATTTTATTTTATGGTGACCAAGTTTGAGTACCACATTTTGGATACTATGTGAGGGGTAACTGCAGTATTGGTGAATGTGCTCCTCTACATGAAAAATGGGGCATGTTCTGCTAATACAATGGTGACACATCACATTGTATGCAAAATGTGGTACTTAGACATGGTTACAAAAGCATTAGTGGGAAGTTCATTGGAACACAACCAACGTGGCTGTGATATTTATGGTTATTAGTCATTCCAAGAACTTAAGACATTTGAAAACTATATTGCTGAGAGAGAAACAATGAAATCAATTGACATCCTTGATTTTACAAGATCTTATTAGGAATATGGTTGTTTGCAAATGGTATGGGCTGCTTAATCTTAATGATTCAGCGTGTTTGATAACCCTCCTTGGAGGGGGGATTGGGATTGTGAAGTTGAGGGTCCCCTAATACCTTGTTTGGTTTGGCATTTGTTGAGGGTTGACCCATGGGATTGTTAATCCCCCAAAACAAACATGTTATTTACAATCCTACAATCTAATCCTGTGTAAAGCAAACATAAATAAACGATTCGTATTCTCATTAATAATCCCACCTCATTACGAATCCCCCCAAAACAATAATTGTTGTCAAACACGCCCACGGAAATGTGCCTTTAGAGTACTTGATATTCATTCTTCCATTTTCTAGAGGAGTTGATGAACTCAACACGCGCATCATTTTTGTAGAGAACGATGTTGTTTGTGCAAGTAAATCACTCATTCTCTGGATTTCTTTGAGAATTTGGAATCGTTGCAGCCAATCTTCTTTGGCTTTATACAGTTCTGGCCCCGATATTTGGGTTGTCCAAGCCGGATCCCAAGTTTGGTTGCCCACTTACTATTATGTTATAAAAAATGAAAAGTCATACACATCAAAACAAAATCAAGATTGCACTGTGCTTTTACCTTGAATTAATAAGAAAGATCAAAATGTAACCCCGGTTATAGTGCTTTATGTTTAGCACGATCCAATTTTATAGAACTTCTCTTTGCATTTTGTGAAACAAATTCTTCAATTAAATCATTGTACTTTAATTTACCCAATCAATTGAGATCTCATAGCCAAAACACTCATGATCTCTTGTGACATGGTAGTCCGAATGTAAATTTTTATGAACTTTAACTTAGAAAAACTCCTCCCTGCCAGAGCAACTGTAATCGGTATAGTCTGCAAAATTCGATTAGCAACCCATACCATTTGGAAACCACCATCTTCCCAATAAGATCTTATGAAATCAAGGATGTCAATCGATTTTTTTACTTCTCTTGGCAATAAATTTTGAATGTCTAAGTTATTGGAATAATTCATCCCCACAAAACACCATGTTGGTTGTGTTTCAAGAAACTTCGTTCGTTAAATCTAAAACTAATTTTTTTTTTTTTGTTGGGTGCCCCATGGTGGGGGTTGTCCAAGCCCGCAGGCTTGCAGGGCTTACCCCTCGGCCAACTTTGGCCCTATATGGAGTATTTTGCCGGATGAAAACAAGGTTGCACACAAGTATATTAAAACATGCAATTGACCACCATGAGAAGATAATAACAAGACAAAGGAGCTGCCTAGAATAAAAAGGATTCCTACCGAGCATAATTATTATGCAAACAAATTGTTTCCAACTTTTAGGAGAAGACATCAACTACCCCAAGATCAAAACAAACGAGGCAAATAGTTTTTTTTGCCAAGACACAGAGAAAACATCAACCCACTTCTCCCTCTTTATATATTGTATTGGACTCAATACATATTGTGATGGACTCATAACTCACCCTCCTTGCCCTCCTCTCCTTTCAACCTAAGCTCCCATTTCTTCAACCTGCGCTCCCATTCCTCCAACCTCAATTTCAATTTTTCCAATTTCTTTTCCCGTGCCTCCAAATACTTTTGCCGCACCTCCAAACCCTCTTGTTTGACAAAATTTAAGATGTGGCAAGAGGATTTGGAGGCGTGGCAAAAGAATTAGGAGGCGCGGGAAAAGGAATCGGAGGAATTGAAATTGAGTCTTTTACAATATATTATGAGTCATTTACAATATGTAAAGAGGGAGAAGTGAGTTGATGTTTTGTCTATGTGCCTTGGCAAGAAAACTATTTTGTCTCGTTTATTTTTATCTTGGTAGTAGATGTCTTTTCCTAAAAGTTAGAAACAAGTTGCTTGCACTGTAAATATACTCGGCCAATTGGAGCCCAACAGTTTGAGTTCAAGGGCCGTGTATGGTTCGGCTACGACGATGTGAAGGCAGGGTTTAACGTGTCGAAACTGGTAATGTGGGTGGTTGTTGTGGCGATGGGGTTGTTGGTCGGAGCGTTTTTAATGGTGGCGGTGAAGAAGGTGGTTGTGCTAGTGGCGGTGGCCGGAGTTCTGGTGCTCGTGGTGGTTTGGAATTTTGTTTGGAGGAAAGGGTTGTTAGGGTTTTTCAAGAAGTATCCGGATGCTGAGCTCTGAGGTGCTGTTGATGGGCAATACATCAAGGTCACGGGGGTAATTTCTGATTTTATTATATGCGTTTTGTACAACTATGTCATATTATTTGCAGTGAGTCTGGGTTGGTTAGTTATTATATTTTGCATCTAAAGCTCTTCGTTTTATTGAATTTAGTCATGACGACTATATGCTGATGTTGATTTGCATTTTTATTACCTTCTATTGATAGTAGGCTCTATTTTTAGGTCTATTTGTTCTTATGAGCGTAGAGCTATCGTGGTTTATTTGTCTTAGTATTATATTATTACTATTATTCAGTGGTCTAAAAGGCGCTCGGCACTAGTCGGGTGGTGACCCATGAGAGAGAGATGACAACGGGCGACGAGATCGACGTGATTGGTTTCTCCATGTCGTTGTCTTGGCTTGCAACTGGGTTAGGGCAAAAGACTTATGACTAGAAATTGTATATACTTTGTTAAAATTACACCAGAGGCCCTTTTATTATATTACCGCAACACTAAGGCCCTTAGCTACCTAGCTCGGCCAAATGCCACCTAATCTCCTTGGCCGCCTAATGCCGCCTAATCTCCTTGGCTGCCTAATGAACTGCCTAGGGGTACTCGCGGCGGCAGGTTGCCGTCGAGGCGGCGTTTTAGAGCACTGTTATTGTTCCATGACCTTATTTGTCGAAACTTCTCATCTTTACGGCCGAAGTTGGATGCCAGTGGCCAGACTGAAATTTTTGTGGTGAAGTACTTCTGTCTGCAATTTAGGAGACGTCTGTATGAGTAGTGTGATTATGCAAGCAAGTCATACGTGTAAATTCTCAGTAGCATTTGCCAGATTGGTTATGAGGCACCTAAATTTGCTTCTGTGGGGGTTTAAGTGTAGAACTCTACCACATGTCTAGCATCGTTCTTGCAAGTGAGGTTAGTGACTTGTCCTTTAAAGGTTTCTGGAAATTTGCTTTACCATTGGGGTTGATTCAAGCTGGTGTATTGCGCCCCAGACTGCCATTTCTCTTTTGGACTTTTTAAAGTATATTCTTTTGCATTTAGATACTTAATGCCTTGTTTGGATCATGTTTTGAAAAAAAAAATTCCAACTCAAAAAACACTCACCCCTACTTCTAATCATTACTCTCATTTATCTCTCTGCTCATCACCCCTATCTCCAATCATTTATTCTGATTTCTCTCTCTCTCTCTCTCCACTCATTACTCTTATCTCCAATTATTACCCTAATTTCTCTTTTCACTCATTCCCCCAAAAATCAAACCAAATTTTTTTCAAAAACTCATCCAAACACAACATAAATTCTGGAAGTGTGTTTCAATGAATTGCAATATTGGAGTTGCAGTTAATGACATGTCAAGTAATGTTGAGTGGAAGAATTGCAAGATTGCAACCTCCATTAATTTCAGAGTCCTATAATATGATCAATTCTGCACTTCCCAAATTAACAAGTACTTGAAATTTCATGATGTGATTTTCTGAAGCCGTATGTTTTGGTCATTGCTTACCAGTCTTGATACTATGCTGTTCATATATTTCGAAAACAGGCATATTTGTAGTTTCCGAAACTCATCCGAATAAAGATGCTATTTGGCTTAAGCTTGTTGAGATTTTTGGGTTGTAAAATAGTTGTTCTTACTATTTTATCCGATCCCCATTATCCTATTCTATGCCCATCCCCTCCTCCGATTCTCTTTCCTTCTCTCTCTTCCTGAACTCTTTCTATCCGTTTTCTCCTCCTCCACCCTTTTATTTCCGATCTTGGCTCTTTTCTTTTATTCACAAAATGATGGGCATCTGGAACGAGATGGCGTGAGGCGGTGGAGCTGGTGGTTTTGGCCGGGGTTATGGTTCTCGACATCCGCTTTCCTTCTGATTGTTTGTGTGTACCGAATTGACGGCTACTTGGCGGTCATTTTAGAGGGCTTTCGTTTGGCGATGAGGGCAGCATCGGTAAGGATCTCTGGTTTCTTCTTGTCTCTCTCTTTTTTCCGACCCCCTAGTTGCTGGTTTGTGTGCATCCGATTGTTGGTTACCCTTTGTTTCCCCTGTTTCTTGTTCGTCAAGTCGTCTGTCTTGCTTTCCTCCTCGGTTTTCTGCTGGGTTCTCCGAGGTGTGCCTATCGGCTTGGGTGGGCTTGTGGTGGTGTTGATGGATGGCGTGGTCGTCCGCCATATCACTGTCGGGTGGTTTGGTTTTTGCTTAACGGTTGTGATGCTTCCGCGGCAGTGTGTGGGGGTGATGGATCTGTTTGTTTCCATGGGGTTTACCGGTGGTGGTGTGGTGGAGCGTGGTGGCAGGGATCTGTTGGTTGGTGGTTGCAGTCTGATGCGGTGGGCGGCGTCAGGTGGCGGTGAATGGATGTGCTCAGATTAGTGATTTAGGTTTAGGATTTTCTTTGGTTTGGGCTTAATTGTTTTGATCTGGGTTTTTTGGCCCATTTGGGGTTTTATTCTTCTATTTGTTTTATCTGGGCTTCTAGGCCCTCGGATGTACTGGGTTTTGTCCCTATGAGGTTGGGCTTGTCCCATTTGGCTGTATTTGTTCAACTTTTTGTTGGATTCCCCTCCCCTATCCCCTTAATAAAATGTTACATTTGCCTATCAAAAAAAAAAAAGTTCTCAACTGTGAGTAGAAAGAGTTCATCATTCACCCTCAGAAGAGTATAAACCGATGACAGTCAGAAAGGAACATTAGGAAGACATTATAGATCCCTTATAGCTCTGGCTTATGGGTTCTGGCAATCCATTGGCTGGTTATTTTACTGTCTGTGATGGTCAAAGTGTCCAAAGAGTGAACGCAGAATGAGTAGTGTGGCTAAAAGGTTGTTTCACCAGCCCTAAATTGAATATGATGTATTGATTAATATGCATGAGTGGATTCATAAGGTTATTTAATGGTCTGGCTTGTGAGAATTCACCCTAGATGGTGAGGAGGTTTAATGGGTGGTCTGGAGGCATCGTTTTGCTTTCATGCCGTTGCCTTGTTTTGAATTTGGCTTGTATATGGTCCTGGAGATTTTTGATGTTCTACTCTGCAATCCATCCTTTGAGCTGATAATAGAGCTAGTGGATGCCAATTAATTGGTTAAAATTGGAAGAAATACTTGTTCTGTGTTACTGAGTAGTGCCAATGGATTTCTGTGGTAGGATTCTGAGGGATGTCTTAATAGGATGTTCCATTTTCATAGCAATGCCATTGTTATTACATTTATGAAATTGAGTTGGATGTACTAAATTCTTTTTGTTGATAGAATCTAAAGATTCTAAATGATTCTCGTGTTACTTAAAAAGTTTGAACTCTCTGGTAAATCATTGAACTCCTTGAGGAGTATTTGTTTTATATGTGGTAGAAGAAAGCTATGAATAGTTTCTCATGGCAAAGCACTCTCCTGCTAGTTTGATATCACCTTTCGAACACATTCTTCTAATCCTCTCACTCAATATGCTAATTTTAAATACATCTGTTTCTGACCTGAATTTTTTTGGATAATCGGAAGTTTAAAAAAAGAGAAAAAAAAAAAACATCTGTTCACTTCTGCGGTGATCTGATCAGTTGATAAAACTATTTATAATTCCTGCTCCCATTCTTTTGGTTGTGCTGTGATTAGCTTTTATGTTTGTCTTTTGATGGATTAAAGGAGGGGGGAAAATTGTATTCTACACGAAATTGTGAGCACTTGCTATAGTGTTTTCCTAATGATAAACTAACTCAGGTACTGCGGAATCTGTGTCATAGGCATTCTGTGACATGAACATGATGCATCATGTTTTGAAAACATCTATAGAAAAAGTTGAAATGAAAGAGAAGTAGAGGAAAACCTACCATCATCGTAGGCTAGAATTTCTTGTCTTCCTTGCCTAATTATGTTGTCCGGCTGCCCTTGTGCACAACTAAATAAGTTCCACCTATATCTTTCTATGCAGGTTGTCACTTGTGGCAGTATTCCTCTAGAATCATCTTTCCAGAGGGTACCGAGATGTGTATATATTGCCACAGAATTGTACGAATATAGAGGATTGGGTGGGAAATCAGCAAATCCTAAGCACCGATTCTTCTCGTGGGGATGCAGACATGCAGAGGTTGATTTCTCTCCCTATTTGTGGAATCTTAATTAGATTCAAAAGGACAGAAGTGCGGAAGAAAATCTTCCCTAATTAATGAAAGAGTTGAAATTTTGGTTCGATTTACGTTGAAGTAAATGTTCTCCTGAACTTTGGTATTTTTGCTCAAAAAACTTAGGTATTACGATTTACGAAATAAAGGAATATTACTTGTGCTAAAATTCTCTCCATTTGCAGTTTGTAATTCCTTGAATCAATTATCCCTTGGATATTGCCGATCTCTATTGTTGCAGCTTGAGCCCCTTGGGAAATCCTACTCCATTTGATAAGCAGGCGCCCTGAGGGTGTTGCTTTGATGCACTAAACAAGCTCTCATTGCTTGTGAGCAGCTTGCTTGAGCATTTCCACTATATACTACTCCATAGTCCATACCATTCCCTTATAAACAACTTCGGGGCATGCAGGCTATGAGTAGCACTCCTTTTTAGTTATTTATTTTTTTTCAGTTGGATTATTGAAAAGGGTTAGTTGAACAAAATCAATAAGTTTTCCCGGGTTTATTGCGTGGGTTGCAAAAAAGCAGGCTATGTGTTTTAAGGGACAAACACAACATTGAGTAGCAGTCTTCTTTTAAGTTTGTATACACTGTCATACTGATACATGCCAGTAATTGTATTTCTGTCTGAGCTTTACCTTTTGTCATGTGATTAGACTTCTTGCCTCTTGTGGACAGAAATACGTAGCCGATTTTTACATATCCGACTTCCAGTCTGGGTTAAGGGCTCTTGTAAAAGCAGGCTATGGAGCTAAGGTTGCTGCATTTGTCAAACCAACTACAATAGTTAATACAACAAAGGAAAACCGAGAGCCATCTCCTAGCTTTCTACGCTGGCTTGCTGACCACAGTCTCTCTAGCGATGATCGAAGAATGCGTCTCCAAGAAGGGTAAGTCGGTTTCTGGTTTGAGTTTCTGATGCAGCAAATAGAATGAAGCTAATAACAAGAAATAACCAGTTAACCACAAGCAACTCGAAAGAGGAGAAATTCTCTCCGATTTTTTTTCTTTCAATCAAATGGAAACTGAGAGCCAAGAGCCTTTATGACTTTACAGCCGTAGTAGTTCTGAAGAAGCTAGGAATTTTTGCTCAGCAAGCTATAATACTAAAGAAAATACCAAAATTGGGAGGATTTTGAGCTAGAGCTTGGAGTTGAAAACTGAAAGAGAGAAATTCTCTAAAAGCCCTAGGTCAAACAGAATCTTCTCTACTAAGAAACTAACTAAACATAAGATTCCTAAAACGACGAGTTTTTCACTTTTGAAGGCTGGAATGATGAAATTTCTGCAAAATCCACCTTGGTTAACAACATAGTTGTGAGTTTTGCTTATCTAACCGTTTACATGTGGACATAGGTCTTGCGATACAAAGCCTACTAGTCTGATGCTCCTGCATTTAGTTTCTTTATTAAGACATAATCTTGTATTTTGCTTGTCTCTTGGTCCTGGATACTGATTGATCTCTGTGTATTTCATCCCTTCTCTTCTGATTGAGCTGATGACTGATTTCAACTGATTGCTCCTTAAATCATTAGGTATATTAAAGAAGGGAGCACGGTGAGTGTTATGGGGATTGTCAGACGCCACGATAATGTTCTCATGATTGTTCCTTCTCCTGAGCCTGTCTCAGCAGGCTGTCGGTGGGCCCAGTGCCTCCTCCCAACATATATCGAAGGCCTCATTTTGACGTGTGATGAAAGTGAAGCCACCGATGTGATTCCCGTGTAGATATGACATGTATATTTTACTTCGTTTCAAATCTCTTTTGCTACTGGCCATGAGTAAATATTAGAAGGTTTAATATGGCAAAAACATCGCTCAATGCCTTTAAGCAACTGTATGTAAAACGGCATTGAAGATGCAGACTTGAAATCTTAAGATCAAATAGTGAGGATAGTTTCCTCATGGATTTATCTGCTTTGTAGTTCCAACGGAGATCAAGAGGGGCTTACAAAGGATGAGTTCCCCCTCTTAGAGAAGCTAGGAAATGTTGTATTGTGATTATACCACCTAATTTGTTTTAGCTGCTATTTGCGTAAATAAGATGACAATATAGTTCTTAGTCTTCTATATTATCCATGCATTCATTTGTACTTTGATAATGTCAGTTGTTTTTTATCAAATAAAAAAAAAGACTGAACTGTTGTGAGGATGGTTTTAGCAGTTGATTTTATCAGATTGGGAGGTGTTGAGAATGAACTTTCATTTTATTCCTGATTTCTCTGGCTTTTCACCGAAGCTCAAGAATAATAATCAAAAAGGCTGTTTCCCTACATTATTGGTGCTGGGTTTTAAAAGACAATGCAAATACCACCCAACATAGCATGATAATAGCATCCATGGAGGTATGCTTTCACCATATTAAAATTGTACCAAATGACATGTCTTTTTATGCACTGAACCGGAATTTTTTTAACATTAACAAAAGTAGTTTTGACATTATCATTTGCCATTAGTAGAACTGAATAGAAGCTGAGATCTATGTCAAAAATACTTGATTCATCACCATTCTTCTTTACCCCTCGGGGATAAGCGTTCGGTTGCAAAGATTTTACAACGTTCTATATAAAACAGAATCAATTTTCGTCAGGACCAAAGCTGTGTGAATTGATCTCTTCCACTTTAATACAGACAGCAACACATCTACAAAAATGGGGTGATAACAAACATTTAGATGGCAGATCGAGAAAAGAAAATGAAACAACACACAAAAGGCTTCAATTACAATTGGGAAGTGTTGGAGGCTTATTTTGTTTGACCGGAAAAAAATTGAACGGATATATAATTCCATCGGATTGATAGTGTGAGATCAATAATACAATTAGAAAAATACTAAAAACAGACCACGGACTGTCATTAAAGTTGAAAATGGGTATTCAAATATGTGAAGTGTAGAGAAAATGACGGGCCGGTCATACTTTTGAAGATTATAACTCAACAAGTTCCATGCGCATAAGAGCAATATTCCACTAAGTCCTCCAAAAAAAACTCCCCACGAGCTTCTATAATCCCCTGCCGAATTTAATGCGCGGTCCCACCTCTCTCTTTCTCTCTCTCCAGTCACTTTCTTTCCATCTTTTTCCGTCCACCTCTCTCTTCCGTTTTCTCTTTTGCCAGCTAATAATATGTTTGAATTTGCTATCCCTCTCTCTCTTCCTTACTTTTTCCTCTTGCACGTTTCTAATTTTGGCTTTACATGTTTGATCTTTAAATATATAAAATAAGCTCCATATTAAATGCAAAATTATATATCAAAAAAAGTTTTTTTTGTTGTAGGCTTTTATTTTTTTTATTTTGTCAATAATCTATAATTTTTTAATTTAGAAAAATTAATATTGTTAGATGTGAATTTATACTGTATTTTGAATCCCCAAAACCATAAGATCTTAATTTTAACTGTTAATTAGCAGTAATATTAATCTTTAATTGTCTTTTAATTGTTAATTAACAGTATTTTTAATCCCTAAAATCTTGAAATCCTAATTTTAACTATTAATTAGTAGTAGTAATGCTAATGTGTAATTGCCTTTTAATTGTTAAATAATTAACAATATTCTTAATCCCCAAAACCATAAAATCCTAATTTTAATTGTTAATTAGTAGTAATGTTAATTAGCAATATTTTCAATAGCCAAACTCTAAATCTCAATTTTAACTATTAATTAGTTGTGTTTTTAAATTTATAATGCAAAAAATAAAAAAGAGAAGAGTCTGTATTAAAAAATTATAAAGTGATGATGAAAGCAACAAGTGAAAATGTTGGGAGAGAGGCGGAATAAAGTGAGAGAGAGAGAGGAGAAGGTAAAAATGTACCTGATGTTGAGAGCAACAAATTATACCCAAAGACAGAGGTTGTGCACTGGCCCACGCCAGTGATTTATGGAGAAGTCAGAGGAGAGAGTCAAAGAGAGAGACTCAGAGGTGTTCCGATTTCTTAAAAAAGGAATTTTTAGAAAAAGAAAATAATTTTAAGTTCAAAAATCATGTGTTTATGTAAATAATTTTTCTACCAATATGGATCTTATTTGATATATCTAATTAAGATCTTTTAAACGGTGTAAAAAAAATTGAAAAAATATTTTTCATTTTTATTATATTTGAGTTTGAAATTACTTCCGTTTGAAAAAAAAATACTTTTTCTAAAAACGGAACACCAACATGTGGACTATAGAGGGAGAGGAGGGCGCGTGGGAGGACTTTGTCAGACATGAACTTACGAAATAAATGCGCGCGGGACTCATAAGGATGTACTCCTTCCCCATAGGATCGGCCCGGAAATTCCCCAAAAAGTGTATAGGAGTGTATAAAAGTGTATTGAAAAGCATAAAAAATGTATTGAAGTATTGTCTTTCGGAGAAATATTTTAGTTATCATAGCCACAACAATTCCCAACCCAACATGAAATATATGGTTGTCTTGAGTCTATATTCCAATCTCATGCTTTAATTGGGCGTCTGGAGACTGGACAAACAAACGAGACCTAGCTAAGTGCATTTGGGTTATGCTTAGCCATAAGAGTCATAATAATAAACAGGAAAGCCATTGCAAGTACAAACCATTATGAGGTGAAATTAAATATCTTTGTAGGCGCACCTTTGATCGAGTAGGTTTAATCTGGTTATTCACGGAGTTGCTAGGACGTTTTGGGGGAGCCGCTGTGAACTTGGTAGCTGCATTCTGTTTCTCCTCCTTCACTTTGTCGAAAATGACGGTATAACCTTCGTTTGGGTCCATTTCATCCCATGCCCCAAATTTGGGCACCGATGCTGATCTATTAATATTAGACTGGAATCCAAACAAATCCTAACAAATTAGGCATAACAATCATCGTTGCAAGATAAGGTATTAATTAATGAGAGCCAACTTGTATTTGCCTCTTAGGAAAAAAAGTATGGTCACATGTAATTAAAATCCATTGGTTGTCTCGGCATGGATCCAAAGCTTATTACTTAACAGTATCATCTAACACAAGAGCTGAAAGATGGTAACGATTTTTCTAAATTGTGAAGAATACGAAATGGAAAACCAAATAGACCGCCTTTATATCCATGTTACCGACGATTAGAATGCTGGATGAAAGATCTGCATTTGGGTAGATGCACTTCAAAATAGAGAACAAAGAAACCAGAACATTTGATCAATCTGTTTTGCTTCTGTTTATGTTAGTGTCAGTTTGATTAGCGAGAAACAGATGATTGAACCAGAAACGGTAGAAAGTGAAGTGAAAGAAAGGAAATCTTGTTCTTTGCATGCATTTTATGAGAATGAAGATTTTGAAAGAAAGTTTTCTGTAAAATTCTGTTCTATACTTTGAATGACAAGAAAGTTAAACATTTCATCTCTTCCCTTGACTCTCCACCAATTTCCTTCTGATCAAACGGACCCTTAATAATGTTGTGTGAATGCAATAACCAATAAACTCCCACTGCATGGATTCGGGAAGAAAACAATAGCAAATTTGACTTACCGTATCCTTATCATCAGATGCATTATTAGCACTTCGAAGAGTACCGGATCCTGGTGAAGATGTAGCAAAGTTGTTAATCTCAGTCAGACTCTTATTTCTGTCGCTTCTCGATCGCCGGGGGTTTCGCTGCTGAAGTGAGTTGTCGGGACTGCTTTTATCGTTTCCTGATGCTGAAACCATGCTCCTGAGACTCGAACTGTCCTTCCCAAGTCCCTCAGTAGGGCGTTTCTCCACTACCTCTAATTTATCAGAGTCGACATGGACTCCGCTTCCGGGTCCCACTCTTCCAAACATGAAGGCCTCTGGATTCTCTTGCTGACCATTCGGATTCATCCCCACTACGGTGGCCCTATCCTTGCGTGCGGTCTCAAAGTCACCTGAAAAATGCATATTATCTGCATCCCAACTGCCAAACTTTGGAACATGGGATCGTCGTTGCTGAAAAATTCATATGAGAGAATGTTTTAGTTTCAAAATCTGTGGAGAGTCAAGTGGTTTCATTTGGTGGAAACAGATATCGTCAAACGTCCAAGTTGGCTCTCTATCGAAACTATGAAAGTCGTATTCTCTTGCAAACGCATGTCTGATAATCGATCTCAGAGTAAATCCTCACGCAGGTGCATTTTAGTGAAGGGTGCAATTAGGATCAAGACTGAGGTCACAAAACTTGCAAAAAACTAGTTCACATAACAAGGGAATGTAAGCTTGCTGGAATGAGGTTTTAAGGAAGGAATGGAGGAATGATGATCCACTCATGCGATGATTCCTTATGGGGTCTCACATGTGCGGAGAAATGGGAGTCATGGCCTCATGGGATCTACCACGGTGATCTCATTTGAAAATCCGAGCCCTTCATTTTGTCTCAATGTGTATGTCATTCATGCAAAATATTAAGTCGATGAGATGTCGATAAAGGTTTGGTCAAGTTGTATTTGTTTGGAAAGAAATGAATGGTCACACAGTTTGGATATTCATTTCTCTTGGTAACAAATATAGTACTTCGCTCATATAAAAAATTCCGAGGGAATGAATGTTCCATTCTAGTTTCAATCCAGTGATCCAAACACTACCTAAGGCCTCTCAGGTGGGCTTGGTTTAGTTCTCTTATTTTTTGCTAATTGGGTTTAGTGAGCTCTAGGAGACTATCCCCAGGTATCTTTATGGGCAGGGGCACCATCATCAATAACCCACAATAATATTGTACAGATTGTTACGAATTTTGCGAAATCCTAGCAAAGTACTCCGTATCTCAGAAACACAAAATTAAAAAGTGAAACAACACCAGGCAATCATGCAAGAACACTGAATTTTACATGGTTCATCCAGAGTACATAGAACTGCTGCAAGCCTGCAATATATATATACACATACATACAAGGTTGATGTAGAAAGTTACCTACAAAATTTGCCATCTTATGGCAGAGCCTGATCCGCACACACATGGCTGACTAGTCAACACTACATAAAGGGGTTACAACTCAAAATTTAATCCATTAACCTTAGGCTGTGGACTTGAACTTGAAAACAGTCACTTCGCGACAAGTATGTCAAAGCATAGATATGCAGCAATTAACCCCTCCCGAAAACCTGTTAATTAGTATTAGCTAGGGGTCCATCTACATGGTCGTAAGAAAGTGTCACTCACGATATCTTACGACTATGTAAAATATACAGAGCAACTAAATGGCTTCAATCAGAAACCCATAAAAGCAGTAAGAATCAGCTAAGGCCATGTTTGATAAGTGTGTTAGGTCTTGGGATAAGATTGCTAATTCTAAGGGTCTCCTAACTCTTTGTTTGATTGCCAAAAAATGGAGGAGATTAACAAGAGGATGGGATTGGTAATCCCCCTATTTTGTAGGATTACTAATACCATGGGATGCTAGGTATTAGGAATCCTTTCCCAAGCTCCCTCTTGCAAAATGACCACCTTGCGCATGGTATTTTAACTTAATACCAATAATACCCTCCATTACATATTGTTGTAGTGCACCAAAACTGCGTCGTTTTGGGGTGCAAGGGTAGTAAAAAAAAAGGCTGCAAGGCCCTGTTTGGTGAAAAGCAAAGGAAAAAATTAATTGCTCTAATTTTTAATTCGTTTGAACTAGTGCGACGATCTTATTTTTCTAATCATTTTATTCTAAAGGGTCATAATTAATTTTTGACTCTGGGACTCTCGATAGTTAGTCCTAAGAGATATTTGGTTCTATAACTTTCTTAAGGCTAACTAACGAGAGTCCTAGAGTCAAAAATTAATTATGATCCTTTATGATAAAATGATCAGAAAAATAAAATCTTCGTATTGGTTCAACTAGATTGAAAATTAGAGTCCTTAATTTTTTGCTCAACTTTCCACCAAATCTGTAAATTGATTGGATGAAAAAAAAATCAAATTGTCCAAAAATTGCAAAACGTGAGTGGGTCTTCCATGCGAATTTTTTTTGGGTGTCGGGTGAGTACCACATCACCCGGTTGACATGGTGCCGAGCACTCACATCTAGGCAGTCCAAAAGAGTGTTGGACTATCCAGATTAAAACACACTCCCTCCTCTCACCCCACTACTTTCTCTCCAAATCTGAGCCATCCAAAACGAAAATGGATGGCCTGAATACACTAAGCGGGCACCATGTGGTACCCGCTCGGCACTTAAAAATTTCTCCTTCCATGCATAGACCAGGTTTTCATCCATGGGTATAATTGGAAAATGCAATTTATTATCCTATGCCTAGGTATTCCAATCAAACAAGGGATTGTGATTGGTAATTACAATCACATGATTTAATCTTTACACAATCAAATTAACATCTATTTGGGATTACACTCGGGATTACTAATCTCATCTTCTTACCAATCTCATCTAATCCAACACACTTTATCAAACATATCCTAAATGTTGAAAAGATAAACTTGAATTTCTAACTATCTATGTACACAGTTAATTTCTAAACGAGTCTTTTTATGTGCTAGGATCATTCATGTACTCCTAGGATCATGTGTCTAAGAATGTTCATTAGTTCCAAAAAACAAACCCCTGAGCAGAAATAGGAGTACTAGAAAGAATACTTACAGACATATGGTTCAATGGGGTGATTGGCTTTTGTTTCTGATTTATGGGAGAGAATCCTTGAATTCCCAAGAGGTGGAGAGAGAGAGAGAGAGAGAGAGAGAGAGAGAGAGAGAGAGTGAAGAAGGTGAAATCCTAGTCTGGGTTCGGACCAGTTTGAGAAAATAGGATTGTACAGCCAATAATTCGATGGTTACAATGTTTTGAACATCAAAAAAGAAGAAGAAAAAAAAAAAAAAAAAGGAGGCTTGGACCTGGTAAAAGGATGCATTTGTTACAATATTGTCAATTAGATTTAACATTTTTCCATTTGGTTGCTATCGACATCTGCTTCTTCCTCGTCATTGAGAACTGTGGAAAGGCCGGTCATGCAGTTTCGGAAGCCGGACTTGGGATCGAGACCTTTATATAGTTTAGCAAAATAGCAATCACACTATATATGTATTGTATGGATTGACTTAGTGTCCATAGAAGTTGATAGCAAGTAAAAAATTTTGAATTTAAATTTGATACCTTACGAGAGAGCAAATCTTTAAGTATAGGTCCTGACTGTCTAGCCAAACATTATACACAAATCATGTCAGATTACACAATCGCATTGAATGAGGTCGATCGGTTGTAGATTTTAGGGAATTCATGGTAGGTGGGATTAGGGTTTGGATCGGTACATGCAATTATATATATGGTTTGAATGTCCAAATTGCCCTTGGCTCCACCCATTTACACAAATTCATCCTGTCAGGAAATGCGACCGTTTTTAGCCCAACATCCCATTTCTTTCTCAACACATACAGCAGCATCCAACAACAAAAAAAAATCACATTAATTTTGCGTTGAAATTTTTACATTTGACCAGCTATAAATATATTCATCAAGCTTATATCAGGCTTATCTATCATATATACACGTAATCATATAATATATTAACTTAATCTTTCTTGTGACATTTGATCAAAGTTTGGAGTAGTTCAGATACATTGGACCCACCCCAATTATAGAAAATAAAAACTAATGGTATCACTAATTTTGTGCCTAAAAAGCTTTGCCAAGAAAACTTTGGTATTGTTAAAATCAAAGTAAGTTGGGTAGGGCTAAACTTGTTCCATGCAAAAGGAAAAAGAGACCATAACCAACAATTGTGTTTCATGAATATTTTTGAGAAATGATTTTGTCACTCCCTTTTTTGTTAACGTCATTCTCCTGTAAGTGTATTTTTGCACCAAAAATACACTTGCAGGGGAATGGCAAAATCAACAGCTATATTTTTTTGAACTGAAATTAATATATACTGTTCAATAAACACAAGTGAAATTATTTAAGCTCAAATTTGTGGGTTATCAATAAAGACGTACAATTTAGTCATCTGTTCAATAATAATCTATTCTATAAGTTATTTCACCAAAAAGTTTGAATGTATATTTAAGCTTATAAAACATACACAAAACAAGTTTGCTTCTTATATAAGTTTTTTAAGCAAATAATCTAAAAATCTATAATTAAGAAATCTAACTCGTAAGGAATAATAAACGTACGGGGCTATGTGTTTGAGAACAATTATACTAAAATCCGCAGCTGTAACAAACAAGTTTTTCAACTTTTATTAAAATTCGGAATCAGTATAATCTGAAGTTTATACTAAAATTTGCGACTACAACAAACAAATTTCTCAATTTTTACTAAAATTCAGAATCTAAAATCTACCGTATAATCTGAAGTTAAGATCTAAGATTTGTATCTCAGTTATTGCAAACACACCTGATGTTACTAATGTATGCGAATCGGGACCTATCAACCCTCCGAGCCGGCCCTGACTGTGGCCGAATCAATACTGTCAGATCCAATGAGAAGAACAATTTGTGGGCCCAATTGATCCGATGGCAATGTATACAATGACATGGCTGAACCTCCACGTATTTGTTGATGGAAAACAAGATTCTTGTGTTATGAGTGGAAGAACAATCTTCGCAATCTATTCTTTCTACTGTAAGGTAGAGTGCCTATTTTGGCTTAATAGGCTAAATAGTTTATTTTTTTGTCCTTATTTTTTTTTTTTTTGTATTTATAAGTTTTTTGGTTGATTTTTTATGAATTATTGCTTCGTCATGACGAGAGAAATCTAAAAAGTAAAAATTATGATCGAAACCCTAATTTTTTGAATAAAAACAAAAAATTGACTTTTTTTTTTGTTTTTGTAAAAAAATTGGGTTTCAATCGTAATTTTTTATTTTCTAGATTTTTCTAGTCTTGACGAGACAATAATTTACAAAAAGTTGACGAAAAATTAACAATAAATAAAATATTAAATAAAAAATCATTTAACGTATTAGGCCAAAATATTGCGGCTCTGTTTAATCTTACGTTCGCTGATCCAAGTAATTTATCTCATCAAGCCTGCTTAGAAAATAACTCACCCAAGCATAAAAAAGTCAAGTCAGATCTCGATCATCATTTCTAGTCAGATTTATTTGGATAGCCACTTTGACTTTGAGATTAGCCGTCCATTTTCCAACACAAACGTAAATTTACACGAAATATTGTTTAAATGAATTTATGGAAGGTGAATTTGAGATGAGCTCACAAAAGTGTCCTACATTAGCAACTTTGCTCGAAGAAATCTACAAATTGAGCAATATTAAGGTAGTGATAATGCCAAAATTATTTTTGTTGGTGTCAAAACTCAGTACATAAAAATCTTGTACATTGCACATGGTACAAGCCTTTTGTACATTAGAATTTTAATAACAACAAAAACAGTTTTGGCATTATTATTTTCCTAATATTATATGGTTTGGCCGAATGAGTCTAATCCACCCTATTTGTCACTTTTAGAGCGCATCCTTATTAGAGCGTGTACAAAATATTTGATAGAATATTTGTCTAAACTTAAATAATAGGAGACAATAGCATACCTATAAGGGGATAAGATATTGAGATAAAACAAGTCTACAATACACATCCCTTGAAATGGTGTACCATATACACCTATTTTAAGGTTCATTTATAACATTTTAGTGTGTTTTGTAACTTTTGTTCTAGAATTCATAACCGAAAGTACGATTTGTAACATTTTCTCTATAATTCATAATATTTTAGGAGGTGCATATGATACACACCCAAATAATGGGTGTGTATTGTAGTCTTTCCCGTTGAGATAATTATCTAAACATAAAAAGTAGGAGTTTAGCAAAAAACTTATGGATCGAGGCACGCGTAAGGGGCTCTCTTTAGAGAAGATACGTCCTCTCTTGCACCAGGTTATACGACGTTCCACTCCGAAGATACAACGGTCATCTAGGAAGGTTTGCGTGCAGGTAGAGCTTTTCCCGTGAACCAAGAATCACCCATATGCTCAAAATATTCAAAATTATATCTCAATAAGAACTTGTAAAACATTACAAGTAATACATCACATTTTGTAGTAAAACTCTCTCTACTCCTTTTATGCTTTTCCAAAATCTTATCTATATCTATATAATATGATTGGGAAGTTTTTGAATCCCCTAAATTCCTTCCTATATTTTTGACCCTAGGATCGGTACACAATTTTTCAACGGCTGAGATTAACGGATAGTAGGGCTAAAATTATATTTGGAAACCTACTATTAATTCCTTATTGCATTTTTACGGCTGATTGTATTTTAATTCTCACCTTCCATTCATTCCTTTAATTATAGGCTCTAAAGGTAATATTTCCAAATTCTTTTTGATCACCGAAATTTTTTCCACCTTCTATGATATCAATTACCCGAACTATGATTTCGGGTAATTAGAAGTATGTTTTTGCATTTGTACCATCCTTTCCAAATATGTCGTTAGCCTTTCTACCGGTAGATCTTAGCCGTTGAAAAAATATCTACCTTCTATAATTTCAATTATGCCATCCATCATTTTTTTTTTTGTATTTATTAGTCTTGCATCAAATTTGTAGACTATTGGTGAGTCTTGATGAGAGAAATCAAAAAAGTAAAAAATTATGATCCAAACTCAAAATTTTCTGTCTTTTTTCAAAAAAATCTAAATGTGGATCATAATTTTACTCTTCCAATTCCTTCATTCGAGACTAAATAATAATAATTCACAAAAATTAACACAAAACTGACAAACACGAAAATACATTGAGTAAGGGGAAAAAAAAAATAGCCAACCTGGATTGTGAAGCCAAACCACGTGCTAATTAATTTACAATATACATTTTCGATTAGCATGCCAACTTGGAAATAGAAAATTTTCCAAAAATTGCATGAAGATTTATAAAATGCTTTTTCGATCAGGAATATTACCTAAATGAAAATACAAGTTTTCCTCCCAAGTCCCAATAAATCCTTTGTTCATCGTTCATCATTTAGGAATATTACCTAAATGAAACATTTCTCCCTGTTACCTTTTCCAATTGATTTTCCCTTTTCCAAATACTCATCACCACATCTCTCTCTAGTTCAAACCAGATCATTCAAAGTTCAAATGCTGCTCCTCGCTCGCCATCACTACTAAACTCCAATTAGCACCTTTTGAAAGTTACCACAACGGTCGCCACCAGTACCATCGTACACCACCGCAAACCACCATCATTTGCTATTCGATTTCTCTACCTTTTAATGATTTCCGATCGACGGCACGACGGTGTTAAATCCAAAAGGATGAGTTTATTGATTTATTCTCTGTCATAGTTTTTTGTCATTACTTTTATTTAGTTTAAAACCCTAAGCAAAATAATGTGATTAGGTTCCTTTCCAACTTATATCCAATGTGCTTAGTGTGGTTAGCTTCCCGCCCCCCCCCCCCCCCCCCCGCCCCCCCCTTCACAAACTCAAGAAGGGGACCTGATTTGAGATACTTATATCCAATGTGCTTAGTGTGGTTAGCTTCCCGCCCCCCCCCCCCTTCCCCCCCTTCACAAACTCAAGAAGGGGACCTGATTTGAGATAGTTTCAATGAGACTGATTTCACGACAATCGTCGATGAGGCCGTCATCAACAACAGTATTGTATGCACACTAACACTATGTAATTTCTGCCTTAGGGATAAAAGTATTGAACCCTATTTACTGTTTAATCGAACGGGTTGGGCAAATGAAAAGTAATGCAGAATTGATACTTGCTTAGAAGTTTAATCTGCTTGGGTAAAGTCAGTGTTATTGTGCAGAGAGTTGGTGCTGGTTTGAAGACAAAAATAATTTTGGGTCAGTAGAAGGAAGTCAAAGTATTGCTCGCTCAAAAGGTGTTGTGTTCTTTAGTTTTGAACTTCATTGTGAGATTATAAAGCAGGAGCTATATGTTGTTGCCTCCTAATTTTTGGACACTTTACATATCTCTTTCATAAGCTTAGCTTCCTACTACTTCCACGCACGGCCCTAGATTCTTCTAAGATTGATGTTTTTTTATTTTTCTTGCAGCTATATATGTCATCAGTTTTGGGGGTTCTTGCTATACATTTTTCCTTTCTTCATTTACACGATTGAGCATGTTTGTTGTGAACATGTATAAACGAGATCATACCAAACAGTCTTTTGCTCTTTGTATATAGGTATAAATAACCTGATCACAATCATCTTAGCATCAGAAGTCTCAATTGTCGTGTTATTGCTAGGGCTTTCCATTCATTGTTGGAGTTGGACCTTATATTCGTGCACTCACGTTTCCTTTGTTCAGTAGATTAGATAAGGGCTGTGCTACGTGCACAGCAAGCTGTGCACAGCAAGCTGTGCACAGTAGCCCTTTTCTCCCGCCTCGGGTCGCGCAAAGATGATCGGAGCCGCTCATTTTGTTCAAAATATGTCGTTTAAGGTCTCTGTAAAAAATGAGCTTCGTTCGATATCATTAAAGGCGTTAACAAAACACCCAAAATCACTTCAGAATTTAGCCAAATTCTGAAGTGATTTTGGGTGTTTTGTTAACGCCTTTAACGATATCGAACGAAGCTCATTTTTTACAAAGACCTTAAACGACATATTTTGAACAAAATGAGCGGCTCCGATCATCTTTGCGTGACCCGAGGCGAAAGAAAAAGGCTACTGTGCACAGCTGCTGTGCACAAATCATTTCTGATTAGATAAAACCTTTTACTAAGGGATGCACTTGAAGGGAGGTTGATGAAGCTGAGGTTTTACTATAGGAGGATGGGCGAGGAAGGGATTTGGAGGTTTATGACGAGTATGAAGGAGTTGGAGGGGATTAGGGCTCAGATGTTGGTGGCGTTGGGCGACTGCATTGATCCGGCTCGCGAGGTTGGAGGCTAAAAAAAATTGGACTTGATTAGAAACTTCATTTGATTATACCTTTTTTTGTTGTTTTGACTGTTATGCTTATTTTGTAAACTTTTAGTTTTTTCCTTCTAAATTTCATTTACTGAAATTTGTTAGAAAGACCCTCTTTGAAGTTTATTAACAAGAAATAGAATATTTTTAGAGGAGTTAGAATTGTTGGAGGGGTGGTCAATATTATGGCACCACAGTTAATTTAGGTTGGGTTTCGAATTATAATTGTTGAAGTTTATGCGCTGTTTTGGGTAGAAACTTTGAAGGCCTTAATGGACACAAATCGGGTAGGAACTTTAGAGGCCTTAATGAACACAGATCCTTCATCGTATCAATTCCATGTTTGAGTTGTGGCACAGGCAATTTCTAGTATATCTATATATAGGCCAAAGAGGTTAATACTCCAAATAAGTAGTAACATCTAATATATGAGTACATAAAAGTCCATGACTATGAATGAAAGGTTACAAATTTAGAGTAATACGTTTGTAATAAAATCTCTCATAATGTATTCGTACTTCAAGCTGATATAGTGTATTTCTCTCTGAAGTGGGTATCTCGTCCAAACCACGTTAATCTTTGGTGTCTATGTTGTGTATGTGTGACCCACCATCCCCAACAAGTTCAACTATGGGATTCATAGAACCAAGCATCTTTTATCACTTTCTCCATTTCCATATATCTCCCAATGACAAATAACTCTACAACTGAAAGGAGTAAAAGATTTTGGATAGACAAACAATAAACTCTGTGTGTGTAAAGCTGATCATTACATACCAACGGTCTTATTAAGCAACCAAAGAGTTAGAGACAACTGAATTGCAAATACGGTATGGAGCCATGTCCTATCCAGCATAAATCCAAACACTGTTATCCCTGCCCTGTTGTTTGCGAAGTATGTCACTGCAAAAAAATTGAAAGAAACACGATTGGTGGTTATGGAAATTAATATTGCAAAATTGCCTCAATATTTTGCACAAAACTAGAGACATTGATTTTTATCCTTCTAAGTTAACATTGAAGTTGGTTTAATGCAATTTAGACAAAAAAAGAAAAATGAATGATCGCATGCATTTTGATAAAATTCCTAAATGATACAAACACTTACCAAGGGCTTGCCTCTTTTGGTAGGAGATTGTGTGCGCAAATATTGGCACCATTTTGGTGTTATCAAGGACATCATCTCCATCTGTTTCTTCATTATCAGATGCTGAATTGCCATTGACTGGGTACATTCGGGGTGAAGAAACCACATTGGCCCTCGGAGAATCACCGTCCGACTCATTGAAGGAGTCGATTGTCGCGCAGACATGCCACTTGGCAGCAAGGCACGTCACGGCCTGTGCTTTGTGTGTGATCTTTGTCGCGCTGCGCAGGCATATGAAGAGCCCCGTCACCAAGATTATGGAGCACAACTGCACCAGGAAAAAAAAAAAAAAACCTAGTGTCATTTTAACACCAAAGTAGACAAACAGAGCATAAAAAATGCCAAAAACTGGACTGTTAGGGTCTAAAATTTTTGGTCTCGAGTATGATGTGTTACATGACATTATCTATGTATTTAGGTTGGTCTATCATCCAGTGGCGGACCCAGAAATTTGACATAATGAGGGCACCGATTTTTTTTAACCATAATATACGAGTTACATTTAAGCACATTTACTCCAAAATAATTTTAGCATTCATGATAAATTAACAATTTTAAAGTATATATGTATTTTAATAATTAGCTACTTGGGCAAACTTGCGCACCTTAATTAAATGCATTAAAACAACATTATCACATGTTCATCATCTATTTTTCTATTACTAACTCTACTATTACAGTTTTGGAAACAAAAAGTATACAAATGCAATGTGGGGGTAGACTCGAATCCACGAATAATATAAAAAACAAGGTACGCACTACTACTTTCTACTGCCTTTGGAAAAAAAAAACCACACATTTTCAGTAACCTTTTGGTAAAAAGGCAAAAAAAACTTGCAGGAGAGCACGGGGGTAGTCTCGAACGCACCACTTACATGCATTCAACATAAATAATACATATATATAAAATCACAATTTTTTTTTTAAAAGGGCGTGGGGGCACGTGACCCCACGTGCCTTATAGTGGGTCCGCCGCCCCTGCTCTCATATCATGTCATTGGTTATTTTATCATAAGTATGTGCATTGGAAATTGATTTTCACGCTCCACTTTTGTATGTAGACGTTTCACTTTGTACATAATGTTACTAGTACCTCCACGTTAAAAGTAGTAGCCTGCGTATAAAAGTGGAGCCACTAAAATCAACATCCTTGCGCATTTCTCAGGAAATAACTGATTCCTATTCCTTTTTGTTACTTACACTACAATTGATAATGTCAAGTCATTAGATGGAGAGAAAACGAGGGCTAACCGCGAGTTCTCCAGCAGTGTAGATATTAACAACATCATCAGACTTGGTCGTAACAACCAGGAACGCAAGCTGACTTATGGTAACCAAAACCAGAGCCAACAAAACGAAAACCCGAAACCGATGGCTTATGATCCTTAGATTTCTTCTGATGGCGAGGTGCTCGATCAAGATTGACCCCACGTCGGATTCTTTCTCGAAGACCTGAGCGAAGTCTTCGAGTCTGAGAATCTGGAGATAGCAAATAAGTCGGAAGAGGACGCACACGAGGATGAAGATTGATGTTCGGTATAGCCACGAAAAGAGCTGTAACGTGCATGATACGACGTCGCTCGCGTAGAGGTTGGCGAAGTAGGGCGTGTTTGTTCCTCCGGAGATGAACCACCAGATTTTGTAGACGCTATCGGCGAGGAAACAGGGGAGGACGAAAGCAGAGAGGAGCTTCAATGACAACTGCAACCACAAGAGAACATTTTATTTAGTTTGGGAAAGTTCTGTAAACAAAAATTAAACTTTATTGTTTTAATTTGTTGGTTAAGTATGTGTATGTTTAAGAGGGTCCTCATAGGCTCATACCCTTCCGTAGTTAGCAATTGCCCAGTGGAGGTAGTAAATAGAGTTACTCTCTTACCCTTTCGTGTTAAAAACCAAATTTGTTTGTTCAAAACTTCAAAGCATATTATAGCTTATAAACCGCTCATCAAGCGGTACCTCAGAGACAAGAAGGGCAATATAGAATAAATTTGAGAAAAGATTACAAAGGACAAGAATAAATCAAAATAGTAATTTAGTAATTTAGAAAAATTCCAACATATTTTTCTAGGTACTAGTAATAACTTTGTTCACATTTAGTCCATGTTACTGGAACCTAACTGTTTGGTGTTCCATTTTAGTATTTCTACATTCCTCTGAAGCCAGCTGTTCTTGCATTAATTTAAGACAACTATATTTTTGGTGGTTGCAAAATACAGATAGCCTTTAAAATAAGATGCTTTGCATATCAGTGATATCACAAACAATATCATGTGACAAGTGATGGGAAATAAAACAACATCATGTGACAAAGCCCAATGCTCAATATCAAAAATAAAGTAACAAATTAAATGTATGAACTCCAATCCTTTGTTTTTTCTTATTATGCATCTAAAGGGAAACATATAACGTTAGTCCTAAAGGTTATCCATCTGTAGAAAATTTCTGGATCCATCATTGGAAACATGGATAAATGTTGATTTTTAAGGGACTAATTTCCCGAAGAAATGTAGCAGATTAGTATTAATTCCGTAATGAATCAGTAATGAGATTGATTTCAATTGTTTTTTTCTTTTCTTGTTTCAATCGATTATTGAAACATAATCATGAAACTCGAAAAAAATTTAGGAAAAATCAATCCCATTAACAACAGTGAATTTGCTACCACACACACACACACATATATATATATATATATATATATATATATATATATATATATATATATAGACACACACACACATCCGTAACATGAGTTTTGTTACTGTCAAGCTGACACACAAATTTATTTCAACACACACAATTAATGGTTACAGTACCAAAATTTGAACACAAAAAACACAAAAATTCAAGTGTCCAATCTGTGTTTGGTTGTTGTAAGTTTCAAAATCAGTTTTAGTAAACTTACATTGATGATTTGTGAACGGTGAAATTGACACTCTAAATAGGTGGTCAAGGTGTGGTATGCTAGCCCGGACATGAGTTGTAAAAAAGAGGGAGAAACTTACACGGAGCTGTTGAGTATACCCTTGTCTGACCTTCTCACTAGCATCCCCCAACTTGTCAAGAAACAAGAACCTCCGAAGCCCATAGGTATGAGCAAAGGACGACAGACTATAAAACGAAAGCGAGGCAACGAAAGACAGAGACAACTGAACAATTCCGTCGTAAGGCCTCCTGTGTTTTGCATCGCAACCCGAGCACGAGAACACGAAGTGGGAAACAATCGGAACCCCGATTGCCAGAACGAAGAAGATCGAGGCCGAGAGCCCGGCTCTCCACTTGTTGGACTGGTCTAGACAGACCCACGTGAGAAATGATTTGAAGCTCTTTAGTTCTAGGCCTTCTGGTGTTGGATATAATGCCTCCTTGTTTTTGTCATTGTTGTTGTTTCTTGAGTAATCATGTCTTTGATCTTCCATGGGGTTTGGTTTCTTCTTTCCTCTTGTGGGTAGTTAAGGCAGGTGAGAAACCTCTTTTATATAGTAAGGAGAAAGGGGACTGAGCTCCAGTTTGGTCCAGTTTGAGCCATTTGTGAGTCCTTCCTGAGCCTATAACTATAATCGGAATCGTTAATACTTAGAGCTCCTCGAACATCGACCATGTTGAAATCACGTTGATCGGATACAGTTTGATATGATTTCGAAATGCATTAAGTTTTAGATGATTGTATCAAATAAGTTGCAACCCAGTGTTGCAAGTTTCTTTGAACATTGGATTGAAACACAATTATGTAGACTGTAATACTGGATTGCAACTCATTTGACACAATGATCTTAAGCTTAATGCATTTTAAAAACATGTCAAACGGGTGTCCGATCAACGTGATTTTCAGCGTGGTCGATTTTCAACGCCCTTGGAAGTTTTTGAAACTAATTGCTCAGATACGAGTAAATTACTTGCCGTTATCTTTATCCGAGTCGTTCACTTTCACTTTGCGAGTCCAACGTTGAAATAATCTTTGAACAAGTCGAATTACCTATGATCTAAGGGATTGTTGTGCCCACGGAGTGAAGACCTTCCCAAGTCTCTCAAAACAGGATATAAACCGTTTATTTCATAGATATCGATGCGTAGAATGATGCCGTAAAATCTCAAATCGGCCAGTCGTAACCAAATGAATGAAACACATTTTTTAGCTTGATTTTTCTGACATCAATAAACAACACTGCATAAAATGTGTTTTGCTAATCATTGAGCTACCAAACTCTGTTTGACTTGTTTTTTCATTAACCCTATAATGTGTCAGAGTTCTAAAAAGTTAACGATTTGAATCATGTATTATGGCTCGGGTTGATTGCCGTTTCATGGGCACAGAAGGTCCCTAAATGTAATTCCTCAAATTTTAATGAATGTATTATGGCTCGGATTGGTTGCCGTTTCACGGGCACAGAAGGTCCCTAAATGCAATTACTCAAATTTTAATGAATACTTGATTAATCGAATCACACTCATCTCAAGAGAAATGAACTGTCAAATTAAATTAAACGATTGATTAGCTTAGAACTAGACTAGTACTAGTAACTTTTACTTTTTGTTTAGATCAGTAATTTAGCGCATGAAGACGTGAGATCCTAACCCATAATTTATGGGGAGGCCTATAAACTCCTCCGGCTCGCACCGTCACGAAAAGTAAGCAAGTTTGCCACGGACTGCTTGTGCTTTGAGAGGTAAAACCAACAGCACATTGGACATACTTTTACCCCGCTCGTCTCCAAGTGCGTGAGTCACGTTGGTGTGATGGTTATTGTTTATCTGTTAAAATACGTTAGCACGCATTGCGTGTTCAAGTCAAATTTTGTCAAAATATGCACAATAACTTCTAGTTTATCGTTTGATCGAATTTTGCCAAAATTCGATTTAGCACACGTATCGCGTGTATCACAACCCCTAATTCATATGTAAAGCGACTTCTCCATGGCCCAAGTGTAGAACTTTATGTCCATCTCAAAACTAATTGACAATGAGTGGAGAGGTCCCAAATGTTATTAAGTGATTACCCATTCTACTCCCAAGCAATGTGGGACTCAATTTCCTTAACATCCCCCCTCATGTGCAGCCGCAGCAATGTGGGACTCAATTTCCTTAACATCCCCCCTCATGTGCAACCGCATTTGAGGTCTGTCACGTGTGACCACTTTTTGGGTCCTATCATCATGCAGCCTTTTTGTTGGTCTGTCATCGTAGGGTGTGGATTGTAAATTTTTTTTAAAATGTAGAGTGGAATGGACCCTGCTCTGATACTATGTAGAAACTTTATGTCCATCTCAAAACCAATTGGCAATGAATGGAGAGGTCCCAAATGTTATTAAGTGATCACCCATTCTACTCGCAAGCAATGTGTGACTCAATTTTCTTAACACTAAGTCACCTACTTATGCTCATGCATGAGTGGGAGCACGAATGAGACTAGCATGAAATGTTTTTGAATTACATCTTATGATGCCTAAATCTGCGATTGCGAAAATCGAAAGCAAGAGCGTGTGATATTTTTTACCACTCCCTCTCACATACATATGGGGCCTACATCTAACCATACGTATGTGAGAGGGAGTGGTTGGGGAAGTGGTGGAGAGGAGTGTCCCAAGCATTCTTGTTTGAAAAGAACAATTACTATACATGACAAAGCCATTCCATGTGGGGGCGATGTCCAACTGCTATGTTTTGATGAGTTTTTGAAAAAAAAATTATGAAAATAATGATTGGAAGTAGAAGTAATACATGGAGAGATAGATAGAAAAATGAGAATAATAATTGAAGATAGGAGTAATGAGTGAAGAGTAATAATTGCAAACAAGCGTAATGAGTATTTTTTGAATTAAATTTTTTTTTCCAAATTTTGATTCAAACAAGGCATCTCTTTCTGACGCGTGAAGCAAACTGTTGGGCTAGTCAAAACATACAACGTGTTACCCCTTAATAGGTGCGGTGGGTGACGGCCCGCGGAGAGTTTGGGATTTATTTACACGTATTAAATCGATGGACGTTTACGTAAATCTAATAATCTCATTATTAAGATGCGTTCTTATATTATCAACTTAACTCAAATCTCAGATTTTTGTCGTTTATTTGAATTTTTTTTAATTTGTTAGTTTTGCCCAAAATTTTTATGAGTTATTGATTCGTCTCGATTAGAAAAATTAGAAAAGTAATTTTTTTTTTACTTCTATCCATATTTTGAGAAATAACCATTTTTTAAGTCAACTAAGTTGATTTTTAATGATATCCAATTAAGTTGATTTTTTTGCATAGTTGTTCCACTAGATGAGCTCTACAAAGTGAACGATTCAAGGTTAAAGTGTAATACTAAGAGATGCAGGTAAGGAATTATGGTTTAAATTTTCGAAAAGGATATTGGTATAGATGAAAAATCTGTACCAGTCAGAACAGATCCATTTTGGGCTTGTTTGGGTCTCGAAAAAATGATCGAAATCGCTCATTTTGTTTAGAATATATATTTTAAAGTCATCTGCAAAAATTCAGCTAAATTCGACATCGTTAAGGAGATTTACAAAACATCCAACATGTTCCAGAATACAGAAGCAAATTAGGATGTTTTGTAAACACCTTTGTTGGTGTCGAATTTAGCTAAATTTTTGCAGAGACTTTGAAATATATATTCTAAACAAAATGAACAGTTTTGATCATTTTTTAAGATCCAAAATAGATTTCCTATGGCTGGTACAGATTTTTCATCTGTACGATTAGCAGGGCTCTTAAATTTTAGCCTTACGATTTAGGAGCACACAACAGTATAGTAGTATACATGTAAGTGGGTGAGAATAACAATTTACCCCTACGTTTTAAATGAATATATCCAATATATCACATTAAGGTAAAATACTAAAACAGATAAAAATATATATTACAATGGTAAAATTATTTATATATGCGCCCGCACACCCAAACACACACACACCCACACACACACACACACACACACACACACACACATATATATATATATATATATATAAAATAACTTATACTCCTATATAATAAATATCTCACGGTCCGGTTCAATTAATCCACGATTTCAAAATAAAATCTGTGTCCGGATAGCGAGTCACGGTTTTTTAAATTTTGAATTCATGTTTGGATCATTAATCCACAGTTCCAATCCAAAACGTACGGATTGGATCGATTCAGACCGGTTTCACAGTCCACCAAATTTGACAAGTAGCCCTACTTTTTACATGATTCTAATGCATGTACACACCAAAATAGGGTGTTTATTGTAGCATTTTCCTATTTATAATATAAAAACTCAATAAAAAGAGTGATACGATAATTTTCAGATAAATGAAGACGAAATAGAAATAAAAATGAGGGAAAATCAATAATCTCTATGTGTACTGCTCGTTTGGCAAGTGGACAAGGGAAGAAGATAAGAGTCCTGGAGGGATAAGCTAACCGGTGTTAGGTTCCCCCTTTGCATCTGCCTGTTATCTGGCGTACAGAGAAATCCACCTCACTTTTAATGAGATAAGCTTGTTCGGCTGGACGTTATTACGAACGTGCCCCTCAAACTTTAGAAAAATGCTTGTTGCGACCCTTAGAGCTGGAACAGTGGTTGTTCTGATAACGAAAAAATGAACATGGTACGCTAAATCACTTAAATAATGGTATTGGATGGGTAGGCTTGTACATGGATTTGGAGGAAAGCAAGTCCCTTCCAATTTTGAAGCAAAAAACGTTATTTTGTAACCACTAAGTTGCAGGCCATGCACTTGATTCGCTCGTACCATGTAATTAGTTTTTTGAAGAAGGCAAGCAAACATAGAATTTTAGGTCTGATTATCATAATACCTTGTATGCAGAAGATATCTACACATTGTATGCTTGTTGCTTGAGTGGAGTTCAAATCCATGCCTTTCGATCTTGAATCAAATCGATTAGCGAGTGGTACTCAGCCGGCTACTGCATCTAATAGTGCTGTACACTAAGTAGTCTTTTCTTTCTTTCTTTTTGTATGTTATATTGAACTTTGACTTATCTAACGAATTGCTCGCTTGTATTTTTTATTTTTGTTGCTTGTAGGTTGTGACATATCTAAGCCAGGCCTTTGGTGTTTCATATTATTAAGAAGTTGAAGACCAGGTAAGACACATGTCTAAGCCAGGCCTTTGGTGATGCATATTGAAAAGCAGGTAAGATACATGTTTGACTGACACAACTGCTTCTATTAAACCACCCTTTTTTTTCACACCTTTGTTTAATCGTTTCGTGGAAACATGTAGGCTTGACCTCTTGTGATGCTTCTTTTTTGTTGACTCACTTGCATGAGGAAGAAGCAAATCAATCCGAGTATAGCCAAGGAGGAGAAGCAAAAGGGAGAGTTATATTTCCAAATCTAATCTATGTCTTATGTATCACTCCTTCAAATCTTGTTGTTGCTTCTTCTGGAGGTTATCTTAGACCTCCTTTCATTAAACTTTACTCTCTACTTTGGCTAGGTCGTCTAATTTGAATTATGCATTTAGGTCGAGTGTATGAGACGCTGAACAATTTGTGGAGGCATCGAGTGAAGCTTGAGGAAAATGCTTGTTGTAACCCTAAGAGTTGGAACAGTGGTTGTTCTGGTAACGGGAACATGAGCATGGTACACTAAATGGCCTAAATGATCGTACTATATGGGTAGGCCTGTACATGGATTCAAATCCTCTTAGATTTGGAGGAAATCAAGCTCCTGCCAATTATGAAGCCAAAATTCCCCCAATGCAAAATTTTTATTTTTTTCCAAAATTTGACTGACAGGAATAATTCTAGATATTTCAAATAAATAGAATTATGCATAACGGTTAAGGAGGAGGTTTTGATGTCAAATTAGTGATGCAAAAATGCCACATAAGCCTTCAGGAAAAAAAAATCACATCTCCAATTTGAAGTAAGGGGTTCGAGATGCTCTTATTATGCTTTTCCAGCATTATTACCACCCATATTAAACTCTTAATCTTCTTTTAACCACCTATGTTATAGTTTAATACTCAAACAACAAAAAAAAAGTTATTTTGTAACCACTAGGTTGTAGGCTATGCACTTGATTTGCTCATACCATATAATTAGTTAGTTGAAAAACGTAAGCAAACATTGAATTTTAGGTCTGTTTATCATAGTACGGTGTCAGCAGAAAATATCTACACATAGTATGCTTGTTGTTTGAGGGGAGATCAAATTCACGCCCTTCGATCCCCAATCACATAGATTAACGAGTTGGCCTCAGGCGACTACTGCTCCTAATGGTACTGTGCACTCTGTTGTCTTTTCTTTTTTTGTCTGCTATATTGAACTTTGATTTAAATGACGTATAGCTGACTTGTAATTTTTATTTGTGTTGCTTGTAGCTTGTGACATGTCTAAGTAAGGCCTTTGGTGTTGCACATTATTGTAAATTTGAACACCAGGTAAGATACATGTTTTATCTAATAAAATTGTTTGCTTTTTGTTTGACTGACACAACTGCTACTATTAAGCCACCCACCTCCGGTTAAGCATTTCATGAAAACAAGTCAGTTTGACCTTTTTTAATGATTTTTTTTTCTGACTCGATCAATTGCTTGAGGAAGAAGCAAATCAATCCGAATATAGCCGAGGAGGAGAAGCACAAGAGAGATTTTGTGCTTGCCTTATGGAAACCATGCCCAAGCACTATCCTTGTTTACTTCTTTTTCTCTAGATTTATGTATTTAAACAGGAGTTATATTTCCAAATCTAATCTATGTTTTATGTACCACTTCTTCAAATCTTGTTATTGCAACTTGTGGAAGTTATTCAAGACCTCCTTTCATTAAGCTTTACTCTTTACTTTGGCCAGGTCGTCTAATTTGAATTATGTGTTTAGGTCGAGTGTACGAGACGCTCAACAATTTGTGGAAGCACCAGGTGAAACTTGAGGAAAATGCTTGTTGTAACCCTAAGAGCTGGAACAGTGGTTATTCTGATAACGGAAACATGAACGTGGTATGCTAAATGGCTTAAATAATGGTACTGTATGAATAGGCCTGTGCATGGACTCAAATCCACGTGGATTTGGAGGAAAGAAAGCTCCTGCCTATTTTGAAGAAACCCCCCAATGCCAAATTTGCTTTTGTTCCAAATTTTGACTGAGGGGAATAATTCTTGACGTCTCAAAGAAAAAGAGAATTTGGCATAAGGGTGGGGGGAAGGCTTTAATGTCAAATTAAAGATGCTAAAATGCTACATAAGCCTTCAAAAAAAATTTACATCTCCAATTTTAAATCAAGGGTTGGAGATGCTCTGTTTATGCTTTTCTAGCATTATTACCACCCACACTAAATTTTCATCTTCTTTTCACCGCCTATGTTATAATTTAATACTCGGACAACTAAAAAAGTTATTTTATAACCACTAGGTTGCAGGCCATGCACTTGATTAACTTGTACCATGTAATTAGTCGGTTGAATAAAGTAAGTAAACATTGAATTTTAGGACTGTTTATCATAGTACCTTGTCAGCAGAAGATATCTACACATAGTATGCTAGTTGTTTGAGCAAAGTTCAAATCCACACCCTTCGATCCTGAATCACATTGATTAACGAGTGGTCCTCAGCCGGCTACTGCATCTAGTGGTACTATGCACTCTGGTGTCTTTTTTTTTTTTTTTTTTTGTATGTTATATTGAACTTTTACTTAACTATCGTATAGCTTGCTTGTATTTTTGATTTTTGTTGCTTGTAGCTTGTGACATGTCTAAGCAAGGCCTTTGGTGTTGCATATTATTATGAGGTTGAAGACCAGGTAAGATACATGTTTTCTTTAATAAAATTGCTTGTTTCCTGTTTGACTGACACAACTGCTACTATTAAGCCACGCTTTTTTTAGCACATCAGGTTAAGCGTTTCATGAAAACATGCAGGCTTGACCTTTTTTTATGCTTCTTTTTTGTAGACTCACTTGCGTGAGGAAGAAGCAATTCAATCCGAGTATAGCCAAGGAGGAGAAGCACAATGGAGATATTAAGCTTGCGTTATGGTAATCGTGCCTATGCACTATCCTTGTTTACTTCTCTCTCTCTCTCTCTCTCTCTCTCTCTCTCTCTCTCTCTCTCTCTCCAGATTTTATGTAGTTAAACGGGTATTATATTTCCAAATCTAATCTATGTTTTATGTATCACTCCTTCAAATCTTGTTATTGCAACTTGTGGAAGTTATCTTAGACCTCCTTTCATTAAGCTTACTCTTTACTTTGGCTAGGTCGTCTAATTTGAATTATACATTTAGGTCAAGTGTATGAGACGCTGAACAATTTGTGGAGGCACCGGGTGAAGCTTAAAGAAAATTCTTGTTGTAACCCTAATAGCTGGAACAATGGTTGTTTTGATAACGGGAACATGAACATGCTGCGCTAAATTGCCTAAATGATTATACTATATGGGTAGGCCTGTACATGGACTCAAATCCACATGAATTTGGAGGAAAGTAAACTCCTGCCTATTTTGAAGCCAAAATCCACCAAATGCCAAATTTGATTTCTTTCCAAATCTTGACTGATGGGAATAATTCTAGACGTTTCAAATAAATCAAATTTGGCACAAGGGTTTGGGAGGAGGCTTTGATGTCAAACTAGAGATGCCAAAATGGCACATAAGCTTTCAAAGTAAATTTTTTTGACATCTCCAATGTGAAATCATGAGTTAGAGATGCTCTTATTATGCTTTTCCAGCATTATTACCACCCACACTAAACTCTTCGTCTTCTTTTCACCACCTATGTTATAGTTTAATACTCGGACAAAAAAAAAAAGTTATTTTGTAACTACTAGGTTGCAGGGCAGTCACTTGATTCACTCATATCATGTAATTAGTTGGTTGAAGAACATAAGGAAGAATTGAGTTTTAGGTCTGTTTATCATTGTACCTTGTCAGGAGATGATATCTACACATAGTATGCTACTAGAGCATAGTTCAAAACCACGTCCTTCGATCCTGAATTACACAGATTAACGAGTGGTCCTCAGCCGACTACTCACCTAATGGTACTGTGAACTCCGTTGTCTATTCTTTTTTTTTTTGTTTGTTATATTGAACTTTGACTTAACTAACGTATAACTGGCTTATATTTTTTATTTTGTTGCTTGTAGCTTGTGACATGTCTGACCTCCTATGTTATAGTTTTATACTCGGACAACAAAAAAGTTATTTTGTAACCACTAGGTCGCAGGGCAGTCACTTGAGTCGCTCGTATCATGTAATTAGTCGGTAGAAGAACAAAAGCAATAATTGAATTTTAGGTCTGTTTATCATTGTACTTTGTCAGTAAATGATATCTACACATAGTATACCAGTAGAGCATAGTTCAAATCCACGCCCTTCGATCCTAAATCACATAGATTAATGAGTGGTCCTCAACTGGCTACTCACCTAATGGTACTGTGCACTTTGTTGTCTTTTCTTTTCTTTTCTTTTTTTGTTTGTTATATTGAACTTTGGCTTAACTAACATATAACTGGCTTATATATTTTTTATTTTTGTTGCTCATAGCTTGTGACATGTCTAAGCAAGGCCTTTGGTGTTGCACATTATTTTGAGGATGAAAACTAGGTAAGGTACATGTTTTCTTTAATAAAATTGCTTGCTTCTTGTTTGACTGACACAATTGCTACTATTAAGCTACCCTTTTTTTAGCTTCTCTGGTTAAGCATTTGATGAAAACATGTAGGCTTGACCTTTTTTGATGCTTTTTTGCTGACTTACTTGCATGAGGAAGAAGCAAATCAATTCGAGTATAGGCAAGGAGAAGAAGCACAATAGAGATTTTAAGTTTGCGTTAAGGTTGCTATGCCCAAGCACTATCCTTGTTTACTTCTCTCTTTCCTGATTTTATGTAGGTAACGGAGTTATATTTCCAAATCTAATTTATGTTTTATGTATCACTCCTTCAAGTCTTGTTATTGCAACTTGTGGAAGTTATCTTAGACCTCCTTTTATTAATCTTTACTCTATTTTGGCCAGGTCGTCTAATTTGAATTATGTATTTAGGTCGAGTGTATGAGACGTCAACAATTTGTGTAGGCACCGGGTGAAGTTTGAGGAAATGCTTGTTGTAACCCTAAGAGCTGGAACAGTGGTTGTTCTGATAACGGGAATATGAATGCGGTTCGCTAAATGGCTTAAATAATAATACTGTATGGGTAGGCTTGTACATGGACTCAAATCCATGTGGATTTGGAGGAAAGCAAGCCCCTGCCAATTTTGAAGCCAAAATTCACCCAATGCCAAATTTGCTTTTGTTCCAAATTTTGACTGATGGGAATAATTTTAGACGTTTCAAAAAAATAGAATTTGGCATAACGGATTGGGAGGAGGCTTTGATGTCAAATTGGAGATGTCAAAATACCCCGTAAGCCTTAAAAAAATAAAACAAGAATTGACATCTACAATTTGAAGTCAATGGTTGGAGATGCTCTTATTATGCTTTTCCAGTATTATCACTACCCACACTAAACTCTTCATTTTCTTTTCACCACCTATGTTATAATTTAGTACTCGGACAACAAAAAAACTTACTCCCTCCATTCCAATTTGAAGGTCCAGCTTTTCTTTTTTAGATGTTCTAAATTGATTGTCCACTTTCCAAAATCAACAACAAAAAGTATCTTATTTTCCCTTTTTGCCCCCCTCCAAATTCATTTCTTGGTTTTGTAGCTTTTGATTTGAATTCCTTCTTTGAGACTTTTGGATGCCGCCAGGTTTGCTCCCCATATATTACCTGCGAATTGGAGCCAATTTTGCCGTTGACATCACGAGATTTGGTAATATTAAGGAAACATCTGGTACCACTTGTAGATTGGTAAAAAAGCTACTTCAAAAAATTTGGGGGGCAACAATGGAAAATTCAAATTCTGTGCATGTAATAATTGAGCTCTCTTAAAAAGTTGAAATCCCGGAGCGGGACTCTCAAATTGGAACGGAGGTAGTATTTTGTAACCACTAGGAAAAATCAAGGATAAACTTGGGGGTGTGGTTATGTTGTCTACCAAATGTTAGATCATTTTGATGCATATTCTTACTTTGGCGAATTTTACAAGTGTATATGATCCTGCTAGATTTAATGGGTTTGTGGCCGGTGGTTTTACCTATGGACTTGCTAGACATCGTCTAATTCCTTGTTAGCTTAAAAACTTGATATCAAATGTTCGTTTAAAGGTTGTAGGAGATGTTTAGTGGATTTATTAGCATCTTGACAAGTGTTAACATCGTAGAAATGTCATGGGATGTTATCATACATTTTTTAAAAATGTTCCAAGATGTTCATATATTAATATGGTTTAGCTTGTGGCTAGGCAGCGAGCCAAGTAATTAGGAGGTGTCAAAACCATAAGTTTGGCATACTCTAGTCGAGTCAAAGGTGAGTGTGTCATATATTGTCTTTCTCAATAAGACATTACTGTGGTATTTTGTATCATACTATCGTTATTTAGCTGTTGATATGTTGGGAATGTTTGCATGTTAGGCACACCATGTCATTAGTCATACTGCTTATTTAACAGTGGTTGTGGGACACTAGGTTTGGCTATTAATATGCATGTTTAATGAATATGCATGCTTGTTGTGTGTTGATTGTACCCGCGAAAGGATTATGGAGTGAGTCACACCATGTCGTAAGCCATGTCATCAAATTAACGGTGGTTGGGAGTATAGTGTGCGGGACACAATGCCTTGGGTACTTGGGAATGTGGCACACGTGTCAGTGCATGCTTGCGTGATTTACATTCATGCTTATATTCTATTGATTATATATGTTTGGATGTTGGTTGGATATTACAGTTTTGTTTAGAGGATGTGGTGGTTATAACTGTTGTATTCAATTGAGTATTTCAATTACGTTGGTGGTTCGTACTTTTGTTGATATTCCTTCGGGTATTGTGATCACATTGTTGTGATGTGCCTTAGCTAGTTTATAATTTGTTTGTATAGAATTATAGTGAAGGGTATTTAGAGCATTTAAATTGTATGAGTTGTAATTAAGTTTGTTGGTGTTTGATGTTATAATTGAGGTTGAACGTTGACGGTTTTAAGTTCTAGGTAATAAGTCTTTGGATGAGTTTTATTCTGTTTGTTGTGGAATGCAACAAAAATTCTGAGCTTTCCACGTTGGTCAACTTTATATTTTATTTGAGCATTTTGTTGCAAGAACTACGCAACCAACAATAGGAAGATGTGAATAGGAAGCTGGGGTAAAAACAAGGGGTTTTTACGTGTGGGTCCAGATAAAAAAGAAATGCTCCGCTAAATATTTTTGGAATATTTTTTTAAAATTGTCCTTATAAAAGTGTCTAAACCACTAAAATGTGTCAAAACCTAAACCCTAGAATACCCTATGAAAGTGCTTAAAATTTTAAACCTTATGAAAATGGCTAAATCTAAACCATAGGGTATCTTATGAAAATGTCCAAAACCTTAAATTCTATAAAAACGTCTAAACCCTATAATAGAAAAGTGAATTCTAAAACTCTATGAAAATGCCTAAACCTAAAGGATAATTACCCCTATCCTTTGAGGTAATTTTCTCTTAAAGGTTCCCCAAGAAACGAACAAGCAAGCACTCGTGATGATCACCTGTAATTTTGTGCTTCTACTACCACCAAAGACTAATGAAAGGTTTAAGAATCAATAATGCAAGTACAGTGGTAGCCAAGTTGGTACGCATTATGTACCCCATGCACAAGACAAAAGGTAAACTCTCACTATGGAAAGTCTGTGGACATAACAAATCTATGCACAAGGCACCCAAAGTGGGCTTGAGTCAGCATGGTCACGTGGCATTCCACCCCGAAAGATAAACCAAACTCCACAACAAACAGAATAAAACTCAGCGGAAGACTTATTACCTAGAACTTGAAAGCGTCAACGTTCAACCTCAATTATGAAATCAAACACCAACAATCGTAATTACAATTCATACAATTTAAATGCTCTAAATACCCTTCACTATAATTCTTTACAAACAAATTATAAACTAGCTAAGGCACATCACAATAACGTGATCAAACCCCACTTGACATTGGCCAAATTCCTCAAACGTTGACCAGTAGTAGACCCACTCTAAACCACCTGCTATCTGGCAATCCAAAAAGGAAAATCAGAGTGTGTGAGACACTTTCATAAGGTGCTCTAGGGTTTATTTTCATAAGGTTTAAAATTTTAAGTATTTTCATAGGATATCCTAGGATTTAGGTTTTGGCACATTTTAGTGGTCTAGACACTTTTATAAGGACAATTTTGAAAAAATATTCAACTATGCATTTCTTTTTTATTTGGACCGACATGTAAAAACCCCTTGTTTTTACCCCAGCTTCCTATTCACATCTTCCTATTGTTGGTTGCCTAGTTTTTGCGACAAAATGCTCAAATAAAGTACAAAGTTGACCAACGTGGAAAGCCCAGAATTTTTGTGCACGAAAAGAGTACTGGATTTAGGATATCAAAAGAAAAGGCTTATATATGTCAAAGAAATGTTGCATTTCATGGAAAAAAAAATTTGCTTTAAATAAATTTTGTCAGACTAAACGGAGCCACCAATATTTTCTTTTTTGGTCAAACGGAAATTCACCAATCATTCCATTACCCATCGAGGATCATCGCCACTTTGATTATGCACCAACTCAACCAATATCTTTACTAACTAGTTCCCAAGAACCCACCGCCCATTGCCCAAACCTACCAACTTCGTTGCAAAATTGTCCACAATGAACTTGTTGTGGTCCACATTCCTCCATCATCCAGAACCAAAAGAAAGGCTAACATGGGATTCAAATGTCAAATCTGCCTCGAAAAAGAAAGAACCCGGACGCTGCTAAAGTAATGGGAAAGAAGAAAGGATCCGCCTTAGTCAGGTTCGTTTGATATTTATTTACCACCTTCCCAACATCCAAAAAATGGGCTGCGAGGAGTAAGTGAAAAAGTGCTACTTGCTCAACACCCGAACCTGGCAGGGTAGAGGAGACAAATAAGGAAGCAAGTTGAGAGCGTGTTTCACTTGCTCCCAATCAGCATAAAGAAAAAGCATGCTCTATTGAGAGTACGGAGGACGTGAATAAAACTAGTCCCAGTGGGGTGTCCTGAACTTGATACAACGAATTTTGATTAGTAAGTTGTCTGGTTATGAGCAAACTTGTGGTGTCATGCTACCGATAATTCCTTGAGGGTTGACAATTCCTGTGACAACCCTCATACTAGTCTCTCTACCCGTGAGTGAGGGAAACCATCTTATCTTCAAGTTTTTCATTGCTTAGCGGTTGGAGGTTGCTAATGTTACACTACCACAGCCTACACCTTCTGAATGGATAGGTATTCTCTTTCCTCTTGAGCACTACATTTTCTACATCGATTTTTCGGCTACCTTTAGAGGCTTTCTATCTGTGATTTCCTCCACAGAAGAGCCAGTTATTTCCCCAAGAAGTTAGACTTCCACAATGGTGTGATGTTATGGCTGCATAAGTAGCTGCACTAAAAGAACAACCACGCCTGGAGTCTTACTTGTTTAGCACCCAACAAAAAGCCTATTAGGTGCAAGTGGGTTTATAAGGTCAATTATTGATACGGCATAATTGACCGTTACAAAAACTCGCCTGGTGGTGAAGGGATTTACACAAGTACAGGGACTTGATTACCTTGATACCATGGCACCTGTAGTGAAACTCGTTACTATATATTCGTGCTCTCTTATCAATTGCGTCTGAAAAAAATTGTTTTCATCAATTTGACGTCAACAATGCATTCCTTCATGGTAATTTTGATGAAGAGTTGTATATGACTCGTGCACCTGGGTTGGCTCGACAGTGGGAGACTCGAGCTTGCAAATTACACAAGTCCCTCTATGGTTGGAAACAATCTTCTCTCCATTGGTTTGCCAAGCTCTCTCAGGTTATTAAACAAGTAGGTCTTGCCCAAAAACTAACATATTATTCTTTGTCTACTCGTGTCATTGGACAAACTTCCATCTTTGTTTAGCTATATATATATATATTGATGATATTATTGTTACAGGCAATGATCCACATAAATTTAGAACCTCAAAGAATATCTAGCGAAGAATTTATCATCAAAGACCTTTGACGACTCAAATACTTCCTTGACATTAAGCCCAATCCCAAAAAGGATTATTCTTAAATCAGCACAAATACACGCTGGATATTCTCCATGATGCAAGTTTGCTAGGTGCCAAACCTTTTGATTTTCCTAAGAAATCTGATCCGTTCACAAAATGTCAACTTGTTGGACGTCTCATCTATCTTATAGTCACTAACTAGGCCAAACGTTGCCTATTCAATCCACATTCTAAGTCATCAATCGCAAAGCTATGCGAAAGTAAAATTTTTAATTAATATTATGTGTAATATGAGTATAAATTATAGAATCAGTACAGAAATTACTAAAAATCCCAATAATGTTTGATTTAATCTTCTTAAAAATTAAAGTTATTTTATATTATCATGTAAAAGTTTCTCTATTTCTTTCATGAATGAACATAAGCACATTTGGGCATTGCGACTATCGACAAAATACAAAAAATATTATCTAGAATGTATTTTTGTATTACAAAAAGGGGGAATTACGGTTCAGCGGAGAGTGGGGCAAATAAGTCCCAGCACATGGGACACTTTTTGGGAATTAAAAACCCATGGAAAGAGGAAAAATAATGCCCAGCTCATGGTATTCATAATTTACTCGGACAAAAGTATCCATCTCTATTGTAACACACACTCAAGGAGCAATGAACACACATTCATAGAGTAAAGTACACACACTCAGGGAGAAGTATTATATGATTGAAAGAGCAATATAATTTAATTAAAAGTGCAATATTATGTGATTAAAAGAGCAGTGAAGCAACGTCCACCGATTCCCAAGTCGATGAACTTCCACCGATACCTTATACACGACGCCGTTTTGGATTATTATTATTTTGGTGTTGAAACATTTGGTTTTATCCTTCTCTTAGGACTCTTCAACGAGAGCCCTTGAGCTAAAAATGAATTATGAACCTTTTGGATAAAATGATCAGAAAAATAATATCTTTGTACCGGTTCAAACGGATTGAAAATCAGAACGCTTAATTTTTTTCATTTGGTTTTATGGTTCTCTTGGCTTTTCAACAGGAGCCCTAGAGTTAAAAATTAATTATGATCCTTTAAGATAAAATGATAAGAAAAATAAGATCTTTGCACCAGTTTAAAATGATTGAAAAATTAGAACACTAATTTTATTTCATTTGGTTTTATGATTTTCTTAAAGCTCTTCAACCAGAGCCCTAGAGTTAAAAAATTAATTATGATCCTTTAAGACAAAATGATTAGAAAAATAAAATCAATTTTTTTTCTTAAATAATCATAATTAATTTTTAGCTCTAGGACTCTTGTTGAAAAGCCCTAAGAGAATCACAAAATCAAATGCAAAAATCTTATTTTTTTGATCATTTTATCAAAGATGATCATAATTAATTTTTACCTCTATGGCTCTCATTGAAGAGCCCAAGAAAAGGATAAAACTAAATGTTTAAACAAAAAAAAATCCAAACTCATATTCAACTTAGATTCATAGAAGGGGCAACTTAGATTTATAGAATGAGCAATTTAGGTCCAAATCCAAATTCAACTACAGATCGACTCATGATCTCATACAATAAACAACTTAGGTTCATAAAAGGGGTAATTTAGGTTCATAAAAGGGGTAACTTAGGTCCAAACCCATATTTAACTTAGACCCATAGAAGGGGCAACTTAAATTCATAGAAAGGACAATTTAGGTGTAAACCCAAATTTAACTACATATCGACTCATGATCTCATAGAAGGAGCAAATTAGGTTCATAGAAAGGGCAACTTAGGTTTGTAGAAGGGGCAACTTAAGTACATAGAATGGGCAATTTAAGTCCAAACCTAAATTCAACTAAGGTCCATAGAAGGGGCAACTTAGATTCATAGAAAGGGCAACTTAGGTTCAAACCCAGATTCAATTACATATCAACTTATGATCTCATACAAGGGGTAATTTAGGTTCATAAAAGGGACAACTTAGATTTGTAGAAGGGGCAACTTAAGTCCATAAAATGGGCAACTTAGATTTTAGGCTTCCTATTTACAATCCTATAGAGCATAAACGTGATTATAAAAGCCTTAGAGATAAAATTTAATTATGTCTCTTTAGAATAATATGATCAAAATAATAATATCTTCACACTGGTTCAAACGGATTGAAAATTGGAGCAGATAATTTTTTAAACTGTATTTTTAATATATAAACAGTTTAAAAAAATTAAGTGCTTCAATTTTTAATCTGTTTGAACAAGTGCGAATATCTTATTATTCTGAACATATTATTTTAAAAAAATACTCCCTCCGTCCCTTTTTTTGTGTCCAGTATTTCATTTTTGATTGTCCCTTAATAAGTGTCCATTTTGTAAAGTTATGGGGGTAAAAGTTGGTGTATTATCTATTTTGTCCCTAAAAATAAATTTTATTTTGAAAAGTTAGTGAGTAAAAGTGTAATGATGATGGGTAAGTAGAAAAAGTGGAGGAAAAAGTTGATGTGAAAAGTGTAATGATGATGTCTTTTTAATAAATTGGAGTTACGAAATAGGACACTTAAAAAGAGACGGAGGGAGTATACTTAACTTTTGTCTTTAAGGCTCTAATAATCATGTTTCTACTCCACATGATTTTAAATAAAGAGTAGATACTTAATTATGAAAGTTCTAAAAACAAAAGTTAATTATGATCTTTTAGAATAATATGTTCAGAATAATAAGATATTTGCACTTGTTCAAACGGATTAAAAATTGGAGCACTTAATTTTTTTAAACTGTTTATATATTAAAAATACAATTTAAAAAATTATCTGCTCCAATTTTTAATCCGTTTGAACCAGTGTAAAGATCTTATTATTCTGATCATATTATTCTAAAGAGATATAATTAAAATTTATTTCTAAGGCTCTTATAATCACGTTTTTGCTTCATAGAATTGCAAATAGGAAGCCTAAAATTTTTTTTCTTCCAAAAATGGTACCTTTTTTGGTGTGGGTCTATGCCACGAGGCACACCAGAGGCCTGCGTCCTTTCAAATGTGTATGGGTTATATTAGTCTTTTTACATCATCTTTCCATGTATGAGGAATTATTTTTTTCCGTTTCATATCTGGGGCAATTTCCAGAAAATCTGTTCATGGGTTGAGAATTTGTTTCCCCTGGTTCCACTGAACACGAATTACCCCTTACAAAAATTACACAATATATTGAGTACATATTCAGATGAAATAAACTTCTCGTAAATTGGCCCCTCTCGGAACTAAATTCTAGCTCCGCCCTTGTAAGTCATTTATGTAGGACCCTCGTACCTCCCATGTGGAGGTTGCTGCTTGTGTTCTTCGGTATCTCAAAGGTTCTCTAAGAAAAGGTATTCTACTATCTTTGACTAGCTCGCTTACTGTCCGTGGCTTTTTGTGATTCTGATTGTGTGGGTTATCTGACAACACGTTGCTTTACCACAGATATTTGCATATTTGGCTCTAGTCCAATCTCACGAAAAACCAAGAAGCAAACTGCCATTTCGCGCTTCTTTGGTGAAGCTAAATATAGTGCCATGGAGACACTCACCTCAGAACTTCAATGGTTAACCTAGCTCATGAATAATCTTGGGATCCCTGATTCCTCTCACCTCGCCTGTCAATCTTTATTGTGACAATTAATCAAGCAGTTGAGAATTTCATATTTCACGAGTGTTCGAAGCATATCGAACTCGATTGCCACTTTCTCCGTAACAAAAATGCAATCCAAATTGAGAACGGCAGCAAATGTTTGTTTTTTAAGTGGCTTTTTTCCAAAGTAATGCTGGAGGATTTTGTTAATGCACATGTACCTTAAGTCACATAAACTCACCCGCAATGCGTGCGGGAGGGTGCATAAGAGCTTGAAAGCATTTTTAAAAAATATTCTAAACTACAAAAATTTGTGAGAGCAAAGATAAAAAAAAAAAAACAAGTGCAAAACAAAAATTGAAAATGAGAGTGGAGAATATTTTGAAATTTTGAAGGATTATGACTATGTTTGTACCCAAGCTCTGTTGCAAAAAAAAAAAAATTGTCCTAAGCTGCCGTTCAAAAAAAGAGCTTGTACCTAAGCAACCATCGGCCCACATGTTAAAGGCACAATTCAGAATGCTACATACACACCTATTAACAAGAGCTTTTTATCTCTAGATTCAGAAAATAGAAAGTAATTCCCATTAGATCTTCTTTAATTAATGAAACACTGAAACCCTATGAAAGTGCCTAAAATCTTGAAAGTGTCTAACCCTTAGGGCACCCTATGAAAATGTCTAAACCCTAGGGTATCTATAAAAATGCCTAAACTCTTGGGGTACCCTATGAAAGTGCCTGAATCGCTAAGACCCCATAACAAAAAAGTGCACATTAAAACCCATATAAAAGTGCCTAAGTCTAAACCCTAAAGATCTATGAAAGCACCTAAACCTAAATCCTAGGGTATCCTACATCTTAAAACCCTAAAGTATCCTAAAACCCTAGAGTACCCTAAGATTTTAGGATATCCAAGGGTACTAGAGTACCCTAGTGGGTATCTTAGAACCCTAGCATACCCTAAAACCCAAGAGTAACACTTCCATTAATGATAGTTGTTGGAAAATTTCCAGTATTAATGAATGATAATTTTTTCCAGCAATTTTTCTTGGCAGAATAATGCCCATGAATAGAGGTTAATGCTGGCATTTGCACCTGTCATTCATTCCGGCAGTTTCGTGTATTGATTCTCCCCTATTCAAGGCTGAGAATTCAATTCCCGTATTCAATTTCTGGTTGTTTTCAAATGCTCCTGAGCAGTATAAAAGGGGCAGTCCTCTCTTCATTCTACACCAAAAAATACACAACTTCAACAGCTCTGAAATTCGTTCTTGTGTGTGAGAGAGAGACAAGCAGTAGTGAGTTCGCCAAGGCGGTCGACGGTGGTGTTCTGACGGCTTGCGGTATAGCAGAGCCAACCTTGGGAGGAAGACGCCGAACAAGATCCTACAACACCGACGGAAGGCGGCGAATCTTTCTTAAGGTGACTGTGATATCACACAGGACTCAGTGAGTTCGCCAAGGCGGTCCACGATGGTGTTCCGACGGCTTACGGCATAGCCGAGCCAACCCTGGGAGGAAGACGCCAAACAAGATCCTACAACACCGACGGTAGGCAGCGAATCTTTCTTAAGGAGACTGTGGTATCACACAGGACTCGGTTTGATTTTCAAAAATCTGTTTGTATCTTGTTTTATAATTTGACTATTGTTATGTATTCTGTAATTTCAAATTATCAATGGAATTGTTCTCTGGAATTTTCTGTTATTGCCGTATTTTTCCCAACAATAGTAAATGTATTTTTGTAAAAGTGAACCTAATTGTAAATAAGTATTCCATCTCTTCTTAATGGGAAAATTTTTTTTTGGGCAAAATAAGAACATCATATATATAGATACAGAATGAAAAACATGAGTTCAACAAAGCTTCATCATTAAGATTACAAACCAAAGCAAATAAAAAGATGACCAAACTACCCCGTGACCCAACAAGATTGCATTAGAACCCTGTCACGACCCAAATTTGAAGGGTAAAATCTGTGACATGGCCAGTGATTTAAAAATCACCACAGGCCTTGATATCAACAACCATAAAATTTTATTCTAAAAACTCCCAGGTCTATAATTTAAAATATATTACAACAGAGCTTATTAGCGTCCGAACTCAGTACAAACTTTAAACTTCAACAAGTAAAATACATCACTGTGGCCAAAACACACATGCCACTTATCATCACATCCTTTTATTATTTAGGCATAACTACTGGAATTTTCTACATATAATGACAACCTTAACCTTGAATACCTGAAAAGATTTTATGAAATCACAAAATCAATTCAGTAAGTTACGATATACTAAGGCCACATAATAAACATGAGATTATATAGGATAAAAAAAACATAGTATAACAATCATATTTCAGTTGCAATAACCACAAGTGAGACAAAGAGAGATATATCAATCATCATCATAATCATCATATTATCATCTTAACCATCATAGTTTCACCTTGACCATCATCTTGGGCAGTAATCCGATAGCCCAGGGAGCGACCCCAGCAAAACAATGGAATTGATATCAATCCAATAGATACCTTGCCGTATCCTTTCCACAATCCATAGGCGCCAAATTCAAACATAGCTCGTCAGAGCTCTTCGCCCAGATGTTACACCAATATCCATTAAACCTCTTTTTAAGAAAAATAATCTCATGTCTTTTTATAAAAATCTTTTTCTTTTCACAATTATTCTTATGTAATTTATTTTTATTCAACATAAGTTTTAATAAAACAATCAAAAAACAAGTTTTAGAAAAACAATATGTACTCAGAGTATATTCGTAACTCACCTCGACAGTGAGGCACACGATTTATCATGCACACAACTGCTTAATTATCAGAACCGAGGAGACCTAGAGAGTGTTGCCTAAGTGGCGTGTTCTTGCCGGGGTTGTGTCGGAAATGGGGTGTTTATTTTGGTGGTGTAGCCGTGCATGCAAGTGTGTGCTTGTGCCTTTGGTGTGTTGTGGTGTGTGTGGAATGAGATGGGAAGGACTAGGCATGACTATTTATAGTAGGATGGCAAAAGTCTAGAATTATCCTAGAGCATCTAATATAATCTAGCAAATCTTATCTAATCTTATTCAAAATCTTATCTAATCTTATCTAAACAAAATTTTCATTATCTAGTAATATCTAAAAAAATCTAAACTAATCTTTTATTATCCAGGAATATCCAATAATATCTAGACTAAATCTTAAAAAATCCAACTATATCTATTGAGTATCTTATCCGATTCTTTCCGGATTATTCCTTACGCCTTGCGAGAGCACGCATTGCGTTGTTGTTAACAAGGTTGGAAAATATTTGTAGAGTTTAATAAAAATTGCCACCTAGAAAAAAAAAACCCTAGTCTTTATTAAACCCTTAATCATAATCGATATACTCTTCAAATCGTAACGGTAAGCGGTCCATTGAAAATTAGCTCCTTATTTGTTATTTTTTTCTAATTCTTTTTAGCATTTTATTTGTTTATAAAAGTTGGGGTGTTACAAACCCCAACCACAATTTGTAGACAATCAGAAAAAAAGCAAGCACCTCCCCAAGAACTCCTATGACGAAAGCAGATGAAGGGTCCACTTTGAATGAAGCTACTACGCCCTGCAAAGAGGAAGAGAGAAGACACAACCAAATAAAAATAAAAATAAAAATATAACTCACTAACTACAATCAAAATAACGTCGCCGAGGAGTCAGAAAAAGATACGGGTAATTGCAACTATCTTCAATAACATTTAATGGGAATTAAGTGTCACTTTTTTGTATTTCTGTATTAACAACCAACAATGCTACTCACACAATAATCCAAACACAATAACTTTTACAACCTCTCACATACATATGGGGTCCACACATAGTAGTATGTGTGGAGCCTATATGTATGTTAGATGTTGTGTTTAGTGTTATATTTGAATTGTTGTATGAGTATCATTTTTATTAACAACACCTCTTTCGCATATGTAATGGGCCTACACGTTTAATTGTGAGATTGATGGGTGTGTTTTTTATTGGAGAAACTTTTTGGTATAACAGGTATATAACTCACATGGTATTCCTCTTCACAACAAAATTGACACGTGGCAAACAAAATCTGAGGACTTCAACTGTAATTTTTGCACAAGCTATTTCTCTTCCCGTACAAAGGCTTGGTTCTTTAATTAATTTTTTCGTTTTATATGTTTTGTTCGTCTTTTCTGAATTTTTGGTAGATTCGCGTGATATTTTTTAGATTATAATCATCCTTCTAGACGAGAGGCATCTAAAAAGTACAAAATTATAACTAAAAATAAAAAAAATCACTAAAGACGAAAAAAAGTATCAAACAACTGTCTTTTAGAGCTTAAGTGTCGTTTTATTTGAATTTTTTCATCGGTCTATATTTTTATAGATTGGGTATTTTTCATTTTTATATCTTTCAATCCATATAGGGTATTTTTAGCAATATAAATTGAAAGATATAAAATATTTCTTAAAATGTTCTGAATAGTAAAATGGACACTTAATATGGAACGGAGAGAGTATTTGTTCGAAACTTATTTCGGTATTTTTTACGTTTCGCAACTTTTCATTAAGCTTTTTGTCGTAATTTTTAGGGTTAATCGTTAATTTTGATGAGACGAATCGGTAGAGTATAAAAATATGAACCGATGAAAAATTTCAAATAAAATGATACTTATGCTCTAAAAGATAGTTGTTTGATACTTTTTTTTTGTCTTTATTGATTTTTTTGGTCATAATTTTGCATTTTTTAGACTCCTCTCGTCTGGACGGATGATTAATTTCAAAAATATCACGTGAATCTAACAAAAAAATCAAAAAAGACGAACAAAACATACAAAATAAAAATAATAATTAAGTTAGAGATAACCAAGCCTTTATACGGAAAGATGAGTAGTTTGTGCGGAAATTACAATTGAAGCCTTCAAATTTTGTTTGCCACGTGTCAGGTTTTTTCGTGAAGGAGAGATACCCAGAGGATTATATACCCGTTGTACCAAAAAGTTTCTCCCATGAAAGGAAAATGAAGAAAACGACAAAGTACTAGTACTTTGATTTAATTCACGAAAAAGCCCCCTCCTTGTTTCATTCAAAAATTCTAAAAGCACAAATATTTACGCAAATAATTGGATTCACAAGTGTCCATTCCAATCCAATCCAATCCAATCCTACGCAAATTATTGGATTCACAACTATTCGTTCCAATCCATCCGGACCGTGGTGTGACATACAGATACAGTCGGTCAATATATTTTCGACTTGCTAACCAGAAACCCTCTACTTCCCCTCTGTTTGTTTCTCTGGAAACATATTGGAGTACATTCCGTTTCGTTCTCTTGCATTAAAGTTGGAATTTCACTTCTATTTCTCCGCAACCTCGTCGATCGGAGAGAGAAAGAGAATATGGCCGTTTCTCTCTCTTCTACGGTTTATACAACAACGGTGTCAGCATCGGCTTCCTCCATCAAAGAGGGATCTCACAGGAAGTCGTGTTCGCTTACCAAACAAATTCCCTTCAGTTTCACTCCTCTCTCCTCCCGACCCAGGTAATCGAAGCTTCCACTTTTGATCTCTTGGATTTTTCTAATATTATCTAGAAAATAGCAATATTTGACTTTTCAGAACTTCGGATTTCCAGTGAAATGGTTAATTTTTCATTGTCACTACTTTATTTAGTTAACGAGAAAATGAAGTGAAATTGGTAATTTGAAGGTAAATTTTTTTCCGGGTTCGACAGTCAGGGTTGTCTAGGCCGGCTTATGCGCAATTCGACTAATCCCCTCCCTGTCTGGTCAAAGGAAGGCCATCCACGCTGGGATTAGGGAAATCACCAAAACATACTTTCTTGTGGCATGACCCCAAGAATGAAACCCTCATCAATTGACCGTCATCAATTCCCTGTCTGGTCAAAGGAAGGCCATCCATGCTGGGATTAGGGAATTCACCAAAACATACTTTCTTGTGGCATGACCCCAAGAATGAAACCCTCATCAATTGACCGTCATCAATTGTGTGGGAAGAAAACCCACCAACCAACCCGACTAACGGTTAGCGTAAATGTATTTGCACTTGAAAAGACACAACAAATTGAATCTTGTACATTTTTCCAACTTAGGTTTATACAAGAACAAAGAATGTATGTGTTTCTTTGTGGGGAACTTTTTAGAACATTTTAGGAGTGTATGGAAATTAGGATTTTCCCTTGTCGATGTGCTATGGTAAAAAAATTTCAAGTTTGTGTACTTGGAAAACTGGGATATTTTTGACAAGTGATTTCTTGTTTATAAAAATTCTGGGTTTTGTTTTCTTCTAGCTGCTGCTACTCTGATTTTGCAACTTCGCTGCAATATGTGCAGGAAGTTATTTAGAGTCCAAGCAACAGTCTTGCAAGAGGATGATAAGAAAGTGGCTGTTGAAGAATCCTTCCAACCAAAGAGTATTTGTGACGATGATGGGATAGGAACTCCCGGGGAGTCATCTGAGAGTTCATCCTCCAGTGGGTTGGAGAGTTGGGTTATTAAGCTTGAACAGTCAGTCAATGTTTTTCTCACGGTAAGTTTTCTTATTTTTATTCCTCTGAAATTCCATTAGCAATATGGTAATAAGGATGTTTGCAATTAGATCGCCTTAGACGTTTCTGAACCTTGAAGGTGTTGGAATGTAATTTTATGAAGTTGCATTGCAAACAATGAGAAGTTCGATGGGGATTGCCATGTTTGATACGAAACTTGAAACATGGATTATTTTGCATAGCCAATATGGATGGTGGATGTACTCGAATTACTGCTGGACTCCTAACATTAGAAGGTTTTTAGATTTCAAACAATCATTTGATATTTGCTCTGTGCTACTGATATCTACAATTCATTGTTGAATTGCATAGTAATGTAACATTTTAATTGATTAATTCTCATATTTTACCTATGTGTGTATAATATTGGCATTATGAGAGGCATGCAATTTCCTTATCAGTTTATTCTATGGGTCAAAAACTGTGTCTCCACTCCAATGTTTTCAATTATGATTAAAGGTGTTCCTGAAGGGTTTTTTGTGGGTAAGAGAGGACTTAGGCAAGGGGATCCTTTATCCCCTTACCTGTTCTTATCAGTGATGGAGGCTCTCTCAGCTCTTTTCAAGTATAAAGTGCACCATCAGCCCTTTAGCTTTCATCCCAAATGCCAGCACTTTCCAATAACTCACCTTATATTTGCTGATGACCTCTTTGTTGTGTGTGGTGCTAAAGAGGATTTCGTTTCTGTTGTGGTTGAGGTTTTGAGGGACTTCCACTTGTTTTCTGAATTACAACCAAACGTGCTTAAAAGTTCTATTTTCTATGCTGATGTGGATATTCCTACTGAAACTAGGTTGCATTCCATTCTTCCTATTCCAGAGGGTTCTTTGCCTGTGAAGTATTTGGGGGTTCCTTTGATTTCAACTAGATTAAAGGCTAGTTATTGTTCTCAATTAAGGAGTAAAATTTTATCCAGAATTCAATCATGGTCCAATAAGTCTTTGACATATGGAGGAAGAGTTGAACTTGTTAATTCTGTACCATTTAGCATCCAAGTTTACTGGGCTTCTATTTTCATGCTACCTCAGAAAGTCATTCAGGATTTAGAACTTCTTAGAGCCTTTCTCTGGTCTGGTTCCGATCTCAAGCACTCAGGGGCTAAAGTATCTTGGAAAGACATTTGTGTGCCTAAAGAGGAAGGAGGGCTTGGCTTTAGGCTCATGAAGGATTGGAACAGGGCTTCTATGATCAGACATCTTTGGGCAGTCTGCAAGAAGAGTGATACTCAATGGGTAAAGTGGGTGAATACATATATAAGTAAAGACAAATGTGTTTGGACTATGAATATCCCTCCTAATGTTTCATGGACAATGAGGAAAATCTTGAAGCTCGGAGACAAGGTTCAGCCTTGGATCACATACAAGGTTGGGAATGGAAATGATACTTTTCTATGGCTCGATATTTGACACCCTTCTGGGCCTCTATACCAGAAGTATGGGAAGCAGGTGGTACATAATTTGAGCAGGTCTTTGTTCACCAAGGTCAGCTCCATTATTCAAGGGCACACCTGGGCTTGGCCTAGACAAAGGAATCCTAGAATCATGGAAATTATGCGAGGTGCTAATTTCTTTCCTGATCCTAATGTCCCTGATCAAGTTCACTGGAACCTCACAGTCACAGCCACAAAAACATACTCTGTAAGGTCTGCTTGGCATGCTTTTAGGGACCCTAAACCTCCTTTTCCTTGGTACAAAGCTATTTGGTTTAAACATCACACACCACGATGGGCACTTATTCAATGGCTAGCTGTTTTGGAGAGGCTGTCTACTAAAGACAGACTTGCTTCTTGGGGAATGCAGATGGATTCTCAGTGTTGTCTCTGTTCTAGAGAAGATGAATCCCATTTCCATCTCTTCTTTACTTGCGCTTTTTCACAGCAAGTTTGGAGTGCAGTTCTTTTATTTAATGGGGTTAGTAATGTGGTCCAACTGATCTTGCAAGTGTAATGGCTTGGACTAACCAATGTTGGGGTGGTAGATCATTGTTGCATTCTGTTTTCAAGCTGTCTTTGGCAGCTACCATCTATTGGTTGTGGAGGGAGAGGAACAGCAGAATTTTTCATCATTGTAGAGATTTTTCATTGTTACGAAAGCGTATTATAAATGACATTCGCGGATGTATTAGTTCCTGGAAAAGGGTTAAACTTTCTAGTCGAAATTTAGGCATTGCTTCCTCTTGGAGAGTTCACAAGAGTATTTTTGACCCCTAATTGTACTGGGGATTGTTTTTTCATATGTTTTGAAGATTGGATGTGTCTGTACGAAGGGCTTGTCACTTGAGTTCTTTTGTTGCGTGGTGCTTTAATAAGACTATGAGTTACCAAAAAAATTATTGGCAAGTATAGAAACTGTACACAATACGATAGCAATATTTAGCTAACAACATACGGATCTTCACTCACTCACTTACTCTTAATTTGCTTCCTTTGTCAGTGTATGTGCCATGACTTCTGTTTATGGTGGGTCCTATTTGTTTATCAATTGTATTTGACTTTATATTCATTCCAGGATTCAGTCATAAAGATTCTTGATACTCTGTACCAAGGCCGAGACTATGCAAGGTTTTATGTACTAGAAACTATTGCGAGAGTTCCTTATTTTGGTGAGTGCCAATGTTTCTTTACCTTCCATTTTTTGCTTAATTCCCTTCAAGAGGAATCTAAGGCTACATTAGCAGTTTCTTTATAGAAGAGTACATATTTTTGTCACCAAAGAAATGGTTTTCTATGATTCATATTGGAGAACTGATCTTCTCAATTCATGAGAAGAAAGGGAAACTTGACTGCAAGAGGCCATTTTAAGTGCTAACCATTTTTCTTTTCTAAGTAAAGCAAATCCAATGAACATGATCCATGGTTAGGATATTCATCAGTTGCTACAAACTTTTACTGGTTTGTACTATCCCCTTAGAGAAGTGCTTTAAAACATATCAGGTTCCTGAAGAAGCTTTTTGCGTTCAAAGTACTTTGTACATTACTTTATATCCTGCCATTTGAAGTGTATACTTATGGTATCATTAAAACCCTATGGCAGCATTTATCTCTGTTCTACACTTGTATGAGAGTTTTGGATGGTGGAGAAAAGCAGACTATCTGAAAGTGCACTTTGCTGAGAGCTGGAATGAGATGCACCATCTGCTTATTATGGAAGTAATGCTCTCGCTTTCAATCTTCCTTACATAATATCTGACCAGTCCTTTTCTTTTTATTTCCTTTTCCGATGTTTAATGAGAAAGCAAACATGGTCCCAATAAAGTATATGCGTGATGAGTGTTGGCTTCTCAGTTTCTGTGTCTTTTCCATCCACTTCATTTTTACAGTTAATAACCAACAGTAACAAGCGGATGTCATGACATGCTTTTAGGAGGTAGAGATAGGCATGAAAATGTAGTAGTAATTTTAGGAGGACAACTGATGATGCCAACAAGACAATCACACAAATTAGTAGTTCTTACTTGTAAGAGCTTGATGGCTTCATATGATTCCTAATAGCCTACAATACCTCATGACACTAGCTCCAAACTACTCTGGACTCTGGATTTCTTTATATCACGCTTCCTTAGTTTATCCGACTGTTATTGACACTGGTTATTTGTTATTGTAGGAATTGGGGGGAGATGCCTGGTGGTTTGATCGCTTTCTTGCTCAACATATTGCAGTCTTCTATTATTTCATGATTGTCTTCATGTATGCTTTAAGTCCAAGAATGGCGTGTAAGTATATCTGATTTTCCCAGCTACTTATTTTTCATGAATGTGATGGCATTCATGACACATATGTTCTCTTTGGAACTGCTCATATCTCTATGAAGAAGCAAATAGAGGCATCTGTCTAGATTTACAACCACAGCATGATTTTTTAAAATGCTTCCATAGGGAGTCCTGTTTTGTCAACTCACAAGAGGATAAAAAATAAGAAAAGAGAAAGAAACCTATGAGCAATCTAAGTTAAGCAGTCGATCAGAGAGATTAGTGTAAAGCATTCTTCTATTGTACTGTTGTTTTAAGCATTTTGGTCTTTGGTGCAGATCATTTCTCTGAATGTGTAGAGAGCCATGCATTTGAAACTTATGACAAATTCATCAAGGCACAAGGAGGTATTTTCAAGTATTCAAGTGTAGGAAATCTACATTTAGTTGCAGCTGCTTGTGTTGTGGATGACCACAAAATTTGAAATAAACCAGTTTTATAACCATTGTGACCTTAGGTTTTTAATAGGCACGCCCAAATTCAAAGAGATTATGCTTCTATACGTAGCTCATGTAAAGATCTTTCAGTATGCCTGGAATCTATATATCTGCTTAGCTCCTGAATGGTTTACTTTCCCCTATATTTTCATCTCCTCCGTTAGATTCTTATGACATGAATCGTTTACCCTCGATAGAGCTCAATGGAGAAAACGGAATAATATACCAACCCCAATTGATTCCAACTTTAAGGCTCGGTTTGGTTTGGCTTGGTACTGATATATCATCTGTCTTATCTGTTACAGAGGAACTGAAAAAAATGCCTGCACCTGAGGTTGCTGTGAAATACTACACTGGCGGTGACTTGTACCTGTTTGGTGAGTTTCTACTTCCACTGCCTTTGAAGGAAAAGGAAAACACATGAGATTTAGAGTTTTTTTTTTTTTTTGTCTTTTTATCTCTGGTTCTGTGTCTTCCAGATCGGATATTTACAATTTTCAATCATTTTTTGTCCAGATGAATTTCAAACTTCAAGAGTTCCAAATTCTCGAAGGCCAAAAATAGGTAAAGCCGTAGTCTGATTTGATTGGTTGAGTATTGTTCAGATTGCTACATGCTTTATGGAAAACTAACATGTGAAAAAGTATTGTTTTCGCAATTTTTGTTGCGAGCTACAAGTTTCTGTGTTATACTCAGTACCCAATCCACAAAATCAGTAAAGATATAGGTACCGAAAGGAGGGGGGGGGAGAGGGAAATCGTACCAACCGACCGCGCCGAGCCATCCAAGAATTCTAAAAAAAAAAAAAAACCGATGGGGCCCACGCGAGAATCAACAGCATCCGATGTGTGTAAGGTGTTTGATTTAAACACCCTTTTCCGGTGGCCGGAGACGGCCCTGCGCGGTCGGTCGGTACGATTTCCCTCCCCCCCCTTTCGGTACACATAGCATGACTCCCACAAAATTGACAGCCTCGTGTCACTGTTGCGTTAATGAGAGTAGGATGATACCTAGGTGGCTAGGTGTACCTTGGAGTTACCAAATCACGACAGTTATCTGGTAGGATCTAGTCAAATAGGTGCCCGATTCATGTGCTTTTGATAGTTTGGAAAAAGATTATTGCAATTTCACATCTCAGGTTGTCATAAAGTATATGACGTTTTTTTAGATTGGAAATGGTGAAAGTGAGGTGGTCTTGCATGTGATGGATATTTTTTGGTGATTTATATTTGTACATCGTGTCCATACCAATCGTAACTAGTGGATACCGTGGGCATTTGGGCTCTGCAGTGCTCACTGTGTTGTGTGCTACAATTATGATCGTCATGATCAAACATCCTACAAAGGTAGGATAGGCATCACACCATGTCTTATGCAATGGGACTTGAATTTAGTCGCTTGAGTCTAAGAGCTGTGACTTGATTCAACTCTTTCTTTTTATTTGATCTCGTCTTTCCATTATCATGGCTATTACTTGGCAAAGTGTCACTTTTTCGCTGTAGTCTTTGTCCTTGTTTTTTTTCTTTTCCTTTGTTTAGTTATGCCTACTTTATGTGCGTGTATTGGTAAGTGGTAAGCTCACTGCCGTTTGAGCGGGTAGCCTTTTTGCATTTGGACAGTAGACCCAACTTATTGTACATAGACTTTAACCGAGAGGTCTACATGCGCAACACTTCCCTGAGGGAATGCTGCAAATAGGCCTGTCAATGGCCCGGATCCGACAGATCCGATTCGAATCCGATAGTGATAATCCGAAAAATCCGGATCCAATCCGAAAATCCGAATCCGACCCGAAAACTCTTTTACTTCAAAAATTTTAGCCAAAAAATTTATATTTTTCAAAAAAATATATTTTCCGAAAAAGATAAAAAATAAAAATACAACTTCTTAAACATTTTTTTTTCAAAATAAAAAATTTACTGTTTTTTTAAAAAAAATTAAAAAAAATAATGTTCGGATTCAGATTGATAGCGGATTCAGATTATCAGATTATCGGATCGACGTTATCGGATTCGGATTCGGATCGGATTTTTCGGATCGGATCCGGTCCTTTGACAGGCCTAGCTGCAAATTCTATCTTGAGCCATTGTATCACTTTGTTTTCGGATAAGTTCCTTGCATAGTTTACTACACAATAGCAAAAGTCTTGTTTACTTGAAATCTAACTTTTCGTTTCGTGACATGCTTTCGGCCAAAAAAAAAATGCATACTCTAAGTCTATGTTGTACTCAGCTCCCTGTATTTGTCATTCTTTCAGAGAATTTGTACGATGTGTTTGTTAACATCAGAGAGGATGAAGGAGAACATTGCAAGACAATGAAGGCGTGCCAAATTCATGGTAGCCTTCGGTCGCCTCATTCTTTTCAAGAGGACACCCATTGAGGACGATTCGGGTTGTATCCCTCCCTGAGCAGATTGTGAAGGTATTGTAGATTGTATGAAAAAATCTTTAACATCTCCACAAGCAAAGGAATAGAGAGATACATTTGAAAGAAACACACGAGAATAATTGTTGTTTACGAGAACAATACAGAGGAAGAAGTAATGATAATAGCATAGTGTCAATACACGGTTGTCTGCTCTTTTGTTTGCCCTTAATTACGTTCTACGCGATTAAAATGAAACTATAATGTGCCCATGTTGGATGTATGGATTTCTCAACTCCTTTTAGCCATTTGCATGTCACTCGTTTTCCCAACAAACCCTGTGATCTTGTCTAGTCTCAGGTCCATTCGTTCATGTATGGTGAGGAAGTCTTACAGGAATTAGTCGAGGTGCGCCTAAGCTATCCCGAACAGTCAGAAGTATCCCAAAAAAAAAAGAGTCTTTTGACAGATTTGAAGGCTTTTTTATAAGTTGTTAGTTGGTGCTTACGGCTGAGTACTGCTAAGTGGGGAGTTAATTTGATATTGGATGAATGAGGAAGTGTCCAGATCTATACCACATATGTAAAGCAATATGGCTTCAGAGTGCAGATACGATGAACCAATACCGTGGTTTTGTATTTACCACTTTACATTTTTTTAAAATGCATCCAGCATATCTATGCTAACAAGAGGCAGCCGCAATTTCAGTTCCAACCACCTCCCTCCCCCATATGAACTATGGGGCATTTTCCAAGCCACTATTTTTCCTACCAACTGTGTCTAGAGTATTTTGAGAATTCACACGCTGCCACCAGCTTTCCCAAAATAAGAGGAGAGCCCCTTGGCCAATACACAAAAAGACTAGCGTTGACGCAGTGTATCATTAAAATATGGGTTTTGCTAGAAACAGCCCAATGGGCGTCTACATAGGGAAGACAATTGACAGTTGTTTTCATAATAATGGTACACGTGTAGGGACTTTACTTTCATCCCGTAGGCCTTTTAAAATGTCTGCAGGGTAGGCTTTATAACTTCATTAAATGTATGTTTTAACCTTCGAACTTCAACCTTTTTTCTCTTTTAGCAAACACCTCATCAGGCCCAGCTACTCTTTAATTTTTCTTTACTCCTATGTCTTTTTGGATCAATTTCTTATGCCTTGTATTTTTTACTCCTGAAATGAGACAACTAGTAAGGTATACTACGAAAAATTCCTAAATTTTTGGATAAAACATGAAGTCCTTCTGTGCACAATTTTTTAAATTTCTTCAAATTATTATTTTTGAAATATCTAAGATAAAGCAGGCTTTTTGCATTTTTTGGGCTTTATTTTGGATATTCAAAAAATATTTGGATAAAAATCATATTTTTTAACTTTTTTGGTTCCTTTTGTCAAGATGAATCAATAATCCAAGAAAGTTTGTTGCAAAACTAATAAATATGAAAAAAATTGAATAAGGACAAAAACAAAAAAAGCCCAATAATCTCTTAGGGGAATGCCACCTTAGGCTTATTTTGGCTAAATAATCCAAATGGATTAATTTTTTTGTCCTTATTCAAATTTTTTTCACATTTGTTAGTTTTTTGTCTATTTTTTCGGATTATTGATTCGTCATGACGAGAGAAATCTAAAAAGTAAAAGATTACAATTGAAACCCAAATTTTTTTTTAATAAAGACCAGATCAAACCCAAGTTTTTTTTTTTAATAAAGACCAAAATATATAAGCCAATAAACGGCTTATTTCGTCTTCTTTCAAAAAAAATTGAGTTCGAATGTTAATTTTTACTACTTTTAGATTCCTCACGTCATAATGAAGCAATAATTCACAAAAAAATCGATACAAAATTAACAAATGCAAAAAAAATTAAATAAGGATAAAAAACAATCCATTTGGATTATGGCCAAAATAGGCCTAATAAGTACTTACAATTGTCTGGATGGGCTATTTTTTACAAGGTCACTTGAAAAATTATTTTAAAGTAATTGGAGTTTGTGGTGAAATTGAAAAAGAAAGTAAAATACTTCATCAGGGAAGGGAAAAAAGAGGAGAGAAGTGTCGACTGAAAAAAAGAAGAAGAAAAGATTATAAAGTGGAGGGGAAGAAAGAGAGAGGACAAAATGCCACTACATTCAATGTTGATAAAAGAAAAAATTATTCAGTGTTGTTCTATTTCTGTTAATTTTTTATTTATCAAGAAAAAATGAATAAAGTAGATATTACGATGAAAACGAGAAAAAATAAATAAGAACCCAAACTTACTGGAAATGGTCCTTCCATACGGAGGTGCTATTGGCACAGATTTTATGTGCACAGATCGCAATATTGGGTCTATTACAGGTTGCACACAAATAATTCGAGCAATTCATTGAAATTTTAATATTTTTTAGAGAATTCACACCAAAAATCACCTCAATACGATACCTATAAATACTCGATTCAATCATCTAATTTTTCATTCATGTTTTAAGATTTTATAATCTGAATGAAAAGTGAAATGATTGAATCAAACATTTATAGTGTAACGACCCTGATTTTTGGTAAATAAAAATTTCGTTAAATATTTAAATTTTATTTTAATTACTTGAATTTGCTACTAAAAATTTCTTTTTTATTTTTATAATCCGTCATAATTAGATTTGAAACTTATAAAATTATATCTTTCACGCCGAACAATCTAGTCATTTTCTAAAAACGAGTATACTTATAAAAGCACTTGTATATTTTCCTAATGAGTTAGATAAAATCTTTAAATTATATTTCTTGGCTAGAAATCCTACTCGGCAAGTAGAATTAATTTCCAACCAATTAGTTAGAAAATCCTAATTACCGTTTCAATCTAGTTACAATACCCGAACCTTAGATAAGCCTTTTTGACCATCTTTGGGCCTTATGAACCCCTCACAACCCTAGTTAAACCTGGTGGACCTTATGAACTTTCCTAGAAACCTAGTTAAACCTTTTGAACCCATGTATATATCCATTGGATATTAGAAACTAGGAAAACTTTGGTCCATTGGATAATAGCATGACTTGACTACCCATCATTGTACTTTAGACTTGTCATGTCATGAATAGTGTGATATGATTACGTATCCAGTAGATAATAAAACCTAGGAAAGTTAGTGACCATTAGTTAAGGCCATGACATCATAGTACATTTGACTTGTCATGTTATGAATAGTATGACATGATTGTTTATCCATTGGGTAATAGAAAGTAGGGAAATTATTACCCATTAGTTCATGAGGTAATCAGAAGCATGTGTATCACTGTACTTATCCCAACCCATATGCCAGTGTACTTTCCCCAACTTATAGGACAGTATGCTTTCCCAAATATATGTGTTGTCCTATCTAAAATAATCTTGACATCATCATCACCTTTTACCCTTTGATTAATAATTGCTAGGGAAATTTGTACCCTTTGGGTAATAGAAGTTAGTCTTGCCAATGAAACCCTAGATTAGACCAGACAAGTCATATAGGAATCTTGGACCATGAAAAACCTTTATTTTGCTTCTAAAAGAAGTAAGCCTAAGTCTAGTCACATCAGCCTTACTTTCCATCAATATCCCTCGGATAATAATTGTCAGGAGAATTTTTACCCCTTGGATCATGGAGGCTAGACTTGCCTACATAAACTTGACAAGACTAGTCATACCATAGGAGTAATCATTTTTATTCCCATGTTTAGTCATTTCAAGTCATAATTTTCACCAATGATCTTTTACCCATTGGTCCATAAATGTTAGGGAAGATATTATCCCTTAGACAATAGATTCCCATGACTAGTCATTTCAAAATCATTACCATTATTCTTTGTCCATTGGTCCATAAATGTTAGGAAAAATATTATCCATTGGATAATAGATTCCCATGACTAGTCATTTCAAAATCATTGCCATTATTCCTTGTCCATTGGTCCATAAATGTTAGGGAAGATATTATCCCTTGGACAATAGATTCCCATGACTAGTCATTTCAAAATCATTACCATTATTCCTTGTCCATTGGTCCATAAATGTTAGGAAAAATATTATCCCTTAGACAATAGATTCCCATAACTAATCACATCAAATTATTACCAATATTCCTTTGTCTATTGAACAATAATCGTTAGGGAGAATTGTATTCATTGGGTAATAACCAAAACTTTGGCTATAAATAGCCCTCCCATACTTCATTTCAACTCACACCAATCCTTCCTCCACCTTCTCTCTAGAAAGTTTAAGAGTTCTTACTTGTTCTTGCTTAATTTTTCTTTGTTCTTGAGGTTCTTTCAAGTTCTTCAATAAACTCCTCCTAAACCATCTTTTCGATCCATAAAGTAGAGTAGTTTTAGTCACCATCTAATTTCGAGAGAAACCATTCTTTTTCGAAGCTACCGTAAGCATTCCGTAGGAAGTTACTGTAGACACCCCAATCTGACTTCCCGATCGTTTTACTTTGTTCTTCGGTTTCTTGATTCCCCGATGATGAGTCAGGTCGAAACAGTCCCGAGAACTTGGAATGGCTTGAGTTTGGCATGTGAAGAACCCATCCTTAGCCTTAAACCCTTGAATCAGAACCTGAACCTTGGGTTTGAATGTCGCGCGACATACTGGAACCCTCGCGCGATGGTTCATTTGCCAGGTGGTGGTCAAAGTCAAAGCTTTGACCATTGACCCTCGCGGGGTTAGCTGAATACTCGCGCGATGGTCTCACTTTGTCGCGCGATGGTCAACACCTGTCATTTTCACTCAGATTGCGTGGTGGTCAGGGGGCTACAGGCCCATAGGACCCCGTTTTCTCGACTGAACAGCGTTCTGTTGAGGGGGGGGGGCTCCCCTTGCACCACCTCACCCCCCATTCTCCCATCACCTTTGCCACCCACTCCTCCACCAAGCATTTGTAACCAGCATTGCTGGCTGGTTGCAAGGCCTTGGTTAGCCATCCACTAACCCCCCTTTTTCCTATAAAAGTCCCCCCATGCCTCATGACAAAGGGTTACAAAAAAAAGAACTCTCTTTGAGAAAGAAGAAGGAAAGGTCAAGCACAAATATCTCACACTACTTACTCCCACATAATCAATCTCCAAGCCTCACCATCTCACCATTCAAGCCATTTCCAAGGTACTCAAGCAAAGGTATAATATCTTTCTGCTCACTGTTCGAATCCCTGAGGGGGGCTGGCAGGGCCAAGGCTGGTAATCAATACCAGTTCTGGCCCTAAAGCTAGCAAGGTTTCAAGAGCCGTTACCAGAACGACCCTCGCGCGATGGTCCCATAAGCTCGCGCAACAGTTTAGTCTGCGTGGGATTGGACCACGTGGGGAAGGGGTGCTGGTCTTTAAGTTTATTGTTGTGTTCATAGTCATTTTTAAGTCTTTAAAAAGGTATTAGTCCACTGCTTTGCATGTTTAAAATCATTGTTTAACTTAGTTTATAACTCCTCTTGGTTTGGAATGCTTTTGGGATGCTCCTGAATATGTCTCAGAGCCCCAAGTATGCAAAGCAATTCTTGGAAGTCCAGTCAGAACAATCGCGCGGCTGTCTCATACCGTCGCGCGATGGTTCTCTCTCTCCCAGGGATTGCCCTTGCATGAGCAGTTTGGCCTTGGCCTTCGTTTAGACACCCCCACTGTTTTGGGGTTTGCTTTTTCATAATTTTTTCTATTCGTCGGCTGTAATATTGTTTACTTTCAAGTACCCATAAACTGCTTGGTTTGCACCTGGGTGAGCACTGGTCCTTCCAGAGCCCAGAAGGGAATGAAATTCAAACCATTGGTGAAACATGAACACTCGCGCGAGTGTATGGTGATGTTGCGCGACGGTTCGCTTGCATGCGGATAAACTCACGCATGCAAGCTGGCTGTTCCTTCGTGCCAAAATCATGCACAGCGCTGTCTTGATGTATGATCGATGTTTTGAACTTCGTTCCATTTATTACTTGTTGTCTTACTAATCCATGCCATATCTCATCACATCCTGCAAACTGTTACAGTTTTAATCCCCGATTAACTGTTCCCCCGCCCTAATTGGCTAAAAATTGATTAATTAAACAAAATCGCAAACAAACATTTTCGCAAAAGCCTAAGTAGAGACCGATCTCCGGATTGGGCGAGAGGGGTGCCATAAAACCCTTCCCCTCTCGTAACCTGGCTCCCGAACCCAGATATGGTTATGACGGACTGGTTCCTTAACTTTTTCAAATCAAACAGCGCAGCAAGTGCTTCGAAATACGGTTCCTTGGGTGTCGGACCTTCAAACCCGAGTGGCGACTCTGTATTTTGCGAGCGCTTGCTTCCCCGCTCGCGCTCCCTCGATCTGGGCCCAACGCGTTTTGGAATCCGGAAATTCCAAAGGGCACGCTGCCCACAGTGGCGACTCTGCTGGGGACCGAACCAATATTGGTCTATGTTTAGATTTCAATACACTTGAGGAACAATCCCACAAAGGTTTGTCAAAACGGTGAGCTTCGCGCTGCCGAAGGTTGGAATGGCGGTTTAACGGGACCTCGAGTCCGGCCAATCCAATCTGGGACTTTTCCGTTTGTTCTCTCGTGTAGTTTCTTCTAAGCATTGGTTAAATAAAGTGAGCCGAATTTGAAAGGGCATTTGCGAATTTGCGATTTTATTTTATTAATCAATTTCTTTAGCATCTTCATTTGCATCGATGTGGGATAAGCCCCGTTGGATCGTTTTGGCAATCCGGCACGGTTTACCGGAGCTCGGGGACCCCGAATGACCAACAACCTTCGACGATGATGAGTCATTCTACCGTTTGACTGTTGCTCTGCGATTACGCGGGCAGCGGGAGGTATATCTTGGCTCTAGTCCGAGGAACCCGTTACAAGCCAAAACCAACCTTTGCATATACAAAGCATTAGAACTCTCCAAACTAGGACAGGTACCTACAGGGTAAGATTATTTGCATCTAACCCCCATATACTGTTTACGTGTTACTGCTTTCCTTATTGCATGCACTGTATATACATTCCGATCTGCGTAGGGGCATGTTTAGGGCGGCTTCTAGGTTGTCTCTCCTTCGAGTCTGTCTTATGCTCAAATAAGACGCTGCTAAACCCAATGAAGAGTCACGCATCTTTGCGGTGCGTGTTACCAGATTTTCAGAAATCCTAGGATCTGCAGGACTTTGGGAAATCAGAGTTTTCTAAATCCTTGTCTATATCACAATCGTAGTTTCAAAACAGAAAACAAGGAATGACGGAAAAAATGCTGTGATGCCCATACCACCCCGGTTACTGTGCGCAGCACGTACACCGCTCGGGCTATGGCATCGTGTTGCCTACGCCACCCCGGTTAGGGTATCACGTCATCCACCTCAAGTCATTCCAAATTAAAAATTGAAAATTCAAGAACGGAAAAGTCGAGGGCTTAGGCTATTTTGACATCCCTTAGTATTGTTCGGTTCGAGACAAGGATATATTCTCGAAAAGAAATCTGAGGACTTTGGCAGTGTCCGAACATCATGAGACAGACTCGTCTGTAGTCTTAGAGTCTAAGAGCGACACTGACGACGATGGCTGCATTATCTCTTTTAGTCTTTTGTTTAGAGTAAGGTTGTTGCAGGGCCCTTATCGAACCTTTTCTTACAGCAAAGCAAAGCGGAATTCTGAATCATTGCGCCGCCAAGGAAAGTATCGAGGCAGAAAGCCAAACCCACTTGGGAACGTCTACGTCAGAATTCGGTTCAAAGGCTAGTCAGGTTGCAAGCTCAGTCAGTCACAACGGAAGGCTCTCCGTATTCTCTGTTGGCCACGTTACAGTCAGGATCATCGTCGGTTATCCAGGAAATTGAATCTCCAGCATCGCCTACCTCTTCGTTCTCGTCAAGTTCAACCGGAACCTCCATCATGGCCGATCAGCCGCAGCCACTAAGTGTTGAAACCATACTCATGAACATCCAGAACAGCATCGCCACCATGCAGCAAAGGGGTGCTCAGACTGATGCAAATCTTGCTAGGCTTAACGACCTTGTTAACACTCGTCTCCCGCCAGTTACCGAAATGGGAGGCGAGGTCGACGAGGATGTCCACGCGGAGCCAATCTTTGTCGAAGACCCCAACCATGCAGGACGGATCATAATCCAGCCCAACCCGAGAGAAGCTCACCCAGAGGCAGCAAATCTCAATCTTGCTGTGGCTAGACCCATTCCGGACCCTAATATGACTGCTCTCATGGCAAAGATTGTCAAGCTGGAGGAATCTGTGTCCAAGTCTGAGAAGATCAGTGCCGGAGGAATTGACCTGGATCGCCTCTGCTTGTATCCCAACGCCAAACTTCCCGACAAGTTCAAGATGCCTGACCTCGCCAAGTTTGATGGGAGTGGTGACCCGAAGACTCATCTTTACGGCTATCACGCCGCCATGAAACTTCTGGCTGTTGAGCCCGAGGCCATGTCCCAGCTATTCCCTCAGACTCTCTCGGGACCCGCTTTCCATTGGTTTTTGTCGCTTGACATCGCTAAAAGGAGGACGTGGGAGGACATCGGTGCTGCGTTTATTTCGCAGTACAGTTACAACTCCCAACTCAAAATGACAACCCGAGAGCTTGAGTCTACAAAAATGGAAGCTAAGGAGTCCTTTGCGGATTTTGTCAAAAGATGGAGAACAAAGGCTGCTCAGATGACCGACCGCCCGAGCGAGAGAGATCAGCTCCGAATCATCTCCCGCAATCTCCAGCCTGATTATGCTAGGCATTTGGTTCTTGTCCAGGCCTCCTCAAACTTTGATACTTTCTTCGAATCTGGTTTGGCCATTGAGGATGCTCTACAAAGCGGGATACTGTCAAGAGGGGAATCCTCTAACCTTTCGAAACCAAAGTCTCGGGTTTACTCAGGGAACACCAATGCATTGTTTGGCGTTGGGACATCTTCCAACGCAGCAACCAGTGGCACTAGCGCCTCTTCTGCCAACACGACCAATCGGGTCGCTGAGATTAACCAGGTGCAAGCCCCTCAAAGCAATCGGCCCCGCAGTCAGCCCCGCAGTTTTTCTGCATTTGAAGCTCCATTGTCCTCTGTTATGGAGAAGTTAATCCAGTCCGGGCATCTGAAGCCCCTTGACCCAACCCCACTACCTAAGAACCCTTCACCTAACTTCAAGGCCAATCTTTATTGTGCCTACCATCAAGGGGCTGGACATCTTACGGATTCCTGTTTTCGTCTCCGACATGCGATCCAGGATCTTATAGATGAAGGGATTCTCCACGCTCCACCTCCACCAACTCAAAAGCCAAACATCCTTTCCAATTCCCTGCCAAAGCACAATGCTGCTCCCCGCATCAACCAAATATCCATCAGCTCCACCTATATCAACCCTAGCTCCACTATATTCAACCCCACTGACCATATAATCTCAACAAGCCAACCCAGGCCGGTCGTGCCCCTGCCTTCTCAGCCCGAGGCCGAAATCTTCTACATCCATCTTGAAGAAGGACAGTCGTCCAACCCCAATGTGCCTCTCGCACGTTTACAAGATGGAGCTTTTGTGTTCAACGCCTCTATCAGTGACCTGTTTCACCAATCTATCCCTTCCGTACAGCTTAACTCTGCCTCTTCCCTGGACAGCCTGTACTTTAATGTCACGGATCCGAATTCCTCTCCAAATTTGATAAGCCGTTTCAGATCTGCTGCCTCTCTTATACCAGAACAGCAGGTTGATATGCAAGCAGTAGGGTGGGCTATTGCTGATAATGATGATTATGCGACCCCTATCATCAATGAATGGACAGAGTTAGAGTTAGACGGTTTCCCCCAGAATCCCGAGTACGTCCCATTTAACCACGCTTGGTATGACGCCTGGATGGCTAATTACGAGGCAGGCATGCTTGACCCTTTGGATGGGTTCTCCTTGAACATGCTATTTCAGCAGCCTGAACCTGTTTTGCCTGAGGAAGAGTACTATTGGGATCCCGAGCCTGCATGGCAGTTTCCATTAGAATTTGATCTCAATCCTCTCCAAGGATATGCTCTGCCCGATCACGAGATTCAGTTCATAGAGGAGGGTCTGGTCCAGGAGGAAACCCGCGTCTTGGGGGAATGTTTTCTCCCCTCTACTCTTGACAGGATGGTCAACTCTGTAACCGACACCGAGTACGACCCTACGTTCTACATCGTGAGCGAAGGACTCACGCGCCCAGCACCGCTTTATCCGGCCGAGGAAGATTGCAGCATCATGGTCACGGATCTAGTTCCGCCCCCGGATCTCTGGGATGTTGATGATGTGGTTAATATCCAAGTTGGGTCTGAGGTTTGGACTGTCAACCGCTCTCTTGCTGATGGAGGACTCTGGGATGTCCCGTTTGTAGCCAATACCGAGCCTATGCAAGAGACTGCAACTGTTAAGGATCCGGACTTCTGGGAGTCGCTGTTGTTGAACGATTTGGCTGAAGACCTAGGTTTGGGCGTGGAAGTACCTGTAATCCCTCCGCCCTCCGACAGAGGAAAACGCAAATTGGGGGAAGTCCCCGCTGATCTTTGGGATGACAGTCAAGACCTTCAAGTGGTGCCCTCTCTGGAGGATGTTCTCAATGTTACGAGGAGTGGGCGAATTTTTCAGCCTACTAATCTGCAGGCAGGGAGCTCGTCCAGCTCTTCTAACCAAAGGAACGTGCCTTCTGCATTCTCAAGGTCTGCACCCTTCGAGGTACCCCCTAGCCCCCCGAACGAGGACATGATTCAGAAACAGCTGGAGCGAATCCCGGCCGCCATATCACTCTGGGGACTAATCTGTTCCTCTCGCGAGCATCGTCAGAAGTTTTGCCATACCCTCTCTCGTCTCGAGATTCAACCAGATGTCACACCTGAGGCCATGGTATCCATAATTCTCCCGCCTACTTCTAAGCACACCGTGGTCTTTACCGACAAAGATTTACCCATTGAAGGGGTTGATCACAATCGCCCCTTGCACATCACTGTTAAGTGTAAAGGACTCTGGATTCCAACTGTTCTGATCGACAACGGATCGGCGATCAATGTTTGCCCGTTGAGAGTAGCTTATCGCTTGGGGTTGGCCAAGAAGGACTTCGCGCCTTCCAATCTGGCTGTTAAGGCATATGACAGCACTCGTCGCGTGGTTGAAGGCACGCTTCTGCTCAAGCTTGACGCTGAAGGTTTTGAGATGGACGTCGAGTTCCATGTGGTTGATATCCCGGCCACTTTTAATCTCCTACTAGGAAGGCCATGGCTCCACCGGTCAGATATCATGGCTGTACCGTCTACTCTTCACCAAAAGGTTATGCTGGGACTCCCCACCGGAACTCTGATAATCTGTGGGGACTCGGGCATTCGCCCGCTTAAAGAAGATGGCACGCCTGTTTTGGGGATTGCTCACGGTGACGAAGATGTTGACCTCGGGGGTTTCTCTTTCGACACTTCTGGTTCGATTTTGGCCATCAACGTGGATGGGGACTTTATCATCAGCTCTGTTGCTTTGGATATCATGAGAAGAATGTCCTATCTACCTGGTCTTGGGCTTGGGATTCACCAACAAGGGATCCCGGAGTTCCCTGCCTTTCCTTCCTGCGAGGGCCGCTTTGGTTTGGGGTACTCCTCCTCTTCCAAGGATGCCAAAAGAAGGAAATGCACGGGAAAACCTCGATCTCTCTATGGCGAACCTGACAGCTACTTTGTGCGTGAAGTGGGGAACGACATCTACACCGGGCAACCTGAGCCTTTCATCGATTCAGTCACTGGGGAGTTGCTGCCTGGATTTGAAGTCTTCGCTGATAACACTTGGCCCTCTAGTGATGAAGAACCGACAAGGGCGGAATTCAAAAGGAAGCTTAACCAGCCCAAGCCAAAGACTGATTGGCTGATGTCTTTTGATCAAGGGAGCTTGGAGCAGCTGTTTTATGAGTTCTCTCAAGTGGGTTTGGCCAAGGAAGCTGAAGAGGCCGAAGTGTTCATGCTCAGTTCCAACGACCTCAAAGATCCCCTCTCCCTCATCACGGAGGCAAAGGGTAGCCTTAAAAATTGCATTTTCAAACCGCGCCTTACTTGCATTGATGATGTATCAGAGTCTGACACTGAGTCTGTTGAGTCGTCTGAGTCTAAGTCTAGCTCTGAGTCGGAGTGTGCGCCTCTCGGCCCTCCATGTCATGGTTTTTACTTTGAGTTTGATTCCCTTGTACTTGGCGACCCTGCAGGGTCTTGTGAAATGAAGGAATCCTCTTCTGACTACCTGAATGATCTTTATATAAACTGTGTCGACCCCGACGATGAAGGGATAGATTTCGATGGGGACATTCCCAAGGAAATCCGTGCCCTCATCGAAAGGGAAGACGAAAGGCATGCTCAGCCGTTAAAAGAAGAAATAGTCTTAATAAACCTGAAAGATGAGAATGATCCCCGAATGGTTCAGGTGGGCTCCACTTTATCCCCAAAGGAACATCAGGATTTCAAAGAGCTGCTCTCGGAATTCAGTGACATCTTTGCGTGGTCCCATCAAGATATGCCCGGCATCGACCCGGAAATAGTTGAACATCGAATCCCCTTGTTACCGGATGCCAAACCCGTGAAGCAGAAATTAAGGCGAATGAGGCCGGACTGGGTACAGAGGATCAAGGAAGAGGTCACTAGGCAGATTGACGCTGGTTTTCTCATGGTCTCTCAATACCCCACATGGGTGGCCAATATCGTTCCGGTTCCCAAAAAGAATGGACAAATTCGGGTGTGTGTGGACTTTAGGGATTTGAACAAGGCAAGCCCCAAGGACGATTTTCCCCTGCCACATATTGATGTACTGGTTGATAATACGGCGGGCCATGCTCTGCTTTCATTCATGGATGGTTTCTCCGGATATAACCAGATTCTTATGGCACCAGAAGACCGTGAGAAGACGACTTTCATCACTGAATGGGGGACTTATTGTTACTTGGTCATGCCGTTTGGTTTGAAAAATGCTGGCCCTACCTACCAGAGAGCCGCTACAACCATTTTACATGACATGATGCACAAAGAGGTTGAGGTCTACGTAGACGACATGATTGCTAAGTCAAAAACTCGGGAAGGGCATGTTCCTGTATTGAGAAAGTTTTTCGAGAGACTCCGGAAGTTCCGCATGCGTCTCAATCCACAGAAATGCACCTTTGGAGTCACGGCGGGCAAGATGCTCGGTTTCATGATTACTACACGTGGGATTGAGGTCGATCCATCAAAGATCAAAGCGGTGCTTGAAATGAAGCCATCAGAGACCGAAAAGGGAGTGCGAAGCTTTTTGGGGAAGGTTCAGTTCATCAGTAGATTCATCGCCAAGTTAACCTTAACTTGCGAGCCGATGTTTCGACTGCTCAAGAAGGACGTCCCGTTCGTATGGTCCGACAGATGTCAGGCAGCCTTCAAGTCCATTCAGAGTTACCTTCAGAATCCGCCTGTCTTGATGCCACCAGTGCCCGGAAAGCCTTTGATTCTATACTTGTCTGTGAGTTCCACATCCATGGGATGCTTGCTAGCTCAAGAGGGGGATCGGGGAGTTGAGAAGGCCGTTTACTACTTGAGTAAGAAAATGGTTGGGTACTGAAGAGCGCTACACCGCCTTGGAAAAAACGTGCTGGGCTTTAGTATGGGCCTCTAAGAAGTTGAGACACTACATGCTGGCCTACCCAGTGAAGTTGATTTCTCGAATGGATCCGCTCAAGTATCTGTTTGAGAAGCCGGCCCTCACAGGTAAGTTAGCACGTTGGTTGCTCCTCTTGGCGGAATTCGATCTCGAATACGTCACGAGAAAGTCTGTAAAGGGGCGAGCCATCGCAGAGTTTTTGGCTGATCACCCTGTGGACGGGCCAGAAGATGCAGATTTCATGTTCCCAGATGAGGGAGTCCTAACGATTGTCGAAGATGTTTGGACCCTTTACTTCGATGGAGCGGCCAATCAGAAAGGATTTGGGATCGGGGTTTTGTTAGTCGCCCCTGATGGTTCTCATATTCCGCTTGCATTCAAACTAAATTTCGATGTTACAAACAACCAAGCCGAATATGAGGCCTGTATTGTGGGCATGGAGGCTGCCCTCACGCTTGGCGTTGAACAGCTCGAAGTCATCGGAGACTCCAATCTCGTTGTATCTCAAGCCAATGGGGACTGGAAGGTGCGTGAGGAGGGGTTGAAACCGTATCACCAGGATTTGGAAGGGCTAATTCCTCGATTTAGCAAAGTGACTTTCACCCATGTCACCCGTCTAAAGAACCGATTCGCCGACGCGCTTGCAACCTTGGCATCCATGGTCGAATTGCCGTTGGGAGTCAAACTACGCCCAGTGTTGATTGAACAGCGGAACTGCCCCGCTTATCAATACGTCAACGCCATCGATGATGTCAATGATGGCCTACCCTGGTACCATGACATATGGAACTTCGTCGAGAGTGGCATGTACCCGGCTGAGGCCTCTAAAAAGGATCAGACTGCATTGCGGAGGATAGCCACCCAGTACATCATTTGCGGGGGAAAGTTGTACAAGAGGTCTCATTGTGGAATGCACAAACTCTGTGTCAACGGGACCGAGGCTGTTAGAATCATGGAAGAAATCCACGAAGGGGTTTGTGGCCCTCACATGAGCGGTGTCATGCTAGCTAGGAAAATCTTGCGCCAAGGCTATTTCTGGTCTACTATGGAGTCTCAGTGCGTGGATTATGTGCGGCGATGTCACAAGTGCCAAATTCATGCTAATCTAATGCATGTTCCGCCTTCTGACCTATTTGGCATGGCTTCGCCTTGGCCTTTCTCTGTATGGGGCATTGACGTCATCGGCATGGTTAGACCGTCTGCATCAAATGGTCATAGATTTATCCTCGTGGCGATAGACTATTTTACCAAATGGGTGGAGGCCGAATCTTATAAAACTCTAACGGCTGTTCAAGTTGCTCACTTCATCAGGAAAAACATCATCTATCGATATGGGGTTCCGCAAGCGTTCGTATCAGACAATGGGACTCATTTCAAAGGCAGGGTCTTGGAGCTCTTCGAAGAATTCAAGATCCAAATCCATCACTCAACGGTCTATCGCCCCCAAACAAATGGAGCAGTTGAAGCGGCCAACAAAAATGTCGAGACAATCATCAAGAAGTCTGCAGAGTCCGCCAGGGACTGGCACGAGCAGCTGCCTTTAGCTCTTTGGGGTTACCGAACGTCGATTCGAACATCAACGGGGGCAACTCCCTATTCCTTGGTCTACGGGATGGAAGCAGTTCTCCCTATAGAGCTTGAGGTCCCATCTTTGAGAATCATGGTGGAATCGGAACTCTCAGAATTTGAGTGGCTTAGTGGGAGATTTGTTGAACTCATGCTTTTTGACGAGAGAAGGCTCCGGGCCTTGTATCATGTTCAGGGGTATCAGCGGAGAATTGCCCGGGCATTTAACAAAAGGGTGAAGTCTAGAGATTTGGTCGAGGGAGACATGGTCACAAAAGAGATTCGAGCGCCAATTTTCGACCCCCGTGGCAAGTTTCGGCCCAAGCGTTCCGGACCTTACATCATCAAGACCATCCTTTCTGGGGGAGCAGCTCAGCTCATTGATCTTGACGGCAACGAATTCAGTTCTTTGGTTAACCTGGATCAGCTCAAACGATACTATCCCTGAGAGAAGCTCGTTGGGCCGAAAACCACAAGGGTGGGCGGTTCCAAGCAAAAATTAGAGCAAGCCTGCTAGACCGAAAACCTGAGAAGGCGGTTTAGGCAAAAATAAATAGGCATCAATCAAAGCTCGCTAGGCTGAAGACCCGAAGTGGCAGCACTAGGCAAAATTTAGAGCGCAAAAGGAGAGTTAAAATACTCGAGTGAACCTTAGCTTGAACTACGTGCTGACCTGATTCCCCGAAAGGGGATACGTAGGCAATCTCTCTGTGAGATTCGGTCACAATCCACCAACTCGATCCACGGTTTCTCATCACCAAGAGTTAACTCGATACTTGGGCGACACGGCGGTTCAACACTTGTATCAAAAGGGGAAAACTCTCAAACTTTCATTTTTATTTAAATTATAACTTCTATTACACAGGCTGAGCTGTCTTAAAAAAAAAAAAAAAAAAAGAAAGAAGAGTTAAGCATGAAAACAGAATAAAATGCTCGAGGCCTTAACAGGCTCACGATTTATTCTAGATCATCAGGGTTCGTCAGAAGTCAGTTGTTGTTTTGCCTGCTAGTGATTTCCCTTCTTAGCCATGTTTGATATCGGTGCGTAAGTTCCGTGCTGAAGTCAGGGTCGGCCCCTCCGAGTTGCCTTAGGCCCCAATTGTGCTCATATCCTCTCAAATTCTGGGCAGTAAAGGCAGGGACTTGGAAGTCTTCAATCCCAGCTCGGTAAAGTCCCTGGCTCATCCCTAACTGACGAAGGATGCGTCCGGGGATGTAGAATGTGAAAGCGGTCAGCCCAGCAATCACTACCCTCTCGAAACCTACAGAACTCAGGGTCATGTCTGGAATGTTTAAAGCTTCATGCCGCCATATGATCTCATTCGACAGCATCTCTCTCATGAATGCGTACCATTGATGCACGGACATTTCCGGGTAGATCATGCCCCGCTGATGCATTCGGCCGGGCAAGTGGGGCCAGTTTGCTTCCGGTGCCGTAAGCACCCCCAATTTGTCGGATAACCAGAGCTGCATGAGTGGAAAAACAAGTGAGGAGTCGTATAAAGCTTGAGAGGAAAAACAAGTGAGAAGCTCTTGTATAGCCTTAGCTGAGAGACGAGGTAAAAACAAAACGTGCGAAAGCCAGAAAAAGGTGAGCTGAGTGAGAACCAAGCTAACCTGCAGTAGTAGGGGACTACCGCCGAACACGTCTGTTTGGCCAGAAGAAACCGAATCCAAACCTATGAGTGTCTCCGCCAGAACCAGAGGTACCACGTTTCTTCGGGCACCCAATTGAGCCGCAACGCTCACCAGCATGGGGTTGACTTGCCCATTTGGAGATACCAGTAGATAAGCGGCTAGCACGCCGATTGCCAGGGCAAACCGACGTCGCGCCTGCACGGCTGTATTCTCTACGTCCCCTTCTGGCCCATACCATTCCATCAGGCGCATGACGTTGATCTGTCCTCCGGCTAGCAAACTTTCGGCCGCTCCACGAGTGATGTCAAGACTTGACTGTAGGAGCTTTGGCATGCTTTTCCTGTAAGGTGGCACGACGATCACGCTTGAGGCGACGCCTTGGAGGTATGCTTGGAATTCCTCCACGGTTGGACACAGCTCATTAACTCCAAACCTGAATACGTGAACCTCTGGGTCCCAGAATTGTAGGGCTGCCCTCAGAAACTCTGGGCGAACCCTCACGTTGCGAAGAAAACGGAATGCGGCCAGCCCGTGAAACCGAAATGATAGCCAATCCCCAGCAACAAAGGCCGTGAGCCAGGGGCTAATCAAGGCCGGAAGATTATTTGCCATCTTGCTTCCTCGAGGGACTTTCAAACTGTGGGAGAAATGCCTTTCGTTTGCAGGACGTTAGCCTCTTTATAAGCAGAATGCATTGAGTATCATCCCTTCCCAGTGTAAATATCCATGCCATGTGGAGTTTTCTTCTTCAAAGTAAGGGCATCTCTGCACTGCCCCCCCCTCTTTCAAGTACTCTGAGCAGTTAAAGGTTGATGACGAGGCTTGGTTGTCCTAAAAGTCCAAAGTGGTCAAATAAAGGTGGCCTGGCACGTCCCAACCATCGCGCGATCATCTCAGATCGTCGCGCGAGAGAACACCATTCCAACCATCGCGCGACATTCTCAAACCCTCGCGCGATGGTTCAGTCTGCACTTTGACAGATTTCACCAGCTACTGTCCAATTTTGGTCGCGTCCTATTCCAAGGGTACTTTTGCAACTTTTGCAGTTTTGGCAAGTCAATATGAGCATATGCGACTATATCCGAGCATTGGATTCAAGATATCACGTTTTACGAGGTTTTTGGACCCTCGGTGGCTCATTTCAAGGCCAAATGTGCGTTTTGAAAGGTCGAAACTCGTTCCGGAGGGACGTGTCCTTTTCTCTCAAGCCGTACAGGTCATGGTGACCTGTTGTGACTGTACGGAGGTGTCGGTTTCAGTCCGGGACATAATAGAGTCTTGTTTTCCCGTCTCGTGTCCCTTTTTGTGTCCTTTTTAGGGTTTTTGGGTAATTTCGTGTCTCGGGATGCGTTTCTCAATTTTGTCAGCCCTCGTAGGTCGTTTTGTATACGTGTGACCTCCCGGAAGTGTTCTTATTATCCAAGATGGAACATTTTGAAGTTTTGACTTATAAATGTCCAATATTTCACTCCCTCGTATCCTAACCGTGTCCTAAGGTACATTCTTCATATTTTCTCCAAGTTAATACTCTATATGCGTACGTGCGTGTTTGTGAACAGTCTCGGTACATTATCAATGCAAGTAGGGTATTAAAAGCGAACGCTTACTTGCTTTAGCTCATTGCAAGAGTAAATTCAGCTGAAAATGCAAATTTTATAGCTAAACCATAATTTGTCCATGTCAAAGCAAAGGAAACTACTGTGCGTGTGGCGCGCCGGCCACTTAAAAGTTATCATGTCTGGTCGGGCACACTCGCCCATCAAGTCAAAAGGCACACAGGCCCCAAAAACATGTATCATGTATCGACTAAGGCACTCCGGCCTTCCATCTATCTACGCGGGCGCGCAGGCCCAAAAGCAAAAATCAAAGATACGGAGAGGCAAATGAGGCTTCCTAGTAGCCCTCAGTCCTCCCCGAACCAGTCACCATCTCCGTCGTCGTCGTCGTCGTCGTCTCCCTCTCTAGGATCCTGTCTAAAACCAGGGTCATCGGCTGAGTCATCTGAACCACTGCTGTCGGGCTCCTCCTCGTCCTCCTCTTCTTCTTCTCCCTCCTCTTCCTCTTCTTCCTCGGAATCCTCCGGCAGGATCAGTCGCTTCTTGCGGACCGGCTCATCTTGCGAGGGCCTCTGACGCATCTTCAGTTGGTACCTCTCCTCGGCGCGTGCCACGGCCTCTCGGGCCGCCTCCTCGCTAGCGACAGGTGGCCGCACGCCCCGTGTCTGTGGTCTAGTAGTAGGTGGAGGAGCAGGGGTCCTGCTTGCAAGCTTCTTTTGGGGAGGATCCCTGGCACTTTTCCTTCTAGGAGCCGCCCGTCCCTGTGTCTGCATTGTAAAAATTTTGCACATTTAGTATACATTCTATATGTTGTATATTTGCGAGCAGGTACAATCTATGTCGAAGTCGACGGCAATTAAAGTATACTATGTATCAAGCAAAGCATGCATATATCAAGTATCGAATGCAGGAGAGTATCGTTTCTGTGAAGGGTATACCTGGGATCTCTGAGCTGCCGGTGGTGGTGGGTATCGCAAGTCCAAGGGTAGGCCACTCGCCGCCCGCCTTATCACATTTTCCATTGCAAGCATGCGCCGAACGGCTTCGTTCACCCATTCATTGGGCACCTGCAAGGATTATTTAAACATAAGTAACAGAGCAATGTTTCAAGATTATTACGTGAATACAACAATGAAGGATACAATGTCTTACCGATACGGTAACAGGCGCTGGCTCAACTCTGGCGGGGGCTAGGTGTAGTTCGGCAGGATTGCCCTGGGAATCCACCACTGCTATGTGCCAAGTCAACTCTGGTGGCCCACCTCTCACAGGTCCGCTCGGACCTCGCCTCGCACGACTCTCACCACTGCTCTGTCTTACTGTGATAGCTCTCCTCTCCTCAGCAGCTCCACGGGCCTGGCTCCTAACCTCTCTGAACTCCCGCACTCTCAATGGCCCCGCCAAGCGCTCTCTCTGGTAAACAGCGTAGTCCATGCTGGGACGCAGGTAGCGTGTCAAGTCGGTGTCAGGCTGCGTAAAGACCTCCAGCTCGGCCAAAGTATACTCCCCTGTGTGTGAAGCCCGTGGTGGAAGCGGCCCGGGTACCTGGAACTCTGCATAGCCAAGTGATTGGCGCGTCACTCGGTCACCTAAGTACCACTGCCATCCAAAAGCTGACTCCAGCAGCACTCTGCTTGCTGTCACAACTCTACTCCTGGCCAGGTATTCAGGCTCTGGCTCGGCCACTCTCCAAGGGTCCCACTCTACCTGCACAAGCGGACAATATAAACATCGGTCAGCGACAGCATTAAAGCAATTAACAAGGGATGCATACTCCTTTTTAATGAGATTATGTTATACCTGCGAGGGTCGGAGTTCATCTAGGTACACCCTGAAGCCGTTCAGGTCACCTCTTCCCCTTTTCTCCCCCATGTTCTTTTTACTCCAGATATGAGCACGTGGGAGGACCCCCAAATCCAGGCTCTTTGTCACTGGACGGCACATGTTCAGAACTTCGTAGGCCCAGAGCTGCAATTATCAAAGTTCAGATCATTAGTACAATGCAAGGATATTTGTGAGCAGTTCATGTATTTGAACAGATAGGTATATAATGAAAATGGACTTTACTATATTCATACCTCCCAAATCCGCCAGTAGCCAGCAGTGCTCATCTCAGTTCTCGACGAGTCCCCCATGAAACCATAGGCCGCACCCAGTGCAGCTCCACCCCAGTCAAAACGTGAGGCCGTCCTCAGGTCCCTCAGTGCAGGCAGGTACGATAGGTGGACCTTGCTGCGCCTGTTCGGATACAGGGTAGCACCAAAAAGGTACAACAGGTACGCCCGGGCCATCTGCTCCGCCTCCTGCTCCGTCGCCACCTCCTTTGCAAGGTATCTCGTGAACTGGCCATATCTCGCCATCCCCTCCTCAACCTTGGGCATCTCTCCCAAAAACCACTCCAGGGCCGCCTCGTCCTCCTGAATGCCCGAGTCAAATGGGATAGGGTCACCTCCAACCCTCAAACCGGTGAGTGCCGCGAAGTCAGTAGGCGTCACTGTCATCTCCCCGAGCGGTAGGTGGAAAGTATTGGTGGTATCTCTCCACCTCTCTGCAAGCGCAACTAAGACTGCATGGTCGTTTCTGGCCCGAGTCAAGGTCTGTATGAACTCCCCAAAGCCAGCCATATCCACCAACTGCCTCACCCTCTCCGGCAAACCCTGGTATAATGCCAAGGAGCTACAGGCGCCCCCGAAACCCCGGATGTCCCTCTGTCTCGCTCTCTCCTGCATTAGACACAACAACAAGCAACGAGAGGATACATCAGCATGCAAAGCTTCCATTCTCAAGTTCTAGGTAATCAATGCAACTTGGCAGTAGACGGTTGGTTCAAGTTATTATGATTCGTGCATGGCGTTCAACGTAAAACTACAAGTCTCACTATTCTCATCTACTTCAAAGGGTCGCGCTACGTTCCTCAGTTTTCAAGCACATGCATTGTATTGAAATAACTATCACAAAAGGGAAATGAAAGGTTTTCGGAAGTTTACCTCAGACCAGCTGCTCGAAATGTGGGTGTCGGGGTCTCTCAGAACAAGCTCGGGGTCATACTCCGCTTGTCTTGGCTTGTACGCCGCAAAACCTGACGGTATGAACAGGTGTGGAGCCGGTAGCCTATACCCCTCCGCTGTGAATGGAGCCCTAGTCAAACCCTCGGCCTCCGAAACTGCCGTCACTCTGGGCCCGTGCACCCTCGCTCCAGCCCGCTCCTCGGTCTCTGCGTCCCTCAAAACCTCCTCCTCGGCGGCCCTCGCCCTCTCGCCCCTCACCATAGCCTCTGAAGCGGCTATTTCGCGCTCTCGCTCCTCTCGAGCCTCCAAAACGGCGGCCCCAATCATGGGATCCTCCTCAAGCAGCCGGGCTAGCCGCTCGTCACTCAGGAACTCCGCAAGATCCTGTCTTGTGATCGGCCTGTGGCCCGATGATGTGGCCCCCGGCCGAAACAGTACCTCCTCCGGTGGAATCTCCGTGGCTTCCTCTTCCTCGCTCGCCACGCCCTTACCCTTCGCCGGATCCCTTGGCGGAGTCTCGCTTGGCTCGGCACCACCATCCTTGGTACCTCCACTGCCTACACCCTCGGAACTGCTACCAACCACCACCGAACCACTCACGGCCTCGCTCGGGTCCAATTGCACGACCCCAGCCCTCACGGCCCCGATCTCAACCATCGCGCGACGGTCTGACTGCGTCGCGCGACGATTCTCGTCGCCAACCGCCTCCTCCTCGCGGCCCTGAACTCCATCGCCGCCGCCTGTGGCCTTTGCACCAGTATCTGCAGTCGTCCCCGCCTGCGCCTGATCTCCTGTAATGACCTCCGTGGGTCCTCTCTCGTCCTCCGGACGATCAGCCCCTCCTTCTCCACCGTCACCATTGCCATGATCTGCCATGGGTGCGCGTTTGGGCGTGGGTTTGTCGGCTTTTGGTCAAGGAATCAAAGCTTTTGCTTGGGGGTTTGGAGAGTTTGAGGATGGGGAAGAGTTGTGAGATTTCGAAATCACTGGAAACTGCTTCTGTAACGTCCCCGGGAAGTTTAAAAGCATGGAACAGGTTGGGCCGGGTTTGGGCCATTCCTGGACCAAAGTCCTAGCACGGGACCATCGCGCGATGGTCTGGAATTGTTGCGCGATGATTCAAGTGGGCTCTCGGCCCAATGCTGCTGCTGGACAAGCCCGATCCTGCTTATCCGTCTGTTCAAAGCACACGGGTTTTCGCCTAGGCCCCACAACGATTTTGAGGATTATCACGAGTCAATATCTTTTAAACCCGAAACACGTTTATATATCCCCGGCAGTGGTCCGCCCGCACCAAAATCAGCGACGATCCATCCGTCCAATTATCAATCAGCGACGATCTATCCGTCCAACTTTCAGCGACGATCCATCCGTCCAGCTTTCAATCAGCAACGATCTATCCGTCCAATTATCAATCAGCGACGATCCATCCGTCCAATTATCAATCAGCGACGATCCATCCGTCCGACTTTCAATCAGCGACGATCTATCCGTCCAACTTTCAGCGACGATCCATCCGTCCAATTATCAATCAGCGACGATCTATCCGTCCAACTTTCAGCGACGATCCATCCGTCCAATTATCAATCAGCGACGATCCATCCGTCCAACTTTCAATCAGCGACGATCCATCCGTCCAATTATCAATCAGCGACGATCCATCCGTCCAACTTTCAATCAGCGACGATCCATCCGTCCAATTATCAATCAGCGACGATCCATCCGTCCGACTTTCAATCAGCGACGATCTATCCGTCCAACTTTCAGCGACGATCCATCCGTCCAATTATCAATCAGCGACGATCTATCCGTCCAACTTTCAGCGACGATCCATCCGTCCAATTATCAATCAGCGACGATCCATCCGTCCAACTTTCAATCAGCGACGATCTATCCGTCCAACCTTCAATCGGCGACGATCTATCTGTCCGACGTTCAATCCGTGACGATCTATCCGTCCGACTTTCAATCAGCAATCAATCTGCTCACCGATTCGTTGATGCACGGTATTTGTATATACTTGCTAACACTTTTCGTTTACATCGGCTTTTGGGTGGATTGGATGGGTGTCTAGAAATTTTTGACGTTACCCGTACCAGCCAATGGTGCTCCGCGTGCCGTCAAAGAGGGACTACTGTAGACACCCCAATCTGACTTCCCGATCGTTTTACTTTGTTCTTCGGTTTCTTGATTCCCCGATGATGAGTCAGGTCGAAACAGTCCCGAGAACTTGGAATGGCTTGAGTTTGGCATGTGAAGAACCCATCCTTAGCCTTAAACCCTTGAATCAGAACCTGAACCTTGGGTTTGAATGTCGCGCGACATACTGGAACCCTCGCGCGATGGTTCATTTGCCAGGTGGTGGTCAAAGTCAAAGCTTTGACCATTGACCCTCGCGGGGTTAGCTGAATACTCGCGCGATGGTCTCACTTTGTCGCGCGATGGTCAACACCTGTCATTTTCACTCAGATTGCGTGGTGGTCAGGGGGCTACAGGCCCATAGGACCCCGTTTTCTCGACTGAACAGCGTTCTGTTGAGGGGGGGGGCTCCCCTTGCACCACCTCACCCCCCATTCTCCCATCACCTTTGCCACCCACTCCTCCACCAAGCATTTGTAACCAGCATTGCTGGCTGGTTGCAAGGCCTTGGTTAGCCATCCACTAACCCCCCTTTTTCCTATAAAAGTCCCCCCATGCCTCATGACAAAGGGTTACAAAAAAAAGAACTCTCTTTGAGAAAGAAGAAGGAAAGCTCAAGCACAAATATCTCACACTACTTACTCCCACATAATCAATCTCCAAGCCTCACCATCTCACCATTCAAGCCATTTCCAAGGTACTCAAGCAAAGGTATAATATCTTTCTGCTCACTGTTCGAATCCCTGAGGGGGGCTGGCAGGGCCAAGGCTGGTAATCAATACCAGTTCTGGCCCTAAAGCTAGCAAGGTTTCAAGAGCCGTTACCAGAACGACCCTCGCGCGATGGTCCCATAAGCTCGCGCGACAGTTTAGTCTGCGTGGGATTGGACCACGTGGGGAAGGGGTGCTAGTCTTTAAGTTTATTGTTGTGTTCATAGTCATTTTTAAGTCTTTAAAAAGGTATTAGTCCACTGCTTTGCATGTTTAAAATCATTGTTTAACTTAGTTTATAACTCCTCTTGGTTTGGAATGCTTTTGGGATGCTCCTGAATATGTCTCAGAGCCCCAAGTATGCAAAGCAATTCTTGGAAGTCCAGTCAGAACAATCGCGCGGCTGTCTCATACCGTCGCGCGATGGTTCTCTCTCTCCCAGGGATTGCCCTTGCATGAGCAGTTTGGCCTTGGCCTTCGTTTAGACACCCCCACTGTTTTGGGGTTTGCTTTTTCATAATTTTTTCTATTCGTCGGCTGTAATATTGTTTACTTTCAAGTACCCATAAACTGCTTGGTTTGCACCTGGGTGAGCACTGGTCCTTCCAGAGCCCAGAAGGGAATGAAATTCAAACCATTGGTGAAACATGAACACTCGCGCGAGTGTATGGTGATGTTGCGCGACGGTTCGCTTGCATGCGGATAAACTCACGCATGCAAGCTGGCTGTTCCTTCGTGCCAAAATCATGCACAGCGCTGTCTTGATGTATGATCGATGTTTTGAACTTCGTTCCATTTATTACTTGTTGTCTTACTAATCCATGCCATATCTCATCACATCCTGCAAACTGTTACAGTTTTAATCCCCGATTAACTGTTCCCCCGCCCTAATTGGCTAAAAATTGATTAATCAAACAAAATCGCAAACAAACATTTTCGCAAAAGCCTAAGTAGAGACCGATCTCCGGATTGGGCGAGAGGGGTGCCATAAAACCCTTCCCCTCTCGTAACCTGGCTCCCGAACCCAGATATGGTTATGACGGACTGGTTCCTTAACTTTTTCAAATCAAACAGCGCAGCAAGTGCTTCGAAATACGGTTCCTTGGGTGTCGGACCTTCAAACCCGAGTGGCGACTCTGTATTTTGCGAGCGCTTGCTTCCCCGCTCGCGCTCCCTCGATCTGGGCCCAACGCGTTTTGGAATCCGGAAATTCCAAAGGGCACGCTGCCCACAGTTACTCCACCCGATCACCAACGTACTCTCCATAGCCGCCCTACCGCCAAGAAAAAAGGTAGAGTCCCTTGTCCACTAACTCAACGTATAAGTAGAACCCCTTGTCCCCTAACTCTACATATAGAACCGTATGTTAGAAAGTAGAATGTCTTTACTCTTTATAAACATGTGTTGTTTTGAACTTTCGAAAAAAGGGGAAAGAATGAAATTTTAAAAGATAGAATTTATCGTTTGTTTAGAAGTATTTGTATTTTGATCTTTGAAGATGATTATGAATATGCATATATGAATTGCTTGTATTACTTGTGAGGTGATAAAACATAAGTGATTTCACTCCAAAGGCGTCCGTACATGTGGCGTTGTGCTTTGAATAAGCATAAGTGATACACTCCAAGGGGGCAGCAGCGTGCTGCTGTCTCGGCTTTCTGGGCCCACTCCAGTCTCGCTCCGATGATCTGAAACGTTCATTTTGTAGAGCTCGTCGAGTAGAATAACTATGCAAAAAATCAGCTTAATTGGATACCATTAAGTACCTGATCGGAATCTTTTTATCTTAAAAAGAATAGATCCGAAATACTGGATCAAATCCATTATAACCCATGGACCGAGAGTTATATGGGCTCCGATTAGGCACTTAATGATATCCAATTAAGCTGATTTTTTACATAGTTATTCTACTCGACGAGCTCTACAAAGTGAACGTTTCAGATTATCGGAGCGAGACCGGAGTGGGCCCGAAAAGCCGGGACAGCAGCCCCCCTGCCTCCCTCCAAGGGCGTCCGTACATGTGGCATTATGCTTTAAGTGGTGTTTGAGTGTGATAAGTAATATAGAATTGGATGATCTTGTTGGAATGATTCATGCTTATTTTTGGCCTACCGCGGAGTCTTTGGATGTAACGAGACACGAGAATCGAGAAAGTAGAAACATGGCACCTAGGGTGTAATTAATGAAAGGAAAAATGGAATATTTTGAAACTACATAATGACCGATTTTGGGTGGCATTATGTGAGTTGTGTGCGTGTGTAAAGAAAGATTTATGAAAAACCCAATGAGAACCCGGAGCGGCGGAATCATTGTGGAGATACTCGGGAACCAGGAGCGGCAGAACCGAGGGATGAATTTTTGAAAAACCCAAATGGGAACCCGGAGCGGCGGAACCATTGTGGGATACTCAGGAACCCGGAGCAGCGGAACCGAGGGTTTTGAATTGTGTACGTTCCCATGGGAACCCGGAGCGGCGGAACCATGGTGAGGAATGGCTTGGTTATCCGCGGTACGGAGCCAATGCAATTGTGTGCCAATGGAAACCCGGTGCAGCGGAACCATTGTGAGGATACTTGGGAACCCGGAACGGCGGAACCGAGGTTGGGTGTGTTAAAAACGGATTTTTTGAAAATGTTGATTTGGTTATGAAAAGTGGAAAATGGTGACACGGTTTACGATGAGTCGCGTAGGAGAAACATAGAAAAACCTGGACACCAACGATACTTGAATAGTGAATATAAATGTGCTATCGTTAATCGTTTTTGTTAAACCTGCTTGTACGCTGTTGATTTTATGATCTATTGTTTGGGGTTAGTGGGTTTGGATATTCTATTGAGTTTTTGTAAGCTCACGTTGTTACCTTTGGTGACCCTGACATATTATATTGGTGACGACGCCGGTATAATGTGTCAGACTCTGTAGATGAACAAGGTGAGCTGTACACCTTGGAGACCTTTAGAGCCGAAGAGCTGGCTAGGATGGAAGAACAGACGGAGCTGTAGTTAGGAACCTTAGTTCCCTTCCTTCTATTATGGAGATTATGATGTAATAATGAGCCAGACTCTACTTAGTTTATCAATGAAATTTCCCTTTTAACGTTCCCAAATTTCGGGGCGTTACATATAGATATCAGATTAAACTAATGTTTTGCGAGTGCTTTAAAAAAATATTTTAAATTTAATAAACTACTCAAATCAATTTATGTGAAATCCGTAGTGGACTCTACATCACAATCTGTGAAAGTCTATGGGGACAGACTTTTCGTGGAGGAATCAGAAATGTGTTGCTTTAAGGTGCCCGTTCCAAGAAAAAAAAAGGTGCAAATAAAGCAAGTGATAGAAGGGCAAAAGTGTCCAGTTGAAAAAAAAATGATAGACAGTGGTATCAATTTTGGTCGTTAGGTAGTACACGTGACAGAAGCACGTGCAGACCTTAAAATTGATTGAAATATATAATAAAATATAAAAGATAGTGATGCCCTTTGGGCATTATGTAGCAAGACCCTTAAAATATTTACAAGATTTATATTGATAGGAAAATTATTTGTGAAAAATTATTTGCGTAAACACGTGATTTTCCGTTTCAGAAACCCAAATAAGTACTTGTTTTTTAATTAGACAATTTCAAGCTTAAAAATCATGTGTTTACCTGTTCCAAAAACCCGAATAAATACTTATTTTTTAAGAATGCAATTTCAAGCTCAAAAATTATGTGTTTAAACAAACAATTCTTGTCAATACATGAGACTCATACACTTAATGTTTCGAAGGATTTCGAAATCAATAGTTCTAAACCACGTAGTAACAGTTTTCCCATGTATGGGCCCACCATTTGATCCTAAAGAGAGCTTATTGTCTCTTATTTTTAACCCACACTATTGCCATTTGGTTTAGGTCTGCTTTACAATATGTGTTAGAGAGCATGAAGCTTATGTCTCTATAGAAGAGATATTTCTCTTATTTATAGTGATTTGTTGTTTATCATGGGCTTGTTAGGTTTTTTTCTAGATTTTATCATTGTATTTGTTTTTCAAATGAAATCCTTTACAAGTGTTGCTAGGCAATGAGAATCATTTCCTCTCATCAAAAAAAGAAAGAAAGTAATAATCTGAGCTGGCTGTGGGGTAGTTCCAAGTCTATTTGATGGTAACATGAAATATCAAAAAACCAGTAACATATCAAGAATGAAACAAAACAATCATGATAAGGTTGGCATTACGAAACTCTAGAGTTTTGTCAACCTAATTTCACATTAATGCCACCTACACCTTTTGCTCTGTATGCCATATATCAAACCCGAAAGTCTAAGGATACCGACAGAAGGGATCCCGACGGCACGCCGGGCCCACTCCGGCCACCATACGGCTGATCTATTGCATACAAAAAAATGGAGTGTTTGTATCGGTCTCCTACACACATCGGATGCTGTTGATTCTGGCAAAACCCACTCGGTTTTTTTTTTTGTAGAATTTTTGGTTGGCTCCGATCAGCCATCCGGTGGCCGGAGTGGGTCCGGCGTGCCGTCGGGATCCCGAAGGTTGGGATTTGTAGCACGGCTCATAGCAAACAAATACAGTCACTGCATGCAACCCTCCAACCATATTCCCCGCTAATTTTGTTTAGTAATGTGAAAAATGACTAATGGAACTTTAGTTTCGGTCCTGACGTAGCTACTGTGGAGTCTTCTACAAATAATAGTATAGAGTATGTTGGGTAATACTCTCTAGCGGAGATGACGGGTACCATACATGCACTTTCATTTTGTAACCGAGGGAAAAAAAAAAAAACATTTTGATAAGAGAAAGTCATAAACTTAAAAATATGCTATTAGCACCACACAAGGTGGAATAGATTAATCTAATTAAAATTAGATCATAGTATGTTATTCAGAAATAAAACAGAATTATCTCGGACACATTTGCAAACCTATTGCAATTCCACACGAAACTTAGGTCATGATTAAGATTCCCCACCAGTCAATATAAAAGGTTAAAATAATTAGTAAAAAAATTTCCCAAACCATTTCTTACCACACATATATTGTTTAAAATTTCCAAACTCGGTTTTGAACTTAACCACTGCGCAGTGGAGTGGTTGTGGATAGCAGTCATCAACTTTAATTAAACTAGGAGGCCAAATATTGTTTAATATCTGGTCTCTCAACTTCGGTCTCTCTAATCCCTCTTTAAGAGTGTGTTTGACGGGTTCAGCTCCAACGTCGTGCTTCTAGGCAGCTTTTCTTTTTTGATTTGTTGTTTCTGTATTTTCGAACCGATAGTGTCCGCTTTTATTGTACTGTTTCCTTATATATAATATCTGCATTTGCTGGTTGGTAAAAAAAGAGTTGGTTTCATTTGCACAACTACCCACTAGCGTCATGTTCGACACATGGGGTCGGGAAAAAAATCAATGAAAACTTTTTTCCTGTGCATCAGTTGGCCTATATGTATTGACTCTTAATGTACTCCATTTTCTCACACAAAATAAGAAAATTTCCACAACAAAAAAAAAAAAAAACAAAGACAGAAAGGAATAAGATAGGTTTCTTAAAAAATAAAATATATACTTGTTATGTTAATGTTTTTGGTAAAGATATTTGCTATTGAAATTAGTTTCATTTTTAAGCAAACATTTTTATTTCGTAAAAAGTGCAAAAATCATGAATAAAAGGATGAAAATTTGAGAAAATTTTACAAAGGAGAGAGAGAGAGAGTTAAGGAGAGAGCTTTATTTTATTTTAGGTAATTACATTCGTTTAGTATATGGTATAAATAAGCAACAATCAAATAAGCTTGTTAAACAAGTCTGAGTTGTTTAATTACATTTTTATAAACAGAGCAATGTACGAAATGCATAAACTCTTGCCTTGCTTATTCCTCATCAATGCAAAAATAAACAAATCAAACCAAACGAGTTCTAAGATTAGGTAGTGTTCTGGTTTACTCCTTTAAAAAATAAGTATTTATTTGCAATTTTTAAGTTTAAAAATAACAAGTTTACTGAAGTAAAAAAAAATATAATATGGATCTTATTTGATAGATTTTATCGACATCTATCAAATCCTGGAAAAAAAAAATATTTTTGTAAACTCGTTATTTTTAAGCTTGAAAATCAATCATTAGAAATCCTATAGGTACTGACGGTTTCCGTAGCGAAACTGTACCGATGGCTGCGCCGCTCCGTCTTCGGCCACTAGACGGCCGATCCTAGGCATCCAAATTTTTTCAAAAAAAAATAAAAATGAGGGGGCCTTCGCGGGAATCATCGACATCTGATGTGTGTAGGGTACTTGATTTAAATACCCTATTTTTCGTGCATATATGTATATACATGTATATACGAAAAAATGGGGTGTCTGGATTGAGCACCTACGCACGTCGGATGCCGCTGATTTCCGCATAGGCTCACTCCGTTTTTTTTTTTTATAGAATTTTTGGACGGCTTGGATCATCCGGCCACCAGAAGGCCCGACGCAACTAACGGTACATTTTCCGTTTGGTACGGATGGGTACCAGTAGCAGGACTTATCTTGTAAGTACTTCTTTTTTTTTTTGAATGTGTAACGGTAAAGGTGGGAGACCCATTGAAAAATTAAGGTCAAATTACCATAATTACCCCCCAAGTTTATGAAAATTTTGACAGTCCCCTCATGTGTGAGAAATTACAAAATACCCCCCCATCTCATGACAACTTACTCTCTTGTCATGACGTAGCTGTTAGAAAATTCAACGGAATCAGTCTGACATCATCAAATCCTAATTATATTAAATTATACTCCCTCTGTCCCAAATTATTGTTCTTTTTTGGGTAGTCAAGCCGCTCAAACAATTGTTTATATTTCACAATCCATACTAATATTTTTTATGATTTTAAAATCTTTGTTTAACAAAATTTATTAAACAAGATCCATATTAAATGTAAAAAATATTATAATTTAAAAGATATAAACAATTTTTGGAGAGATCCTAAATAGTGAAATAAGAGTAACAATTTGGGACGGGGGGAGTATTACATTTTTATAACTTGTGAAAGGCTGCAAATGTGAAAATAGCATTTCACAAGCTAGAAAAAGAAAAATTGATCCATTGTAATTAGAATTTGATGACGTTAAACAAATTCAATCGAATTTCCTAGCAGTCACATAACAATAGTGCATTAATTTGTTATGAGACAGGAATATTTTATATTTCCCAAACATGAGGGGGTAATGTGTAATACACGAGTGCACGGACGTCGCCTGGTTAGTACACTAACTGACATTATTTACATGCAACGACTGCGTTGAATTCCCGCGATGGGCTCGATCGATAAAACGACAATGGATTCAAAACCGCTTTTCCCCTCTCTCTCTCTCTCTCTCTCTCTCTCTCTTTCTCTCTCTCTCTCCCCTTCCTTTCCACAGATTACAAAAAAACGAATCGAATGAGAAACGCCCGCCTAACGTGGTCAGTTTCCACCCTCACAACAAACCCCCTCCCTCTCTCTCCTCCCTCCCCCCCTCTCTCTCTCTAAAATCAAACCACATGGATCCACTGTGCCTACAAAATTCACTCCCTCCCCCCTCCCTCACCCTTCTCCACTCGCACCCGAACCCCGACATCCTCCTCACAACGCAACACACAACTCATCACTATATTCCATGTAGAGAAAGTCCGTGCACTCGTGTATGGGAGGAGGAGAGAGCTCGGTGGGGCCCCTGGTGCCCTCGGTGAAGTACGAACCGACGCCGTCCGATGCCGTCGCGGCGGCGCTGCCCGCTCTGCCGCACGAGGAGGCGGCAGCGGAGGAGAGTGAGCTGGACAGGGATTTCCTGTGCCCTATCTGCATGCAGGTCATTAAGGATGCGTTTCTGACGGCTTGTGGACACAGCTTTTGCTACATGTGCATCGCGACTCATCTTCAGAACAAGCGCGATTGCCCTTGTTGCGCCCATTATCTCACCCCCAAGCACATTTTCCCCAATTTCCTTCTCAATAAGGTGATATATTTTGTTTTTTAATGCCTTGTTTCCCTTGTTTGTTGGACTCGTTTGTAATTTAATTGTTTATTTTTGTCTATGACTATGGCTCTGATTTGGACCGAAATTCTGATTGAATTCAATTACAAGACTCCGGCAATTTTGACATAGATCCCAACTAAAGGTGGGGAAGGACGGAAGTTCAGTTCAGCTCAAGGTATATGGGATAACAAAGCTTTCGAAGCAAGCTAAGCAATAGCGCACTTAAGTGAATGAAGGAAGAGCGCTATAAAGAAGGATGGTTTGCTCGGGTAGGGAATGAGTCAATAGTAAATTTGAGATTTCCACACCATCTAATGCAAATATGGTATGGTAGGGTAGGATGGTGTGTTCGTATAGGTATCCTGATACAAACCTTTGGGTAGAACTCACCCTTGAAAACCGGCTTACTAGGGTGGTGCCCAAGAGCTTATATGTACATGGCTAAGCCCATACTTAGCCGATGTGGGACATTAGGATTGTAACATATTCCACCCCGTATATTTTTTGTATGGCAATACCATGATATGATGAGGCATCCTGTGGTGTTTGTGTATCCCAATTCGATACGTAGTCCTACGATTACTTGTTAAAGAATAATCAGACATTGTTTACTTATGTATCCTGAATTCCTGATACATTTCATGGATAAATGAAAAAACAATACATGATATGTATCCCTATTGGGCGACACGGCTTATGTTCAAGGGAAAGAGCTATAATCCGCTGCTATAAAAGAGCTTAAAACATTAGACGAATGGATACATAATTGAGCCCTTGTTCACCCTGAGTCCAAGCCTCTAGCTTAGAACAAACTTTTTTTTACTCTCTCTCTCTCTCTCTCTCTCTCTCTCAGCTTCACCTAAAATGAATGATATCTCCTCAAAGACTCACTACACTTATGCACAATGAGACAGATGCCCTAGTCTGACTCAGCCGCTTGCCTTACTAAACCTGTAGATTGTCCAGTGGATATTATATCTTCGTTGCTAATTTATTATACTAACATCTACATCTAATTCTGTAGCTATTGAAGAAGACTTCTGCTCGTCAAATAGCAAGACATGGAACTCCTTTTGAACAGCTTCGTCAGGCATTGCGAGAGGTCAGTTGTTTGCACTTTGGAATATTTTGAACATTAAATTCTGAGCTTTATCATGCTATCTAGAGTGCCTTTGTTCTCTTGGTTCTGTTGAGATTTGATTTGCAAAGCTCAATAAAGTCCATAAGTGAGTATTCCTGCTGTTAAAACAGAATTGTCTTTTTCTTTTGACCCAGCGTATAGCTTGGGTTCATTCTCCAATAGTCCTTTGTTCAAACATTATTATGCCCCTTAGTCCATTTAAAATTCATCAACATAACCGAATACGAGTAATATGAAGTGCAGTGCACTATGAACAAGATGCGAATATCTTGCACCCTTTTCTTGTGTCGCTTGTTTTTGTTTCATTGTATTTCGAATCTTCGATATAAGATTTGGTGATTTTCTGGTTGAAATATTTCTGTAGACTTCTTAAGATACTCTAGGTAAGATTGCAATGAATCCTTCCGTTCTTGCATCTCAAGTTCTTCATATTTAGAGGCTAGATGGGGGTAGTCTCTTGGCTTAATAGGAAGATACTAGTCTTACCTAGGGCTGTTACGAACCCGACCAGACCGAAAAAACCGACCGATCGGTTCAGTCTTCGGCCGGTCTAGGGGCATTTTTTGGTGGTTTGGGGTGGACCGAACCGAACCGAACCTAGGTCGGTTTGGTCTCGGTTTTCTGAAAATCAATACGGACCGAACTGAACCAAATGCGGACCGAACCGACCGAACCAATGTAGGACCGAACCATATACATTATATATATTTATTGTAAATCTATATATAATAAATAAAACAGGTGAAATTGGCCCACTATCAAAGAAACACTTTTATAAAAAAAACAGGTGGAATGGGCCTATTTTTGGCCACTATCAAGTTTTTTTTTTAAATTGGCCCATTTTTAATTTTTTATCTTTGGCCCAACTTTGCCCAATTCGGTCGGACCGAATTCTCCGACTGGACCGAATCCACCCTGAACCGAACTGAACTGAACCGAACCGAAATTAATACCGGTCGGGATTGGTCCCGGAATTATATACCCCGAACCGAACTGAACCGATCGAATAACACCCCTATTCTTACCTTCTCCCACTAGTGATTAAACTGTAATAATCTAATGGAAAAAGGTTTGCAATTTCTTTCCTTTTGGTTTAATCAGGCATCTCCTGTTCATAGTTGACTGTTGTTGTTTAAGGATGACATATGGCATTTGTTGCTTGGCCAGAATGCAGAAGCCTTCGTATGGTGCCTCAATCTATCCTTGTCTGGCTAAGAAAGTAATACAATCACTGTTAAGTGTAAAGCATGGATTGTAGTCTTTTGCTTAAGTAACTCTCACTGATCATTATGCATGACCACGCTATCAATAGATGTTCCCTGTGGAAATCTCTTTGCGGGCTGGGTCCTACATTGGTCAACTTTAGTTACTTCTCCAGTTATTAAGAATACAACAAATTCTAATGGTGGATAGATACAGCTAATGTTTTACTGTCCCCACTTGATTGCTTTCTTTCATGAGAATGTGACTCTTGTATGATTGTTAGACAGGGTTGTGAGGTGTCAGTTAAGGAGCTAGATAGCCTCTTGTCTGTGCTTATAGAGAAGAAGAGAAAAATGGAGCAAGAAGAAGCTGAGACAAATATGCAGATTCTACACGATTTTTTGCATTGCCTAAGGAAGCAAAAGCTTGAAGAGCTTAGTCAGGTGCCATACTACATACATATTATCAGCATTGGGGTCTAGATTCTTGTTTAATGGGGTGGAAATCTTATCTAGATAGATTCCTCTTTTGCAACAGTCAGTAAGATATGTTTATAAATGGTAATAAACACAAAATCGTATGTAGTTAATCATGAGATATACAGCTGATTTACAAAAGAACAGCACTTTTCATGTTTTGTGATAGAGAGTAGGAAATTCAAATGCGTTAATCATGCTGTAAACATGTTGTAAATCATGCTGTAAATAACTGTAAATTTAGCCAAAAGGGGACCTTAAATATCATGTGGGTAAAACTGAAGTTTTCGGTCTTCTGTTTGTGAAATTTCGTAATTTGGGTGGGAAGTGTTGTAGAATTATTTGCTAAACTATTGAACCAAGTGACATTACGCAAGTGCTTGTGGGTTAATTTACCCTACTTGCTCTATTTTTTCTCCGCCGTGCATCATATCTTTTACTTTAACTGTATTATTGTGGAAGGTATATGTAAGATAAAAGGTGGGGACGGTACAGCCACACGGGCTAGAAGGGTTAACTTTTGGTAGAGTAATTTGATTGTTGCCTTTGGATAAAAAATGACACGCCAAATATTAGACTTAGTTTGCTGTGTCTGCTCATCCATTGTAATGCAGTTCCCTGTAACAGATTATTAATGAGCAACAAAAAGGACAAAAAAGGCCATTTGGTACATTGCTAACTGTGTAGTGGGTCGGATAGTCTTAAAGGCTGTGGTGAAGTTTGAGGTCACTGACTAGTTGAAAGAGTTGATTAGATAAGCCTGCAAACAAGAGCTTACTATGAGCTTCATTCTTTTCTTAACCTTACTCAACGAACAAGTTTCCAAGAAGCTATGGACACAACCACTGTAGTCCTTGTGTAGGAATTCCTGCCTTAGTGTAGGAATTCTGTTACTAGATGTCAGACTTCTGTTACTTCTGCAATTGAGTCACACTTTTCAGAGTACTTGTATAAATTTTTTGGTAGTTAACAGGGAGTGGAGTAGATTGCTAATTTACCTATTGTCCAAAAGCTTCAGTTGTAGGGAAGTGGGCCACCAATGTATATCATTCTGTCCAACATCATCCCCCACGTGCTACCCCATCTTACATACAATCGCACACAGTGAAACATAATGCAAACGGGGGATAGATGCTTACGGAGAGGACTTGAACTCAATACCTCTCCCAACCTGAGCTCGGATACCATGTGAAGTTAAGAAATGGGCATGACATATTAAGCTATCCAACATCCAATGCAACCTTGTCTTGCATGTAGAGATGCAAACAACCACACGTAGAATGAAACAAAATGCAAACGTGTGATAAATGCATATGGAGAAGACTTGAACTGAGACCTTTTCCAACCAAAGCTTTGATACCATGATATCTAAGAGAGAAGTCAAGAATGGATCTTGTTATTAGTTTATGGAAAAGGATAAAGAAAACAATACATCACTAACTACTAGCTTGGTTACATGGAGTGTAAACCAAAGTTGTCAATCCTGTACCGGCCACCGTAACGTTTTCTCTCTTGGTATGGAGCGTGCCGGTACCGGCGTGTATCTTGGTACCATTTCAGATTTACCACAACATATATTACATATATTCATTATATTTATGTCTCCTTGTAGAACTTGAAGTAGAGAAATAAAACTAATTGTAATACTTCGATATACCTTAAAATAAGTTCTAATGAAAGATTAACACGATTAACTTATTTTGGACTCCTCGTTTTGTCTAATTATCTTAACATCCAAGCCTCTCTTTTTTCAAGGGAAAAGCCACACTAATATTATTGTACTGGCCGAGATTCCGGAACATGCCTCAAATGCCCGGTATTTTGGCTGGTGCAGATCACCAAGCAACGTGTTCTGTCTACCTACTGTCTACCTACAGGTACGGTATAGGATTGACAACACCGTGTAAACTACCCTTATGGAATACAGTAGTTGATGATGAACGTAATTATATGAACATGAATAAGTTCCCATATGGAACCTACAAATACATCCATAAATATCTCCAGAACAGTATTGCAAAATTTTGATTGCTGAACTATTATCTTTTAGTAGATATCTCTAGAATGAGACCCATTTAGTGTCTCATGACTCCTGTCTTGTTCCATGCATGTTTTGGATTCATATTCTTAGCTGTTAGATGGCAACATCATGCCCTCAATCTCAGGGTTCTTATGGCAAAAGATTTAAAACAGAATTTAATGGTCTCTTTCTTGTTTTCTAGATACAAAATGATCTGCAATATATTAAGGAGGATATAAATTCTGTAGAGAGGCACAGAATGGACTTATATCGGGCAAAAGAGAGATATACAGTGAAATTGAGGATGCTTATGAATGACCCTTCTGCAACGAACGTATGGCCTTCTTTGATTGATAGACGCAGCTGTGGCACAATCTCTGGTCTACCCAGTGTACAGGGCCAATGCCGAATGCATCCTGGCAATTCACAGAGTAGGAAAGCTGATGTAAATACTCTTGTAAGCTCTCATACGAACCAAAGAAAGGATGCGCATGGTGGGTCCAATTCACAACATGTTACTCAATCGGGCCTTGCACTAGCGAGAAAAAAGAGGGTCCTTGCACAGGTCAATACTTTTTCTTGACAGTTTCCGTAGAAGAAAAAATGAATGTAGTATACCAAACTCTAGATACAGAGACCTTTAGCAAGATAAATTGCGTAGAAATGTTTTTGACATCCTTAACTTGGAAAACGAAAACTATGTTTTGTTGAACATACATTGCTTGGTAAATTGACATTCTAACTTTCCAATTTATAGAAGACTACCCCTATTTTACTGAATAGGGTAAGGGCCTTAACCCTTAAGGATGTCTGCCCAGACTCACAGACTGTCAATTGACCTGTAGCTTTGTGTCATTTACTTAAAATTTTGTGACCTTTGTTCTTTAATAAGTTATATCCCAACAGTTCAATGACCTTCAAGAGTGTTACTTGCAAAAGCGACGACATGGGGCTAGACAGTCTTACAAACCAGAAGCAAGGGATGTGAATGCCATGAATCGAGAAGGTTATCATGCAGGACTTGAAGATTTCCAGTCTGTCCTTTCGACCTTTACACGATACAGGTTCCTTTACTTCGTTAAGAATATTGGTTTCACTTGAAGTAGCCACTTGCCTCCTTATGCTTTGCTTAAGTTTTTTGTGTTGATGTAAGCGTATTTGCATCTTTTCTATTGGTAGCCGATTGAGAGTCATTGCTGAGCTTAGGCATGGAGATCTTTTCCACACGGCCAACATTGTATCGAGGTGAGTTGAGTTGTTTCGCTTACATATGCACTCAAAATATAAACGACTACTTGCACTTACATAAGTCAGTCCAATTACACATGGGTCAAATTTTGTTCTCAACCTTTTTGTTGTTCTTGGACAAATAATACCTATTATTATTTGACTACTGAATTAGGACATACAATGATGTATTTGAGTAGGCGAACAGGCGTTGTATGCCTGGTTATGCATATGTAAGCTACAAAAAATGCAAACCTTTCTCCTAAGCTGATATCAATGGTGGATGTAACTCCCCAAGCAGACCACTGGCCCAGTACCTTGATTTTGATTCACAAGCCACACCACAAATACTTAAGCCCAAGGTACTAGTGGTAGCTCACATGGTTTGTTACTTTGTTATATACCCAATATCATCCATGTAGACTTCCGATGTGGGACGGGGTGTTATAATCTCCCCACCTTGATACCTCGCCCCTCGCGAGGGGTTGAGCACTAAAATCACCAATCAAAACCAAACCAAATCAAACCAACCAATTCCAAAGTCTAGGGCCCACATAGTCGTGTACATGGATTGTTCTGATACCACCTATAACTTCCTAAGCAGACCACTGCCCAGTACCTTGATCTTGATCCACAAGCCATACCACATGGCCCAAAATGCTTAAGCCCAAGATCCTAGTAGTAGCCTACATTGTTTGTTATATATGCCTACATTGTTTGTTATATCCAAGATCATCCATGTAGACTTCCGATGTGGGACGGGGTGTTATAGTAGACGCATTATATTTGTATCTGAATTGAAATCCATTCTTCATTGCGCACTCTGTGTGTGTGTGTGTGTGTGTGTGTGTGTGTGTCTTTGTTCTCTGTATTATTCAGGTCAACCATGGAATTATTTCCTTCTTGTTTGTTCCAGCATAGAATTTGATCGAGATGATGAATTGTTTGCTACTGCTGGAGTTTCGAGGCGCATCAAGGTCTTTGAATTTGCTTCGGTAAGTGTTGGACACTTGTTCTGGTCTGAGCAGCATTATCTTTCTCTGTAGGCTTGATATTGATTTCTGTAATGGTTAGGGCAGATACTTGGACCTCAGCTGACGAATATGGTTTCTGTGAAAGAATTTTTAGTGTCTCTGCCAAGGGACTACATGTCAGCCTACACTGTGTAGATGTTCTAATGGAAAACATGAGCATACATTTAGCTACAATTAGTGAAAAATCTATTTGTGGTATATCTTACAATAAAAGAACATTTTATGGTTTCTTTTTAATGACGATTTTGTTAATTCCTCCAAAATCCAATATTTCATATGGCATTTTACATGTCCTGTTTAAGGTACTTCTAGAGCTTTGGCCAACATAGTTGAATGACCACGCCAGTTTCATACTTCAATTTTAATCACAGGAATACTCTTTTTCAACGTAAAAGAGACCTATTAATATGAAACTCATTGTGTTCAATCTTTGAAATAAATTTTTTCATACAAGGCAAATACTTTTGTTTTCTCACTAGGTAATTATTGTCCATTTCTTGCTTTCTAGGTGGTAAATGAGTCAGCAGATGTGCAATGTCCAGTTGTGGAAATGTCCACACGGTCTAAACTTAGTTGCCTGAGCTGGAATAAGTATACGAAGAACCATATTGCCAGTAGCGATTATGAGGGGATAGTAACTGTGTGGGATGTAACTACTCGTCAGGTAATTTGTCTTCCACTGAGTTCTCTATTTTCCTTGTTCCTTTAAAGCTTTGGCTCCTCGGGCATTTCTGTATAAGTTGGCTTTGTTTTGCGTCATTTGACATCTCTAAATAAGTTGGCAGTTTTTTAGCTCCCGCCCTTGCATCCCCAACATGAAAATAGCCAGACAGCATTCCAAACAACTTCAGCTTTTTTTCGCGCGTCTTTGATAGCAGAAAGCCAAGAAAATATTAAAAAGAGTTGGCTTTTGTTGATATACCAAACGAGTAGTAAATAGGAGATGAATTTGAAGAGATATGCAAACACTCTTGACCTTTATTAACCCAATCTTTTATTTTCAGAGTGTGATGGAGTACGAAGAACATGAAAAACGAGCATGGAGCGTAGATTTTTCGCGCACTGAACCTTCAATGCTGGTATCCGGCAGTGATGACTGCAAGGTACTTGTTACACATGAAAGCCTAGTTTTCCTCCCCCTGAAAACTGCATCTTAGTTCACAACAACGAATTCATATTGACAGGCATAGCTTCTAAAAAATGAGGTAGAAGAGACTTATCTCCGTGTAACATTTGGTCCTTCTGGAAGTATTTATTACAGTAAGTATGTGAAATCAGATGATAGCTTTTCGAAGGAAGTCAGATGATAACATTTGCTGTTGTTGACTCAAGTATTGGAGGAAGATATTCGATCTTTTTTTGAGAATATTTAGCTGTGAAGCTTTTACCCAAATAGTTCAATGAGCATTTTTTGTTTGTGTGATAGAGGTAGTAATAGGTAAAAATTCAGCTGAGGTCGTTTAGGTCAGAGGTTATTTATTTTCTCCATATGCCAGCATTTCCTTCGTTCCTTATTTAGAGTTGCTATTTTAGCGCTCTATTTAGAATTAAGGGTCGATCCAATTTGGAGGAAGTTTAATGGATATGTAGTGATCATCTCTTGGAAAGGAATTGGGTGATTTTCACTTGGTCCCATATCAGTTGCACTGAATGTCTGCTCTTTATTTGCAACAGGTAAAAATTTGGTGCATAAAACAGGAGGCTAGTGTTCTGAATATTGACATGAAAGCCAATATATGTTCTGTCAAGTATAATCCGGGATCTAGCATTCACGTCGCGGTATGTCCCTCTCAAATCCTGTCTTCTCCGGTCAGTGAATATGGGTATGATTTACCATCTGCTCCCTCTTCACCATTTGTTTGTCAATTTCAGCAAACGTGCCCTTTAATCGGGTCAACAGTAGAGTGAAAAAAATCATTGTTTCCATCATCTTAAAGATCCACTTAGTTGTTGTTAGACAGTTTTTAAAATCGTCTAGAAAAGAGGAAAATGAAAAATATATACAATTTTGTCCTGAATTGTGAGAAATGGACTAATAAAGTGGGACAGAGGGAGAGGTATCTAGTGTGAGAGTTTTTTTTTTTTTTTTAGATGGGTAGTGACAAGTTAACGACTTGTGTTTTTGCAGGTAGGTTCTGCGGATCACAACATTCATTATTATGACTTGAGAAATGTCAGCCAACCATTGCATGTTTTCAGTGGACACAGGAAAGCTGTTTCATATGTAAAATTTCTGTCCAACAATGAACTTGCTTCAGCGTCTACTGACAGCACATTGCGATTATGGGATGTCAAAGAAAATCTTCCAGTAAGTTACAGCTTGGTAGTTGAGCAATTCCTAGTATTCAGCTCCTTTAGTTATATAACAAGCCGTCTTTCTACAATAGTTTGCCGATTAATTTATATTTGAGGGTGATTATTCAGGAAATAGTAATGTTGACATATTTAGTTGGTGTTGGTGTGATGAGTGTCTCTGGAGGGGAGGGCAGGATGTGCTACACTGGAATGTATGCATTGTGAAGAAAAGAACGTAATTTTTGGAGGATGGAGCTCCTCTGCAGTAAAATCTGGACTGAATTGTGTCTGTGAGGCCCACCATGGATTCCATTTGAAAGATCCAAGCTGTTCCTTCTCTCTGTCCAGACTTCAGACGTGTTGATCAGCCACAGGAAACTATCGGCTTAAATGGAGGAGCCAGTTTGATTGAATCACACTTGTCTTTGAAAACATCACACTTGTCTTTGAAAACATGGAGGTGAAACCATTAATTTATTCCATGACGAGTGTGGTTAGGTCATGAACCTACCGATATTTTTTCAAGAAAACGCACTTACCTTGTGAGATTGTCTAATCTCCACTGTGGACTGGCCTTGATGAGAACACTTCTTTTATTGAAAAATCCCAAAGTTCTAGAATCCAACTAATCTGTCCTCCTTTTCTTGTTTTTCCACCTCTCAGCTTCGCACATTTAGAGGCCATTCGAATGAGAAGAATTTTGTCGGTCTCACGGTAAACAGTGAATACATCGCTTGTGGCAGTGAAACAAATGAAGTTTTTGTCTATCAGAAGGTAAATATTTACTATATACTAGATAGAGCTGGTATATATCTTCGCATTAAATCAGATCGTAATTCAATTCCGCCGTCCACTTGCAGGCCATCTCTAAACCAGCAGCTTGGCATAGGTTTGCTTCTTCGGACTCGGAGGAAGCTGAAGACGATGCTGGATCGTATTTCATTAGTGCTGTTTGTTGGAAAAGTGATAGCCCAACGATGTTAACTGCAAATAGCCGAGGAACAATTAAAGTGCTTGTACTTGCTGCTTGAATGCTTAAACTTGGAATGGAAAGTATTTAACATTGCTTTAAGAAGTTTTTTTTTTTTATTATTATTAAAGAACAGTAAGAGTTATATCCGGCAGTATTTTTTTAAGTCTGATGTCTCTTTGGTAATTAATTTTGTGCTTACTTTATTCAAAACATCTCGGGTTTCAGAGACAGTTTGAACTCCACATAAATTTCCACTTATGGAGGAGGATGATACATCACGTGAAAGTGGCTCAGGAGTGTATAATAGGTTTTTCTGCGAAAAATTCACGTATTTTTTCCCTTAGCCATTGGTACTGTATGGAGAGATGACCTGATTTGAAACTTCTCAAGAATGAGGACAATATATATACCATTTGATGTCTATTGTCGACCAACTCGAACCGACAGAGCTAAGAACATTGTGATTTTAATCTTGTTCATGAAAAAAAACCCCCCCAAAAAAAAAAACACGTTTCTGTTAGTTTTTCATAGAAAGTGAAAACAATTTGAAACCTATGTGCAAAAGTATTCATAACTTCCATCGCTAAACATCTTAGAACAGAGAAAATCTCAGAAGATCTGATTTTAGGGCAAACTTTTTAGAGCAACTATAGATTCTCTAAAACATATGCTTAGTGTCAGTCATATATTCCTCTAGTAGATCTTTTTTAACCCTCAATTCTTGCTCTCCTGAAGCTTTGTAACTCGACATGTTTCAAAATATATTTTCACTCTTGTAATCATGCACATGGTCACGCACGCACATTATGTGCTCTCAATCCAATATGAACTATAGCTAGTGAAAAGTACATAAAACGTCCACTTATTGTACTGACCATCCACATTGGATACAGGTATACATGAAACTATTCGATGCATGTGAATATTAAAATAATTAAGGAAATCTCACGTGTGCCAAATGATTTCATACACAGTATCCGAATCTATGCACATAAATTTGTGTAGCTATATTGTTCATATTTTAAAACTCTCAATGCAAAGTTACTTAACAAACACCACCGGTGCCATTTCCGAAATCGAACAGATCCATTTGGGTGCATAATCCAACCCATAAATCCAATTCACCCAAAAAAACAAAAAAAGAAGAAGTACAAGACTACTTTTTCCATCCAAACTTTTAAGTTTAGGACTAACAAATAAATCTAACTCAATACAGAATCAAAAATGCTATGGGTACTCCACAATTGCACACCAAACGCACACGAGCTGAAGTAATAACTGAGTTGGATTAAAAGGTGGGCCCCCGCCCCAAAAATGTTACAACCATTTCAAAATTAGGCCAAAAATTGCTTTGTCCCATTAATCTTGGTGGTACACACATCGGACATAAATTTCATTTACAATGAGGACCTTGCCACTGCTGCGAGCAATGAACATAATATGGTAGTACTATGCTTTTCTGGGAAAGCCTATCTGTGTCCCATAAATATAATCCATACGTATGTTTTATCGAATTTGCTGGTCTTTGAAAAAATGAAATTGATCACACATCGATATCAACACTAACGATTACGGTTGTAAGAATAAATTTCTGAAAAGAAATACTTTGTTCATTTGGATCGTAATTTTTGATAAATATCAAGTTTTTATATGTACGAGACAAACCTCAACAACCGGATACACCGGACTTCCAATCCTAATTCTTTTTTTGCACTGTTCAGCTAGAGAGAGAAGCTCTGGGTGGGTTCCCCACCACCCCCTCCGCCCCCTCCTTTTTTCCCCCTCCCCCACTAGCTTCCTTCCTCTTCTCCTCTCAATTCTCCATCTCTAGCCTTCTCCTCTCCTATTTTCTTTCTAGGTCCATGGTTGTGAGGTAGTTGAGACTCTCTCCTTAGGAAGATGAGACCTCCCACTCTCTTTAGCCAGATCTAGGGTTCTAGATTTAGTTTTTTGGAATCAGTTCAACAGTGATGGTGACGGCGTTTGCAGCGGCTTCTGCCTTCAGTCTATTGCGATAGGAATGAGCTTAAGTTGGTGCAATGGTCCATCCAGGAGAGTTTGTTTTATGGTTGTATTTTGTTTTCGTTTTCTCTATATTTTTGCTCGAACCGATAGTATCAGCTTTTATTGTAATATTTTCTTATATATTAATTGCATTTTCTGGTTCGTACAAAAACAGTACAAGGATGATATGCCCCTAGCTTACAAAGGATCCTTTTTCTTCCATGCTGTTTAGGAACTATTTCCTTTGAGGTTATTACCACCCAGCCCCAAAGCAGAACATCCAAAAACTAGCAGGAAAGCTGTGTATTTCAGAATCTTGTGTACAATTCCTTTGGGTTTCAACCGAGGAACAAAAGACATAGTAAAACTGAGAGACGGTGGACAAATGAATTCCCTTTAAAACTAAATTAAACCCAGGTCACAACTTTCACCAGAAAACCTGAATCGGAAAACCGAATTTCCTTTCACAGTTTCAGTACAGCAGTTACAAAAATTTCACAGTATTGCAGTTCCACTATTCTCTTTATAAATCATGTAGTATTGCAGTTACATAAGTTTAGCATCACGCTTGACAAAAATTGGGGAAACAGGAGTTCAGACCCTCTTCAATGCAGCCAATAGCGCAGCATCGAAACTGTCCATTTCGACAATCAATTGTGCAGATACGTTTGTTTAACTCAGGTGAGTGTTTCAACAAATTTGAACCATTGATTACGGAAACAGGCAGTCGGATGCCGCACTTCCTGGTACACTGCAGGGTCTGGTTGACATGAACCAAAACGAGTGCATCAGTTTGCGTACGAATCCTCATGGATAAAACAAGTTATCCAATTAGTTCAAAGTGAAGAAATAATTCGGTACTATCATCACTTGCACTCTCGAAATACGTTAACTATGAGACGGAAATTTTTCAAAAGAAAAAAAAGAGGGAAAATTATGAGGGGAATGTGGACGAGCAACAATCGAATCGTCAATTCCGAGAGTGACGACTGAAACGATATCTCGCCGTAATCATTTCTGTACCTCCTGCTGTGTTTGAAGAAACAGAGGGTGTGTTCTGTTCTTCAATTTCTCAATTACAAACAGAGGATTGTTATTTACCACAAAAAAAAAAAATTTTGAATTGTCGGAAATTAACGAACGAGAAGAAAGAGTAGCGATTACACAAGCATATACACACACACACACACACGTATACAAAGATGTAGATCTTCCGGTTTACAGCAGCAGCTTTTTGGAAACCAGGAAGAAACCCTAGCTAAAGAGGGGATGAAGATGAAGCCTCCATCGGCTTAGAGGTATGTTTGGAAATGCAGGCTAGAGTTTATTTATAGGGTGGCTGACCTTTTTCCTTGACTTCCCTTATGCCTCCATATCCAAACCCTAGATACCTTTGCTTACACGATGTAGAGTTACCACATTACCCTCGTCATGAAATGTTTGATAAAACTTTATTTTATACTCTTTCCCTAAATATTGGTCTATCTTTTCATCTTTTAGGTTCTAAAAATTGAGGAACAATATTAGAAATTATGTGTTGTATTTTTTTGGGGTGAAACTGTGTTGTAGTTCGAATGCAATTACTACATATCTTTTTAAGAAATTAAAATCTCTCAAAAAGTACAAGATTATTGAACAATAGAGGAAAGATTTGACAGTTATATGCATATTAGTTTAATTAAAATCCTAAAAAAAAATGCTATTTGTGATTTTTTATTTAAATTTCTCTTTGTGACTTCATGTATTTCATTGTTATCTTTTATATTTCTCGTCTAATTTAATAGTTAAATTGTTATTGGTGACTTCATATATTTCATTATTATCTTTTTACATTTCTCATGTAATTCCATAGTAAGCGCTACACATACATCTAAAATTAAAAAAGATGCCAAGACCCATTATAACACATGAAAAGAAGTACTTAAAGTGCGAATGGCGCATGAGTTTTTGATAGTGAGCTTAACTGAATTTATTTATTTATTTATTTATTTATTAATATGTAAACTTAACTTGATGGTTTATGTTTAGATTGTTTTTGTGATATTTCTCAAATAACGTAAGACTATCATAATATGGTAGGGTCATAGTACCTTCAGAATTCTAAAGAAAAACATTTCAAAAGAGAAACCTTTACAAATAAAATGTAAAGATTTTAAAAAATTGGAACCTTTTTCGAATGAGAACAAGCCTTCTTGTAATATAAGAAACCGTAGGACCTAATGCAAGCAAAATTTATTTATGTATATTTTGCAATAATGTAATGCAAGCATTTCACCTACCTAATATTAGAAATCGTCTTGATGACTTTTCGTGATCGGAGATGAGTCTTATCTGAATGAGGTCCTAAATACTTATTTGTGAGTTTAGGCCTCATTTGTGGTTGCTTTTCTTGATGTATTGTTTTCTTATCAATGAAAGCACCTCTAAACTTTGACCAAAAAAAAAAAATTTACACTTATCTAAGATGAATAGGAACCATTTTTTCTTTTTCTGTTCAACATAAATAAATAAATAATGGGATAAGTTTGTTACGGGTGGCTACTGAAACTTTATAAATTGCAGAGGCTGATGGTGTAAATATAATTAAGTGTAGGGTCCATCACGGATATTCAGAACCTACCTTCTAGGGCTTCAAAATGTAGAGAGAGAAAAGTGAGAGTCTTTCGCTTCAATCTCCCTCTCTAGACTCTGTTCCCCAGCACCTGAAGCAAAACCACCTCAACCCATGCATCTTCTCTGCAATACAGCTTTTGGGTCTTCACATTCCAATTACAAAACTTAAACATCTGCACAAAAAAGGTGTTAATTTTTCATTTGTAAGTAGTAAGCTCTTTCTTTTTCCATTTCCTTCTTGTTTTCCGTTGATTTTGTCATCAGATTCTCTTCATACAACAAAAAGTGTCGTTACCCAATTCGAGATTGCTATTTTTTTAAAATCTTGATTGAATTGAAGAACATATAGTATTTGTTTGGGGTGGGAGAGTTTCATGGGGAAATCTGGGGGTAGGAAAAAGAAAGGTGGTGTTAACCAAAACCAGGTTTCAGGAGCTAATAACCCTATAGCATATGCTAATGGTGATGTTGATTTGAACTCTTCAATTTTATTGAAAAGAGCCCGTGAGCTCAAAGAGGAAGGAAACAGGAGATTTCAAGCCAAAGATTATGTGGGTGCTCTTGAACAATATGATAATGCCCTTAAACTTACCCCCAAGACACACCAGGACCGAGCTGTGTTTCATAGCAACAGAGCGGCTTGTTTGATGCAAATGAAGCCCGTAGACTATGAAACTGTGATTTCTGAGTGTTCTATGGCGCTTCAGGTTGAGCCCAAATTTGCCCGGGCCTTACTTCGTAGGGCTAAGGCATTTGAGGCTATTGGAAAATATGAAATGGCGATGCTAGATGTGCAGGCTCTATTGGGTGCTGAACCAAACCACAGGGATGCTTTGGAGATTGGACGGCGATTGAGGACAGCTCTCGGGCCCCATCACGAGGCCCAGCTGGACCTCCAAAGCCGCCCTTCTCCGGCGGCTCTAGGGGCTTCTGTGGTACGTGGAGCACCGGTTTCTGGTATTGGACCATGTTTACCAGCAAGGCCCGTGCCAAAGAAGGCAGCAGCTTCAGCACTTGGGCCAGTTGTATTGCCAAGTGATAATAAGCCGGATAAGCCACAACTGGTTCCGCTTGCTGAAAGTGGCCCTAAGGTCAACAACCACTTACCAAAGCTTGCTTTGAAGCCTTCAAATGGTTCTACAAAATCCAATGCGACTAAGGGTAACCAAAAGGAACAGATAACTTCATCCGTGTCCCTGGCATTGGAGACTGCAGTTAAGTTGAGGCCACTGAAGCTTGTTTATGATCATGACATAAGGCTAGCCAAAATGCCTGTGAATTGCAGCTTTAGAGGGTTAAGGGAGATTGTAAGCAAGTGCTTCCCACCTTCAAAGTCAGTTTTGATCAAGTACAAGGATAGTGATGGTGATTTAGTAACTATAACATGTACTAAAGAACTCAAGTTGGCAGAGTCGTCTGTTGATGGTGTTATTGTAGAAGATCCTGAGACAGACAAAGTCGACTCAGTTGGGATGTTGAGATTGCACATTGTTGATGTGGGTCCGGAGCAGGAGCCACCTATACTGGAAGAGGAGGAGGAGGAGAAGTCTCTAACTACTGAGGAGATAAAAGGAGATGAGAGTGGTTCACATTCTTCTCTGGGTGATTCTACCATGGAAAGTGTGGATACCGAAATAGATAAGCCAGCAAAGGAACCTCCCAAGGAAAAGTCTGGAGCTTTAGAGGACCCTGAGTGCAAAGAAGTGGAGATGGACGACTGGTTGGTTGAATTTGCTCAGTTATTCCGGAGCCATGTGGGTATTGACCCAGACGCCCATATTGATTTGCATGAACTTGGGATGGAGCTGTGTTCAGAAGCCCTTGAAGATACAATAACCAGTGAAGAGGCCCAAAGCCTTTTTGATAAGGCTGCCTCAAAATTCCAGGAGGTGGGGGCATTGGCTTTCTTCAATTGGGGCAATGTACATATGTGTGCCGCAAGGAAACGGATTCCCATTGATGACTCCGCTGAAAAAGAGTTGGTGGCAACACAGCTTCAGGCAGCTTATGAATGGGTGAGGGAAAAATACTCTCTGGCCAAAGAGAAGTACAAGGAAGCAATGAAGATTAAACCTGATTTTTATGAGGGGTTACTTGCTTTGGGCCAGCAACAATTTGAAATGGCAAAACTTCATTGGTCCTATGTAGTGGCTAAGAAAGATGATCTCTCAAAATGGGATCCTAGTGAAACTATTGGACTTTATGACAGTGCAGAGGAGAAAATGAAAGCTGCTACTGAGATGTGGGAGAAGGTGGAGGAGCAGAGAGCTATTGAGCTAAAAGATCCAAGTGCAAACAAGAGGGAAGAAGTGAAAAGAAAGAAGCAAGGAAGTGGTAACGAAGGTGAGTCCTCTGGGAACAGTGGTCGAGGAGAGATTTCAGCTGTTGAAGCAGCAGAACAGGCAGCGATGATGAGATCACAGATACATCTGTTTTGGGGTAACATGCTTTTTGAGCGTTCTCAAGTTGAATTTAAACTGAGGTTGGATGTTTGGAAAAAGAACATGGATGATGCTGTTGAGCGATTCACGCTTGCTGGGGCTTCTGATGTCGACATTGCAACCGTTTTGAAAAACCATTGCTGTAATGATGATGCAGTTCAAGGGGATGACAAGAAAGTTGTGAAACTAAGTGATGACGTGGCTGATAAGGCAGATAAAAAAGCTGACGTAAGTGAAGTAGTGGTAGAGTGAAGTTCGTTAATGTGCTTGGCGCCTTCAGTTAGTTGGCTGTGCATTTTCTCCTGATTTTTGAGTTTTGATTGGAGAGAGGCGGTGCTTTTTCTTTCAACATAAGGCCAGGCTATTGAATTTTTTTCCCCTTTAAAAATAGAAAGCCAGGTGGCAGCGCCACCCTGCTGTGTACTCACCCAGAAACTGTGTACTCACCCAGAAAGTACGAGCTTGAATTTTACCTGGTCAAAGAACATTAGTTTTGCAGTATTTATGAGTTTTTTAAGAGAAATATTAAGTGCTTGGGTGTTGGGACAAGCATTTTGGCTTAACTTTCTATTCTAATTGAGGGTTGGCTTTTGCATTCTTGACTTCGTTGATAATTTTTGTGTTTGGTCCGTCTTTTTTCTTGGAGTGACAAGTCATTAAATTATTACGCAGGATTCGAATCTGTGGAAACTGACTCTCAACATTGGTCAAACCATGTCTGTATTTTACTCCTCTGAAGTAGATTTGGTGATGGATTCCTTTGACAAATGTACTCATATACTACCAGTCAGCGTCATATCAGAGCAACAGAACATTCTCATGACTTTTCCTGTGCTAGTTCTGCTGCATTTTTTTATGGCTGGGTTTGCAGTAGATTAAGTGTTGTTGACTCAAAGATGCCAGGCATATATCTTCCCCCAAAGAGTACATTACGACCTATTAAAGAAATTAGAGGTCCTTGAAACACGGCGATGTTCCAGTTATAAATCAGTTAAAGGTAGTGTTGTCGTTAGAAATTGCGGTTTTAAAACCTTAAATCAGTTAAGGTAGTGTTTGTCGTTAGGAATTGCTGTTATGGCATGGCCAGATGATAAATACTTTCACTTTTCCGTTTGACCAAAAAAAGACGATAAATACTTTCATTTCATTTAGCCAAGGAGTCCTTTTTTATTTAGTGCTGCAATTACCATAGTAAAGGTTAGTAATGTCATTAAAAAGGTCCAATCTCCACCACCTCATTAAACTACCTTCGCAGCAGAAGTGCGAGGTTAATTTAGTTACCTTTTGGGATGGTATTCTTTCAGGATACAGATTACTTTTGCCAAATAAGTGATAAGCATTAACATAGGTAAGGTATATATAGATAGTTTCCTAGGGTCTGAAATTATTCATTGAGGAAGAAAAGGACTGCTATTCATTGAGTTGTCTTTCATCTTGTGTTGAACTGGTATTTATGAAGTAAAGTACATCTCTTAATTCTTTTTCAGATGAAAATGATTTAGCATATTGTTTGGTGTTATTTTGTTAAATGGTAGTTGTAGAAATGAAATATTCTCTGCTGGTAAAAAAAATGGAAGAGGGTGTGAATTTTCTCTTTTGGTACTTGAATTTTTATTGCCATTTTATGTAGAACTACAGATTACGGTGGGATTCAGACCCACATCTCTTGCAATAAAAGCAAGTGTCTTGCCTATTTAGTCCACATGACAATGTATTCATCTATTGAAACAATCCTTTTATTGATTGGGACTTGAAATCTACATTTTTTATGCATTTCAATATCCACGATTTGCAACTGGGCCTTTTCGGTTCTCCATTCAATTCACGATTTGACTGCTATGGTGTTCTCTACATTTTCATAAATAAGCCTTGATGATGGTCTGATGTGGAGAAACTGAGGACATTAATGGTATCTTTATCCGTTTGTTGTTAACTTTTTAAGAACTTCAGTAAGCACGAATTATTTCTGAAAGAAAAGGTAACTCTTTCGCGCCGGCCTTGAACTTCCCATCCTCTACTACAACTTACAAGGCCACTTGGACGCTACTCATACTAGCGGATGCAGGTTTGTGATGGAACTCAACATATTGTCTTTCTTTCTGTTGAAGTTGGATTTTTATGAATATTCCTCATCTGCATTGTAAATCTCAATCTGATGCGGTTTCACCTCAATGATGTGTTTTAAGGCTTATGTGTCTATTTATTACACGATCGTGGAGAACTTTCATGTATGGAAGGCTTACTGGCTTGAACAGCAGTGTTACCCTGCTTTCACCATCTTACATCAATCATGAGGTAAGAAACCCTATGCGTAATAATAAAATGGACTCAGTTATCTTGCTTGCATATTTTGTACTCAATTGTCGTGTTTATTTGTTGGGTTTTCTATCTGGAAGATTGTGAATCGTCAAAATAACCAGCTAGATTTAGCTTTTCTAGATGGAAATCCATTCGTCTTGGACTTAGTTCGAGGTACTAGTTGTGTTTGTGTTTTGGAAGTGTTTATTTATCCGTCGACATGAAAACTCGGATCACGACTTCTCAATAACACAAGTTGTTTTGTAAATTTGGTAGGAAACTTGTGCTTTTATGTGATTTCTCATCTGTTGACAAAATTTGAATTGAAGAATTGTTCTTACAGGACATTTGATTTTTGTTGTTTCCTTAGTCCTTACCATGCACCCGATTCTTTTATATGGTAGTACTTTATAGTTATTTTTTTCTGTACAACTATATATTATCGAATTTACCGTCATGCATTTGTTTACGAGTCACTTATTTTCCATATAGATGTGGAAGTCCTATACCATACATGTGTTTCCAATATGTCTAGATTTAACGTCACTTGGTAATGGTCCTTGGGTCATATCTATAAAAGGTCCTTGCCCAGCTTTATAAGTGCTCCACTTCTACAATGTCCTTCCTCGTGGAGTATGCCCACTAAAAGCATATTAGACCTAAGTTAGCATGCCTTTAACATGGAATCAATAGGCTAATTTATGTGGAATTTCCTTCATACGCTGAGCAGTTTTTTTTTTTCTTTTTCTTTTTCTGAGAAGCTTTTGTTTTTGTTCCTAACTCTTTTTTTTTTTAGTGACGTAGGAACCACCCCATGGCAAGGCCACATTGGACCCACCCTTGTTCCAAACTCTTGTCTGAGTATCACTCTTTCAGGTGTTTATATACGGAGCAACACTAAACATGTGTAGAAAAACAACTTGAAAAGAGAAATACATTAGTGTAAATAAGTAAATGTGAACCTCTTCTGCTGTGAGGGTTGTTTCATAATTAGACTGGCTATCCCATTTCTCTTCCTGGGTTTTCTGATGTGCATTTTGCATTTGTGTGGCTATAACTTCTTTAAGCTTTGATGAAAATCTCTCTCTTAGTTGAAACCCAAGGACCAAATATTTGAGCTGTTGCTTCGATTGAAAACTTCCACCTTAGCGGGATATGTTTTGGAGGGGAGAAGGGGATAAATAAGAGGGGATAAAGAGGTGGATATGATTGGTGGAGGGATTATTGTAGAAGCAGGGTTTAAAAGTTACTTGGTTTAACTTACCCAAAAAAAAGAGGTTGTTTTGTTTAGTTCTTTTAGAAGGGAGATACAAGGGGGTGGATAACATATAATTGAGTGAATTTCTTATTTTGCCCTTGGTTGTTAAACAAATAATGGGCCCAGAGGGGTGTTTTAGTAAAAATGGAAGCCGGTTGAGATTTGGACACCCCTTAATCCCCCTCCAAGGGGATATAAATATCCAGGCCAAAACTTATTCGGGTGTTGAGATGAAAACAAACAAAGGATATACACCACCCGGATATTTATATCTGGTCATTGCCCATATCCGGCTTCTATATCCTTCTACCGAAGGAGCCGGAGGTGATTCTAGTTGAGGTATAATAATACTTCTTGTTGTTTCCCTTGTCACAAATTTAGAGCAATTTTGAACTCAATACTGAACTCTCTACATGAATCATACTCCTTAATGTCTTTCACTTTTTATTTTTAAACTATAGAACTACTCCAAGACAAATAAAGATGCTTTTCAGTTTTCACCAAACATTTCACATTAATAAGGTAAATCTTGTTACTGTATATAACACAATACATATACCCCCACAACCAGACATCAACACCTTCAAATCCAAGACAAGCTCTATACTTATTTATAAACTCCAAGACAAGCCAAGCCAACCCTCTGATCAATGCATCCGATAACCAAAAGAACTAGGCTAAACTAACAATTTAGGTTTGAGTAATTACCTTATTAGCCTTACGAACACATAAACACAGACAAACACAGACAAACACGGTTGACTTCTTTTAAACGAACTCAAACTGTTATAATCGGATCCAAGTTAACGGTACTTTCAACGGCCTTCATGGCTTCAAACCTTGGCTCCTTGGCCTGGAACTTGAGACCAGCATATAGCTTCATGTAGTCCTCAAACACGAATTTCGGATACACTTGCTTTTTCTCTTCTTCTTTCTCCACTAGTGCAGGTGATGGATAGATGACGGCATCACCGCCCGGATTGTAGAATGAGGCTACTGACATTCTGTTGCCATCCGGCTGAGCAATGACACGGTGCATCACACTCTTGTACTTTCCATTTGTGATTACCTACATAAACACCATGAGAAACAATTACTTCTTTTCTTTCGTTTCTTTTTTTGATCTAGAAACAATTACTCTGTTAGAATCACAGTTTTACCGAGGCTAAGAAGCTCAGGTGCGGTGTCAAACACCAGCACTCAGGAGACTCTCACGACACTTGGGGAACATCAGTTAGATGAAAACAAATACAAAAGTTGGAAAAGAATGTACAATGAGAATAGTGTACATTTGTATCTATTGATCTTGTTTTTTGGATTTCTAGCAACTTTTGGAATGTCAAGATCAATGATTTCTCATCTATGGTGTATGTATTGAGGGGCTTTTCTCCCCAAATGCATGTCTATAATTATTATTTTTTGATCGGCCCCAAATGTCTATAACTTGCTCTATTGGTTTTAGTAAATTGTAATTACTACATGAAAGCGTATACGTTTAAGATATGCAGTATATTATGCTATTTTTGAAAGTTGTATTGTGCAGCATTTTTTTGATTACCTATGAATATGTACTCACGTGACATAAAAAAAAACATTTGCTAACATATACTATTTGCATGTCTCAGCTTGCCGTGTCCTGGAATCTTTTACAATTTGCGTATCTGCGTTTCCATGTCCATGCTTCTTAGTACCGAGGAAATGACCGATAAATTGTTTCGAATTTTTGAAGTTGTACCTCAAGTTGGTCACCTATGTTGATCACAATGGAGTGTTTGAGTGGCGGGACATCGACCCATTCGCCATCCTTGAGCAGCTGGAGTCCGCTGACCTTGTCATCTTGGAAGAGCAGGATGAGGCCACCGGCGTCAGTGTGGGCCCGGAGGCCCTTGATCAGCTCCGGCCGGGGACATGGAGGGTAGTTGCTGACCTTGGTGCCAAAGGTGGGACCCGTGGAGCCATAGAAAGCCTTCTTGAGGTACCCTTTCTCTATCCCAAGATTCTCACATAGTAAGTCCAGGAGCTGCTCAGCTAGCTTTTCTAGTTTTCCAGCAAATTCCTTCATTGCCTTCCTGTTGGCGCTCACAAAATAAGAGTATGTAAGCATAATGGTAATCCAGGACAGACCTCTTTCGAGACCGATCATATAGCATAGCATTTGAGACCAAACTTATGAATTACGACATTATGAACCTGTAATCTTCTTCGAGATCGGGGATTTCGGACATGTTCGAAACGGGAAGGTGACGCAAGTGGAAGGTGGATTCCCAGTCCAGGTCGTCGATTTCGGACTGAACAGCCTCAAGACCCTTGCTTACAACCATTTCCTTGAACCTTTCTTCCATGCACTTCTTGTAATGCTCCTTTGTTAGTCTCTCCACAGTGTCCATCAGCTCAACGGATATACCATGATTCATCAACTTCAAAATTCACCCAACAAAAAAGAACGAAAATCAGGAAAATCCTTGTTGGATTACTACAGCTTCAAATATAGTATTATACAATTGCATAGGGAGTGATTACTACCTCAAAGAAGCCCCAGTTCTCACAGGCATCCTTGATCATATCCATTGTTGTTGCTCTTTCTTCACCATTCAGTTTCTCCATGTCAATGACTGGGAATGCCTCCATCTCTCTCTCTCTCTCTCTCTCTCTCTCTCTCTCTCTCTCTCTCTGTGTGTGTGTGTGTGTGTGTGAAATCTTAATTCCTATGTTTGAGGGAGGGCTTTGGGGTGCAATTTATAGGCCTCTTAAAGCATCTCTAGCCTTGACCCAAAATTTTACCCTTATCCATATATCCTCCTTTATTTTCCATCCGTAGGAACTCGTTCTGGCGGCAGTGGCCATGTGAGAGAGGGAGAGTTGTAGGTATCCAAACTTGAGAAAACCGACGCCATGCTCCCAAAATGGCATGGAAGGAGTCGTTGAAAAGATAAAAGAGCTATTAGAATATTGGGGAAAAAATGGGAAGAGACTTGGGTTGTCTCAAATTTGGGAAAAGAAATGGGTAAAATCCTGAATGGGAAAAGGTTTGGGTAAAAAATTGGAGAGGATTTTTTGTGGGTTTTGGCCAAATTTTAAATTTGAGTCTTAAGATGGATCGAGGTTGGAGATGCTCTTAGAAGTCAGAAAGTAGGAAAAAGATAAGACTGAAGGAAAAGACGAGCGAGTGGTCAATTTGGAATCCTAAACACTTGAAAAGATTTCTTTTTTTTTTTTTGGTTTTTTGTTTTTTTAGAAAACACGGACACTGATGGCTCATATATCATTTCGATATTGTGTTACTTTTATAGCAAAACGTTTTCCGAAATGCGAAAACATTTTTTTGGTTTATTTTCCTTAAAAATGATTCTTTTCTTTCAAGAAATTGCTCAAAGGCTCAAACACAAGTTATCGAAATCTGCCAACTCAACGAGTTTTTTGAAAAGCATTCTCGAAAATTGATTTTCAAAGCAATAGCCAAACAAGCCTACGTGTGAATACTCTTAGAAGTTGGCACTACTGAAAACTCTTTAGTCCGGGTTCGAGTCTCACCAACATACTACCGATTTCTACGTTGGGTTCATGGACGAAATCAGGATTTAAATTTGAATTTTGTAAACGGGTGGTGAACAATGAAGAGCAAGCACATGTACCACCACTTTATAGACAAGTAAGTAGGTTGCTGGTCTTTTAGTCTCAATCAAGCATTGACATAACCCGGAAATACTTTCCAATTGAATTCAGGATGTCGAACAACATTACGCTCAAAATGATTAAGCTCTATTCTTGAAAATGTTGTTTGAACTTCCCAATTCTTGAAAATACTTCCCAATTGATCGTGTGATCTTGAAATATTCATATTAAAATTTAAAAAAAAAAGAAAAAAAGAAACTATGTGGGGGCCTTGGTCCTCCATAGCCCACAAGTGGTTTCGTCATTAGTTGGGTTAGTTTATACAAGAGTATGCCTTTCTTTAATTGAACTTGATAGTGGATAGTGGGATTGATTTTCAAGATTAATCGGTATATCCGTGGGAGGCCTAGTTATAAGAAGAAGAAGGCCTAGTTAAAAGCACCAAATCCAAAGAAAGAAACAAGCACTCGTGGACCATGCATGTGACTACATATCCTTATGGACCCCCACCCATCATCACTTGCTGTGCCTGAACAGCCATGGGGTCTGTCGCCATCTCTTTGGCTAGTGGGGGTGGGGGGACCTGGGTTAATGGTTTGCCCTTTTCCTTTCCTTTCTTTGGGGCTTTTTTACCTTAGTTTGTTCGCTACTTTCTCCTAACGTATATACGCAGTACGCACGCGTTATTTTTCTTTGTGCATTTGCTTTGGTTTCCTGATTTGACATTCTATGGAATTGTGGCCTGGGAACCATTTGTTGAAGATTTCTTTTTAGACATGGCTCATGTAGCTTTTTCAAAAGAGATTTTTTTTCCAATATTGTATACATCGCGGAAGTTAACAGGGTATTAGTATGTTAGTCAACAGGAATTCAAAGATTGCATATTAGCGGAAGTTAGCGGGGTGTTAGTATGTTAATCAACAGGGGGTCCAAAGGGTGTCCATAGCCCTAAACCCCAAATTCGCCTCCCATGGAACTCAAACCTCCGCCTCCATTGCGGAGGGAAGGTGAGACAACCAACTTCACTAGGAAGGGTTTCTCTTTTAAAGAGATTTTAGATACTTTTTTGGTACATGTGTTTTAATATGTTGCACATTGGATTTGAAGGATCACAAGTCGGCCGTATCCAGTTATTACTAAATAATGAACTGAATTAGTTGCTAATCCCGGCCGACATAACTTTTTTAAGTTGCGGCAGAAGAAGACGGTTTCCAATATAAAACCGATACGATTTACGACTGAAATGTGTATTCTAGTTTCTGCGTGCTTTGCATGATTCTGCGTGCTCATTGATTTAATTGATAGTCGGGAAGTTAATATACATATGTTATTTTTGTTCATACCACCAACTATACACTTTTCGAGTACGTTCAGCGGTTCAACTTCAACAGCCATCACTCAACTATCATAAAACGACAAAACCGTGAGATACTCGAATATTTTGTAGTTATGCTTTGGACAATTAGAATGATACCAAATCAAATCTTTCCAAAAGGAAAAAGGTGAAGAGAGAGGCTACTTCGATTAACCTTCATCTAGGGCTTGAATGGAGCGAAAACAACCACCACATTATGCCCACCAAAGCCAAATGAGTTGGAGATACCTGCACAAAATAGAAAAATTTGATTAGTGAATGTTGAAATATTATTTATTTGCTAAGCAATGTTGGAATATGAGGAATTTGGATAACAAAATGTTCAAATGTTTAATTATTATATAGGTTGCGAAAGATATATTATCTTCATTGCCAACAAAGCAAAAACATGTAACAAATGTACTTAAAGGTCCTTGGTTGTTAACCAATAAACCACATGTATGGATTAAGCATTATGCTTCTGCAGTTTCATAATTTCCGAAAAGATGGACAAAATACTTACCAACATGGACTTCATGCTCTTCTGATCACGTTTGGAACAGTGTCGATTGTGACATCAGATTCCAAGTTTTGCAAAATTAGAGAACCATAAGAATATGAAATGCATCATAAAATTGAATAACTGAGAAAATTTTAGCATAATTAGAGGAATGGGCTCTCGATCGGTGTAGTACACATTGGTTAATGGTTGGATGCAACCAGCTAGTGTTGATTACTTTTATGGTTGTAATAGCTTCCAATCCTCCTGCAACTCCAACCGCATGTGAACATTCAACAATATGAATATGGCAATTTAATGCCAACAAATTTATGCAATACTAAATTAAACAGCATATGAACTAAAAAATAGATTGGGACCTTCTAATCTGCAACTGAGAACAATGTGATTGAGAGAGAGAGAGAGTGAGAGAGAGAGAGAAGGAGAAGGAGAAGGAGAGAGGTTTTTATATAGATTCAAAACCCTTAAATTATGGAAAAACCTTTTCTTCTTAACTAAGAAAAGGAGAACTTAAAATACCCTCGAAAAGTCTTTTCTTCTTGACTAAGAAAAGGAGGACTTAAAATACCTAAAATACCACCGAAAAGCATTTTCTTCTTGACTAAGCAAAGGAAAACAAAAATACCTAAAATACCCCACATATTAAATCTACTATTGCCAAACTACAAAGGTAATTTCGTATTTTCATGAAATGGCTATATTTGCCACTCTTCTCCCTTTTGCCCTTAAACCCAATACCAAACTACATAAAATACCTCAACCTCTTGAATTCATCCTTGCCAAATTAAAAGGGCAAATTCATCTTTTCACAATGTACCTCATTTTCTTCTTGACAAAACAACATTTGTCATAAATTAAGGGAATAAAAAGTGAAGAAAGTACTTCAAAAGTTAAAAGTAAGCCATAAATTAAGGGAAAAAAGTGAAGGAAGTACTTTAAAAGTCAAAAATAAGTTATAAAAAGGAAAAAAAATACAAAATAAGGATAGTCACTCAAATTTTCTAACAGGATAAGTCCAAAGTACTCTCAAAATTCCAATATGATCCACTTAAAAACTACAAGGACAAATTTGCCTTTTTATGATTTGGCTATGCCAAACACAATTCCCTCTTTTGCCCTCCAACAAAATACCAAATTACAAAAATACCTCTTTTATATCATAAATAAAGGAGAGCATTTCTGTCAAATCACATTATGGCTATGTTTGGTGTAACCACTCTCCTAACAAACTACAAGGGCAAATCGGTCATTTCACCAAGTGGCTTGGCTTGCCATCCTACATTCTTTTATTACAAGTGTATTGATTGATAACATCAAATACCAAAACTATCCAAACACCAACACTTGCCAGGGCAAAACAAAAAGGAAAAGTTTACAGGGCAATAATGTAATTTCACACAATACCTTGGCTTACCATGCTAGGTTCTTTTATTACGAGTGTATTAATAAGGGGACGGGAAATGCTTTGTCGCTGTTATATGTCGCTGCCTAATGCTTAATTGGGTACTTATCATTAGTTCCATAGTCGGAGAAAATCATATGCATAACAATCAAGACAAATGATACGTTACGCAAGAAGGTAGAGCAAATTCGGGGATATAAGAGTATCCCTCGTTAGATTAGCGATGACATAAATTAATGTCCCTTTTTGTCCCTTTTTGGAAATGTAAAATCTTAGGGACTTTGTTATTTTTGGGTAAGATGTCATCTGTTTTTGCACCGTGTGTTATTGGTTATAAAGCATTTGGAAAACAAAGGAGAACAACATTATTAGCTAGAAGCCTAAAATGATCGCTAAGTAGCTCATCTTTTAATCGGATCATTGGATTGGAGTTATCAAATTCGGAATTTTTTTTTAGATCGGATTGAACCCGATCCATTGACAGACCTACTTTAAGGTAGTTAAATTATGTTGGTGCACCAAAGCAAGCTAGGCACGTCAAAGGAGCATCCGGCAACTAAAACAAAAAGGAACGGTGCGAATAAGTGTTATAGAACACATTCGATAGAATGCTAGCAAGATCGTGTTTGAATTGTAGATTTATGCGAAGATTTATAAAGGAAAAGCAAGAAAACAGATCATGAGTTTCAAGGTCGCATAACAAATTGGAGATCCAAACAAAGAAAGAAGTTCGCAAAAATCTCGATCAAGTGAGCTTAAAGAAATTTCATGAGGCACCCATAGTGCTGGTTTTAAAGGGCCAAAAGGGGATCGATGTCATATTGGACTAATGCAGGGTTTTTTTTTTTTCTAAGCTGGACTAATGAAGGGTAATGCTAGTAAGATTGTCCTCTTTTTTTTTTTGGTAATATAGGGTGTACGTGTCAGACGAACTTGTGCACACCACGGACTAATCCCTACAACCATTTCAGCGTACGCATGGGGTGAGGTGACCCCAAGACTTGCTGACAAGAAGAATCGAATTTCAAAGATTAATATTTTTTTTCACCAAAAAAAAAAAAGAAAAATCGAATTTGAGACATTAGAAGGGAGCAAAACAAAAAGTCCCAGAAAGACAACCAAGCCAACCTGGTTGTTTTTTTTTTCTTTTCTTCTTTTGATGTTAACTATACGTCCGAATGCTAATAACAGTTCAAGTCATCGCCATTAGTCTTGATAGATGTGAGGAATAAAGTACTTGAGCATATATGAAAAGGGTTTTGAAATATGTCTAAAAAATAGTTTTTTTTTTTAAATAGTCAAAAGTATCTTGAGTCCTATTAAGGGGTGTCACGTATTGTAGTCTTTCCCTTGATCTTATAACAATTTCAAGATTAATGAAAATTTTTTGCCTATAAAAAAACACTTGAGACTTACTTTTTACTCATGACAATGGGTTCTGTAGCCTGTAGGCTTATGGTTACACTCTTCATTTACTAACCTACTCTTTAGGGGAAAGATTGATTTTGAAGGGGCATGTGATCTCAACCAATTATAAAATGACCTTATAACCAAACCTTGTGTAAATTAGGTTTCACTAACGTGCACTTAACGAAAGTATTAGTCGTCGACTACTCTCTCAATATACTACTGTTTTGCAAGCTTTGAATGGATCCTTCCATTGTCCTAATTCATAAAACTCTGGTTGAAAAAGAAAGCCTACTTGAATAGGTTTGAGAAAAATAAAAAAAAAATGTTATCGAACACTGAAGGGGAGATTTAAGAGTTTGTTTTCCTTATAAGGTCTTAGGTTCGATTCTTATTGCCAACCAGTAATTCTTGAGACCACCTCAACCCCACGCGTAAGTATGCAAAAAGGCTGTAGGAGGGGTTGTAGGGATTCATCGAGGTGTGCACAAGCTGACTCGGGATACACTGCATAACATTACAGGAATAAAACAATTGTATCAAACACAATCTTGAGTAGTAGACTTTAGTAGCCGGTGGGATCTTTGAGAGATATTAATGGTTTTCTTTCTTTTTGATGGAAACTTCAAACTGCCAAAGCTGCCCTAGGCTTTTATTTATTCGGTCATATGTTGATTCATTGTCCATTTGGGATTGGTTTGCGTGTTCGATCTAGAAAGGACTTGAGAATTAATCCTATGAAATAGGTGTTTGACTAGTTTGCAAAAAGATAGAACGTTCGATCTTTTATTTATTTGGTCATATGTTGATATATTCATTAATCGGGTGGACTAGACTTAGGTTTAGTTTATGCGAGTAGTAGTAGTAGAAGAATATGTACTATTTGAGACTCTTCCAATGTGTTTCTTCTTCTATTGGATTGTTTTCATCTTTTGACCTTTTACGATTAACAAAAATATTTTCACCGTTTAAAAAAAAAAAAGATAAAATCTCAGCAGGTCTGTTAGAAATAGGAGTTTTACCAGTTGCAAAGGGATAGAACATTTTGTCGTAGCTTGCAACTTGTAGTTCATTTGAAAACCAACTTGTGTATTACCCACCACTACACCACCTTCGCTGCAACCATCACCGCCACTGCGCCACACTTTCAACAGCTACCACCATCGTCAATGCACCAAATGACAAATCAATGACTTCAGCGAGGAGAGCAGAAGACACCGTCACCGACAATAATCCTTTTTCATGCTTAGCAGGAGAATCTCAAGACCCCTACAAAGATGACGGGAATGACCCTACTTTCGGTGATTATTGGGATAGTATGACCCAAATTATTACCGAACAATTATCCTCTAAAAAGGGGAAAGGACCCATGGGCGGCTAATTCCAGATAAATTTGAGTGTATTTTGTAATTTGAATTTGAATTTCATTTGCATTTGCATTTTAGGATCCTCTATATAATGGGGATGCGTCTGGATTAGTAGGCAGGTTTTGGATTTCCCTCCTACCAACCACTCTCCAACCAAACCTCTCTCACATATGTATGGGCTCCACACATTTAATTGTGGGATGAACCCCACACATATGTGAGAGATGCGGTTGGAGAGTAATTGATAGAAGTGTTCCTAGACTTATTGGTCCAACCAGAATCTGAATCACAAAAATGGGGAAATTAGAAAAGGCAGGGGAGGCTTCATAGTCCAATCCGTTGAACTAGCTCTCTCTACCTCTAACCAAACAACCAGCTTCACTATCAATCTCAATACCAATCCCCTTTAACATATAGCACGCATTAAACGAGGCCTTTAAGTGTTTTAGCTCAGCTTGCTAACTAGTAGACGAATTCAAGCTCGAATATTATTTTAGTAGCTTGAGATCATGAATTCAAGATGGAATGGAGCATAGATAACAAAAATTCAAACACAGATTAGATCTTGAGGATGGAATGGAAGATTATGGATATTAACAAATGTTCACCGTATTGAGAAGTTTAATCACACAATGATGTAGATTTAACAAACATAAGCTATTAATTAAAGAGTTACAAAAACATAAGTATGATTGTGCCTAAGTGCATCCCTAATGCTGCTTGACCAAAGGATTCTTGGCTATTTACGGACTACTTTGTTCTATTCTAAACTGCGCCTAAGAAAGTTCCATTAAAAAAAAAACCCTAGGCCTAAGCGTGTTTTGCTCAAACTCTTTACCCATGTTAAATGTTTCCGAAGGTTGGGCAAAGATTAATAAAAAAAAATTGCCAAAAAAAAAATGATTTGCTATAACAAGTATGATTGTGCCTTTTAGTTTTGTTTCTTGCTACTTTATGTGGGCTTCTTTATTTAAATGCGAACTACAGTATATATTTTGTCTCAAAGGAGACCTAATTAATGCCAAAATGGGTCCTCTTTGCTGGAAGATCCCCACAACTCAGAACTCAATAATGGGTCTGAATTCTGACAAAAGGGGAAAATAAATGGGTCCGAACCTCTTCTGCCAATACGAATCCTACACGTGTCACCGCGTTCAGTCTTGGGAGATTCTCTGAATTTTCATTTTTGTGGTCCCTGCTATGGGTACACCGCTTGGTGTACACGATTTGCACACCGCGCTGCGAGGAACCATCTTAGGATTCCACACAAATGATCGGAGTCACTCAATATGTTTAAAATATTTTTCAAAGTATTCTTGTAACCAATATTAGGTTGAACTGATTTTTTTACAGAAATTCTTAAAAAGATAATTTAAACATATTGAGTGGCTCTGATTATTTGTGTGGGATCCCGAGATGGATCCTCCACAACGTGGTTTACATTTGGTATAAATCAAATGAAGTACCCATAGTTTTATTGGTTCTTCACAATCTATAGGAAGTGTTTCTTCTAATGAATAAGTTAGTGTGAATAAATTGTTGATTACAAGTTGTTAGTTCACACTAATCAACAACTTGTTGATTAGTGTGAATAAGATGCAAATTTTGGTTGTTGACTGCGAGTGAAATAGTGTGAATAAGTTGTTGATTAATGGGAACAAGTTGCTAAAATGCCAAAACTTGTTGATTAGTGTGAACAACATGAACAACATGCTATTAGAATTGATTGATTCATTTTGAGCATGCTGCGGAGTTCTATTTATATTGAAACTGCTATTTCCAAACTGAGTTTTGCTGTGGATGATGCTGTGTTGTTTAAATTGTTCCGAGAGAGTTCTTCAATGCTGATTATCTACTGGAACCATGTTCGAGTCCATGCTGCGGTCATTACCTACACTCTGGTGCTGCAGTTGCTGGTTGCATTTTGATGCCTCTTAAAGGTTATCTTTTCTGAAAGATCTTGGGGGCAACCTGATGCTGTTTTGTGTTCTATCTAATATCCCGGGCCTTAGTGATCAATGTTTCTTGTGATAGTTATATTCTAGAGCCAGCCATTGGGCTAGCATTTTGTTTTTTCTCTGCGATTGGATGAATTCACCTCTGCTTGTGGATTCATTCAATCTCTTGTTGGATGTATCATTTTCCTTTTTCTATTTCTTTTGACCTGCTCTATGTTTCAATTTTCTAACTTGAATATAGAGTCAGGTCACCTCGATATATCCTTTGTCGAGCTTTAATAAAATCTTGTTGCCTATCAAAAAAAAAACATGAACATGCTAAAATGCCAAAACTTGTTATGCAATTTTGGCACAATTGTTCACCAAAACATTAGTGGAAACGCCCTATGTGATCTTCATTTTTTTTTTTTGAGGGAGAGCAAGAGATTAATTTCACCTACCAAACTCACTTAGGCATAGGTGTTGATATGTAGGTTTTTATTATTATTATTATTATTATTATTATTATTATTATTATTTATTTTGGACATGTTTTTGTTTCTTTCCTCGAGCGTACATTTAAGGTATGAATAGGAGAATCTTTTGGATGAGACAAACTGGTGACTGGTGAGTGAATAGCTGGATTGCTTGAGTTGTCTGAGAGAAGGCTATGGTGTTTGGTTGCCGATAAAAAAGGGAAAGACCCAATTTCTTGGAAAATACTGTACCCCACCAACAAATGGTAATGGTACACAGTGCACATGCCTTGTCTTCTGGCAGATCAAAAAGTTGACAGGGACATGAATTCCCATATCTCATCTACCAAATCCTTCTCCATAGAACCCAGCACGTGACTTGTAAACCCAGTATTTGTAGTAGTATATAGTTGTTGTGTTGAATAGCTCTAGATTTTTTAATGTGCATCTGTGTATATACATATGTTTGAAAGTGAAAGAATAATTGATTCGTGTGTATCTCTATCTAATTCTAGCACGGCAAGTGACTTGGAGTTAACATATCCACTTAATAAGTAGAATCTTGTGCAATGGCCCCTACAATGCAGGTTTTAGTGCAGTGCACCTTGTGGGGATTCGATTCGCCCAGAGCCCATCACTGCAATTCCAATTTTGGCTTCTTATTTTTCTGGGATCTTTTTACTGATCATGAATGCAAGAAAATCTTGTTAACATTTCAGTAGCACCACATACGGTTAAAATATTTTTTTTAAAAAGTGTAAGCATCAAAGAATGAAGCGTAAGATAAATATTTCAATCATAAGGCCGTCAATCATGCTCCACGAAATCTACTAAAATTTGCCGTATGATGTGCTCAACGGATCTTGTAAAAAGAGCATTTTAGATCATCATGATGGACCATGGGTGGAAGAAAATGATGTGCACTCACAACTATTTAGTGCATGCATTTGAAAGTGCATTATACATAGGTACCTCGTTTGGTAAGATTATGGTGATTATATTTGCACACCCATACTTAAATTTTTAGCTAACGTCACCGTCTTATCAGAAGCACTCCAATAAAACACATTTCAAGCACTGCAAGTTGTCACATGTTCTAGTAAATATATGTATCCAAATATCGTGGATCTAGCATTATTAGTTGTTGGTAGGTGTTGTCTCTTGATAGGTTCTTGGATGGTACCAATTATTTAGAGCCTTCTATATTGGCCTTTCTCGTCCCTTCGGCTATAACTTGGCCAAAAATGCTACTAAAAGATGCAACAAAGCAAAGGCATTGTCCTTTCTCACAAGTGGAAAAGAGCACATTCCTAAATCAACAGTGTCCATAGATTCTTGATAATTCCTTCCGATTCAAGCTCCTGGCGTGCCAGTTCTTGTCTTACTTTAATAATAGGTACAAAGTTCTCTTGTGGGTTTGGCCATAGAGTGATGGAGATGTATCAAAAGGATTGAGCTAGTCAACTAGACATAAAATCAGATTTGCTCCTTTGATTTCGTGTAATGCGTATGTACAATCATTCATATTTTTTTAGCAACAAAAAAAATGTATCCGCTCATGGATGTGGCTAGGAGGAAGTTGGAGGAAAATAAATCTGCATCTTGGAGTTCAATGTCCCTTAATTACTAATTCTCATTATCAATTCCCTTAAAACTAACAGTTATCAAATGTGCCCTTCGAATGTTATGTTGACAACACTACATTCAAGGTACAAGGGTGGGCCACACTCCACCACGATGAACGTAGTGAAAAACCAAATCAATACTTTCACGCCTATATGTGTGATGCAAACCAAATCAACGATAGATTTCATAAGAGTGATAAATCCCTCGAGGGGGAATACAAGAAGCAAAAGCTCTCAAATATCTATTATCAATATATCAAAAACTAACTAATGAGTGCACAAGACACCTATTTATAGACTCAAAATCTTATACACACTAAAGACACTAAAATGACAACAATACCCCTAAATCCTACTGCATCATACACCCCCTCTAAAGAAAACAACTTGTCCTCAAGTTGGACAAAATGACTCAAGACAACTAAATCAAGGAAAACATAGAACTTTAGAAGTATTTATTATGCAGCTCCGAAGTAGGCATGCGGTTGCAATTCTGGATCCACGCCACGATCATGTAATAACCCATTTTCAATACGAGTTTCCATTTGTGTACATCCACCGCGTCCTTGCTTGTGTGCCTAGAAATCACCCATTTGCCATGCCTCTTAAGGCTCAACACTTCCTCAACATAGGTGACTACACTTGGTTCTAAAACGTCACAAGAATCATCAACCTTCGCATAGAGAAATTTCAACTTCACCACTTGTCCAAGATCATACCCCAGACTTTCTTGAGCGAACACCATTCCCAAAGGATCTTCAAGATGTCCCAAGTCGTTTCTTCTCTCTCTCGGCCACTTTAGAAGTTGCTCGGGCACCACAACATCACAAACTTGCACATCTCGGACCAAAGACAATCCGAGAGACATGTTTGGAGAACAATCATCAAATTTTGGCTCTATGAAGTCCTCTAGACTCATTGGGACTTCGAAAGCAGTCTCATTTGTCTTGGGTAGCACGCACAATGCAACATTCGCTCCATGCCCTTCTTCTTGTACTTGTTTGCTATCGTCCCATTGTAAGAAGCGAGGTTCATTGCTAATAAGAATGGGCATTTCTTGTTCTTCATTGGAGCTTCCAACGTTCTCTAGTCCATCTTCATCACCATCAATATCCTCACTTGGATACTCATCATAGATGGGAACGTCTTCCACGTCAATATCCCCCTTTGAAGACTCGTCAAACATGAGAACTCTTTCGAATTCACCTCCAACATCTTCGTTTGGAGACTCGTCAAAGATGGAGAAATCTCCAAACTCATCTTCAATCTCAAAGGCGCAATCATCTTGAAGAATACCTTCAAGGTCTTCACTAGGATATTGATCGAAGATAGGAAAATCATCGAAATAATCGAGTTCCATTCCCCCTTCAAACTCATCCGAATTGAGGCTCACATCCTCCTCAATCTCGTTTGGATTAAACTTTCCATAAGATTCAACAAGGCCAACATCAATGTTGCTCTCCTCCTTGTAGTTAAAACTAGACTTAAATTGACTATAAGAATTATCAATACCTCCACGAGGTAGTAAACGATGTACCTTCGTAATCAAGGTAGCAACTTGTCGTTTCAACATCAACAATTGCACCCTATCGTTTAAGGTAGCAATTTGTGTACTCAACTCTTCAATCTCATTCCTATAATGATTTTGGTTGCCAAAGTTATCAATTCCATCACCATTATTCACCACCAAGTCTCTACCTCTTCTACCTTTAGCCCGATAAGCCATTACAATACCCAAATTCAACTCCAAACAAGTAAATCCACCCCAAATAATGAAAACCCAGTCAACTCAGCCACCAATTTCAACAGAACAACCCCAAAAACACGTAATCACCAATAATCATACTCGAATCGACAACTACGGAGCAATCAAGCAACAACCCAGCAAAGCAAATAAGGAATCGACACTTACCCACCTTAGATCTTGTCCAAAATCAGCAAAAATCAGTCCGAAAACTCTCAAAACCCACAGATCTGACTTGAAATCACTGTAGCAAGCTCCGAAATCACTGTAGCAGTCTCGAAATCACTGTAGCTGTGCTCGAAATCACTGTAGTAGTTCCGAAATCACTGTAGCAGACTCGGAATCACTGTAGCAGCTCCGAAACAGCTCCGAAATGGTCCGAAACACGCAAATCTGGGTTTGAAACTTCGATTTGAGTTCCGAAATTGCAGATTTGAGCTCGAACAAGGATGGATCTTGTTCAAACAGGTCCGAACAGTTCCAAAAATCACTGTAGCATACTCGGAATCACTGTAGCAGCTCCGAAACAGCTCCGAAATGGGTAGATCAAGCTTGAACAGTGCCGAAATGGCTGATTCAAGTTCGAACAGGTCAGATTCGAAGGGTTTTGGTTCGATTCAGGGCTAAATAGGGTCGAAATCGAAGTATAGGGTGTTGGGTTGAATAGATCTGAGGATTTGGAGTGATTTGAGGGCTCCGGCGAGATTTTCCGGCTCCGTTTTAGATTTCCGGCGAGATTTCCGGCGAGATTTAGATTTCCGGTGAAGTCTCCGGCGAGATGAACGGTAGGGATCGAGCCTAGAAGCTCTGATACCAAATGATGCAAACCAAATCAACGATAGATTTCATAAGAGTGATAAATCCCTCAAGGGGGAATACAAGAAGCAAAAGCTCTCAAATATCTATTATCAATATATCAAAAACTAACTAATGAGTGCACAAGACACCTATTTATAGACTCAAAATCCTATACACACTAAAGACACTAAAATGACAACAATACCCCTAAATCCTACTGCATCAATGTGTGTTTATAACTTTTACATGGAGAAATAACTTTGTTCGTGAGTGGAATTTTTGGATACAGGGAGATAATGCATGCAATGTGGAAGCCACATAAGTTCAAGCTAGTATACTTGACTGCAACACTCTGTGCTCACACAAACCCTAACATCGGGCTAGTCCTATTTACTGGGCTTTTCGGGACACATGCTTCTAAACCATGCCAATGCCCTGTCTTTGCTGTCAAGGACTGGATTCGGAGACACTGTTGTCATCCTAATGCTCATGCGTCGGGTGATATCGTCATCACAATCATTCATCTATATGACATGGAAAAAGAATGAGATCGATTAACCACAATGGTTAGCTCTTACATAAAACTCGAGCCATCGGGTCCCACCTATAACATTATGGAGGTGGGAGAAGAGAGAGTCTAGAAAAGCAGGGAAAATTGAAGGAGGAAGAAGGAAGAAGGAAGAAGGAAGAGAATCACTAGAAATTAAGGGGGGGGGGGGGGGGGCCTTAACACCTAAACTCTCTCTTAAGCTCTAGAACTCTCTCGGCACTCACAATATCATTTGAATTATCTAGTACTAGTGTGGGTACCTCGATTCCGTACCCGAGGGGTCGTTCTTCACCTTCCTCGCTCGAAGGATTGATATCGCTCCTTGCTATTTCGGGATGCTTGTTTAGCAAATTTATCGTGTCCGCAGCTGTCTCATCATCCCCCTTTCCAGAGATTATCGCTTGTCTTCCAAAGCGGACGCTTGTTCAACAAATTATGGCGTTCAATGCTTTATTAAGCAAATCATCTCAACACGTGGCTTTTCTATTCTCATCCCTTTTTCAAAGGTCATCGTCTGTGCTTCAAGGCGGATGCTTGTTAAGCAAATTACGGCATCCATGCTTGTAGTATTTTCCATCTCCATCCCCTTTGAAAGGCAGTCTGTGTGTCATTGAGAAAAGAACTTCTTCTTGCCAAAAGAAAACTAAAATCCAGTTACAATCATGCTTATCGTGGTATAATTACAAAAGAATGGCTGATAAGTTTTCCCGAATACATTACTTCAGGTGCACACAAATCAACCAAATTGCAAGTTGCATGCATGACTTTGCAATAAAAATGCAAAGTCAACAAATCCCGTAAATATATCAACAAATTTGTTGATATACACAACATGCACATTAATCCAGAGTAACTACAAATGTACTAACATGAGTGAAGTGCTTAGTGCTTGCGTTGCATAAAACAAGTCAATTTATCCTAGAAAACAAAGAGAATAGCTTAAATGTGAAAATCAAGTCGTCTCCTTAAATTGTTCATATAAGAAATTAGGTGAATCTGATGCATACGAACATTTCTAGACGTGGCTTATGTGTATGTACAATGGTTATTGACAAGGTCAAGGATACATACGCTAAATTAAGAAGTGGGAATAATAACTCTAAGTTCATATATGTTAGATTATGCAATGCCCCTAACGTATGATCCAATTTCACTCTCCTCCTTAAGGAAACATTATTCCAATTTGGTCCCCATAGAAACTATTTTTGCAATGTAGTCCAACTATTAGCACCATCAACATCTTTGACGACAATAGCACATGACTTTGACTCTAAAATAAAGTTCGGGAAATCAAAATCTCTCAAAACTGATTATATATTGTGTGCAAAAAATATAACTTCGAAATCAGCATTGCTCTAGTTTATAAGAACGGCCTATGGCTCATTTGTGAAGGTTGATATATGGGAATCCAACGTTGGGGTAACCTATTTACCAAAGAAAAATGCTGGGTAACCTGTTAAGAGCCAAAAAAAAAAAATTTAAAGAAAATTTTGTGAACAAAAAGAATTTTATTTTGGGGGGTAAATTAGTTTGAAATAGAAAGAAGAAGAAAAAAAAAGACTAACCGAATATACAACCTACAAGGGGCATAACCCAAAAGGAACAAAAGAAAAGAAAACGAAGAAAAAATAAATAAGGCCCAAGCCAAGTGGCTATATAGAGCTAAAGGGACGTAAACGAGAGTTTCAAATCCATCTTGGAAGAGGATAACTTGGGACTGTGGGAGACTGGTATTATGCAGAGTACTTGAGGCTGAAGATAAACTCGAACTTGTGCGCACATAATCAGTTTCCCAACAACGGGGAAAGCAAAACTAAGACTGAAGGCAAACAAGGACCCACCACATCGCCGACAAAAAAACAATAAATTCCATGGACCCCTATGAATAGGACTAATACAGAAATTCTGACATTTCCATTGGACAACCCCATATGGATAAGTCAAAACCCAAACAAGAGGACACGCCAGGTGAAGACAGACACGCATGCCAAATAGAGCACAAACTCGTAACAAAATCAGTGCCCGAATGAAGCAGTGGTACTTAAAAGAAGCAAACAAATGAAGCAATGGAGCACAACCATTATGGGCACAAAATGTATATCAGTGGAACCCAAATGAAGCAAATGAAGTGGATCAATGACAACAGCCACTGAATTACACCTAGAAAACACGACTTCCAACATTAATTGTTTCCAAAAATTTACAACACAGCCTCCGAAACATTAAGCCAATTATGGTTCAGAGCATAAAAACCTGCATTTTCAGCACATCAAAATACAAACTGAGGGACAAACAACCATGAATGCAGATTTTCAGCCTTAAAAACTGTACCAAATGGCAATGAACTCCGATTTTCAAGTTGATTAGCGAAGTGAAACAAGAACTAGAAACAAGAAACCCCTTTGCTTATGGTGCTTACACCAGTCTCCCTTGAAAACCTCAACTCCCACTCTTCTTTTCAATAGATGGCAATAGGGGAAATGGCTCCACCCCTCTCCCTCTGCTAATGCTCACATGATGCCCCCCACTACATATTACCTCCTCTCACAAAAAAGTATGAGGCTCAATCACACACAACTCACATGAGAACACACATCTACTGGCACCCACAGATCACGTACATAGTAACCAACAAAAGTATCCAGTCAATCCAACTAAGTACTTGAGTCAAAGAATAAGATAACTACCATCCATATTAGAAGTATTAGTAGATCCAAGCACTGAGCCTCCAATTGGGACAGAACTAATCTACTCCATAATCGGCATTTGCACCACTTGAGCACTACAACACAGAATGCAAGAGAATGATCTGCAATTGGATATGATATTTAGTTAGGATACAATCAAAACCACAGCTGGACCACAGCTACCTGCATCTAAGTAGTATTCAGACTCCATTTGTCAACAAACCAGCTAGCCTGGGCTCCTTGAGGGAGTTTGCTAAAGACAAAAGTCTAAGCCTAACCTCTACGCAAATTTTGTGAGTAATAATAACAGAGGGAGAGCAACAAGTGTTTCTGGAACTTCCTCAAGTTCCTCTCCTTCAATAATTGGTAAATTGTGACTGTGAATGCCAACTTAATGGTAGTTACCCAAAGTGAATTGCCTCTAAAAGAAGAAGACATAAGAATCCAGTTGGACCAAGACTGAGGAGCCCAAGAGACATTCAGGGTAGCAGATATGGAATTCCATACTTGACAAGAGAAGGGACAGTTAAAGAACAAGTGATCATGGCTTTCACTACCATTGCATAAACTACAACAGGAAGTAGGCTTAATACCAAAGAGAACAAGCCGATCTTCAGTAGAAAGCCTACCAAGAATAGCCAGCCAGGAAATCATACTGCATTGTGGGATATGAGCCGGAAACCATACAAGATGGCTCCAGTCGACCTTAGGGCAACAAGGACGCAGCTTGTTCCAGAGCAAAGAGATGGTGAACTCTCCATTAGATGAACGAGTCCAAACCCTACAATCATCTAAGTCCAAGTTTGGTACAACAAGGGGCGGAAGAGCATTTCTCACCTCATTCAGACAAAAGGAGGACTACTCCTAAAGAAGAAAAATGAGTGGACAGAAGAGTTGCTCTGATACATCATTGACGAAAGACGACAATAGGATAAATTATACCTGAAGTTCCTCTGAAGTTAAAGGCTCCCACTTTGAGAGTAAATAATTATACTCTCGTTGACAATCTAAGAAATAAAGGTAGGTAAGTTTTGGACAAGATTCAACAAATATCCACAAGTTTGTGTGTAAGATATGGAGGAACCTTAAGGTAACTGTTTCCCATTACTACAGTTGTTCCAATCTCTGATATCCGGTTTAGCAATCTCATTACCTGACTTTCATTGCCGAGGATCCCCTGAAAGATATCACAAAAAAGTATGCAATTTATAATATACAAAATCACCACAAAATGTGACTATCAACAATCACCACAAAAAGTTTGGAATTATTGGAATGATAAACTTTTGTGAATCCTCTTCTTCCCGGGTACATTTCAATCCGAGTAGGTAAAGTGACATTTGAATTACATTGGATTCCCTTTATAGCGAGTTGCTCACCAACCAAAAGTCAATTCAAGGAAAGAAAAAATAAGGATTCTGAACATCTAGGTTTGCTTTGAAATCGAGCAAAATTCATATGGTCGGCTTTATTTTCTTGGTTATCATGCAACAAGAACCAAAGTTGATAACATTGTGCTCGGTTAGAAAATTTTCAATCAGTTCAAACGTAAGGATCAAGGATTAGTTAAGAAGGATCTGTTTGGCTACTAAAAGAAGCTACAAATATTAAACGAATAAACTACTTGATTATGGAACTAAACTCAAATCAAACCCGATTGCAGAAGCAAAGAACAGTATGCCACATTTCTTTTCCTTTTCTTTTGGGAATTCTATTTTTCTCTTGCCTTGGTTTCTATGCAACCAAACAGACCACGAGCAAACGTAAACACATAAAGTCAAAAAACTGGAGAATTAATTTGGAGTTCTGTAAAGGAAAATTAAGCAAAAATTAAACGTTCACTTCATAGAAAGAAAACGTTCAAGCGTTGTCGCTTTCATCTTTCCAGATATAGCCTATCTCTGTTTGCCAAGAATTTGAAATTAATGGAAGTCAATCGGACAGAATTTATGCAACCGACACATCAAAAGACTAGGATAATGGAAATACATGCATATATAGAACATACACATCGACAAGTAGATCTAGATAAGTACACTTAGAGAGAGACAGGGGGATCATCCGCTAAAGAATATACTAATGAGACTCTGAGGCTCGAAGTGAAATGAGAAACTGAGAGAGGAGGAAGACAGGAAAAGCACAGAGGGAGAAGATACTAAATATGAGAATGGGAGGAAATTTTGACTAGAAAATTTGAGACAAATAGGATAATGTCATAACGTTTACATGTGCTATTTCAGGTGCTTCGCACCATAAGTCATGCCTATATCTTGTGCACATTGTTAAGAGTAAGACAGATGGAAAAAACTAAAAAAGAAACACAATTTGGATCTACTTGATAGACCTGTAACAAGGAAAGAGGATGGTTTGACAAGTGGCAATGAGTGTATTGTAATAGACGTCAATTTGGAAAAGGGGGAGCTCTCAAATACATTTAACTACATCCCAGCTCTCACTCCATGTCATGGCCTACCCAAAATAAACAACCTGTACACACAAATAAATATGAAAAGGCTCTGCTAATATGCAATGGTCAGAAAGAAAACAAAGTTTCTAGAAAAATTATACAAGTCATATAAGCAATTACTGGTCAAATCAAATTTCGTGATAAAAAGAATATCTTTTCAAATATCACACCACCACCCAATCAGTTGTCTCCACACCTGTCCACTTTATGTTAATCATCACGAAAGATGCCAAGACTCTACAACTTCAAATCATGCCTAGAAAAAGAAATCCAAATTTTTGTTGGGAAAATAGGTGGAAGATTTCCAGCCCACTTTATTTGGTGAAAAACCTTGCACCAACATAACATATAATGCATCAAAAAGGACAAACTTAACAGAACCACAAGCAGTACACAGATGACTACACTCCAAACTCGTAGGCGTTTTTCAACTTTCACATCCATATGAAGGGAAAATGTGAGTATTAAAAATCCACCACATGTGGTTGCTAATAAAATAATCGACGGGGTAAGAAATAGACTCCTCTCATTTTCTAAAGCCCCAAAAGGACCTCATTCTATTTCACAGCGGTGGTGGGATTAACATTTTGATTGTAGTTGTTTGTTGGTTTGTACAGTAGAAAGGAAGGTGCTGCAGACCTCAATTGCTTGCTGGGTGTGTCCCTCTAATTACTCCTATGTATGGTGGTAACCACCTTAATCTACTTGAGTGTGTAGGTAAAGGGACAATCCAAATTTATCTCTGTATGCAGGTTGATCATCAAGTGTGTGTGTGCGCCCCACATATTGTGTGCTTCCTGTGAGTAGTGTGTTTGATCCCCAGATTTTCTTTTGGAGTGGAGGTAATATTTAGTGGGGGAATCATGTGAGATAAAGCGGAGGGAGTCGAGGAACCCATCTCTTTTGCTTCTGAGTGAAAACTTGAGAGGGAGGTGTGAGTCTTTCAAGGGAGTTGTGATGTGAGCACCAAAATGCAAAAGAGTTTTTGTTGAAGTTCTATTCATATTCTAGCTATTATTTTACCTATCCTAGGGGTGGTATCACTTGGATTATTTATTATCTCCGGGTATTGATGTATTGTTGTGCTTTCATTGAAAGACTGTCCAAATGAGATGCTTTCTAGCAGTAGTTTATCTCAGTCCACAACTCAAAGTAGGTGGGTGTGGGTGTATTGCCATCTATTAGGGCCCATGTGGATTGACCATTCAGCAGGTTACTATATGTTGGTCATCTGGTAGGACTGTAAAGGGCCAACAGAAAATACTGAAATTATTGCAAAAAGGACACACGTAGTTAAAGACTATCCATGTAACACAGACAACTCTTGTAGTCCTTTGTTTATAAGGATAAGTTGTGCCAACTCATTAAAACTACACATCCTTATCTTATCATTATGTTCAAACGTAATTCAGCCTTACTAATGCTGTGACATCCTACTTTTTCGGTTAAAAAAAAAAAAATTCTTTTGACCCAATTAATTAAATCTTTCATTTCTCTTTTTCAAACTCCTCAATTAAATAAAATTCTTCTATTTTAAATTTCATAATATCTGGGCTATTTTTCTATATGTTTTTTTTTTTTTATACTAAATGTTAGTTTATAAGATGTGTACAGTTATTTATCCGTGTGAGAGTTTTAAGGTTAGTGGGAGAGTGGGTCTTTTTGTTACGTGCATATATAACTGTTGAGAGACCTAGATTATTTTATTTTCTCTAGAGAGTTGCGACAGAAATAGCGTCAGTAGATAGTGCGGCGGTGTGGGAAGGATTTCACTGGAGTTGTGGTTCTTGGGTGGGTAAGTCGATCTTCCTCTTCTCTCGGATATTATATTACGTTAGGCTTTTCTATTCAATCTACTGGAGTATGGATTTTGTTGCTTGAGAAAGTGAATCGGTGGAGAGAGAGAGAGACGTGTGCGTGCTGGTGGTGCTGTGTGTGCATGCCGTGTGTGAATTAGGAAGGAGAAATTGGTGGTGGACAAATGGTGTGATGCTGTTACGTGGTTAAAGGCTTGAGGTTCTACTGACTTGGTTTAGATCTAGGTTCATGTACAGAATAAATGGTATTGCTAGGTTTGTATAGGCAATGTTATTATATTTCAAATAGGCAGTGACTTCGTTCGTTACGATTTTGTACAGGTTAATTCTTTTTGCGAGTTCGAGTGGCATTATCTTTGAGCCGAGGTGAGTGATTAAGCATGTGATCCCTTTCTTGGAATCCTCTTGAGCCAATCTCTATTCTTGACAATTCGGTATTTGTTGTAATCCGATAAATATTAATCTTGTTCTTTGCTCTCATAATTATTGACAATTGACGTACCCTTTGGCATACGAGGTTATTTGATAATATTTGTGATTGATTGATTGATTGCCCTTACTTTTATTGTCGTCGATTCGTTGACATCTTCATATTATTGTGACTCTGCAACGGCACGGAGAATAATCCTGGTGCAGGTGCCTCCGGCTCGTCGTTGTTCTATTGTGTTTGGGACCATAGACTGTGTTGATATTTATTAAAGTCCAAGGAAAAGACCTGTGAGATATCGTGGTGACTTTGGCCACTAGGGAAAAGACTTGTGAAATACCCTGTGACTCTAGTGCTCAACGGATAGGGAAAAGACTTGTGAAATACCCTGTGATCCTATTCCGGATCGGCTTAGGGAAAAGGTCCCAGGCGCCATCCTGTGGTGACTCTAAGTACGGTGTTGGATCCAACGGGCAAAGCCCTGAGAAAATATTTGGCATTTAATTGGTAATTGGTACTTGGTGATTATGGTTCCCACTTTGATTTGAATTTCCATATTATTGTTGTTGGTCATTCTGAATATCATCTGGCAAACTATTTGATGTAAATGCCCATTAGTGCGATTCGATTATTGATCCTGGTATTAGTTAATCAATTGTTGAGGCCATTGGTACTACTTGTTGGCCATTCACCTTGTCCTTTCTTATTTAGTTAGTTATTGATATTCGTTGACCCATCGATCATCACTATTGAGAACCATTTCTTGGAGCTTTCGGTTATCATTTGTCTATACGTATGCCACGTTGTACTCTTTACCTATAGCATGCTTAACTACTCACTGAGCTCGTCAGCTGACGGATTTATTCCATATTATTTTCAGGTTAGTTCATGGAGCATTATAGTAGACTCTGTGGCATTGTCGGGACCTTTCATTTGGACCTCTAGGAAGTCTGCATTTTTATTTCTTTTCTATTGTTAAAAAGGCTTCCGCACTTTTATTTATTAGCTTCCGTACTTTTATTTATTGGTAGTTCATTGTGGAATTTGGAGATTGGAAAATATGAGAGGTTGTGTCGTTTGCTTAAGAAAAATATTGGTTTAGTGTCACGCATTTTGTTGTAATAAAACAATCTAGCTTTTCTTTATTTGTTTCAAGTTGGTAAAATATTTTATTGAGGCTTCGTGTTCCATGATTGTTACATGGTTCACGGCCGGTCATGCTTCCGGATTTGGGGCGTGACAAACTTGTAACGTCCCAAGCAGACCACTGGCCCAATACCTTAATTTTGATCCACAAGCCACACCACATGGCCCGAAAGCTTAAGCACAAGGTACTAGTAGTAGCCCATGAGGTTTGTTATATGTCCAAGATCATCCATGTAGACTTCTGATGCGGGACGGGGTGTTACAATCTCCCCAACTTTATAGCCTCGCGCCCTCGCGAGGGGTTGAGCACTATAATCACCAATACAAATCAAACCAACAACCAAATTAAACCAAACTCCAAGGCCCACATGGTCGTGCACATGGATGGCTCTGATACCACTTGTAACGTCCCAAGCAGACCACTGGCCCAATACCTTAATTTTGATCCACAAGCCACACCACATGGCCCGAAAGCTTAAGCACAAGGTACTAGTAGTAGCCCATGAGGTTTGTTATATGTCCAAGATCATCCATGTAGACTTCTGATGTGGGACGGGGTGTTACAATTGCTATCAGCCTACCACACACACAATGCCACAATAAATTCGTACAAGGGGCACCATATCTCTTTCAAATGCACTTGTAATGTAAGTCATCATGATAATGTTAAGCATAAGTTTGTTTTCAATCGAATGGCATATGAAATGTAGTAAAATATAAGAAGAGTCCCTATAAAATCTACAGCAACTTAAATATTTTTAACATTAATATACCGTGAAAAGAAAATATCCAACATAGGTAACAAGAGCAACAACGTACTGAGAAAGCACTGTCCATACTGTCTCAGATATAAGCAAGCAAAATTTAAAGAAAACAACTGAGCAACTGGATAATAGGAGAATGATCTAAAAAATATTTATCATGCGCAGAGCAACTGAGAAAAATTTAAAGGAAGCAAAAGCAAAACTAAACTATAGTAACAAGCCATGGCATAATCTATTCATAACCTGGTGTGAACCACTTCCAATACATTGTTGACTCCTGCATCAGGCCCAAGTACTAGAGGAGTCCCTAGTGCCACCACCAAGAAAGAAAAAGTAATACACAACTTGCATATCAGAGACAAATTAAAGGAAATTTTTTAACTCGAATTCCAACAAAAAGAATCTAGCCAAGAAGACTTCCTTTCTTAACATATTCAGGGTAGAATTGTTTAGCTTTTAAAACTTATACAAAAAAAGAAAAAAAAAATGGGCAAAAGAATTTCAAACAAGCAACATGCATGACTAAAGGCCAGAGAAGTCCATCGTGGTTCACTAAAGACCACAAAATCACACCTCTGGCAAGGTAACGTTCCTGCCATCTGTAGTTACCATAAGCAATATTTAGTCTTGCTAAAACATCCTAGTTCTAAAGCTACCTCTAAAGATGCTATGATTATGTCCGTAATCCAATAGAAAAAAAAAATACTTTCTGATTATGTTGCTGACTCCCAATTTGTAGGCAGAACTGCACGCCTCTGTGTGTGTGGGGAGGTGGGTGGTGTTACCGGATCACAGCTACATGTCATGCACCAATACTCTCAAATAGCTAAACTACAGAGTTAATAACAATCTTCGACAAGGCCAAACCAAACACTTTACAAGGACATCCCTTTCTTGACACACAATAGACTGATATATGGCAAAATTAGGCTCGAACAGTTTTAGAACTGCACGTCTGTGTGTGTGTGTGTGTATTTGTACTGATGATAGCTATATGTCTTGCACTAATAGTCTCAAACAGCAAAACTACGGAGTTAATAACAATCTTCGACAAACCCAAAACCAAAAACATTACAAAGGCATCCCTTTCTTCACACGAAATAGGCTGCATTAGGCTCCATCAGTAATCAAAGGATTTTCACAACCTCTGCTTCATCTCAACATATTTCTCGCAAATAATATTATGACTTTCCACACCAAGTATATTGTGATCCCTATCACACTATACAACAATACAAGCTTCTCTACTCATGGGAGGACAAGGATATTACTAACTGGATGAGAAAATAAAGAGATTACTTGTCAAAAATTGACCATATCATTTCCAAAAACCAAGCTGCAAACAACAGTTGTAGTTACCACCCACACCATGGGCCTTAATCAGTTTCCAAGAATCCTGGTTGAAGCGAACCAGGCACTGCAGCAATCTCACCAATACACGTATATCCAATAAATTGCAAATGATGATAATCAACATGCAAAAAGAAGGAGATGAAGACAAGAACGCATTGAGAATGTGGCTCTAGATAGCAAGCTAGAGACCCTTTATATGCAAGGTAAGATTACTTTTTATTTACGTCTCTGGTCCTTCTTTGAGAATCAGATCCTCCAAATTACAGCTATTATGGTTGAGAATTCTCCATCTCGCCTAACACAAGTGTTCTTTACCCGATTATTATTATACAATCGCAAAACATGACATATAACTACTGTAGTACAAGGTTATACACAACTTGGAACATAAAATACATATGAAAACAACCAGAGGATTTTCTTTTCATACAGGGTAGTTGTGAAATAATCGAAGGGAAAGAGGGTTCTTTAGGGCTTGTGATGCTGTGTGGAGATGTAACAGTGCAGAGGATGAATGAGTATACAAATAGGACAATGGCAGCATGGCCTTATTACATCTATACACAGCATCATTAGCCCTAAAAGACCCTCTTTTCCCTTCGATTATTTCATAACTACTCTATACAAAAAGGAAATCCTCAGGTTGGCTTTCGCTTGTATTTTATGTTCCGCTTTTATCCTTCATTTTTCTTATCTCGCCATTCATCATCTGGTAATTCTTGTTTGCTCTATAATAATTTATGAAACAAGAAACCATGATATAATTATGCATTAAATGCCCCGAGGCACCCTGTGGCTGCTCCAAGACTTTTGTCCAATGAGTTCATCTCATTTTTACAGCAGACCAAGTTGAATTGCATTACACGAACCCCTTCTTGTAAATTACTTTTTTTTTAAATGTTCACTTTTCAATCATGTTGAATTGCACTACACCACCCCTTCTTGTAAACTTCTTATAAATCAAAACTGGTAACTTTCCACTTGTAAAACGTGGACACCGAAATTGAGACCCAAAAAGTTAGGATTTATTTCTCATTACGTTATACTTATACAAATATAAACATTAATTACACATTAGACCCTTATCTCCTAATCTACTTACATAAGAGATTAAATGTAAATTACAACTAGTTACATATAAACCTATAACTTAACACTCCCCCTCAAGTTGGTGCGAAGATATCAATCAAGCACAACTTGAACACGATGGGGTGGAAAGCCCTTTTGTGAATATGTCAGCCAGTTGATTTTCAGATCTCACAAAGGCATACATATCAAACCCACGCTCAGTTTCTCCTTGATGAAGTGCCTGTCAATCTCTATATGCTTTGTTCTGTCATGTTGAACAGAATTATGAGCAATGTTGATGGCAGCTTTATTGTCACAAAAGAGTTTCAAAGGACCATTATCAGAAATTCCCAAATCACGCAACACGGTTTGGAGCCACAAGAGCTCACAAACGCCATGATCCATAACTTTGTACTCAGCTTCTGCACTAGACCGTGCGACCACTAATTGCTTCTTACTTTGCCAAGTAACCAAATTTCCCCCAATGAAAGTACAATAGCCAGAAGTAGAGCGTCTATCATCCACAAAACCAACCCAGTCAGCATCAGTAAGTGTCTCCAATCGCAGGTGACCATGATTAGAGACAAAATTCCCTTCCCTAAAGCTGATTTGAGGTACCTCAAGATACGATAAACTGCATCCAGATGCGAAGCACGAGGATCATGCATAAACTGACTAACAACGCTCACTGCATAAGTAACATCTGGTCGAGTGTGAGCTAAGTATATCAGTCGACCCACAAGTCGCTGATATCTCTCCTTGTCAGTGCACTCCCCCACATTGCCACTAAGATGATGATTTGCCTCAATAGGAGAATTTGCATGTCTACAGCCCAACATACCTGTTTCTTCCAAAAGATCAAGTATATACTTCCGTTGGGAGATAAAAATACCTCTTTCAGACCTTGCCACTTCCATGCCAAGAAATTATCTTAGTGATCCTAAAACCTTAATCTCGAATTCTTGAGCCAGACTAGATTTGAGATTAAGAATTTCATTCACATCATTGCCTGTCATTATTATATCATCAACATACACAATAAGGGCAGCAATCTTACCAGTACCTCCCTTGATGAACATAGTATGATCTGCATGGCTCTGTTTGTATCCAAACCCCAACATAGCCTTGGAAAATCTGTCAAACCACGCTTTAGGTGATTGCTTCAGCCCATATAAGGCCTTCTTCAATCTACACACCTTCCCTTCAGCCTTAGAGGAAGAGAAACCTGGTGGTACATCCATATACACCTCCTCTTCTAACTCACCGTGGAGGAATGCATTTTTCACATCAAACTGATGAAGGGGCCAATTCAAATTGGCAGCACAAGAAAGTAGAGCCCGCACAGTGTTCATCTTTGCTACTGGTGCAAACGTCTCCTTATAGTCAATACCATAGGTTTGAGTAAAACCCTTGGCAACAAGTCTCGCTCTGTATCTCTCAACGGTACCATCAGCATTCTGCTTAACAGTGAAAACCCACTTGCATCCTACTGATTTCTTTCCTCCTGAAAGTGATACTAGCTCCCAAGTGCCATTCTTTTTCAAAGTTGTCATCTCTTCTACCATAGCTCATTTCCACTTAGGTATTATGAATGCATCCTGCCAATTCTGTGGGATATATATAAAAGAAAGAGACGAAACAAAGGTATGGTACGAAGGAGATAAACGATCATAAGAGACAAATTGAGAGATAGGATGTTGAGAACATGACCTAACACCTTTCCGAAGAGCAATAAAAAGATTATCAGACTCAATAAAGGGAGGTTCAATAGAAGAAGATTCATTACCAAATAAGTCAGCTGAGTAATCTGGAACTGGAGCAGGGGATTGAAATTGACAATGTGGTATTACACATGAGGACTTTCCTTTCTTCTGTCTAATGTAGGTCTTTAAGTTAGACCCTTTCAGCCGTTGTGGTAGTTCCTCAATATTGTCACCAATGTCATGAGTTGCTCTTTCAACAGATATTGATTCTTCTCTAAATTGTTTCCTCTCCCCTTCACCATGATTATAAAAAGAGGTAAACATCTCTTCCTCCTTCATCTCTTCCTACCGATACTCCCCTTGAAGAGATGGAGTGGAAGGAGAATAAAAGGATACTGTTTCCCAAAAAGTAACATCTATAGAGACATAAAACTTTCTAGAGTGAGGATCATAACATTTATAGCCCTTCTAGACAGGAGAATACCCAATAAAGACACACTTATGGGCTTTAGGACCTAACTTGCTCCCAGAGGGATGAGAGGCATGAACAAAACACACACAATCAAACACCCGCGGTGGGAGAGTAGTGACACGAGAACTGTGAGGAAGACACTCAATAGGAGTTTTGAACTGGAGAACACTAGATGGCAAACGGTTGATAATATAAGTAGCAGTCAAAATCGCCTCCTCCCAAAAAAAGTGGGAACATTCATGGTGAATAAAAGAGAACGAGCTACCTCAGCAAGATGACGATTCTTGCGTTCAGCAACTCCATTTTGTTATGGAGTGTCAACACAAGTCATTTGATAAAGAATGCCATTTTCTTCTAGGAATGCCCTAAAATTTCTATCTATATACTCAGTTTCATTGTCACTATGGAGAATTTTAATATTCGTATCAAATTAAGTGCGTACCATGGCATAAAAAGATTTAAAACAAGAAAAGACGTCACTCTTTGGCTTAAGTAGATACACCCAAGTAACACGAGAATAACAGTCAATAAAAGTGACAAACCATCGAAAACCTTTAAGAGAGGTAACACGGGAAGGACCCCAAATATCAGAATGGATAACTGTAAAAGGAGACGCACTCCGTTTATTAATAGGCGCATAAGATGAATGTTTATGTTTTTCAAGCTGACAAGCTTCACAAAAAAACTGACTCCTAGGACAATGCTTTATTAAAGTAGGAAAAAGTTTCTCTAAAATTCCAAAGGAGGGATGACCCAATCTACGGTGCCACTGATGTAACATAGTAAGAGTTGAACTCGTATCTGCTTGCAGAGCAAGACCACATGACATGGGTGAACGAGGTGCAGACTCCAAAAAATAGAGGCCACCATGTGATTTACCACTGCCAATCACCTTCCCTGTATTCAGTTCCTGAAAGACCCAATGAGTAGGAAAAAAGGTCACGGAACAATTTGCAGAACGAGTAAGACTACTAACAGACATAAGATTAGTAGCAAAGTTGGGAATATGTAAAATTGAAAAGAGAGAAATAGAGGGAGAATAGCGAACGAAACCCTTCCCTGAGATAGCAGAGAATGACCCATCCGCTATTCGGACCTTATTCTTACCAGAACAAGTAGAATAAGAATCAAACACAGAGGAACACCCAGTCATATGATCTGAGGCACTAGAATCTATAATCCAAGGAATAGCAGAAGAGGCAGGCAGCAAATGCACTAGCCGGGATACCTGTATGAGCAAAATAGGATGAAGTAGGAGCTGTTGTGGAAGAGGAAGCTATAGTAGATGGAGAATTAGCCCGAGCCATAAGGTGCCTGAGAGTTTGTATCTCCCACGGAGAGAAACTACCAACTTGATCAGATGATGCCTGAATCCCAGAACTGAACCCAGAATCAGGCAAGGTGCCAACTGTAGACTCCGAAACATGGGCCTGGGACCGAGAACGCACTGGACCACGACCATGGCCACCGGGTCCACGAGAGGGCTTGCCATGAAGCTTCCAACAAAAATCTCTGGTATGACCAGTGTTGTGGCAATAATCACATTGGAGTGACGCACGATCAAGAGGCCCGTTGCTAGTACCAGACTGAGACTTGCCACCCTGGAAAATAGGCCCACTATCAAAACCAAAATGACCCTGAGGAGTAGCAACCAAGGCACAACGATCAGAAATAGAAGTGTGCAACATAGCACCCCTCCTACTCTCCTCTTACTGAACAATAGAATAGGCCTCTCCCAAGGATGGAAACAGAACACGACCCAACACCTGCACTCTAATTGGATCAAGCTCCAGATCAAGACCATCAAGAAAATCATAAACACGCTCTTTCTCCATCATTTTTAGCCAATTAGCAGCATCCACAGCACACACAGCCTGAAAGCCCTGATAATAATCAAATTTCCCCCAAGCTCCACTCAGGTCAGCAAAGTACACAGCAACGGAGCGATGGTTTTGTTCCAATGTACGGAGTCTTTTCCTCAACTCAAAACATTGTGCATCATTACCTTGTTGCGAATAGGTTGGCTGCAATAGTCCAAATTTGATGCGGGATATCAAGAAACAGGAAAGTATGGCGAATATCAGCTCTCATGGAGTTAAACAACCAGGTCATGACCAACGATTTCTGAGATTTAAACTTCTTAAGTTCAACAGTCTCAACAGGTGGAGTAACTGGGCCTTCGATGAACTCTGACATCCCTTTGGCCTCGATGCCTAAAATAAAAGTGCGAGACCAAATCAAATAATTGGTACCATCCAATTTAATATGATAAATATCTAGAGGAGAGTTATCCAGAGTCCCTACATGACTCAACTCATCCTTCACACTAGCGAAATTTTTTTGTTTATCCTCCGACATTTCAACAATAGAACAGAAACTCCAAATGCACAATACCCAATCAAACAAATGTAACCCAATTGATATCAGCCCTAAAAAAAAAACGGAGTACCCAAAAATAGATTGAAGCTCTTACAAACTATTTGTGACTGCCGAGATGGTGCCGAAACAGCAACAAGGAGCTCCAACAGGGCTGGAACAGACCGGGTCTTGTCTGAAACGAGTAGAAAATAGCAAATCAAGCACTATCTAATGCCGAAATAATTGAAAAAGTATGGGTCAGCAACAACGACGTAAAAAACTCAAGCTGTCGGTGTCGGAAAAGTGCTGTCGGAGGACAATCGGTGTTTGGCGAGAGCAGAAGAGGGCTGTCGGAGGACAGTAGGTGTCCGGCAAGTCCGACAAGAGATCCACAAGTGCAGAATAGTCTGGGTTAACCTCGTCCAGGACCTGTCAGAGGTTACGAAAGGTGGGTCAACTTCGTCAAAAGAGAAAATGAGGCTGGATGATGACCAGTCGGTGGTTCAACCAGTCATCTAGGTTCACCAACGAAGCTGGATGATGAAGCGACCGGATGGGTTGGATCGAAAAGCTCTGATACCATGTAAAACGTGGACACCGAAATTGAGACCCAAAAAGTTAGGGTTTATTTCTCATTATGTTATACTTATACAAATATAAACATTAATTACACATTAGACCCTTATCTCCTAATCTACTTACATAAGAGATTAAATGTAAATTACAACTAATTACATATAAACCCATAACTTAACACCACTCAATTCAACTTCTCCCAAATCTATAAAAATAAAAAAACTAAACTAAACTAAACCCTGAACCTCCATAATTTTTGTTTGCTTACTAAAATAAAGCACTAAACCATAAGGTTAGATTTACCTCAAATGATAAGAAAGGACAAGATTGAGTCTAGGACTATTTTACGTACTTTTTGTTCATCTTGACGGGGTCACGCATGAAATTCAACCCATTATTTTCAATATTGAATCGAATATAATTCAATTTGATGTGTTCAGCTGACCCTATATTCTAATAACTAGCAGCACTCCTGAGGGCATCCATAAATGTATCAGATTCTGTCCCCGTGTCCTTACACATAGGAATTAGTAAAAAACCTGACACTTCGACACACACTCGTACTAAAGTCTGCGGACCATCAACATAACTAAAGCTCTGCCATAAGAAAGTAATAAAGTGCTTAGATACAAATGCTTAAATTAATATAATGACGGAGGCCAAAAAAAATAATCAAACAAGAAACTTACTTTCGTGAGTTTAATAAGACATTTGACAACCAAATCCAAGAACTTGGTATTTCTATAAGCCAAGGACTCTTTTGTCTCCGATGATGGCCACCTCGAGGGGTCCAACGACGTAACAGATTAATCAGGACAACAAATGGTGTCCGTTCTGCATTGTCCTGCATTGGAAAAGTGTGATCGATCTTATGATTGAACAGACCGCAATGAACATTATGCCACAAAGATGATTCACGAAGCAATATTTACCAGGATTTTCAACATCAAAACATTCAATGCTTTGAGAAGTTGGCCACCATCATCCATGCAGGGAACCCTTTCTTCCAAAAGCCAAAGCAAAAGCTGAATGACGAGACTATTAAGGGTACTCTCCTTCACAGCATTTGCATTTATTTTGAAATGTCTGCAACAAGCGCATAACAGTACAGGAGTCATGAACTCCGACAAAATACAGCACCCATGACAACTCTTTAATCCTAATTTCTCTCCATCCTATCCGCAATCAAATGAACTAAATAGCAGAATATGCAGATATACGACGATAAATTACATGCATTAATGTGTTCAGAACATATTTACAAGACCTTGAAGAGGCTCCTCCGATACTGAAGTCAAATGTCTTGGCAACCTGCAGAAGATATCATATAGTATAATGCAATTTTGACTTTAAGAGATGCAACATAAAGAAGCCAACCGAGTTGATGTCAAATAAGAAATGGCATAACTAGGAACATTGAATAATTATCACCTTATTAGCTAAGCATGAAACCAGTCTATCAGCATTTTTCACAATGTCATCCATCGCACAGTCTTCAACATTGCAACCAGCACATTGCAGATAAATTTCATACCTTCAACAGGCTGCATAATAATCCAACACAAAAAAACTTGGGGTTGAGAGAAAACAAGAAACAAAACTTTAAGAGAAAAAAATACTTTGAACGATGAGCCACAATGAAATCCGAGTCAAACAAACAACTGCCAAGAACTCAATATCTAATCAAGGACACAGTCAATGCATGATTGATAACATAAACGATAAGGTGATCCTCCAAGAATTCATCATAGAGTTTTGTATAATGGTGTGTGTTCAGACCAAAGAATACCATAATTAAAGGATTAGAAAAAGAAATTGCTCAGGGAATGAAAACCAGAGCTCAGTAAAGACATCTAATAAAGCAACAACGCCACCCTCTTAAGATCCACATATTCCTAACAAAAGGAATCAGGAGAAAACATCAATGATATGAAAAGTGAAGCTCAATAAAGTCATCCAATAAAGCAACATAGATGTGAGGGGTGAGCTAAAAAATAGACCTGCTCAGGGAGCCATGTTGAATGATATCAAAAAGTTTTATTCCAGTCCATGGGGCCATCTGCCGTCGCAATTGCTCGGGGAATGGAAGGCCTCCCCATCTGAAGCTCAGAATTATGGTCCCCGCATTAGATAGACATACATGTTGGCATCCAAAATGGGATAACAGATCAAGATGAATAACAGCTGTGGAAACAACCAAAACAAAGAGCACAACAATTGAACAACCAAAATGCAGGAAACCCGCAGTACCTAGTAAAAATTGGTCCAGATACAAACCGTGACATATCACCACTTTGTTCTGCTACCATAGACCTAGAAATGATGCAACAAATATGTTGAAACGTCAACACTAAAATTGATTATGAGTATACAACAAGACAAAAAATTGTAGATCAAAATCCAAGAAAGCAAATCATTGTTTGAACATAACTAACTTAGGACAATTTAGTCTATAATATCTGTAGCATGCGAAGAAAGTAAGAAAGCAATAACAAGAGAGAGACATATACATGAATGAGGTTAAAAGCAACCACACATCACTCTTCAAACAAGGCAATAGAGATTCCCAAATTATTACTCGAAAAAGATAGAGGAGCAAGAATCAGTTTTCTTATGGGACACAAATAGAAATTGATTGGAAGACATTAAACTATAGACACAAAAAAATAAATATCTAGATAAATAAATAAAATAGTTGATGAAGCAAAGGAAAAAAGATCAAAAAAGAGAAGAAGAAAAGAGAGCCACACCAAGTCAAGAGTACCCATAATAATTGGAAAAGAAACATGACAGCACCAAAAAGAAACTAAAACTCGAGGAATTGTACTACTTTTATGCTTCTTTCTTTTTTTGATAAGCGCAATGGTCTAATTCTCATTTGCCATAAGCCTACTACTAGGGGTCGTGCAATGACTGTAAATCAAAGATATTACTAGTAGTTCAATTCATTAAAACCTCACACAACTCATGACACCAAATGGTGAGTTTTCTAAGCCACGATGTATATAGTTGAGGAAAAGAAAAGCATGATGCAAGAGCATACGTAGCACATCCACAGGAGTGGTTCCATTGCCAAAACTCAAAACAAACAGTCCAATTAGATAAAACAAAAAAAATAAAAAGAAGGTGCTTCACTTTTAGAAGTAAAAATAAAATAATACTCCCTCCGTCCCAATTTACTTGTCATAGTTCTATTCTAACTGAATAAAAAAATTAGTTATATTTTTAAATTGGTAATGAATTTTATATCAAATATAGATCTTGTTTGATAGATCTCGACTTGTTCTATAATACAATATTTTCAAAATCACCTAAAACATTATAAACTACAAGATATAATCAATTAAAAAGTGGCACGAATTCCCAAAAGTGACAATTAAATTGGGACGGAGGGAGTAGTTGGTTTTCTTAAGAGAAAAATACTGTGATAGCATTGAGCCAAGCTCCTAATGAAACCTGAAATAACTAACCTAACTTTTGTGATTCTTCACAACTAAAAACAGCTTTCTTGCTCAAATACATAATTTGTTTTGACCCCAAGAGAAATAATAGTCAAGATTATGAGCGCTTAAAGTTTTAATATCAGAAAATATAAACAGTCTAGTTTTTCATCTCTTTCAGCTAGGTAATGTTCAAGTATATCAAATTAGCCAAACATTTCATACCATCCCCTCCAAGCTTGACACCTATTATACACATTTCTTTCACAATAATGTTTTGAGACCAAAGATTTTCAAAATTCCACAACAAAAGAAGAGATTAACCATAGTGAGTATTTATCAGTTTCATTTAATCATTGGGTCTGACGGCTTTTCCAAACATGTAATGTGGTGTATGTCTAAGAGATGGGAGTCACACTTGTCCCATAAGTTTCCGATACTTCTCCAGTTATAACGGAAATAATAAAATAATAAATGAGTTTGGATTAGTGTCGGAAGAGTATCCATGTGTGATCTATCTGACACAAAGACGCCAACTTCTTATGTGTTTCTCATGTCTTAAAATAGGCATCCACAATGCATAGCCAAAGAGTTTCTGTAGCAGAAATTTCTTGTATTTCTCTATATCCCCTCCATCTGGGCAACCAAACAATACACTAAAAACATTAAGTGTCAAAGCACAATAAATAAGGCTAGACAAGAAAGTCAATTGATTGAGACACAATGGGGAAAATAGTAAGCAAGGTGCTTAGAAGAAAAGCTGAGAGACACACCCACTTTCCCTAACATAACGCCTCAATATAGCCCTTGCTTCTCTAGGCTTTCCCACAATTCTTTTGTCCATCTCTCAAGCCTAACAACGTAGGAAAGGAGATTGAGAAAACAAAACAGAGGAACAAAATCTTATCTTTGATACCACTTCAAATAAAATTTCTACTAAAATATTGTTCCATCAGTGACTTTAGACAAGAACAAACGAAAATGACATATACATATTGTAAAATGAGAGATAGAATTGAGAACCCAAAGAATTAGGGTTTATTTTTCATTACGTTATACTTATACACATGTAAACAGTAATTATACATATGACCCTTATCACTTAATCTACTTACATAAGAGATTAAATGTAAATTACAATTAATTACATATAAACCCATAACTTAACACTCCCCCTCAAGTTGGTGCAAAGATATCAATCAAGCCCAACTTGAACACAATGGGGTGGAAACTCTTGCTACCAAGCCCTTTTGTGAATATGTCAGCCAGTTGATCTTCAGATCTCACAAAAGGCATACATATCAAACCTGCGCTCAGCTTCTCCTTGATGAAGTGCCTGTCAATCCCTATATGTTTTGTTCTGTCATGTTGAACAGGATTATGAGCAATGTTGATGGCAGCTTTATTGTCACAATAGAGTTTCATAGGACCATTATCAGTAATTCCTAAATCGCGTAACACAGTTTGGAGCCACAAGAGCTCACAAATGCCATGAGCCATAGCTCTGTACTCTGCTTCTGCACTAGACCTGGCGACCACTGATTGCTTCTTACTTCGCCAAGTAACCAAATTTCCCCCAATAAAAGTACAGTAGCCAGAAGTAGAGCGTCTATCATCCACAGAACCAGCCCAGTCAGCATCAGTAAATGTCTCCAATCGCAGGTGACCATGATTAGAGAACAGAATTCCCTTTCCTGGAGCTGATTTGAGGTACCTCAAGATACGATAAACTGCATCCAGATGCGAAGCACGAGGATCATGCATAAACTGACTAACAACGCTCACTGCATAAGAAACATCTGGTCGAGTGTGAGCTAAGTATATCAATCGACCCACAAGTCGCTGATAACTCTCCTTGTCAGTGCACTCCCCCATATTGCCACTAAGATGATGATTCGCCTCAATAGGAGAATTTGCAGGTCTACAACCCACCATACCTGTTTCTTCCAAAAGATCAAGTATATATTTCCGTTGGGAGATAAAAATACCTCTATCAGACCTTGCCACTTCCATGCCAAGAAAGTATCTTAGTGATCCTAAATCCTTAATCTCGAATTCTTGAGCCAAACTAGATTTGAGATTAAGAATTTCATTCACATCATTGCCTGTCATTATTATATCATCAACATACACAATAAGGACAGCAATCTTACCAGCGCCTCCCTTGATGAACATAGTATGATCTGCATGGCTCTGTTTGTATCCAAACCCTAACATAGCCTTGGAAAATCTGTCAAACCACGCTCTAGGTGATTGCTTCAACCCATATAGGGCCTTCTTCAATCTACACACCTTCCCTTCAGCCTCAGAGGAAGAGAAACCTGGTGGTACGTCCATATATACCTCCTCTTCTAACTCACCATGGAGGAATGCATTTTTCACATCAAACTGGTGAAGGGGCCAATTCAAATTGGCAGCACAAGAAAGCAGAGCTCGCACAGTGTTCATCTTTGCTACTGGTGCAAACGTCTCCTCATAGTCCATACCATAGGTTTGAGTAAAGCCCTTGGCAACAAGTCTCGCCTTGTATCTCTCAACTGTACCATCAGCATTCTGCTTAACAGTGAAAACCCACTTGCATCCTACTGATTTCTTTCCTCCTGGAAGTGATACTAGCGCCCAAGCGCCATTCTTTTTCAGAGCTGTCATCTCTTCTACCATAGCTCCTTTCCACTTAGGTATTCTGAATGCATCCTGCCAATTCTGTGGAATACATATAGAAGAAAGAGACGAAACAAAGGCATGGTACAGAGGAGATAAACGATCATAAGAGACAAATTGAGAGATGGGATGTTGAGTACATGACCTAACACCTTTCCGAAGAGCAATAGGAAGATTAACAGACTCGATAAAAGGAGGTTCAATAGGAGAAGATTCATTACCAGATAAGTCAGTTGAGGAATCCGAAACTGGAGCAGGGGATTGTAATTGACAAGGTGGCATTACACATGAGGACTTTCCTTTCTTCCGTCTAATGTAGGTCTTTAGGTTAGACCCTTTCAGTCGATGTGGTAGTTCCTCAATATTGTCACCAATGTCATGAGTTGCTCCTTCAGCAGATATTGGTTCCTCTCTAACCTCTTTCAACCTCTCCCCCTCACTATGATTATAAAAAGAGGTCAACATCTCTTCCTCCCTCATCTCTTCCTGCCGATGCTCCCCCTGAAGAAAGGGAGTGGAGGGAGAGTAAAAGGACACTGTTTCCCAAAAAGTAACATCCATAGAGACATAAAACTTTCTAGAGTGAGGATCATAACATTTATAGCCCTTCTGTGTAGGAGAATACCCCATAAAGACACACTTATGGGCTTTAGGACCTAACTTGCCCCCAGAGGGATGAGGGGCATGAACAAAACACACACAACCAAACACCCGCGGTGGGAGAGTGGTGACACGAGAATTGTGAGGAAGACACTCAACAGGAGTTTTGAACCGGAGAACACTAGATGGCATACGGTTGATAAGATAGGTAGCAGTCAAAATCGCCTCTCCCCATAAAAATTTGGGAACATTCATGGTGAATAAAAGAGAGCGAGCTACCTCAGCAAGATGACAATTTTTGCGTTCAGCAACTCCATTTTGTTGTGGAGTGTCAACACAAGTCGTCTGATAAAGAATGCCATTTTCTTCTAGGAATGCCCTAAAGTTCCTATCTATATACTCAGTCCCATTGTCACTACGGAGAATTTTAATATTCGTATCAAATTGAGTGCGTACCATGACATAAAAGGATTTAAAACAAGAAAAAACGTCACTTTTGGACTTAAGTAAATATACCCAAGTAACACGAGAATAACAGTCAATAAAAGTGACAAACCATCGAAAACCTTTAAGAGAGGTAACAGGGGAAGGACCCCAAACATCAGAATGGATAACTGTAAAAGGAGACGCACTCCGTTTATTAATAGGTGCATAAGATGAATGTTTATGTTTTCCAAGCTCACAGGCTTCACAAAAAAACTGACTCCTAGGACAATGCTTTATTAAATGAGGAAAAAGTTTCTCTAAAATGCCAAAGGATGGATGACCCAATCAACGGTGCCATTGATGTAACATAGTAAGAGTTGGACTCGTATCTGCTTGCAGAGCAAGACCACATGACATGGGCGGACGAGGAGCAGACTCCAAAAAATAGAGGCCACCATGTGATTTACCACTGCCAATCACCTTCCCCGTATCCAGTTCCTGAAAGACACAATGAGTAGGAAAAAAGGTCACGGAACAATTAGCAGAACGAGTAAGGCTACTAACAGATATAAGATTAGTGGCAAAGTTGGGAATATGTAAAACTGAAGAGAGAGCAATGGAGGGAGAATAGCGAATGGAACCCTTCCCTGAGATAGCAGAGTATGACCCATCTGCTATTCGGACCTTATCCTTACCAAAACAAGTAGAGTAAGAATCAAATACAGAAGAACACCCAGTCATATGATCTGAGGCACCAGAATCGATAATCCAAGGTATAGCAGAAGAGGCAGTAAATGCATTAGCCGGGATACCTGTGTGAGCAAAATAGGATGAAGGAGGAGCTGCTGTGGAAGAGGAAACTATAGTAGATGGAGAATCAGCCTGAGCCATAAGGCGCCTGAGAGTTTGTATCTCCTCCTGAGAGAAACCACCAACTTGATCAGATGACACTTGAATCCCAGTACTGACCCCAGAATCAGGAAATGTGCCAATTGTAGACTCCGAAACATGAGCCTGGGCCCGAGAACGCACAGGACCACGACCATGGCCACCGCGTCCACCCCCGCGGCCACGAGAGGGCTTACCATGTAGCTTCCAACAGAAATCCCTAGTATGACCAGTGTTGTGGCAATAATCACACTGGAGTGACCCACGATCAGGAGGCCCGCTGATAGTACTAGACTGGGACTTACCACCCTGGAGAATAGACCCACTATCAGAACCAACAAGACCCCGAGGAGTAGCAACCAAGGCTGAACGATCAGAAATAGGAGGGTGCAACATAGCACCCCTTCTACTCTCCTCCTGTTGAACAATAGAATAGGCCTCGCCCAATGATGGAAACGGAATACGACCCAACACCTGTACTCTAATTTGATCAAGCTCCAGATCAAGACCAGCAAGAAAGTCATAAACACGCTCTTTCTCTATCCTTTTTAGCCAATTAGCAGCATCCACAACACAAATAGCCTGAAAGCCCTGATAATAATCAAATTCCCCCCAAGCTCCACTCAAGTCAGCAAAATACACAGCAACAGAACGATGATTTTGCTCCAACGCACGGAGCCTCTTTCTCAACTCAAAACACTGTGCATCATTACCTTGCTGAGAATAAGTCTGGGCTGCAGTAGTCCAAATTTGATGTGGGGTATCAAGCAACAGGAAGGGATGGCGAATATCAGCTCTCATAGAGTTAAACAACCAGGTCATGACTAACGATTTCCGAGATTTAAACTTCTTGAGTTCAACCACCTCAATAGGTGGAGTAACAGGACTCTCAATGAACTCTGACATCCCTTTGGCCTCAATAGCTAAAGTAAAAGTGCGAGACCAAATCAAATAGTTGGTACCATCCAACTTAATATGGCAAATATCCAGAGAAAAATTATCTAGAGTCCCTGCACGACTCAACTCATCATTTGTAGAAGCGGAAGCCTTTTGTTTATTCTCCGACATTTCAACAAACCCAAATTATAACAATAAGATAAATAGGGTTCCAACAAAAAAAACAGATTAGTCTAACCCAAACTCAGTCCAGCGTGAAAAAACTCTTACTAGTGTTAAAAAAAAAACTCTTATCCAAGCCAAGCCAACTCCAAGAAACCAAAAAAAAACTTGAACTGTAGGTAAACAGGTGTCCTCCAGCATCAGAATAGGCTGAATACGTTCGGACAATGAAGTTTTTTTTTTTTTTACCAGAATAGGCAGATAGTGCAGATGAACAGCATCGGAAGTGGCAAATATGGTGTTGGAATTGACTGTACAGCGTCGGAATGGGCTGTACCGCGTCGGAATGGGCTGTACCGCGTCGGAACTGCTTGGGAGCGACTGGGGTGAAGTCGAAACTGGTCAAGGACTCGTCGGCAGGGCCAGACGACGTCGGAAAAGAGCCGGCGAGTCTCCGGCGAGTATGGGTGTCGTCAAAAAGTGATCGGAACTCAAGATCTGAGTTCGTCGGAGGTTGAAAAAGGTTTGTCGAGCAAGAACCTGGCTTGTCGACGTCGTACGGCAAAAAACGGAGCAGCGTACAGTGTCAACAAGTCATGGCGACAAGTCGTGTGGTGTTGGTAAGCCTTCGACAGTTGAGGAGGGTGCTCGACAGGTAAGAATAGACGAGGGTTTTACTCGTTTGAGACATCGATCAGGATCATAGCTCTGATACCATGTAAAATGAGAGATAGAATTGAGAACCCAAAGAATTAGGGTTTATTTTTCATTACGTTATACTTATACACATGTAAACAGTAATTATACATATGACCCTTATCACTTAATCTACTTACATAAGAGATTAAATGTAAATTACAGTTAATTACATATAAACCCATAACTTAACACATATCAATAAATTGGAACTTGTGATAAGCCCTCAAAAAGAAAAGTTCACCTTCTCCAACAGAGCCCCAACAAATTTTGGAGGTGAAAACTAAAGAAGTAAGCCTCATCTTTGTGAGAAACACAGTCAATTGACTAGAATGGAAAACTAAAACCTAAAGAAGTAAGCCTCATCTTTGTGAGAAGCACAATTAAAAGATCATGAAAGCTTAAGGTTCTCTATCTCATTTTCATCTAATAAAGCATAATGACCGTAATGTTCCCTATTTAAATGGGTCACCAATCCAGAAATACATGCATGTATATATTTTCGTTGGGTTTCCACTTTCAACCCAATGAAGGCAACAGATGAATAGATGAATACACTGTGACTCAGAATAGCGATGCAACAAAATCAATACACTCGCTAGCACCAACATATTGCAATGAATCAAATAACCAAATACAAAAATAAATTTTTTTTCCCCTCAATCACTCAACCGACTAAGTAATTAGCAATCTGAACACATTTCAAAAAATGACAGAGCCCATATACCAGAATGAACAGCAGTCACCTAATTGAGCATCCAAGAATAGCATGAGTTGGAGCGCATTAACACATCAACAATCATGAAGCATAACCAAATAAAAATGAAAGGCATGTATTTGAAGTAGCCCACAAAAGATAGTGTATAAAACCGACCTAAAGAGCCTTAATCATTCAATTCCATTTGTATGAGATATTTTTACAAACACATGGAATGCAATAAAATCTGGATAAGAAGCAATAGAAATCACAATAGTGGGGTAGAGAGAGATAGAGAGATGGGGAAATCAAAATATATATAACAATGGCAAAAATTGCAGTCCAAACCATACAGTCGCTTAGACCTTTCCTTCACCAAACGCACCTGAAGAAGAAATAGAAATCACAGGATCGTTTGTGAAGAAGAAATAGAAATCCACATCAGTTGGAGCCAAAGAAGAAGAGACTTTTTACCTCACGGATAGATCTACATTCGTGTTTGTATGAGTCTGTTCTGTCGATGGACGATGGGTTTCTGATAGAGAAGACGAAGGAGGGAGAGAGAGCAGTGCTTACTCAACATTTCAAAGTTTTGAGCACGAAAATAGAGGAGGAGGAGGAGATTGCAGGGGAGAGAGAGAGAGGGATCTAACGTTTGGTCTGGGGTGTGCAAAGGAAGCTTCTTCCTCCTATTCTTCTAAGATCCAACGGTCAGGAAATAACAAATCTAACGGCCCCAATGCTATATTGCGATGGCTTCCAATACATTAATTTGTTCAATACCTCCACCATTCTTTACCCCCTTCAAACTTGTTCCTCATTACTTTTTCAAACGTCCATGTATCAATAGGAATGGAGTACCTCCATCAAGGAGAATGCACGACAACCTAGTAATCTAATTGAACTAATCAGGAGACATCCTTTACCAAATGGCAGTAATTTAGCAAAGAAGCATGTGACTGATATCCAACTAATTCATAATCCTTTTGGTTTAAATAAAAAAATCAATTCAGATTGAGCAAATGGAAAGCTACATCACAGCCCTCTTGTGGATAATTCCACATCCAGATACTCTCTAACAAACCTTTGGACAAAAAATATACATTCAGTCATTCAGTTTTTTTTTTCAATGCAAGAGTAAAAAACATACATATTGGTTGTGGAACGAAGAGTCTCACATAGCATTATGGGGCCGGGAGAGAGATTTGAGATCCGACTCTCTTGCAATTTCCAAATTCTTACAGCTGCAAAACGAATTCAGACACTTAGAAGACTCATAAATAAGCTGAATGTAACAACCATGTTGGGGCTGTTACAGCAGGTGATATCCACCGGCAATGAGGAACAGAAGGAAAGACACAAGGCCTCATTAATTCCCCAAAAAATGAGTAAGAACTTCAGTTTATCAAAATTCACGGCTCTCCTAAATGAACATCTTTGAGCAGCTAGTGGATCCAAATTGATGGCTGTAAAATAATTGATGAACACATATGTGACACTTTTCAGTTGATTTGTTGAATTTGTCTCTACAAATCCATATGCCATTAGACCATTTAGAAACACTTTTATCATTGGATGAAGCCTAATTGGTAAAGACTTCGGCAGAGGACTCACAATTTGGTGAAGACTTCAGTGTAGAATTAGGCTTTTCAAACTCTCAATTGAGAGCCTTTGAATGACAGTTTTTTTCGGAATTAGTTTTCCAAATTAGTCATGGTGAAAACGGTTTTCAGAAATTGGCTACAAATTGGTACATGTATTTAATCAAACACTTGGAATGCTTTGAAAAAAACAGGTAGTTTACCCAATTCAGTTTCCTTGAGAAAGTAAAAATAAAAACTGAAAATTGACACCAAAACATCAATGAAACAACTCTAATTGAATACCAAAAGGAATTATATGCAAAACCCATCATTTTGTACAACTGACAAAAAAGTTAAGCCGGATACCTAGCATGGATGTGTTTGACGCTGGTTTTCATAGCGGGTTGAGACCAATTGTAGGCGATTGAACCCGTTATACCGCTTGGCCACAAACACCCTTTTTCACATAACACGAACTACCTTAATAGTCCTAGTTTCTTATAAGAATAGCGTTAGAGCCAGTATCATAAACCATTTGTTTGGAGAATTGGAGGAAAATCATCTATGACCAAAGAAGTTTCAGCACAACATAAGACCACCAAGTAGCAAGCAATTATGCATATATTCTTAACAAAAGCTAAATTCAGCATCCCAATGTTTGAAAAACAAACAATGGAAAAAAACACCACTTGAAGAGTGACTAACATTCAAAAATCGCAAATTTGCTCAAACACTTCTCATAATTGAATTGACCTTAGCATTAAATATGCAGTCACATTGCAACTCCATGCAATTGGTATTTGCATTGTTGACCTGTCAAAGCACATAAATATTGCCATAGGGGGACTACATAGATTTGTTGTGCATAGACAAGTAAATCTAACCGCAAATTACAAAATTGGAAACCTTATTACTCCGAGAAAAAGAAAAAGAAAACTATGAAGCTATTGGTCACAATAAGTCAAGTCAAAAGGATACGAACTCAAATCAATTGAATAAGACACTTCAGATTGGGTAACTCTCATATCAATGAGTCTGATGAGATTCACTAAAATTCTTTGATCGAACGGGACCCAATCTGACCTTTGGATTAAAACCACAATTCAAGTTGGCGTCTACATAAAGAAGTAAAAATACCAATAAGCCCAAACCAAGAATAATCGAGGCTTTGGGGGAAGAATACAATTGAAAGAGAGGTGTTTGCTGCAATAGGTGGCTCACGCCGAAGATTTTCTCGCACAGCGATCAAGCAATCTACATGATTTGCCCAATAATGAACAAACGAAAAAACAGATTGGGGTCTTTCATTTTGTGGGTAGCTTTGTGAGTTCTTGGAGGACTATGCCTTTGCCTACTGAGAACCAAACTTGTTGTATGGCAATGGGACTCAATAATTCTTAGCTAGGATAATATGTTTCTGCCCTTTTCTTTTGTTGTTTTGTTGCCCTTTTGTAAGCTATAGTGGTTGTTTGGCCATTCATGGCCTTTCGTTATACTGGTTAAGGGTTGCCAAACAATGAACAAAATTATTTACTCAAGAAAAATTGATGTATAACTAAAATCGACTGCACAAAATACCAGAGGAAATAAATACCTTCTAGTCTTCTGTTATGATACACCTGAAGAGCATACAAAATACAATCATACACAAATTAGATGTGTTCAAAATCATACACAGGGTAAGAAAATCGAAGATTAGATGGGTTGGAAATTAAGAATCCAATTACTTGCCGAGGTCAGTCGCGGCGATTGGTTCGTGGTGTCCAACTTCGGTGAGTTAGATAGGAGAAACAAAGGGTGACATTGGTGGGTGGGTGTTGGGGTGTGTCGTGAACCTACAAGATTAGACCGAGAGAGAGAGAGAGAGAGAGAGAGAGAGAGAGAGAGATAGATTTGAATTTTGAATTTAAAACTTAGGGCTTTTGAATTCAGTTTACCAAACATGGCCCCTCACGGTTTCAAAAGGAAACAATCTCGATTTTTGCAATTTAAAATCCTGAATATTTACTAAAATGCCACTAAAAGTTAGTTTGTGAGTAGACAATTTGAAAAAAAAAAAAACCCTTAGATTGTTACATGGACTACCGAATGAGCCCGTGCCTGAAGGCACGGCGCGGTGAACTACCACGCTTGTTGAGGTGGTAAAGTTCACCCCCTCTCTCAGTGGGGGCAGCGGTTTGAGCCCCACGATGGGCGGATTTGGGGTTCAAAATTACGGACAGCCTCTAGACCCAGAGGACCCCCTGTGGACTAACCTACTAACTCACTAACTCCCCTACTCCCGTTGATATATAAACTGTGCAAAAAAAAAAAAAAGGCATGGCACAGGATAACGTAAAATAAATCTGGATGAACTACACATTGCTCCTATTGACCCCTAGGGAATAATTGTCAGTGCCTGAACGGACGGCGCAATATATTTTGATTTCAGTCTAAAAAATATCCTTCCTTGATAATCATCATTAGGAGTGCTAATGTGAGCTATTAAATAAAACATTGTATCAACTAAACAAAGAAACAATAAACAAAAATTAATTTTAAGATCCAACAATTACTAAAGAAAGGAAGCACCAACACTCCAACAATCAACTAAACAAAGTAATATTCACTACTTACATTAGCTTTCCTATCTAACAGCATTTGCAGGGCCTCTTTCCTTCCATGAGCAGCAGCACATTGAAGTGGTGTTCCACCATCAGATACAGTTTGAGAATCACAAAAGGGCATCTTTGGTCCTGTATGGCCAACAAATTCCCCAACCAAATCAGTTCTTTGTAAAATTCCCACCATAACGAGTAATCTTTCAAGGATTTGAGCTACCATAGTCTTACCTGATCAACCAGAGTGTTTGTTACTGAGCAACGAAACAAAAATCAGCTACACGCAGAAAATCCCTACACTACTTTCCAATTTCACACTACTTGAGTGCAAGGAAACATAATGGAAAAAGAACAATTTGTATACCTGATAGCCGATTGGGGGGTTGAGATTGGCAGAGAAAGATGAATGAAATTTAGTCATTTTGTTGCCCTCTCACGGAGCTTTTTTTTTTTTTGTAGTCCTGTTACTACAATACATCTTGAAAAAAATGCAGCCGACCCCAACTGATTGTGTTTTTCAGAAAAAAGGGCACCACAGGTTCAAATTAAGACAAACCACAGCTAAGTCTTTCCCAATTAACAATGAAACAGAAACTATTAATTGAAAACTAATTGAGGCTATTATGGCCTTCCAGATCTAAAAATTAAATTTCCATTCTGTTCTACATAAACCCCTCTACAAACCCAAAACAAAAAACAAACTTGTTTCAGCCAAAAAGAAAAGATTCATGAAAATTAGGATTGAGAGTCTAAAGTAACAGTTCATTGATGGACGGACAAATTAGGATTTATGAAACCAGGAATCTACAATCCAGCAACAGTTCACCGATGAACAAAAGATAAAATATTCTTCATAAAAATTAGATATGGCTCATGAAAATTTGCTCACCAAAATACAAGCTGAAACTAAAATTTGCTTAGTAAAAATTTGCTTTGTGAAACTGAAATATGGCCCATGAAACTCAAAACCAATTTCATATTGTGAACATGGAAACAAATGGCCTATTAGAAGCCTCATTAGTTTAGTACCACTCATCAGAGAAGGGGAAAAGGAAAGAAAAGAGAACCTAAGTCATTGTTTGTAATTTCCAATCAGAGCTAAATCATCTAAAAGATTCAAACTATAAACTGAATGCTAATGCAAATAATAGATGAAACATCCAATTTGTAGCCCACAGAATCATGTCGTATTTGATAGGGCAATACTACTTAACCTGTGCCAAAGTGTTGTGTTGTGTCCTCCCAATCCTGAAAAATGGCCAACTGTGTGTCCGTGTTGATTTTACTTTTGCTTCTAGCAAATTCAAATGTACTGTTATTACAGTAGTCGATATATCACTAAATTAAACCATATGAACTCGAAATAAATAACCAAAAAACAATAAAAGGGGAAAATTAGAGATCTTACGTCTACAAAACTTGACCGTGGAGTAGATTTTCGCATACAGCACATCCTAATTTGTTGCAAACCAAGCCAAGCAAAGAACAAGGCGCCAAAGTTATTGACGAATCATGATCAAGAAAAAAAATCAAGAGACCCACATCTCAAATGAAAAAAAGCAGGAAGCCCCATGCAAATTTTTGGGTGTTCTTAACAAAATTGAGAGACCCGGTTCAAAACATAATCAAAGATTGATAGAACAGATCAGACCCAAAATCAAGTGTGAATTCACCAAAGATTTTGTTGTTCAGTCAGCAAATTATAGAAAGAGAGAGGAGTTGGGTACCTTGAAGGTAATCTTGAGTGGCTCATCGACTGCAATCACATAGAAAATAAAAACACAAACACATAGATTGACAAATTGGCAAGAAAATCAATACCTAAAATTGAGAGAGAAAGTGCACGCGCTTACGATTGGATACAATGGTTGGATGCCCACACCAGTTGCCATCTTGGCAACCACCTCCGGTGGTTCACTGAGAGTTGAAACCCTAGATTGACAAACCAAACCCCAAATTCAGTGAGAATTCAAACCTATGAGTAGCAAAAGCACGGGAATTGAAAAACCCATAAACATTTGAACAACCCTAAAACCAATAGTGTAGATAAGAATAACCTGAACTCTAATGTGGTGGGGTCGTGGACCATTTGGAGGATGAGAGGCCGTCGGGTGCTCATATCAACTTCTCGAACGTTGAACCAAAACCCGAGGAGGGTTTCGAGGAGCGAGCTCTTGCTGAATCATCTCCGGTATGGGGAGGTTCTCGCCGAATGCAAAGGCAGCCACCTGGAGGAAGTAAAAGGTGTTGAATCAAGTCAGTATCGATTTAGTTTTGGTGGAAGGGGTTTTGCTAGTAGGTGTGGACCGTGTGGCCATAGCGGCCATGGCATTTTTGTTTGTGGTGGGCATTGGAGAGAGTGGAGAGGAGAATTGATGCAGAAGAGAAGAGGAGAGAGAGTGAGATGTTGTTGAATTTGTATTTGATTTTGAATTCTTGCTTTGTGTAATGAAGACCATATGACTGTATGCTGAATTCTTGCCATCCTTTATTTTTTCCATTAAAAATCCCATTTATTTACCAAAACTGCCATTAAAATTTGTTTGTGTGAGAGACATTTTTGGACCCTTGGATGGGTAGAATTGGAGGGTTGAGATTGAAAGAACATGAATATTCTTTTGGCATCTTTTAGATTCCTTCCTTAGAAGGTTATATAAATTACTTATTTTGCTAATTCTCACATTTTTTCTCGCACTTTCTCAATATTGTGTCCAGACTGTAGCAAAAGAAAAACTAAAAGCTCAGAAAAATGCCAAGCTCAATGAAAACTAAAACACAGCAATAGGAACAATACTTTATATTACCAACTTAGCATCAACAAGCAAAACTGGAAGCAAGTTAGCCCCGGGTAAAGTTGCAATTACCTTCTCAACCAAACAAGGAAGAAAAATGGCAGTTTCTGACTCAATCAAAGTGTACCCCTCAATCTGCAACATGTCAAAAAGTTTGGGGAGAAATTCGAGTACCTGATCATTTTTCCCGGAAACACAATAACCGAACTTAATACCAAATGCATAACTAGAATAGAATACGAATGGACAAGTAAAACCAAAAAAAATTAAAAAAAAACTAATCAATTCTATACCTTGAGTAGGCATGACGTGTTAGATTCACAGAAACGTAGAACAAACCACCTCAGAAGTATATCAAGAACTTCAATCATTTCCTTTCCAATTTATGGGAGTGCCCGGAAAGTCAACATAAGTTTACGTTAAACATGCCAATTGCATAATTAGACTTGAGAGTAAATCCAAGTAACCCTAAGTGGTAGCTGAAAAATCACCTTATGTAGCATCTCGATTCCATCAACCTACATCTTCAAGTCTATGCTCAGAAGCCTTCGATGCAAATCCTCTCTGAAATACTTCATAAGATCATTCTGTGGAAATCATACAATTAAGAATATCTCAACTTCAGATAGGACAAATGGCATAGAACTGAAAAGACACCTTCAATGTACTCTCAAAAGCACATACACGTGGCTCTACAAATTTAAACCTGTGGACAACCAATCTCTCCCTTTCGTTCTAATGGAATACTGGACCAAGACTCTGGGATATAAGGAGTAACCCTTGAAAGCTTAATCAAGACAAACTAAAATATTTTTCAAAACTTGAGGGCTTGACTAATTTCAACCTTTGTTGGTAAATACTTTAGTACGATACATCTCTGCCAAGCTTAAAAGGGAATCACACAAACATACAACTATATTTATACGCATCTGCATGAATTTGTTTACTGAAATCCTACAAGACAATCAAAAGCAAGAGTCAATTTGAATACCACTAAAGCAACAAGTCAATTCGAATATAAGTACATTATCGTAATTTTCAAGGATCTAAAACCTCAAATATCAGAAGAAAATAGATTCAAATGTTCAATATCCAAGGGAAGTTTTTGGTGCCAGAGATCCTAAAAAGAGTGCTGGAAAAGTTAAAATACTAAAATGAACTGTGTGACCCCACTTGAATTGCGCTTAAGCAAAGCTGCAAAATAGAGCGATTTCAATTCATTTTGCTCAAGTAAAAAGTTAAAGTACTTACAAAGGAATATATTGCAGCACCCGTAATCAATGGAGTAGAACAATGAGATGTCATTGTTAAATTCATGCATATCACGCAACCCTATAAATTCTAAACTCATTCTGCAAAAGATTCTGTTTGTAATTTTCAAGTCATTAGTTCATAAATATTAAATAATCATAAAAAATAACTAACACTTGCAATGAAAGAAAAAGAAAATAGAATAGCAAAGCAATACAAAAAAAATATTTTTTCTCATTTCCACAACACATCAAGTTTTGCGGAAGCCATCACAATGGTGCCCATACCTAAACAATTCCATCTTTGCTTATAAGATAAAATCGCCCGAAGCATCAATTGAAAATAAATACGAAACAAAACCCAAGGCCTAAAACCATCACCGGATCCGGAAGCCTAAATCTTCTAACCAACATCTTCACGTATTTTCCACCAAGAAAATGTATACAAACAAAGAAACATAAATTGATCCTCTTTCATTTCCCGAAGTTTCCCGATTGATGTGACTGAAGACACTATTCTAGTTCCACGGTTGTGAGAGGTTTATGTCTTTCTTACGTGCTTTGGAATTGGATCTTGGTCTCAAATAAAAGTCTCCCATGGTAATAGCTAAATCTATAAAAGCATTTGAATTACCAAATGGATACAATTCGTTAGAATAAACCTGCATTAGTGGGCAAAAATATCAACAAAACAGCTAAGTCATATGCAATCAACTAAAGTGACCACAGCTCTTACATGTCAAATGTCTTGAGATAAACCATTAATGACAGCCAATCCCCCACCTCAACCAATTAAACAAAGGAAGCCTCACAAGAGAGTTTAATTGTTGGGTCTTTCATAGGAACAAAAACTCGATAAAATGGAGAGAATATCCTCAATAGCAGACATTCACCAAAAACAAGCATTCAAGATTGAAAAAGCGGGAAAAATAATGAATGTAAAATCAACAAAGGATCGAGGTCATTCTTCATTCTTTTGGGATCATAACTAGATATATCCATGCTAAGACTCAGATGGAAGGCTAGACCAGCAAAGGGAACAAGTGGAGTGCAAGTGTTTTTACCAGCAAGCCAATCAAAAATAGGTGTTTTTACCAGCAAACTCCATAACAATGAACGGATATTCAAAAATATCGAAAACAAAATAAGTCAGTTCATCTACTGATCACAATAGTTCAATTAAGAACCCAAGTACCTAACTATTTCTTAGAATTTTGAAGCCTAATACAGGATAGAGCTGAGACTGACTCGGTGACTAAGGTTCAAATGGCAAGTTATTATCTGGTTTTGATCACCAATGCTACATGAGTATATAGGAAGATGCAGTTATTGCTCTCAGGAACATATCTACAAACCTGTGTAATTTCCCCGCGAGGTTGGAATCCACATTTTTCAACAACAGAAGATCTCACTATTTCCAGGGTAATAAGAGGTGTAAAGGCCCTCCTCATGACTTCAGTGATTGTCCAGTTTATAAGGGCCATCTCTAGTAAAACTGCTTCATTTGTCAGGTAGTAGAACTTTGACCTGCTGACCTGCACAACCATGACCAGGTCACGCCTAATATATAGTTAAGAATCTTTTTTTTTTTTCTTTTTTTAGTCGCAGGGCGGAATCTAGAGCAGCGTATTCTCCATTTAAATAGTTGAAGATTGAGTTTTTCACTTATTCAAAACTTCCACCAGCCATATAGATATTGACATATATGCGTGTAAACAATGCAGAGGTGAGAGGTTGTACCAAATCCATTTGACTGAGGCAAGGGTGTGGTCACTACTGGTACAATGTCGTGGCATTAAAAAACACTCTTGTGGCTTTAACATTAGCCTAAAAAATGATACTTTGATATTGTTTACAGTGCCCAGATCGTATAGGAAACCACATAAACTGGACTGATGAGTTTGAATTAGCTTCCTTGAGAATTACTTGTAGGTGTTTTACCTTGTTGCTGTGCCAGCAGCACCGGCTTCAGTACGAAAGCAATGGGAGTAAGCAACGTACTTCAAAGTTAAGGCTGACTCAGTGAGAATAGAGTCCACATGGATTCCCCCCACCGGAATCTCAGCCGTGCCAATAGGCATTGATTGCTGCCCTCTGCTAAGCAACACATGTAATCTGTTCCCCTTAGGCCATTGTAAGTACACAGTTAGCATCCATAACTAGCGAAACAAAGAATTTAAATCCCCTCAATGAACAAATAAAAGGACATCAAAAAAATTTAAAAAGTCAAGCCTCAACATTTTAAAACCTCAAGCTGTGATCTGTTTCACCGATTATAATTAGTGTTTCATCCATATAAGGTTAAAAAGAAGTTACCAAAAAGGGAATTTAAAGCAATAAGAGAGCATATCAATCAATGCGAAAGAAACCAAGAAAGCACATGATTCTCAAGTTAGGACAACTACAATTAACAAGATACTCATACAAGCTCTTTTCAAATCTGACACCGCCACACAATCAAACAAAAGAAAGAATCTAGAACCAACTAAAAAAACTGGGAACGAAGATCACCGCAAAACATCTCCGCAAAGTCTTCCAGGTATTTTCAAAATCATAGATATGAAAGAAGAATACCCTGAAAACACCAAATCTTGGACTTATGAAAACTGAGCAAAGAACAGGTGGACTCCAATAGAATCCTAAGCAATGGGAAGTAAGACGGAATAAATTAAAAGCGGATCATTGTTAGGTAACATAATCTGATACATGAACACCCAACGAAAATGGTATCATACTTGGATACAACAAACAGTAGTGTTACAAAAAAAAGAAGGGAGAAGAACAATAAAAAAAATTTGACACCGCACGACGATCTACAGATAAAACTGTATAAATAGATTACAATAGGAGATGTGACAAAAAAGGAAGAAGCACAGCACCATACCCGACGACACAATAGCAATGAGCTTAACAATCATATACTTGAAACTTGAAAAAAAAAAAATAGATGAGACTTCATCTCAGGCAAACCAAATGCAACGGGGAAAAACCATAAAGCAAACCATGACAAGCCAGTATCACTCCCAGCTAGAACCAATACTAATACATGACTCGAACAAGCAAGCATAGAATTGTAAGAACAATAGCACATCATTGAGACAAACAATTGCACATCATTGAGACAAACAATCCCGCGAGATTATTGAGCCGTGCAATAATCTCTCATTCCAAAAGAACAGTGGGGTTAATTATATCCTCATGTAATAGCCTCATTTTAAGTTCAAAAAAATTGGGTTCTAGTAATCACCCCTAACTAGGAATCATAGGAAGTATACAAATTTTTCAAGCCAATAAACCAGCAATTTGAAAGAAAGAATCTGAAAGTACTCCACCAGCATATGCTGCATATCCATCAAACGAAGCACAAGTTGTCAGGTAATAGCAAGGGAAACCCCCAAAAAATAAAAAAATTCGAATGATAAAGGAACCCGAATTAGTATTCGACTATTCGTATTCGGATCGTCGCAAACAAGAACATCGATTCAACCCAAAACCATCTTCTACCGATAAAGAATCGCCAGCCATAACGCAAAGGGAACAGAATTCAAACAAGAAATAAACTAGAAACTAAATTCCCAAGAACCAGACTAGAAACTAAATTACCAGCGTTAAAATCGTATATATGGAATCAAACTAGAAACTAAATTCAAAACCCTACAAAACTGCAAAACACCAAGTAGAAATAGAAAGAGATACCGAGTGAGAATCCCCAGGCATGCCCAAGAAACAGGAATGGAGCGTTCAATCTTCTTTTCAATCCACACAACCCAAACCACCTTCTCGGACACCATTGACGTCACTCGGTTGGAAGAAGATGAATAGATAATACCCAATTTCAAGTCCAATTGAGATACCCACTCCAAATCCGAAAAACCCATCACAGTACTCACAAAACCCATCTCTGATTTTCTCTCAGATCAAAAATTCAACAAGATAGAGAGTGATGGAATGGAAAAAGAACCCTTATTAACCCGTTATTGCTCTTTACAAATCCGCGCCATTAACACAACCCAGAAACAGAAACCAAATCAGAGTCCCAATAAACAAAAACCGCCACCGCCACCACGACCGCCGTCGCCGACGACACCCCCTTACCCAAACCCATCTTCGACGCCCTTCTCCGCTACGCCTCAATACCAAACTCCACGAACGACAACTGCCCATTCGCCGCCGAGCTCAAATCCATCGCCGCCGTCCTCCGCCGCTGCCCCAACTGCAACTTTCTCCTCTTGGCCCCAACTGCAACTTCCTCCTCTTGGGCCAACCCACGAACTCCTCTGGAACGCCCTCAGCCATCAGGGCCGCACCGTCTTCGTTGACGAGAACGCCTACCTTTTCCTCAAGCTCGAACAAATCCACCCCCAAATTAAAATCAGTAACGTACACACACGTGATTCCGGCCTTGGCCACCGTCTTCAGCGGCGGGAACGCCGTAACACGCCTAGGGTTTGTTTCAGCTTGTTTTTTAGGGATGGTGATGTGTTGCTTTGTTCGTCCTCCATATGAGAGAGACACAGAGACAGAGAGAGAGAGAGAGAGAGACGTTGGTGTCATGGTGTGTGACTCTGTGTATTTGAAAATAGTGAAGGCTCCTTTGGAACTCAAGGAACGGGGGGGGGGGGGGGGGGGGATGGGTGTGGAAAAGGAAAAAGGAAAATAACAAATTAACAAAATTACTTGGACTTTAAGGAACTAAAAATCCCCTGAATTTTCGGGAATTTTACAAAAAAAAAATACTTGGACTTTAGTTAATATTAAAAATTACTTTTAACTCTTTTTTTAGTAGTAAATAAATAGACAATAAAGTTCTTTTTTATTACAATTTATCAAAATTACTTTAATCTCATTTTTTACTATTTACTTTCAAATTTTATCTTTTCCCCTCTCTCTCCCTTTTTTTTTTTAAATTCGACCTCACACCACCAACCAACCCCACAACCAACCGCTAAAGCCCTACCCCCAACTTCAAAATTTCGAAATTACTTTTAATCTCCTTTTTTTAACCTTCAATTTATTTTTTACTTTTTACTTTCAAAAATTATTTTTAACTCTTTATTTTAGTAATAACTGAATATGCAATAAAGTTCCTTTTTTCTTACTATTTTCCAAAACCAACTTTCACCCCCATTTTTTAAACTATTTACGAAAACTACTATAACACACACGCACACACCCTATTTTTTTTACACTTTCAAATTTTACCTTTTCCTCTCTCTCCCTCTTTTCTTTTAAATTTGACTACACACTACCGATCAATCCCACAACCAACCGAAAAGGAAATTTCGGATTTTCCCAAAATTATGTAGACAAAGAGAGAGTTTCAGTTGTGTGTGTGTGTGTGTGTGTGAGAGAGAGAGAGAGAGAGAGAGAGAATTAGAGAATTTTAATGGAAAAATGGGGGTTAAAGTTATATTTTTAAATAGTAAAAACAAGGGTTAAAGTAATTTTTAATAAATAGTAAGTAAAAAAATTTATTACATATTTATTTACTACTAAAAAGAGTTTAAAGTAATTTTTGAAAGTAAAAAGTACAAAAAAAAAAAGGTTAAAAGTAATTTTAAAATTGGGGCTGGAGTTTTGAAGGTTGGTTGTCGTGTTTGATTAGTGGTGTGAGGTCAAATTTTAAAAAAACAAACAAACAAAAGAGAGACAAAAGGGGGCGGGAAGGTAAATTTTGAAAGTAAAAAAATGGGATTAAAGTAATTTTTAATAAATTTTAATTAAAAAAAACTTTATTGCATAGTTATTTATTACTTAACAAAGAGTTAAAAATAATATTTTGAAATAAAAAGTTAAAAAAAGAAGAAGGTTAACGCCTTCCGTTAACTCCATCAGTTATAAATAGACGATATTGGATGGTGTGGGCTTTATTGTTAATAGGATAGTAAGTTCAGATATCTTTTCATCATTAGTTAAAATTCAGGTGTTTTTTTATAAAGTCCCTGAAAGTTAATGGGGCTTTTTAAAAAATTTCCCTTAAATCAAACAATAGAAGAGAAAAAAAATTAATTTTTCCTTCTTTTCTTTGAGTTCCAAATGGAGCCTGAAGAGTGAGGATGTGGTATTGGAGGAGATAGCCCGCGTTATGAACACGATGGTACTACTTTGGTAGGGTTTTTTTTTTTAATTGAAGAAAGAGAGAAGGGAAAAGTGGGTGAGAGAAGGGAAAAGGGCAATAATGTCTCAATTCTTAACATAAGTGAGCATGTGACTTGCATGTGCTCATTTCTATCCAAATCCTAACAGAATGCTAACGGAAATGAGCTGAGCATAGATTTCCAATAGTTAGAGGGGGTTAAGTGTTTCGAGATGTTAAAATGGTAAATATGTCATCTCCGTTACGAAAAGTAAGCTGGGAATGGATTTCCAATAGTTGGAGGGGTAACGTGTCCAATTTTATAGTTAGAGGGGGTTAAGTGTCCCCGGGTTGTAGTTAGAGGTAGTTAACTATAATTTACCAATTCAACTGTTATTAAAATGTAGAAGAAATTAAATAGGCATCTTCTTTACTAGACTTATTTAGGTGTCCATCCTACATGTTTTAAATACTTATGTTCGCATCCTCACATTGTTATATTGCCCCATTGTACCCCTATCTACATATTTCTTTATAATAATAATATTTTTGAATATACATATGTTTTTTATCCCACAATTATAGGGATTTATACAAAACAGTTTTGATAAGAAATGACTCCAAAACTCTCCTCGACAACGACGCCGATCTACACCCACCACCACCACAAAATCTCTCCAGATTTGCTTAAGCCATGAGCCTCCGCTAGCATTCGCCGCCGGTCGAACCCCAAACCGGCCCACCACTCTCCATCCCAACCGACGACCAGCCCTTTAACATCATCCTCATTCACAACCTCCTCGTCGACTAGCCCTCCCTCCGCTACCCCCGAGATTTGCAGTGCCGCCTCCACACTAAAATCCCCATTGGCCACAACACTAAAATCCTCAGAAGAGCTAGATTTACCGTTCACCGACCAACAGAAGCAGGACCCATCACCATTCAAGCTATGACTGCATCTTTCGGCTCTCAGTTGGAGGAGACTATCAAAAAGACAATCAGTGAAAACCCACTTGTTGTCTACTCCAAAAACGTGTTCGTGAGTCCCCAGTTGTTCAATTTCGTTCTAGTGCAACTTGGGTGTACTTTTCAGTTGAAAAGTAGAGTATTAGTAGATTTCTTTGACTTACCAAAAAAAAAAAAGATTTCTTTGTGACAGATTTGGTATGTGGTTGTTGAATTTGTGGTGAAGGTAGAAAAACTTGTTAAGTTTCTGAAATTTGTGGTTGGTTTTTTTTTTGGGTTCAAGAGTATTGAATTCTGTGTGTATTGGTGGCGGATTTTTTCGGATTGACTATTTGTACAAATTCTGTCATGATTTAGATGTGCTTCAGTGTCTCTGAATTTTGTCATTATTTCGGTTTAGTGTAGATTCGTTAGCACAATTTTACGATATGTGTTCATGATATTTTATGTTTTATGGTGATTTCACAAATTTTGTTATGATTTTGATATGTGTTTTGATTTCTCTGAATTTTGTCATTATTTCGGTTTAGTGTAGTTTCGTCGGCATAATTTTACGATACGTGTTCATGATGTTTTCTGTTTCATGGTGATTTCACAAATTTTGTCATCATTTCGGTATGTGTTTTGATTTCTCCAAATTTTGTCATAATTTTTGTTTAATGTAATTTTGTAGAGAGAATTTTATGATACGTATTCATGACAAATTCATGGAGGATCAACCTTGGTAGATATTAATTTTATTTTTAATGTTGTTTTTAGATATTAGGTGAGAGAAAATTGGAGAAAGAAGATTAGTAGAGAAAAAGATAGAGGAGAGAATGAGATAAATTAGGAAAGATAATGAGAGAGAAAGATTCGGAGAGAGAAAGGGTAGTTTAGGATTTATTTGAATTTGAGGATGGAAAGATAAGTTTTTAAACCCATTAGGATGAAGACTTAAGTATTTATATAGGAAGGGACTCCTATTTAAGTTCCCCTACAATATATCACATTAAGGTAAATTTGTTAATTTGTGTTTTATAACAATAGGTAAAATTATGGTTATTTACTAAATAGTAAACACACACACACATAATATATATAATGTTAATTTATTATTTTTAAATATTTTACGGTCTGATTCGGATAATTGACGGCTTCATAATGAAAATTCATGGACCGAATCATACCTCATGGTTTTTTAAATTTTGAATCCATATCCAAACCATTAATCCATTGATCCAATCCAAAATGTACGAATTGATTATGTTCAAACCAACTTCATGGTTCACCGGATTTTTTCGACAGCTTTAACCAAAATGAGCCCTAGATGGGTCTCATTCAACGTACTGTTTGCCTACTCCGTATTAGGAAGTGTGGGAGTGAAACATAGGATATTAGAAACCCAACCCAGCTCCTCTCTCATGCAATTCGAGTTTAGTTTTCTGTGATTTTAGCCAGCCTAAATAGTTTCGGTACTAGCACACAAGTCAGAGACTCAGAAACGGTTTGGATTATTCACGTGAAAGTAAATAACTTAATCTTTCAAGTTTTATTCAGAATTTAAGATCCTGAATTATGAATGAAAAGTTTCAAAATTATATCAAAGACTTCCACATATTCAATTGAGCAATTTCACTCAAAAAAATATTTTTAAATTAATGAACGGTTCGAATTATTTGTGTAAAACCAAATAGTAGATGCTGTATATACATTTTTCGGTACCAATACTTGGGTCCTACCCCTACATTTGGTACCCTTGCCATTTTCATCTTTTAAGTGGGCTTTACTCTATTTCTGTAGTCAGAGGTTGTCGGTAAAGCCCAAACCAAATGGGCCCTTTTTCTGTGGCTAATTGTCTGACCCCATTCTTGTTTTAGGCTGGCCCAAGATAGATTTTTCGTGTTATTTTTGCCTCATTTTATTTTATTTATTGATTATCCTCAATTTTCTCTCTTTCGACCAATATAAGAACTTGGCTTAAATACTTAAATGGTCCTTACAAAATAAAGTCTGTTTCATTTTCGTCCTTGTAAAAACTTTTGTGTCAATTTCGTCCTTCCAGTTTGTGACTTAGTTCAATGTCACCCTTGCTGTCAATCAGTGGAAAGAATTCGCCTAATTGGATAACGAAAGCTACTTGGCCCACGTCTCTTCTCCTCAATATTACCCACATCATTTTCTACCAAAAAAAGGCACACAAGATCAATCTGCCATTTAATTACATTACAAACGTGCGACAAAAAAATCACAAACGATATAGGTTTAGAGAAAATGCTCTCTAGACTTTTTTTCATTCAATAATAATCAATCACTATCTTGCCCCGAAGGCTTACAACTTGTTAAATAGGTAGAAAAACCCTAACTCTAATTGATTCGCCTCAAAACGGACACGAATCAATTAATAACGGAAATTAGCAAAAATGGAAAAATTTGGAATAATAGCAAAACTAGAAAATAGAGAAAATTCTAAGACTTCTCCCAAAAAAACGACTTAATTCGGATTTTCCTTGCCCAAGTTAGGTGAAAGGTATAGAAAACCACGCACACTTTAAATTTGTCCCCCACTGAAAAAATTAGTGTATAAACTAATTATACAAATTAGTATAAACTAATGATGTTCCTGTAGTAAACAACATCTTTTGGGCGGAAAACCCTAAACCATTTGCATTGAAAACGTGGGTAACAATTGACTTACCTTAGCATCCACCAACGACGTCCTCACGTTGACGATCTTCTCCGATATTGTAAAGACCACGCTAGCAAACCCTATCGAAGATCTTGATGAGACCTCGCCCAATCCCTCTTTTGATGAGAAACGTACTGTTAAGGGTTTGGGGGAAACCCTAGCGAAGATCTTGTGTGTATTGTTTTTGAGAGAAAGCGATGTGGGTAATATTGGGGGGAAGAGACGTGGGTCAGGTCCCAAATAAGGCTTCCGTTATTCACGTAGGCGAATTCCATCCGCTGGTTGACGGGAAGGGTGACATTGAACTGAGTCACAAACTGGAAGGACAAAATTAACACAAAAAATTTTACAAATAAAAAAATGAAACCGACTCTATTTTGTAAGGACCTTTTAAGTATTTAAGCCTAAGAACTTCATCGAGCCCTGAATATGGTTAAGTATTGTTTCATTTTTGTTTTGCCTTACTGTGGATTACCAACTCTAAAAGCATCAACCCAAAATGGTGGTTGAAATTTCACGGTGCCATGTCTGCGTTTGAATTCTTGTTTTGGGTGTTGCCAAAATTCAAATACAACAAAAGTTTCTACCTATCTTCTTCATTTACTGTCACAACAAAAGATTAAGAGAAAAATGAGAACATACGTGCAAGCAAGATTTCTTTTGAAATGAGAAAATTAAAAATCAGCAAACCAGTATTCTCTCTTTATATCACTGTCAAGCTAAGAATGAAAATGAATACAACAAATTAATGCCAAAATAAGAAAAATGAATTCAAAGGGTGAAAAAAGTGCAATTTTTACACATTTGTGTATGCAATCGGCCGGTACATGTAGATTTTCATTATTTTATAAGATTCATATGCATCGCACGATTTAACATGCATTTGTTTTGAGATACAGAATTACGTGTACAGATTTGATCCGGACTGATGAACGACGCAATGCGCATCCCAAGCAAATCCTGGACCATTTCAATCTCCGTTTAAAATATGTCTAAAATCTGGCTGATCGGGGCGTTGCAGAGGGGACAAGACCCTCGGTTCAACCACAACTCCCTGGAGCACACCCTGCAAAAGGTGTGCCCACATGGCACGAACGCCGCGCCCTTTTTCCTCCCCATGCACACGCAGCACACCGAATCACTCCCCCCTACCCGTCCTCCCCCTCTCTCCTCATTCGTCTCTCTCTCTACATCCCCGCCGTCCCTTGTTTCCTCCTCCAGCAGTCTCATCAACGACACCCTCAACGGTGTCCCCGGTGCGATTCTTCCAGTCACGCTGCTGGGCGGGCCTCCGCCCCCGCCATCCGTATCTTGGGCCGCCCTGTAGTGCCGCTCGGCCGCCAGCGCCGCTGCCAAGTTCATCGACGGCGTCGCCGGAGCACGGCCCACACAATTCCGATTACTGGAAAGCTGGGCCGTCCGGCCCACTTCTGTTAACGCTGGTGGGTCCTCTCGTGGGCCCACTTCTTCGGCCTGGTCGTCTTGGACGGTAATAGTGGATGGCCTAAAAAACCCCCAGGTGGACCCACAGCAGCCCAACCCTTTCAATCCCAGCCGTTCTTTTAGACTCTTCCGCCTCCTCCCCGCTCGATCGAGACCGTTCATCTTCTCCCTCAAGAATTCCACGAGGGCCCTGCTCGATCCGCTAGTCTCTCTCTCTACACTTCTTCCTCGCTGCATGACAAAACCCAAGATTTCACCAATTTGACTCATGTTCACAAATACACCCACGAAAGCAAAAACCAAAGAAAACAAATCTAATTTACGTTCAACCCATATACATGGTAGTAAATGTATATGTAAATACTACTTCCTAATTGGTAAGTAAAAGAGGTGGAAGAGATGTGGGCCATGTGGGTTCTTACAATTGTGGGTTGATGAAATGTTAAACCATTGAAATCACGTGATTTTCTTCAAGAATGAGAAATAAAACACCGTCCAAAACCACCACCAGGTGATTTAATTCAGTGAAAATCAAAGTGACTGGACAGATCAAGGGGAAACAGAGAATAAATGAGAGAGAGAGAGAGAGAGAGAGAGAGAGAGAGAGAGAGAGAGAGAGAGAGAGAGAATGGGGACAATTTGGAAGTCAATAACAAGTGGGTTTTTGAGGGGGTTTGTGAATGGTTTTATCGAGAGGTCCGTCTTGAACAAGAGAGGTGCATTAAAGAAATGATGAATGTGGAGTGGAGGGGTTTCGAAGAAACGAACAAAGACAAAATGGAAGAATAATAAACAACAAGAGAACAAGAGAATGAGAACGAGAGGAAAAGAGATTTACGAGTCTTTTATAGAGAGAGTATTCTTGAAAATCGTTTTTGGGCATTCTTGTTGCATCGAACAAACAGAGTTTAATAATCGGGTTGCTTATGTAAGTGGAACAGTAGTATCAGGGCCCGTTTCGGTTTTTAAAAAAAGAATTTTTAGAAAAAAAATAATAATTTTAAGCTCAAAAATTATGTGGTTACGCAAATAATTTTTTTACCAATATGAATCTTGTTTGATAGATCTCATTGAGATCTTTTAAATGGTACACAAAAAATTTAAAAATATTTTTTATTTTAATTATATTGAGCTTGAAATTACATTCTTTTTAAAAAACAAGGTTAAAAAAAACGGAACGGCACCTTATGCGGAGTACTATTGATTTCCATTACGTTTTCAAAAAAATTTGCACTGTCATGTTTTTCGGACCCGGGGGCTTTACTGCCCCGTGGGCGCAGTATTCCCTACCCAGACTCTTAAACGGCATCGTTTGCTTTAAAAAAAAAATTCCAACCATCAATTTGCAATCCTATAGAACAGAAACGTGATTATGAGAGCCTTAGAGACAAAATTTGATTATGTCTCTTTAGAATAATATGATCAGAATAATAAGATCTTCACACCCGTTCAAACGGATTAAAAATTGAAGCATTTAATTTTTTAACTATATTTTTTAATATATAAATGGTCTTAAAAAATTAAGTGCTCAAATTTTCACTCTATTTGAATCCGTTTGAACGGGTGTGAAGATCTTATTATTCTGATCATATTATTCTAAAGAGACATAATTAAATTTTGTCTCTAAGGCTCTCATAATCACGTTTCTGCTCCATAGGATTGCAAATTGATGGTTGAAATTTCTTTTTAAAGCAAACGATGCCATTTAAGAGTCTGGGTAGGGGATACTGCTCCCACAGGGGCAGCAGAGCCCCCGGGTCCATGTTTTTCCTTGGTTTTGCGATGGATGTTGTGGCCGGCAATTACTACTAATAGTAGTATATAACTCGAAGGGAAGTGATTTTAGCATTCCTCTTTTATTTATTGATACTTTCTGTTTTGTCTCTACTCGTGTAAAATTATTAAAATTATCCTAAATTTTTGTTTCACCATTTCTACTTGAAGGACAAATGTGTATTTTTTTTGTGAATAAAGAAAAAAAAAATGAAAAGCCAATAAAAAAATAGAACAGTGTTTTTTTCATATCCCTTGGTCAAAAGCCATTGAAGCAGGCGCTGGAATCTATGTTATCCGAATGACCATGTGGTACTTGCTACCATTACAAGCTGATGACAGTAGTAGTGTAATTTCAGGATTCGTCATCTAGTATACTCCTTTTTTTCAAAAAAAATCTAGTAATCTTTTCGTCCATAAAGAAAGCGCAAATTTAAGACTTAAAAAATATGCATTATTTTATTAAAAATGGAATTTTTTTTTACAGCTTCAAAGAATTCGTGCATATCTATTAATTTGTGAAAAAAATTTGATTCCTTTTACGAAAAAATGCATTTTTTAAAGGTATAGGTTTGCTCACCGAACATTTATTTAGGAACAAAAGAAGACGGAGTAGTATTTTGTGGCTTATTCATAAAGTACTCCTTCAAGATAGTCTTCGCTTTCGCTTACAATTCTTGCTTTGCGTTTGCGCTCTCAATGCTTGGCATTGCTCGCACTCATGAATTTTAGTTGTGTGGAAGGCTTATTAAAAACATTTTCACACTCGCACTTGCGCTTTCCCGCACAAGCATTATGTGACTTAGCTTTGTAGGATGCCTAACTTGATTTTTTCAAACTTTTATTACATTTTTTGATCAAATTTTTGCATAACATTGTTCCTCTAAATAAGAGGAATCAGTAAAATATAAAAATATATACCAAAAAGACAGTCTTTTCAAATCTTTTTGGTCGTCCTATATGAAATTTTCTCAATTGCAATCTATAATTTTTCAAATTGCTCTTGTCGATATGAAGAGTGTGAGGTGTAGAGATTTCGATTATATTAGCACGGCAATAAAATGATGTAATGAAAATATGAAAAAGTCTGGTAACTATATAAAATTTATCTACTATAACCAGTCTAATTTTACTTTTAATATTTGAAACTCCAATTAAAGAAAAATAAAAAAAAGTCTTGATTGTTTATTTTAGTATAATATTCAAGGGCATTTCAGCCAATTAGTAACAAAATTAACGGTGTTTAGTGTGGATTTAACGGAATAGGGGAATCTAAATAATAATTTGTAAAATAAGGGAGGTTAGTGTAATTCTCAGAACCTAAGGGAAGATTCTTACATTTGTTAGAAACCTCAGAAAAGATCAATAAAATTTACCCTAAAAACAACAAGGGTTCCTAGTATTTATGCATTTTTGGGGGTTTAAGGCGAGGACCTTTTGGACCTTAGCTCAGAACTGGCCCTGCCAAAGAGGTAGCTCAAGTGGTTGGAGTAGCGAACGTAAGGTTGGCTCCTTTCCCACCGATATCGAGTTGATACTTAAGATCATATGGTTGGGAGATGAGTTTCAAAATTAATTTGCATTTCAATGGGTCTCATGACGAAGCCCACGACATAGTGATAGATCAATATTTTCTTCCCGATCGAGTCAGTTAGGGCTTAAGTCCATACATTCTAAGTCAGATGGATTCTCTAAATGATCAAGAGGTCGCTACACTAATTTTATTCAACCTACCACTATGTTACTTTACCAAGGAATAAAAAGTAACAGAATCAACTATAGGTAACTCCAGATTACTTTAAGGGTGGAGGGAAAAACAAGTCGGAAAGTCGTCTATGAACAGTTTTGCAAATTAATCCGGTGGACTTGCTAATCCGGCCTAGATCTGTAGTTATGTATGAACATATAGGTTACCTTTTCAGAATGAAATTAAGAATATCTCCTTTAATCATGCATGTAGAATAGTTCAAATCTAGATTAACAATTATCACACCGTTTCAACATTAAGTATTGAAATTTATATGATGAGATGATGATATGAAATCCTTAAAACGCATAAGTCAAACCTGTCCATCTAATTCTAGCGCCAATTTTAATTAATTTCAAACAATGTACAAATGGAAGCTAAAATTAGTTGACAAAAACCATGGCCGGCCGGCTCAAGATATTTGAAGGTCTAAAGCAACAATCTAAAAAAAAAAGAAAAGGGACATGAAAGAATATGAGTGTGGCTCGTAGTAATTAAGGCCGGGGCTCAAACGAATTCCTTGAGTTTACAAAATACAACAGAAAATAAATTAATAATGATTTTATTTTTCTAGTATTGCCAGTATTGAGTTACTCGTACGGAGCTAATGTAAATCAAAGTCCAATTAAATTGGCTAGCAGTAACTAATCATAAAACCGAGAAACCAAAAAAATCAAAACAAAAGGTTTACAACCTAATGTATGTAGTAAAGTTAGAGTTTATTAGAAAAGAAAAATGAATGTTATCGAGTTCGAGTACTTTTCATTAATTTTTTGTATTATTGTAATTATAGTACATTTTTGTCACCGTTGAACGAAATTTCTAGAGTGACCCATGATAGAATACCAAGTTTCTTGACTCACCAAAAGATTAGTACGTACATGTGATCAGATTGGTACAGTGCAAAGCCCAACTGGTCGAAGAGTTAATTATTAATGATGTATGATTGATTCCAAGTGGCTGTGTTTTGGTTAGGATTAGGTTTGGAGTTTGGGCCAACATTGGTTCCATTTGGACTGGGCTTAGCCCACTGTTGAGTGTTATTGTATGATTTAGGCACTTGGTTTTAGACCTTTTTTGTGCTAAATTTGTATTGATCTGAGTTTTTAGACCCATATAGAATGTTTGGACTTTGTCTCATTTGGATGTCCTGGATTGGTTTCTTGCCAATCGTAGATTTGAGTCTCGGATTGGGCTGATTGTTTTATGAACGTGATGTGTTTTGTCTATGTAGGGTGTTTTGTCTATATTAAAAAAAAATCACATTTGTTAGTTTTGTGTCAAATTTGGATGGATTATTGATTAGACTCAATGTCAAGAATCGAAAAAGTAAGAAGTTATGATTCACAAGAAATACACACAAAACTAATGATGCGGAAAATTTTGAATAAAGACAAAACAATAAGCCACCTGGTTTATTTTTGCCGAAACAACTCTAATTCATTTCCTTCCGTTTTCCAAAACCAACAAAAAAAAAAACATAGAATAGTAATTTTTTTTTCGGTCAAGCGGAAAATTCAATAAAACTTAAAGAGAGTACCACGTTAAGAGTACAACCAGAACGAGCCATGGTTTGAAAAGAATAGTAATTATTCTATTCAATAAAATTCAATAGAATAGTAATTATGGCTGTATCAGTTATGCACCGAACGAGCCATGGTTTGAAAAAGTAGTATTATTTCTGTTATATATGCGTCATTTTCATGTACCAGTTTTATATCAATTTTGTGAGAGTAAAAATGGAAATGAATACTTTCAATCAAATCCAATTATCATGTAAAGCAAACTTGTTCGATGACTATCTTATCTTCTATAATCAGATGCAAAACAAACATGCAAGTTAGTAATCACAGCTTATTACCAATCTCTTTTTATTATCAATCTCAATTCTAATATCACCTTATTATCAATCCCTTCGTACCTGTAATCAGGGCCTCTAACATTAGGCATTTGAAATCTAATGACCCATTATTGGTTTTTTTGTTCTGGTTTGTGACAAAAAAAACTGATGTCTCTAAGGAATTTTGAGAGAAAAGTTCGTTAAGAATATTCAAGTTACAATTCAGTAGCTCGAAGATGATCAGTGGTTTAGATTTATTGATTCAAATGTGCGTTAACTCATATGGTGTTACAATCAAACTGTACGGATAGTTTTGATCTTACAAAAGAGGACCCAAAAAAAAGAATAAAATTGATTGTGCGATTTAAATTGTGTGTAACTATTTTCAGGTACAGACAGGAGATAATCAATGTTTAGTGGCATTAAATGTTTTTTGGCAACATATGAAGGACGATATTAATTGGGAAATGATAATGTCAAAACTGTTTTTGTTAGTGCCAAAATTCTAGTGCACAAAAGGCTTGTATCATATGCAATGTACAAAATTTTTATGCATTAAAGTTTTGGCACCAACAAAAATGATTTTGGCATTATCACTATCCTATTAATTTTCCCACCACAAATTCGGCAGACAGATATTTTGGGCAACAAAAGTACTCCAAGACAAAGCGAAAAAAAGAAAGTACGTTCTCAACGCGCGCATCACCACCATCCACCGAGTTGAGTTTTGTTCACCCTCCATCTAAGAAGGTGAACATTACCCTCTTTTCTATTGGTTGAAATTGTATGGATCTCACCACAAAGTGATATCATGCTTACCAAAAAGTGTATTGCATAGTAAGCATGACATCACTTTGTGGTGGGATCCACACCATTTCAATCAATAGGAGAGAGGATAATATTCACCATCTTTTAAGAAAGGTGAACAAAATTACACTCCCATCCACCTATTAAAAACATCATGAGAATTTAATACTACGAACATTCTAGCCTCTTAAGGGCTAGCTTTTGTTTGCACACTTCACTTAACGTGGCCTTGTCCATGCAATCCCCACCAATATAGGAGTATTAGGTCCCGTTTCGGAACGTAAAATAAGTTCTTATTTTTTAAAAAGGTAATTTTAAATTCAAAAATAATGTATTTACTCAAATAATTTTTCTACCAATATAGATATTGTTTAATAGATCTCATCAAGATCTTTAATACGGTGCAAAAAAAATTCAAAAAATATTTTTTATTTATATTATTTTTGAGTTTGAAAATGTGAAATAAGCTGCTTATTTTTTAAGAAGATTTCTGGTACGGAGTCTAAAAGAAACACACCTTTAATTAACCTCATTTTCTACAATAGTGGAATTTAATTAACCTCATTTAATGAACCTTATCATATGCCTTAGGGGCACACATTAACAAAATCTTATTTTTATGTACCTTTTACATCATTTAATACACATTAATACACTTAATATTGTCAGCTCATTGAGTTGATTTTAAAATTTCCTTTAAACAGTATACTACGAACATTGCAAATTGCTAATCCCCCCCCCCGACACACCACCCCCCCGGCCCCACCTCCCTTTTCCCATTATACCCCCGCCTCTCTCTCTCTCTCTCTCTTTTCTTTCTTTCTTTTTTTACCGTTTGTTTCTTCTTCTTCTTTTTTCTTTTCTTTTCAGTTTCGTTTTTTTTTTCATTTTTTTTTCATTTTATTTCTTTTCAGTTTGAATTTTTTTTCTCTTTAATAATAGGTTCAAGTCTAATTCTAGGCTTTGTAAAGTAATTGAGAGAAAAAAAAATGTTTTCAATTGATCATGTTTATCCGACTGTTTTATTTTTATTTTTTTGTCCTTTATAGATTAAAAAATATAGTTACTAAAATAAGTGTAACGCCCCGGATTTTGGGTACGTTAAAAGGACAATTTCATTGAAAACCTCAAAATAGAGTCTGGCTCTTATTACAACAATCTCTTAATAAGAGTTCAAAATTTACACAAATGAAGGGGGATTCTAGGGTTCCTAACTACAGCTCCTCCTGCTCCTTCATCTTAGCCAGCTCTTCAGCTCCAGAGGCTTCCACGGCGAACTGTTCGTCTTGAACGTCTACAAGGTCTGACACATTATACCGGCGTCACCACCAATATAATATGTCAGGGTCACCAACAGGCAACACCGTGAGCTACAACGCTCAATAGGGAAATCCTTACCCTCTAACCCATAACTTACAAACAACAGTTATAATAAACATCGATTTCCACACGATAGGTATATACATAGCTTAACAATGACACATCCACATTCATTAATCAACTATCGTTGGTGTCCAAGATTTCCGGGTTTCTCCTACGCGACTCATCGTAGACCGTGTCATTATTATCATTTACAAAACAACCTTTTCAAAAATCATTTGGTTAACTCACACAGTTTTGCATTGGCTCCGTACCGCGGATGACCAAGCCACACACTTTCAAAATCATTTGCATTGGCTCCGTACCGCGGATAACCAAGCACACATTTTCAAAATCGTTTTGCATTGGCTCCGTACCGCGGATAACCAAGCTACACACCCAACCTCAGTTCCGCCGCGCCGGGTTCCTGAGTATCCTCACAATGGTTCCGCAGCGCCGGGTTCCCATTGGCACACAATTGCATTGGCTCCGTACCGCGGATAACCAAGCATACACACCCAACCTTGGTTCCGCCGCGCCGGGTTCCCAAGTATCCTCACAATGGTTCCGCCGCGCCGGGTTCCCATTGGCACACAATGGCATTGGCTCCGTACCGCGGATAACCAAGCACACATTTTTCAAACTCGTTTTGCATTGGCTCCGTACCGCGGATAACCAAGCTACACACCCAACCTCAGTTCCGCCGCGCCGGGTTCCTGAGTATCCTCACAATGGTTCCGCCGCGCCGGGTTCCCATTGGCACACAACTGCATTGGCTCCGTACCGCGGATAACCAAGCATACACACCCAACCTCGGTTCCGCCGCGCCGAGTTCCCGAGTATCCTCACAATGGTTCCGCCGCGCCGGGTTCCCATTGGCACACACACAAAACACACACACCACACAATGGGCAAGTCCGGCCACATTGCGGTTTTCAAAACATTTCTTTTACACACGACTCACATAATGCCACCCAAAACCGGTCATTATGTAGTTTCAAAATATTTTCTTCCTCGAAAACATTTCCCTTTATTAACCACACCCTAGGTGTCATGTTTCTACTTTCTCGGTTCTCGTGTCTCGTTATCATGCAAAGACTCCGCGGTAGGCATTAAACACACTAACAAGATCATCCAATTCTACATTACTTAACACGCTTAATAATCATTTATAGCATAACGCCACATGTACGGACGCCTTTGGAGTGTATCACTTATGCTTTATTCAAAGCACAACGCCACATGTACGGACGTCTTTGGAGTGAAATCACTTATGCTTTATCACACCACAAATAATACAAGCAATTCATAAATGCATACTCATATCATCTCAAAGATCAAAATACGAATACTTAAACTAAATAGATAACCGTTTAGCAATTCTAAACAATAACGTTATACTTGAATACGTAAGTAAATAGTAAGTAAATACGGAGTAAGTAAGGAGTAAGTAAGGTTTTCCTTACATATAATTAGGAGAATCTACCATTCTTTCTTAGCGGTTCAAAATAACAACGTAATACTTGAATACGTAAGTAAATACGAAGTAAGTAAATAAGGAGTTAGTAAGGTTTTCCTTACAATCCTTCTTGGCGGTAGTCGGCTACGGAAGGTACGTCGGCGGTCGGAAAGTACGTCGGTGGAGTAACGTCCTACGGTATGCCTCCGGAAGCTTCGAAAGAGAAAGGTCTCTCTCGAAACTCCTTCTTGACTAATACTACTACTACTTTTGGATCGAGGGGTGGTCGAGTGGCGGTCTAGTGGCGGCTTAGGATGAGTTTCTTGAAGAACACAAGAACAACTCAAGAACATGAAGAACAAAGGAAGAACTAAAGAAAGAACAAGGAAAGAACACAATTTCTAGAGAGAGAAGTTGCTAGGTGAAGGTGTGAGTTGAATGAGAAGTATGGGGTCCTATTTATAGGAAAAATTCTTGGCTCTCTCTCCTCTCCATGGCCGGCCCCCTCTCTCCCTCTCTTCCTCAAATTTTGACACTTGTCAAGCACTCATGGAAGATCAAAGTCTAAATCCTTAGGCATGCATGGCTAGATTGTCCTTTGATGGGATTATGGAAGATTGGTTGGAAGATTTGGAGACAAAGGTACAAGATTTGGTTTTAAACAAAGCATGGGAGTACAAATGGGAGTTATGTTTGGTTAGGGGAAATATTCTCCCAAGGATTGAAAGATGTAGGAAGATATGGAAGATCAAGGAAGGTCAAGTCAAGGTACAACCTATCTCTTTCTTTCTTCCTCTCTCTCTCTCTCCCTCCCTCTCTCTCTCTCGGCTCCCCTCTCTCTCTCTCTCTCGGCAATCTCTCTCCCTCTCTCTCTCTCTCTCTCTCAAGTACACTACACACACACATATATATGTATATATATAACAAATGCAAGAATAATAAAGGTACAAAGTACAAGATTTTCCAAAATCAAATCCTATTAAAGAAATACAATTTAGGCACATGTTGAGTAAAATAAATAAACTAGGGTACTTTGTAATCTAGGAAATAATCCAATTGGGTACAAAATCCCAATACAAAATAATAAAAGAGTACTTAGGAAAATCTTTAGGCTTTAAGGGCTATCAAGGCTACTAAAGTACTTTCAAATTAAAATATTGGTACTTCATCACATGGGGTTTAAGAAAAAAAGACTAGATTAATAAGCCCATGTACTTGGTTTGAAAGAATAAGGCTATTACCCAATGGATAATAAAGTCCCTAACGGTTAATAACCAAAGGATAATAAGGTACGAGTACTTTAAATACTAAAATAAGTTTTTGGAAAGACTACATGTCCTTTTGTAAAATCCCATGTGTATATATATACATGTACTTCACCAAATATAATAAAGGAAGGACTATTGTCCAATGGGTAAAGATTACCCTAACAATCTTTGTCCAATGGACAATAGCTACTAGGAAACTTTTATTTTAAAATAATCAAGGTCTTTTAAAGCATGTGACAAAAGCCCTATATTAAATATAGGTGTGGTACCAAGTACCCCAATTAAATAAAAAGACTATGATTCTCCCCATTAAAATAATAATAAAGTACAAGTCAAATCAACTTTATTTGGAAGGTTCCCTAGTCACATCGGTACTTTGTTTTGGTCAAAAGAGTTATTACCCAATGGTTACTAACTTCCCTAATGGTTATTACCCAATGGGTAGTAATTCTTCTTGCCTTTAATAACCAATGGACAAAAGAAGTACAAGTACCTTTTATTAAAATAATATTTAAAAAAAACTACATGTACTTTTATAAAAAAGTTTTATTGTCCAATGGGTAAAAATTACCCTAACCATTATGGACCAATGGATAAAACAAAAGGTTCGAAAGTTCAAAAGGTCCAAAAGGTTCATCGAGTAACTAGGTAAGTTGGTTGCTCGGTTCCTCCAACTAGTCGGTTGGAAACTAACCAAATTAGTTACGAAGGTTTTCTTAGTCGAGAGTTTAATCAACGACCAAAATCTAACTACGACGAAATAAACGAGAAATCATATAGTCACTCAAGAGAAAATAAGTAATTCAAATAAAATTCAAATATTTAACGAAATTTTTATTGACCAAAATTCAGGGGCGTTACAATAAGTGTTTCAATTTTCAATCCGTTTGAACCGGTGCAAAGTTGTTATTTTTCTGATCATTTCATCCTAAATGGTCCTAATAAATTTTTGACTCCAAGGCCTTTCAGTGGACACCCTAAGAGAGTTTTGAAACTAAATAATGAGTCTTAGGGTATTTGTTGAAAGACTTTAAACCAAAAAATTCATTATGACCATTTAAAATAAAATAATAAAAAAAACGATCCTTGCTCTGATTTAACTGAATTAAAAATTAAAACACTTAATTCTTCAATTAAAAAGTAGGGGGACCCGGGGGCTCTGCTTTCCTCATTGGCACAGTAGTCCTTATGAAGCCCCTAAAACATCTTTACACTGGTTCAAATGGATTGAAAATTGAAACACTTATTTTCGTAACTATATTTTTTAATCTATAAAGGACAAAAAAATAAAAATAAAACAGTCGTATAAACATTATCAATTGAAACACTTTTTTTTTCAATTACTTTACAAAGTTTAGAATTAGACTCAATCTATTATTAAAGAGAAAAAAAATTCAAACTAGAAAGAAATAAAATGAAATAAAATGAAAAAAAAAATTAAACCAGAAAGAAAAGGAAAAAAAAAAAGAAAGAAAGAAGAAACTGGAAAGAAGGAAGGAAAGAAAGAAAGAAAGAAAGGAAGAAAAGGAAGAGAGAGAGAGAGAGAGAGAGAGAGAGGGGGTAATTTCGGTCGGGAAAGGGAGGTGGGGCCGGGGAGGGGGGTGTGTCAGGGGGAAGTAGCAGCTCTCACAAACATTCTAGCCTCTATTTTGATTGCACACTTCACTTAACGTGGCCTTGTCCATGCAATCCCCACCAATATAAAAAGAACACACCTGGCAGGCACTTCTAGCCTCACATGCATGACTTGCCTTTTGATTTTTGTATATTTTCACCAGTCCCTTTCTGACCTCGTAAGAGTAATAAATTATTAGAGGGTAAATTACGTTACACCCCCTTCAGCTATCATCAATTTATTGGTTACCCCCTTAAAGTATAAACTCAAACACTTAACCCCCCTCAAAGTATAAAGATCAAAAATGTCCTCAACGCTGTCAACAGAAATTTCTAATTTTCTCTTTAAACCTTCAACCATCACTTACACATCGTCTATCTACAACCACCAATCCCCAATCTCACCCCTTATTCTAACCCTCCAACTGTAGCCATCACCGCATACAACCTCTGACGCCGGACCAATCTCCCGTCTCTTCTCCTTCCTCTATACCTTCCATCCTCTTCTCCTTATTTTCTTTAACAGCCCCAAAACCGCTGTGACTACCACTGCGCCACGACTGCTGTGCGCACTCTCAAATCTTAATTTGATACATTTTTATCAGGAGTTACAGTTGTGGAAATCACTGTTGAACTGACCTATCTTATTCTTCCAGATCTTCCTTTAGATCATCAGAGGCACGCCCTAAGTCCGATTTCTATCACCAGTCCTCTGCTACGTCGGCCTCGGTAGGGCCCGTTCTTTCCTCTCCCAATTTCAAGCCTTTCTCGTCGCTAAATCATTGGGGTTTCAGGAGGCCACGACCGTCAAAATCATAGTCGTTGTCGCTGGCGACGATGATGGCGGTGATTATCAGGAGATGAAGAGACTTACAGGTTTAGATCTAGATTTATTTATGGATTTTAAGTATGAGTCATTTTGTGTTCTCGAAAAAATGGTTATACCGGTCTTCAGATTTAAAAAAAAAAATGTTGTTCCAACAAAAAATAAATGGTTGTACAAATTTGCACATCCTTCTATATCGTACTTCTTAATTTTGGTTGGTGGCAGATTTGTTTGATGGAAATGGGTCTACGGCCACCGGAAATAATGGAGGTTATGGATTCTCGGTGCAGTGGTGATGGAGGGTTTTGGAGGTGTTGCGGTTGTGTGGGGTTGTGGCAATAACGGAGACCGGGTCAATAAGGTAGAGTGGTGGCGAGGAAGGTCAATCACCGGTGTGGAGTTGGTGGCCAAAAATCAGATGTAAATATGTCCTCTTACTTCCATTCCTCGTGTATATTTGCCTTAACTCATGACCTAGTAATAGCCTTGTTTGGATTACCCATTCAAACATAATTCATGGGGTAATTTTGTCAAAGAAACTTATTTACCAGGGCATCTGTTGCTGATTCTGGTATATTCCATCCAAAACACTTGCCGTTAGATGACGGAAGGGGTTTATTGTCGTAAGACAGTAGATGAAGGGGGTTAAGTGTCTGAGTTTAAATAATAGGGGCAACTAGTAAATTGATGATATTTTAAGGGGGTTTAACGTAATTTACCCTAATTTGGACTAGCTATCTAAGAAGAATACGGCCTGAGTTTCGGAATTAATTGAGGTACACTCCCTTCCATAAGGCTAGAGTACAATTCCCACCCTCCCCATTAGTAACAGGCCAATAGATTTCCAAGCCATTGTATGATTAAGTTGCAATAAATCCATCCAGTGTATGACTATGCAATTATTCATACGGTCCTAATAGGTGCCTCTGGAGCAAAAAATTAGGTGCAATAAATGTATTTCGATATACGAGTTGTGTTTAACTGTTTATAAATATTCACAAAGCATAATGTTTCATCAATACTAGTCATAAATATTTGTAATACTTTTTCCTAATGAATGTCTTACCCTCATTAGTTGGATGAGACCTAATGAAATGTATTTCAATTATCTACACGTAGACTTCTAGTACTTTAAAGGTTTTTTAATTTATTTTCCACCATGGAAACATGAAAATTTCAATTCTAGTGGGCAATCACTATCTCTACTAACACTCTGTCATTCAGTGTATCGAAATAGAAGAAAAGAAACAGAACAATTTTTCATAATATATGTGGAAAATCAAACAATTGGATAGTACTGCAACAAATAATTAAATTAACTCATGATTCTCAACTTTCAAAGTCCAAAAAAAAAAAAAAATACAATAGCACAACTATACAAAACATGATACCAAAATTGAAAATTGAAGGCCTCTTCTTCATTGAGAAAATATTGTTCTAGAAAAGGTTGAAAGTCATTTTCCACTAAATTGTTCCTCATTTTGACACTTTCTCCGGACTCAATATTATCGTCTTCTTGAGGAAGCTCATTCAAATCAAAATTATTTATTCTTTTTGGTTTAACTCAAGCTCAAGATATTCAGCATCCATTCTCCTACGTATTGAAAGACCGTTATCTATTAAAAATAGTTATACAAAAAAAACATCTTCATCTAGTGAAACTAGCACGGAGAAAATCTTTAACTCTAAAAAATGTATAGAAATGTAGAAGAAAAAATCCATACCTTTTAGTTTGGTTGGTGAAACGGTAGACTTGGTCTGGTTTGAGAACAAACATATGAAGTGCTTGGTTTGGGTCTTAGAGAAAATAAAAGTGGAGGGTTCGACTTTCCCATTTTTCCTATTTTTTTCAATTTTATTTTAAATATAGAGAAAGATAAAGAGTCATGGTCATTTTTGTCATTCAAAATACTTTTGAACTTCTTTCAATGGAATGATTTGCATTTTCAATGTGGTTATGATCAATCTTGGGATGGGTATAACAAAGTGCAATTAATGTATCTAAACTTATGCCGAAGGGTGTGCCCTAGGGGCACCCTTTAGAATTTGCCTTATTCATATTAAATGTAAAAACTCCATGTTGCAATTATTCATATTAAACGTTCATAAAATATAGTAGGATTTTACAAACTGTCGAACAGTCAATACATTAATCTCAACACTATTAAACCATTAAGAGTTATGCAAAAAATACTTTATTTTGTTGATTTAAAATTATGTCTTCACATGATCTAGCTTTGTGAGCGAATGGGGCATCCCATTGAAATTTAAAACTTTTTTGTTAGCATGACTCATGCGTATCTCTTACCAACCACAAATATAAAAATGACTAGTAAATGCCCGTGTATGGCTGCAAGCACGGGTTTAAGTATGGACGAGCCTTATATCGTTAAATTTCTGATTGACCAAAAAAGAAAAAGAAACTTATATATATATCGTCTCAGTTGACGTCAACTAGCAAATCCTACCCGACAAATCCAATTTTATTCCATCAAATTACCCTTTTAAGTATCAAAAAAAAGCTTAAATAAATAATAAAAAGTCATACCGACATCTAGCAAATCCTACCCGACAAATCCAATTTTATTCCATCAAATTACCCTTTTAAGTATCAAAAAAAAGCTTAAATAAATAATAAAAAGTCATACCGACATGTTTTCATTCCCGTAGAATAGAGGTTGCCTTTATTTTTCTGTTACATGTCTTTTTTGTCTAGCGAATTTGTCCCTAACTCGAAGGCACTTACCGAAAATTTGACCTACCATATTGTTGTTTAGCCATAACAAATCCCGTTAGCAATCTCTTAAAAGAATAATCAAAAATTGATTTGACAACTTTTGATTATCAATTTTTCATTATAGCATTATGGGTACTCTAAGTACTTAACTAGGCCTCCAATTCGATAAGTACAACCAAAGAGGGCAATTAATTGATTTCCAATCATTGCTAGAGTTACGATATAAACAAAAAGCAAATTCCGTATGACCCTTTTGTTTTTTTGGGAAATTGTATCGATAACAAACCCAAAGTGAAAAAAAACGACCCACCAGTTTTTTCCATCGAAAGACTAAGAATACAACCCTCAAAAGAAAAACTTTTTTTCGTGTAACGATACCATCCGATTTTGACAGCATTTTTATTACATCACCACCCCAACCTTCAGCCTATTATTGCCTAAGGAGGAAGTTTGTAAATCTTAAGCCTTACCAATAGGTTCAATTAAAATTTTAAACTTGCACAATAAATACCAAGCACGAAAGTTCCATTATATATTCTTTCACATGGGGATCAAGGAAATACACAAAATGGGTGAAAAAGCAAGAATGGATCCAGTGGCGGCTCCAGAATTTTGTAATAGGGTGTTCAAAAATTACCTTAACTCTACTAGTTGATCTCTTAACCAATAATATAAGTACAAAATGTCATATATTAGTATAAATAAAAAAAATTAACTATGAGGCAAAATGATAACTTAAAAATATGTACTTGAAAGTTGCGTAGTAGATAGTTTTTTGAGAATGGAGGAGGATTTTTTTTACAGTTGTCCTAGATGAGATCTCATATTTTATGCCAACATTTAATTGGCATATTAATCTACTAAAACACTTTTGAAAAAAACTGTAGCGAATTTGTTGAAACTAACATTCTCGAAAATATGGTGTTCTTTAGGATACCATGATAAGATTTAATTTTCTATTGTAGTCTGAAATTCAAAGGAATATTATTCAAATTAACGGGGTTTGCAATGTAGTTGAATTTTTTTAAAGTTTTGTCCGTAATTCTATTAACTAACAAGATAAAAACAAATAAAGTAGTTATAATTGTAATGAATGCGAAATTAACACATTTAGAACCATCGACAATAAAAGCGGAGAAATAACGCAGAGTATAATACTTACACCAATAGATCCTTTATTTTTCAATTTCTTTATTATGATTATGAGTTTTATTTGAAGTAATTAATGTGTTAAATGTTCAAATATGAATTACGTGAATTGATGGGCCGTGATTGGGTTATGATTGAGTGTTCAACTAGTTTTGGGTTGGGTGTTCAATTCTTTTTGAGTCAAGTGTTCAAGACTATTACTAGAATTGAGTGTTCATTGATATTTAAATTGGGTGTTCAAAAAAAGGTTAGCTCATAATTTTTACATATATTCTAAGGAAAAAAAAAATTGTTTAGGTGTTCGGTTGACCATGGAAGGCTCTATGTAGAGCCGCCTCTGAATGGATCCTCCCAACTATTATAACCCATAAATGGTTTGAGTTATCTCACTTGCCCAAAAAAATCCGATATTTATTGAGCATGCGACTAGTTGTAAACATATTGTCTCATTCATATCTCAAACAAAACTTTAAAATTCACCGACTAAAACTTTAAATAATATATAATGGAACTTTCGTAATATATTCCAATTTTTATTCGAGATAAATTTTCAAACCACAAAACCTAAACTTAGGACAAAACACATATTACGAATCCATTTCACGTATTAAACTCATCACTGAAAGTCATGTTGTCACAAAGAGAAACTGAAATAAAGGGCAACTCAAAGATCTACCAGAAAATCCGAATAACATCCATTGAAATGGCGTAATGAGGAGTGAGAGGAAAGGAGAAGAAGAAACGCAGAGAGCGATGAGTAATCTTATTGGTCGATTGAGTCTTCAGCGTTGAGGGAGTTAAGGCTAGTGTGGTTCGATTGAGCCGTCGGCTTCGAGGGAGACTTGGGTCTAGCGTGTTTGTTCTTGGTGATAGGTGGATGAGGACCCTTAAATTTATATATAAGATTCAAAAATTAAACTTCATTGCTATTAAATAGATTGCCATATCCTCAACCCATAAAACAAGGTTGTACATGTGTCAAACCATCACACTTTCACAAACCGATACGCAAATCCCGATCTTCCCTACCATGTGAATTGAAGACAACCGTTCCTTTCAGGGGCAAAATTGTCATTCCAAAACCTCCAAGTTTCAACCTTCGTCACATAATCCTTCAAATGATTTTCGCTTTCACTCTCGATCATCGTTCTGCACTTGTACCCTCAATTCTCACACTCACAAATTTTAACTGTTTGAGAGATATTTCACTTTCTGACTCACGGTCGCGCACTCGTACCTGCCCGCATATCATGTGACTCATGTTTCAACCGCACTAGTTGTGCACTCGTACCTGCCCGCAGGTCATGTGACTCAGGTTCCAAGTGCATTCAAACTAGGGCTGCTCGCGGTCCTGTTCGGTTCGAATTTCTAAGAATCCGAGGACCGGACCACTAATCACAGTTTTTACAAAATGAAATCTGTATCCGGACCAAAAGTCCTACTGTCCAGTTCCAATCCGATCCGTGACTCGCGGATCGGTTACGGTTTTGTCCACGGATTTTAGCAAAAATAAAGCTCAAACATATATCCCACAATAAAAAGGAAGAATGTTACATTCAGAATTAAGTTTAACACCACCAGAAAATACTTATTACATAAACTATCAAATGCTTACTTTAGAAATCAAATTCAAAAAGAATCTAAAACATTAGTAGGATTGTATCATTATAGTACATTACATAACATAAAAGAACCGGAAAAAAAACGAACTATTGAAACTCAACTAAGGTTACTCGTAATTTATACGAAAAAACTACGATTTACTCCTTATATTTTATGTACATCTACACTTTATCCCATTATTAAGATAAAATACTAAAGTTTGTGGAAAAAAGTGTTAACATTACCAACAATTTATTATATAAATACACACATATATATATTATTTATATAAAATAAATATCTCACAGGTCCGGTTCGGTTAATCTATGGTTTCATAATGAAAATTCGTGGACCGAACCGCGAGTCACGATTTTCTAATTTTTCAATCCGTATCTGGACCATTACTCTACGAACCAAATCCAAAAGGTACGGATCAATTCGATTCGGACCGATTTCACGGTTTACCAGATTTTTGAGCAGCCCTAATTCAAACCGCATTTGATTGCGCACAAGTACTTGCCCGCATATCATGTGACTCCGGTTCCAAACGCTTTCGAACCGCATTCAATCGCACACTCGAACCTGCCCGCATACCATGTTACTCGGGTTACAACCGCATTCGATTTCCCGTATATTTAACCCCCTGTATAAGCAGAGACTCATTTGCATGCTCTGTTCTCAAACCACAAAAAACCCTCAGTTTTTTCTCTCTCTCGTCAGAAAAAAACTTCAACCAACCAAGTGACTAGAAATGGCCGGTGTATTCTCGCTCCATCAGTTCTCCTGCAAAACCCTCTCCAAGATCTCACCGCCTTCCCAATTCAACTCAAAGCCCACGCTTTCTCCTCCGAATTCGATAAACTTCAACAAAACCCCTCTTATTTCATCGCTGAAGATTTCGGGGCCGGGTTTCCAGGTTGTCCGTGCGGTGCCTGACAACGAGTGGGGGCCGGAGAAGGAGGAAGGCGCCGCGACGGGGGTGGCGGTGGCGGAGGAGGAGCCGCCGGCGAAGGAACCGACGGAGATTGAGCTGTTGAAGAAGCAGCTGGTGGATTCGTTCTACGGGACCGATCGCGGGCTGAGGGCGACGAGCGAGACGAGGGCGGAGATTGTGGAGCTGATCACGAAGTTGGAGGCTAAGAACCCGACCCCGGCGCCTACGGAGGCGTTGACTCTGCTCGATGGCAAGTGGATTCTCGCGTAAGTTCTAAACCTAGAATCCCTTTGTTGATATTTTGAGTGATTACATGGGAATTAGTACAAGTGATGATTTATTTGAGTAAGGGCCTCTTTGACGGTGAGGAATGGAGTTCGAATTTGTTTACCCTCTTTTGGTAAGGGTGAACAATACTCTCGCTCTGATTAGTGGAAAAGTGAGGTAATAATAACGTTAGTTTGTAGTGGGAATCACACTTTTCGACCAATTAGAGTGAGGGTATTGTTCCCGCAAATTCGCACTCACGAGGAAGGGGGAGAAAAGAGAAGAAAGGAAGAGAAACAAAGAAAATTGGTCCATTTTTTCACTTGCCAAATACGGAGTATTAAATCTTATCACTGTGGTGACATTTGATGAGAAATTGCAACTCTTTCGTTTCTGTCACTCTCGCGGGGGCGGCTCTAGTAGGGTTTGAGGGGTTTAAGTGAATCTTTAGGTTCGAAAAAGGCACTAAGTTTTATATATTTTTTACGTGTACTTTGGTGTTTCTTTAATATCGTGTGCACTTGATCTTGTACGAAGTCTAGATAGATATATATTCGGTTAAATTTGTGAGCAAATAGTAGATAATATAACGAAAGTAAATATCTTTATTTTACATGCAAAATTATTTTATATAGTTTTGTCACCTTTGAAGAGAGCCACCCCTGCACTCTCGCAATCCTAAGGGCCTGCATTAGCAACCCAGCCCTCTACCATTAGTAATTTAGTATGAAGACTAGTTTACTTACTTTTTCATTCAAATTAAGTTTCATGTTCACTAAAATTTGTTAGCACTCTAAGTTTCGAATTGGGTAGTATCTTTCACTCAAAAAATTTATGACTTGCCATGCTCTTATGTCTAATGAAGCTTTGACTCACTTTTTTAATCGAATTAGGTAAATGATTACAGAAAGGGCTCGCGATGGTATGGAAGGGTGGAGAAAGATAGGTTTGAGGCAAGATTTTTGTACGGGCTGGAAATGCCCTAAATACTGTGATGACTTCCTGATAGACTCCCTCCTAGGCCACCATTAAGATAGTCTCGGCATTGAACTCATAAGAACATTATGTTTATCTTACATTGGATGATCAAAAGAGTATTTGACAAACCTCGTATAAACTGCATTATGTTTGGGTTCCACGGCTATTAGTGTTGTACTTGGGGTTACTCAATCAGAGGATATGTAGCGATAGAACCTCTCTAGGGAAATTGGAATTCGGAATGATAATCAGTTTTGAATTGCTTTAGGTGTTTATCTTGGATGTATGGAGGACTTGAGAAGGAAAAGAAAAGGCAAAGGGAGGAAAAATATAGCCTAAAAAAATTCTTTCTTTTTTGTTTCTCCGGGCCTCCACAAACGCCTCTTCAGAAATCTCAGACTCAAAATTCTAGGAATTGAAGTTTTGCCTAGACTGGGAAAGCAATACCACCAGTAGCTAATTTAAAGATGTTACTTCTAGTTCTTTTTAGTCTTAGCCCATATGACCGTTTTATCTTTATCCCTTATACTCCATGTTGGCCAATGATTTATGCTTCCAATTATTCACAGAAGTAGTTATAGATCACAAACCACATTAGCTAATTCTTCAATCTCACCATGAGCACTAGGACTATCATGTGCTATGTGCAGTATAGTCCATTTTATATGCTGCCAGTTTTGTTATCTCAGCATGTCATGACTTGTGTCATTAATAGTATTTGTCACTACCAGTTGTATCAGGGTTGGGTACAATAGTTGTTCTTTGACAAGAAGTACGTACTTGGTCCTGAGAAAAGATGAGACGTGGAGTTAACACTGGGCACTGGTCCATGTGAGATTGGACTTTGAACGAAATTGAATCATCAATGGATGCACCGTCTTGTTTCTATAAGCCATGTTTAGTGTTGCATCATGCCTTGTTACTGATATGATTGAATCCTGTTACCTGACTATCTGATTTATCTAACTTCTCTTGGGGTTCATCTTCAAGTGAGACTTTCATTTCTTCTCTATGGATTGAAGTTTTGCGCAAACAAGGAAGACTATATGACCTTTGGCTAATTTCAATGTAATTCTTTCTAATCTTAGCCCATATGACCATTTGTCTTGACCCCGTAAACTCCATGTTGGCCAATGATATATGCTTCCGATCATTCACAAAAGTTATAAATCACAGATCACTTTAGCTAATTCTTCAGTCTCACATGAGCGCTAGGACTATCATGTGCCATGTACAGTACAGCCCATTTTATAGGCTGCCAGTTTTGTTACCCAAGTATCACTGGACTTGTGACATTAAATAGGATTTGTCACCACCAGTTGTCCTCAGTGGTTGATACAGTTATTGTTTTGAAAACAAAAAGTACATAGTACTCCTACTATTTACCGAGAAAAGACCAGATAAGTAGTAACACTGGGTACCGGTCCATGTCCATGTAAGGGGAACTTGAAGCGGAGCAAGTGTCCTACTTGGGAATTGTACTTTGAACATCAATGAATTCACCTTCTTGTCTCTAAAAGCCATGTTTAGTGTTGCATCATTTCTTATGACTGATGTGATCAAATCCTGTTACCATAGTATCTGATTTATCCAACTTCTCTTTGGTTCATCTTCAACCGACTTTTGTTATCAAACCTAAGTCCTGGATGTCCTTCTCATGGTGTTGGATTTCAACATGAGAAAGAGTAAAGAGACATAACGGTATGGCTAGATATAGGAACATAGTAGGAACTTCTAAATTTGGGTTCACAGTTATTTTGTTAGTGGTTTATTGAGGGTACAGCTAAGAATGCTCTCACTGGAATGTGAATGAAAAAGGTTACCAAGAGTGCCTGTCAACAAAATGTGTAAGAATTAGAAAGTACGTTGAAGACCAAGAGAAAATGGTATCGTAAACAGCTGAAGAGGGAAACGCTAATCCATGTAGCATTGGATTATAGGTCACACGTAGCTCGTTCTCCGCACTGAGTTGGAGCTGGTTAGAAATTGTTGACGCGGGATTTTATTGTGATATGTTGCAGGTACACATCATTTGTGGGTTTGTTCCCTCTGTTGTCGCGAACACTGGCACTGGTGAAGGTGGAGGAGATATCACAGACCATTGACTCGGAGAACTTTACAGTCCAGAATTCTGTCCTGTTTTCAGGGCCACTTGCCACCACTTCTCTTAGCACCAATGCCAAATTTGAAGTTCGAAGTCCCAAGCGTGTCCAGGTTTCTTTTTATCGTCCCCTCTTTAATGTTCTTTTATAAAAGTAGAATATGATTTGTGCCTACAATTTGGGTGATTGGACTAATGGATCACGAACAAACTCATGCCACATCACCACATGGTTTACTCGTGTCCTTTCTGAACTATAACGATATTGAGATTTTGCCAAAGGCATCATCCATTGTGTTCCCATGCTCACACACACACATGAGGTATATTGTATGGGATCTGGTATATCGGGCTTATGCAGTCTCTTTTGAAGACCCAGAAGGTAGATTAAAACTTTTTTCTTAACCTAATATTCGACGTATGGTAATCTCTTTCAGTCGCCGGACGACTCCAGGCAGTTGTCTACCACATACGGCTCAATTTGTTTGTCCATTTTGGAAATTTAACATGTAAGAGAACATAAATCATTGCACTTTTGAATGTTAACTTTGCAAAACTTGAGCATTTATAAATTTAAGTGCTAGCCAAAATTCAAATTAAGAAGTCAAAGGGAAGATATTCAAACTTACAGATTTTGGCACGTTGACTTTCAAAATGGACTAGCAGTTTGGGATTGAGAGAGTAACTGTGGCAAAAATACGAAAAACAAAGAAAGAAAGATGACAGCTTTTTTTTTTCTTTTGATTGGCAAAGAAATATGACAATTAAATGATGGTTTCTACATTGAAATGATTCTTAGGGTCGCCCTTGATGATCAGAATTCTGTTTGTTGATCACCTTATTAGAACTATTATTCTAATAACTTCAGTTATTTTCTTCTTACTTTTTCTTGGGTCTAATCTAGATCAAGTTTGAGGAAGGCATCATTGGAACTCCCCGGTTGACAGACTCCATTGTGTTACCGGAAAATGTCGAATTTCTAGGAACAAAGATTGACTTCACACCTTTCAAAGGCTTAATCACCTCTGTACAAGACACAGCTTCATCTGTTGCAAAGACGATCTCCAGTCAACCACCACTCAAGTTCTCGATCTCCAACACGAATACAGAATCATGGTTACTTACCACATACCTCGATGAAGAACTTCGGATCTCAAGGGGAGATGCCGGCAGTATATTTGTGCTTATCAAAGAGGGTAGCCCCCTCTTGACTCCTTGAACAGGTCCGAAAAGCCCTCTCAATCATGTGTGCTGCTTTTCTCTGTGTGTGGTTGTAATGTTACATAGGGAATGAATACAAGACTCTCAGTATGTACCTGTACGTGTCAGGAACCTTAATGTCGTTTATACGCAGTACAATAATTTCAAAAATATCATAGCATCAGATTTGTGAATCCAGGTTTGTATTTTATGAACTTGTTCTTGTGTTCCAGTTAACCACATTTGTGTTGTAATATCTATGGTGCTTAATGATTATGGGTAATGAGTAATGACATTTCCAAGCACAAATTTACAGAAGCGAACATACGACTTGGGTGTTTGTGACGTTTGTGATTGATTTGAGTGACAAATTCAACCGTTTGGTTTGCGCGGACTGTGAATTTTGAATAGTTTAAAAATCGAGGCCCGCCACTGTTATAAATTCTCTGGTGCACTGAGGGGTTTTGTAATTTTCATTTGTTCTAAGACTCTGGCGGTCCATAACGTTGGGGCATGCATGCTACTAATGCCGGTTGGACCTTGCAAAACCCTTGCCTCATTTACGGTTGGTTGGACGGGCTTGGGTACACGTAATTTTAGATACTTATGAAGTGCAAGCAGCAATATTATTGGGGTTTACTGTTGTGTACTATTGTAAAAGGTATTAATCAATATAAGTGTAATGGTCTTTTTAGAAGGGGTGAAAGTCTTGTAAATAGCGTAGTGAAAGTCCATGGTAGGTAAAATAGGATTGACTAATCAATTATGATTGAACAGGCCCAAGCCAAGTCCAGTCTTTTGCCCGATGAATGTGCACCCATAGATCCGAATATTAGTTACAATTTGATGCACGTGAATCCTACAAAACTGTTACGAGGTTGCCATGCAACAAAAGGTTTCCATAGCACCCAAATACATCGTTTCTTTTTCTTTTTTTGATAACTCAGGGAGCTTTTTTTGACACACACTCAGGGAGCTTAATGAAAAGCCATCCAGACACAACGACCAGTAAGACCGACATGGGAATCACTGAAATCCATGAACCTGCCTTGGCGCCGCTGAGGAAACGGTTCACAATATTGCTCTAGTTGTTTCGTGCGGCTGCTTTTGGCACAATCAAAGATGTTTAAGTTTCTTCATGGTGAATTCAGCGAAAAATTTCAGGGTGAAGGACAAGAAGCAGCTTGAGACGCTCTTTTGAAAAGGGATGATAAGAACCTGTATGCTTCGTGCATCCATCCGCAGTGAGCATTGTGGTAAGCATCCATTGAGCTGAAGACTGTACAGGAATCAGAAGATACCTGATCTTTTAATGTGTTTGCATTCTCAATTTTGCCTTGTTTGCAACTTCTTCTTTTTTCTTATAAATAGATGTCCGGACCAGCTTGCGCGCACTTTGACTAATTTCGGAGCCCTGAAGTTAACGACTCAGGAAAACCCTTTGGTGGCCCTAATGTTTGGAATGGTTGACTTCCGAAGAATTCGAACATGCTATTTCACAAAGAACAAACACTTATTGTTTTATCTTATGCCCACCCGACCAAACCCCCTGTGTTGTCTTGTTTGCAGCTTGATGATCCTATGTTTGTTGAATAGTGTGCATCTTACATCGCATTTTTGTTTTCCAAAGTGTTACGCATCTTATGATTTTGTGATACCATAGTACACTTATTCCACTTGTAAGAATAAGAAAACTTTTGAGCTTGGAGTTCTAACTTTTCTTTTTTGGTTCTCTTACTATGTACTGATTAAACTAGACAATTAGGGCTTGTTTGATAACCTAAATTCAGCACTTAAAACTAAATCAATTAAGTAATAAGTGATTCAGTAGATTTGATACCGATATTATACATTGCTTAACAATTTAAGTGCTACTTAAAATGTAGACTAAAATGTTGAAAAAAAATAAGTAATTTTGAGTTACTTAATTCTGACTGAATTCTTGTATACTTGCATTTAATTATCATACCACCACCACTCCTACAACCACTCCACCACCACCACTACAACCACTCCACCACCACCACCACCACCATCACTCTCGCCACCACTCTACCACCACCACCACTTCTCCTCCACCACCACCACCATCATTACCACACTACCAAACCGTCGCCGTCGCCGCCGCCGCCACCACAATGTCACCATTGCACAACTATTACTCCACCGACACCACTCACTGTCACCATTACACCATCACTCCACCACCACCACCACTCACTGCCACCGTTACATCACCATCACTCCACCACCACCATTCCACCACTATCGCCAGCAGTCTAACACCATAACCACCACCACCACCACCACTGCCGCCACCACTCCACCACCACAATCACCATTTCACCATTATTATAAGTACATTGTGACCATTAGTAAATTAAGAGAGAATCGGAACTAAATTAATTTATCTTTTTTTTAATTCAGAACTTAATATGTTTATCAAACAACTTTTCAGCTTAAAAAATTCAGCATTCAGCTTTCAATACTTAATTTTTCAATATTCAGTTTCAGTTTTATCAAACAGGCCCTTAGTCTTGGACTGGTAGAAATTCCGTCGGCTACAGCAGGCAAGAGAATAGTCTTGTCCTCAGCATGGGGAACCTTCGTGAATCTGTGATGCATCAAATGACCTCAAATAGATGGAAATGTCTTTCTCACTGGCAAGGTCTATGAGCTGAGTTTGGAACTAAAAGCTGAACTGGTCTCAGGTTTTAAACCTCTCAGAATCAACTCCTTTGGAGCCGGTTCATCCGAAGCATTTGCTCCAGCTTTAAATGGGGCTCGCGCTAGTGGACGTTGAGTTTATGGTCCCTAGGAATTAGAAAAAAAATGAAAATAAAGCTGAACTGCTGAACTCATTCCTTTAGAATTAGAAATCTTTCTCTCCTACCTTCTCTGCGGGATGATCAGTGAAGTTGTGAACCTTCAGTCCAAAGTTAGGGAGTTTTGTTGCTGTAGCACTGTGGTTCAATGTAGGCATGACATTTAAATGGGAGGAATGTAACGGTTGGTTCCCTTCTTATGCATTACAGATTTATCAAACCAAAGGATGCATGGCAGTGAAGTTCTCAAGTGAAAATGGATTTAAAAAAAAAAAGATTTCCACAGGAAAACCTATGACCTCTGGAACACGAACTTTAGCCTTGCACTTAGAATAAATGTTTTTTCCCATGTTCACTGAACAGGACTAATCAGCTAGTAGAAAAAGAATGTCATTTACAATATGAAAACAGATCAGTACAGACGTCATGGAATACCTCGAGTATGGTCCCCCGATATTCCTCCGAATTCATGGAAACGTAACAATTCAAGAGGCGGCGTAAATCCTTTGGCTCGTAAATCTTGTTTGCCGTTATCATCTCCACGATGGACTCCCTGAAATCCTCTCTAGGATCGTAAGAGGACTTCTCCATGGCCAGCATCACGATGAACTTGGTACCACTGTTCTCCCCTCTCGCTCGCCTCCTCTCCTCTTGTCTCGCCTCGTGCCTCTCTCTGATCATCTGGTCCAGTCTCTCCTGAACCATGGCATGCGCTAGGCTCGAGATTGTAGCGAACCTTTCAGAGCTGGAGCTCTCGGATTCCTCGGAGGAAGAAGAAACGCTTAGTCTGCAACTGCAACACAAGGCCCTGCACCCTTTGATTTGAAGCCTTTGCTTCTTCAGTACCCTGGAGCCTTGCATTGCTTAAGGGAGATGTGGAGAAAAAAAAAATCATATATGCAGAGTATGGAAAGTGGGTAGTGATAATCATGATTGTGTCGGAAGGTTTTAAGTATTTGATGAGGCAGGAGTGGGGTTGGAGGAGGGAGATTGGAAGATTAATGGGGAACAAGTGTGCTTTTGTTTATTAGTCTAGTGATTATGATGATGAGAAGGGAAGAACATCTTTCATACCCTTTAGTGGTGGGATTAGTTGGCATATGCTTGAGAGAATGGCTAATACGGAAGGAATGGGGGACCACTAAGCCTTTCCATAATTTAGGTGTTCAAATCAGTTTACACACACCTCGTTTAAGTTATAAAAAAATAATTTACTAGCTCAAGAGTGAAGACGTAAAAGAAAGCTTTGAGAAGTTGGTGGTGAATTCAATTTTATACTGAATTAGGCCTCATTTATTCTGCTTAAGTATTTATATTTCGTTTTTTCGAGACGAATTATTCTCTCATAATACATAACTTATAATTTAAAAAATCAAGTACTGTACTTCTTTGTGTTGATGGAATACACGCTTAGTCCTTCAAGATTCCAGTCTAACCCACATGGCCTTAGGATAATTTCAATTCCCAAGACTAGCTTCTGACAACCAGCTTCTTGTAAGTCCTTAAAAATCTCCCATAGGATAATTTTCTGACACCATAGGCGTGTATTTATGCTATTTTCTCGAGCAAAGGAAGTTAAAAGGCTCAATCAGAGGGAACCCACTCACATCATTCATGTTAAGAGTCTATGAGTAGGAGGCAAGCTATATGAGTTGAGTGTGTAAAGGCTGAGGTAATAAGGTTCTTTAAAGACAGAAATCTAGGTGCAAAATGATTATAATCACTTTGATCCATGAATGGGCTGTTGGTCTCTAGGATAATACAATCTGTCTCGATTTATTTGTCTAATTTCAACATATGTGTTCTTCAAAAAATCATGCATCTTGCGATTATTATATTTTATATAATTTCAAAAACTTTTTGTAATAGAATAAATTGAAATTAAAATATATTAAATAAGATTCATATTGTATATTTTAAACATTATAAATTGCAAATTGTAGACAACTTTTTCAGATGTCTCAAGTAGCGAAAATGGATAAACAAATCGGGACGGAATAAGTAATTAGGAAATTTCTTTCTTATTCCCCGGGACACAGTCACACATCTCATCCGTGAGTATTTCTATATGTTTCTTGACGATTTTTCATTGAAACATAGCGACCCTATTCGTTTGGATTTTGAGAAAGGTTTTTTAGAGTAATGAGTGAATAAAGATAGATAGAGAAAATTTATTAGAGACCGTGCCCCAGAGGTTTGGAGACCCCCAAACGAACAAGGCCAACGTCTCTGGCAAATAGATGCGGTCACTTCAGTCTTGCGAGAACTTCTCCTGCAAGTCTTTCTTGATAAAATTATCGATGATTACAATTTGGATTTGGAGAACACTTGTGCTGATTAAAGCTGAGGCTTCTACCTCATCAGAGTATCTATTTTGTTTTTGAAAAGATCAGAGTATCACGTGTTGTAGGAACACTTGCTCTCCTCAATTCCTTTTAGTCGAGTTTTTGAGGTTTTGGGCAACAATAATGCAAATGTGTTGTCGCGCAACTTGTCTCTTTCTCGTTTTTATTTTATTTTATATCATTTGAGTACAAATTTGAGAATATCGATTGCGTCCTTCTGGGGTTGAGTTTCCCTCTTTCTTCCTTGCAAGGGGTGCCTCTATTTTAAAGCTTTAAACATCTAGATACTGGAAATCAAGCCTCCATCACTTTTGCTTCTTGTCTTTTCATTTTTTCATTTGTTTTTCAGCAAAACCGCTTCTCTTCTTTGTGCTCATAACTTTTCCTTTCCCTATTTAATGAAGAAAAAAATATTGTTGACAGTATAAAATAAACGTTTTATGTGGTTAAAATAAAGGTTTTAATGAAATTTCTTCTTTGTTTTTCTAGGTAGAATCAAATGCAGTCTTTTGCAGTAGTACCTATACTGGAGATTTATGGTTGGTTAGCTTATTCTTGTGACAACCTTTTTTTATGGTTCACAGAGATGCCGATCTTGGAGACTATATATATATCAAGGGCAAGATTTGACAGCTTGGGAGAATCCCCTGCTTTATGAATTATTTCTTCTTCTTCTTCTTGAAGATGACCCATCCTTCCTTTAAATATACAACAAGTGCATCTAAAGAAAAGGGAAAAAAACCTGACTACTGATGAACGAGGTGTTTGGCATGCGGAGTCATATTCATCATTAGTGTACTTCAGAATGGATATATAACTGGCCTGGCCTTACCTTTTTATGCTCAATAGTTAATATGTAAAGGAAACATGATTCTCGTTCTTTGATGTGTACTATTGTGTTGTTTTTCCTGGCACCAAGTTGTTCACCAAATGTTGCTGAAATGATCACTAGTATTAATGATCAACTCTGCACCTTTTGGATAAAGACATTGATGCAGAGGGCTGCAAAAAAGGCATAGGTTCTTCTCCACCTTTTTCAATTCTCCCAAGAGAGTGCAAGAAAGTGATGGAATTCAACTAACTTACCAGCTAAATTACATGGCAAAGAAGTTGGGTATGAGATAGGTTTTTATTAGATAGATAGTTAGCCACCAACTCATCTAAAAGTTTAAGCTACTTAGATAAGCGGTGAGATTCGAACATGTGATCTATTGTCTGCTTTAATACCATAATATTAGATAGTTATTAATCACTCTCCCATCTAAAAGAGTTTAAGTTATTAGAGCGATGTATTAACGTTGTTATTTATATCGTCAAGAATTTATTGTGAATCGTTTTTTTTTTTTTGTGTGTGATCAGTAGCTAATAGGAGAATAGGCAACGAAAAAGTCCAGCACCAAGCAATGGGAATTCGAACACGAGCAGGGTCTCTAAAAAGGAAATACTTACTAGGCTAAAACTCAATAATTTTTTTCTTTCGGTATGTAGCTAAGCCAATATTTTCAGTGCTAAGGTGGTGTTTCCACTAAACTTTATGGACAAGATGATATTGTTTGATTTTACTTATAAAAAAGAAGAAGAAGGATGATATAGATTGATTTTAGTTTATAGGAAACAAATTTGCTAAAGACAAGAAATTGAGGCTTAAACATCCATTCGGGTGCACGTTGGCTCGCCTTTAATCCAAGAATTGTAAAGCACCATGGTATATAGCTTCGACCCTTGGTTGTAATCAAGCCCCGTTAACCAAATAGTGGGTTATTTAACCTTGATTGTTTTAAAACACGTCGTTCAAACTTCATATGAAAAACTTTTCTCGTTACAAACTTCAATTTTTTGGTTTATCACTCTTTGAACACCATAAACTGTCATAATTATTTCTATAATACAGTAATAATTTCCAAAGTGGCTAACTAAACTTTCCATGATAAAGCCCAAATTCCTGTCCCTTAAGTTGAATGGGGGCCCATGAAGACACTAACCACCTCTCTTCTTTTTTTCTTATTTTTTTTTTCCCATTGGATTTTGGGCCTCCAGTCCAAATCTATGGGCTGTGGACCTGTGGTTAAACCTAGGGCCCACTAATGGATAAGTACCAACCAACCCACCCCCACTCTACCAACTGATCAAATCAAATATAATAATAAAGGTATAAAAGATCATATATCCGGAATATACTTTCCTCAACTTTCCATTCACCATGTCACACCCCCACCAACCAAATGAAGGTGACTAGTTAGGTAAGTACTCCTACGAAGTAGAAAATCGTACTCTCAATATACTGAATCAGCTTTGTTTAAAATTTGGAAGGGTGAAATCACTGAGAACGCAAGCATAGTATAAGTATTAAAAACTGAAGCGTAGTACGTTTTGAAGGATTACAGATGACTAAGACCCATGTGTCAATTATACACAGCTAATGGAATTCCAAGAATATCCTTGTAGGTCATGGCCAGTTACTCGCTTATGGGCGGTGACCCCGAGGCTGTGGAGGATTTTGACCTAAGGCAGTGTTTGGGCTGCCTAAAGCAGGTGGTTTTTTCTCTCCCCCTAAAAAGAAGAAGATAGAACAAATCCACTTCTTTCCATTGGCATTGTACAGCTAAAAGTAAGGAAAACAATTTGGAGTTTTAAGTCCGAAGAATTTTTTTAATCCATCTCTTCCATTAGAAACAAAATATAAAAAAAATTGAATTCATTTTTTAATTTATTTAAGCCCCTATTTTCTAAAAGGTTAGTTCTTTTCATTTGTGTGAATAGCATTGAATTCTTTTTTAACCAATGACAGGAACAATTATTTTTGAAAAGTTCAAATCGATCGAATGTTACTAGACTATCAGTTAACGACATTTGTCTGAAATAAATTAAAAAACTTACTTTTAAAGTTACTTTTGGTAATACAAAGTCGATTTGATCACGTAGCTATGCTTGATGAATTGAACAATTTTTTTCTATATTTTTAATAAAAACAAAAAATTTCAATCATTTGTGATTTTAAAGTGAGACAGCATTAACCTAAGAGGGCGTTGCACAAATCAATTCTCTCTAAAGACTGATTACTTAAAAAGGACAGTGATTTTCATCATGTGTATTTAAAGTCAAAATTTTTCCGTGAATATTCATAGACATTTAATTTCATTTTTCTTTTAGTAATTTTTTTCTACCCACATGAAAGTGCTGTTGTAATAAGGCTAATTTTGTAAGCATTTATTTTCGTTTTACGAGATTGATTATTCTCTTATAATACAATATCTTTAATTCAAAAAAATACATTTTAATTAGTAGAACACATCCAAAATTTTTTTTTTGACCTGCCAGTAATATGATTACATAAATCAGAACATAAAAAAAGGAAAAAGAGTTTCACACATCCCAAACACAACCTAACAATCAACTCTTTTTTTAAGTGTCAGTGTCTAGAGTTAGACAGAGACAAGAAACCAAAAACGTGGGCTTCAAAAAACAATCCTCCGAAAGATCTGAGATTTCTGCTTCGAGCAATGGCGTCTGCGATGGTAGCCAACGGCGACCTCTCCGCCGTTAAATTCTCCGCGCTGGCAACCGGCCGCGTCGCCGCCGTGTACAGCGAGGTCCAGAACAGCCGTCTCGACCACGCTCTTCCTCTCCCTTCCGTCCTCAAAAGCTCCTTCAAGGTCGTTGAGGGCCCTCCCAGCTCCGCCGCCGGCCATCCAGGTCATCACCGCCTCTATATATACTCGTCCACATTTACTCGTATCTAATGCCTGTGTATATATGTTCCCTGTTTGTGTCATGTGGAAGTGGACAGATCGAATGAACGATTGTTAAAAGCATTGTCCGATCTCCGAAACCTTAATGATTTATCCGTTGGCGCGTATGCGGAATAGCGAATAGAAAGAACTATTTTTGGTTTATAAAGTTTGGATCTTTTTATAGTTGCAGGCAGTGGCGGATGCAGGATTTGTGTCTAGCAGGGGCCCAAATCATGTGTATTTTTGTATTGGTAATGAAAAATATATTTTGTAAGTGTATATTGCTAGTTGCGGGGTCCGAAGAAGAGACAATATTATGTGTATGTGTGCAGCCACCGTTTAATTTTATACATTCAACCTAAAATGTGATTGATAACTTGAAATTTTGGGGATTTTTACCCCACACATAGAAATTTTAAGGAAAAAATTTCACTCAAAGGACTTGCAGGCTGCAGGGGCTAATCCCATAGAATTTTTCCTTTTTAACCTAAAAATTAGTATGATACGCGAGATAATTTGGAGTTGTGCAGGGCCGGGGTCCCCCCTTGCACCCTCTTGGGACCACCCCTGGTTGTAGCATTGTGCAACTACTTTGTTTAATTTAATTGAGCTTCAAGATAAGATAAGGAATGAGGATTAGGATACGTTTGGAGATATATCAGTTTCGATTCATGTATATTTATTCGTATCTACCGTTATGTATATACGCTGTTTGTGTCATGTATAAGTAGATAGATCGAATGACTGATTTGTACAAGTGCATTGTCTGATCTCTGAAACACTAATGACATTTCCGCTGGCGGAATAGTAAAAAAAAAATTTGACCACTAGGCGGAGTAGTAAATTGAAAGAACTATTTTTGGGGTTTAAAAATTTGGGCCTTTCGTAATTGTAGCCTTGTACAAGTACAATTACAACTACTTTGTTTAATTTAATTGAGCTTGAGGATAATAAAGAAATGAGGTTTAGGATCCTTGTGGAGGTATATGGGTTTCAGAGGAAGTAATTTGACACTATTATTAGATGGGAAATATTGGGAATTGCCAAAATTTGGAGATTTTGACATTGAGTTTGGGAGCTTTATTGTGAGGGATTTGAAACAATTATTTTCACTCAAATCCATCTTCCACTCTAGTTTAACAAGTCAATTGTTACTTATCCTCCTGTATTTTCTTGTTGAGATTGAACATTAGATCCCTTCAATTGGAACGCACATAGATTGTAATGGAGTCTTGTGGTTTTGATTTATGGTTGTGTTTCAGAGGAGATTGCAAAGCTATTCCCCAGCGTTTTTGGGCAACCGTCGACAATGTTGGTGCCAAGCCAACTGGGTGAGTTTCCGTCAGGTCAAAGCTTGAAAATCGGAGTGGTTTTGTCTGGAGGCCAAGCTCCCGGAGGGCACAATGTGATTTCAGGAATCTTCGGTTAGTGCTTTGAGTTTGCAAATAGCTGTTAGTAGTTCGAACTATTGTCAGAATCAATGAAATCAACTTGTTTTGGCTCTGTGTGTGTGTGTTTGTGTCTGGTAGATTACTTGCAGAATTCTTGCAAAGGAAGCACACTGTACGGGTTCAAGGGTGGACCAGCTGGGATCATGAAGTGCAAATATGTGGTGCTGACCCCAGAGTACATTTACCCATACAGAAATCAGGTCAACAGTTATTTACTAAGTTGAGAACTTTTTTAGTCGTAATTTTGAACTTTCTATCTTGATTAATTATTCACTTAGCATAATGTATCCTATTTGTGTGTTGAAGTATAGTGTTAGGCTCAATACCCAGAGACCTTTACGAAGGCTATAGGCATGCAATTTACATGGGAAGGTTTTATGTATCAGCTAAGTCAGTTGCAATAATCACAAAGGGTAAAAAAAATCTTTGCATTCCGTGTAAACTTAGACGTGGCTCACATCTATGCAGTGCAAAGATTTGGAGACAGAACTAGTTCGAGATTTGCACTTTAATTTGTTCAAAACTTCAAATCTTAATAACCTCCAATTCTGAATCCAAGGCAAGGATTCCAATGCTGTCAAATACCACATCATACACAAGTCAAATACATCTTGGATACTTTGAAGCCAAATATAGGATATATGGTTTGCTTCTAATATTGGGGGAATGTCTTGGCACTCCTACCATTCTAGGTTGTTCTCTCTTTCATCTTAGCAAGGTTAAGCAAGTTTACATTTCTTTTGAGCGAAAATATTTGAGCTACAGCACAATGTTCAATTATTGATGAGTAAGTTTACAAGCATTGAGGCTGTGAGCTCCTCCTCCAAACCAATGAGACCGTTGATGTCTGATTTTGTTTTGTCATTTTGTTTCCTTTTATATAGGGTGGGTTTGATATGATCTGTAGTGGCAGAGACAAGATTGAAACTCCAGAACAGGTAATACAAACTAGTAAAAATCTCGAGAAATCGCATGTACCCATAGTTACAGGTTTCATTGAAACAGATGTATAATCTTAGATTACGTTCTGTATGTGATTTTCAAAGCTTAGACTGATTCACTTTGCGTGGACATGATTCCAGTTTAAGCAAGCTGAAGAAACAGCATTGAAGCTTGATTTGGATGGGCTTGTTGTTATTGGTGGAGATGACTCAAACACAAATGCTTGCCTTCTCGCAGAAAACTTTAGGTGACCTCCTATCCACTTGTGTGTAGGAAATGTAATCAGCTTCCTTTTTTTAGCTTTCGGTGACCAAACGTCTATTGTGTCATTGGAGGCTCATATATTTTGTAGTTTTCTCTGGAGTTCTGCTGATTTGTAATACTCTGGAAAGTACCGACCCTTCCATGAATGTGGTGTTTGTGTTTGTGACACATGTCAGACACTTTTCAAAGCTTGATTCGTTTAATTTGTTAGAGCTGGGCGCACTTCAGGCACTTGGGAGACATACATGTATGAGATGTGTTTCAGCCCTGTCGTGCCCGATTTTTGTTTATTTAAAAATGCCATGGCTTCATGTAGGTGTCATATAGTGTTGGGTTGTCGATCAAGATTGAGTAACCTCTCTTGAGCCTCTGGTTCATCGTCCGGGTGATCCTAGCCTGCACAAGAGCACGACTAAGAGCCACACTGGTCCTCAACCGGAATGACCCTCCAAAGGTCTAGTGAGAAAAGTGCAGGAAGAGGATGAAGTACTAGGGTTTAGAATTGAGAAGATCAGAAGAATGTGTACCTTTCTAGGGCTGTATCCTTTCCTTTTTGTAGAGTGGCTTGACTTGCTCGCAATGTACATGCACGTGCCAGGCACGCTTCGGTAACTGCCTCGACTGACGTCACTCCTGACGTAGCGGATAAGGCGGTTATCACCCATGTGCACATGTGCTCGACTTGTGCGATAACCACTTCGGATGACGTCTCATCCGGCGTATTCTGGATAAGGCAGTTAATCACATGTGGATGAACTGGTATGGATTGCGGAACCTCATGGCCGGGCTGCATTAGCCGAACCTCAGGGGGTATATCAATATCCCCAACATGGATTGACTCATAGCTTTTGCGTACCTGAGTGTGGGAAGGCCGAACCAGGTTGGGCCGTACCTAGAAGTCCAGTAACCCACCTGACCTGGCCAGGCAGAATCGAGGGACCTGCCCCGGGCTTCCGCCGAGTGTAGTGACCATGACCGAACCTTCATATTCGACCCACTACATACAGTAATAGTATCCATGTCCCGTCTCCTTACCAATGCTTCTTGGTTTTATTTAAGTACTTTTATTTTGATGTTTTCTTATTTTATTGTGCTACTCAGGAGTAAAAATTTGAAGACTCGGGTAATTGGATGTCCAAAGACAATTGATGGTGACTTAAAATGTAAAGAGGTTCCTACTAGTTTTGGATTTGATACTGCATGCAAGGTGAATCCAACAATGCCATACAGCAATCATGTTTCTAGTTTAATATGCATTACTCTTATCTGTAGTTGCCTCAATCTGATCCATTTCAAGGTTGTCATAACTTGTTCATGCACTTGATTTTTGGGTTTGTTTTAGTTTCTTGTACATCATGACATGATTATGTTCTCCGATTTGCTATGGTATTTAAGTTCTATCGCCAACGTGATGTCATGAACCCTGTCAAACGAACAACAAATTGATATCCTGTGGATTTCATTTGAATGTCTTCTAGGTTCATCTTTTATTAGCAAATCATTTTTAATCTTCACCCTGAATACTGGCATTTATATTATAATATCCTTCACTGCTTTTAGTTTCTGTTGTTGGATTGCTTCTTTGAGAATGGGTGCTTTAGTTTGGTAATTCAAAGGTTGATTATTTAGCACCTGTATAACTTCTCTTATTTAGCATAAGATATCAAGCTTATGTGCATTTATATTTTCCTTTTTTGCTTTTCCATATTTGGTGTGGTCATGCTTGGGTGGTTTTTTTAATTTGTTCATGAACATTATGAGTAGATCTATATTTTTATCATCAATGTCATTGCGGGCAGAGCCTCAATGCAGCTATGGTTATCTGTAGCGAAATGATTAATCGTTTTCGTTCCTCTGATTTTGCAGATATATGCAGAAATGATAGGAAATGTTATGACAGATGCCCGCTCAACTGGAAAATATTATCATTGTAAGTAGATGGAACTGAGTTTGGTTTCAGGTGACCCTTTCCAATTTAAGATGCGTCGCAAATGCACTTCACAAAAATATGGAGAGACCAACATACTTGTCCTAATGGAGTACTTCTTCCTTTTCAGTTTTTTTTTTTTTTCTTTTTCTCCTTTTGGCTTCTTGTATTGCTACTCCTACATCTCAAAATCCGCATGGAGTACTGTTTATTGCATGAAAGAACATGTTTGTTTTTATTGAGGCTAACTTATCTTCAGTAAATTCACTGCTATTCTGTGCAATGGTATCTCCAGCTAAGTCTGTAATTAGGAATAATAGTTTTGACCGGTCGATTTCATCTTTTGAACCATAATAATTTTGATTTCAACTTTTTCTTTACTTTCATTACACCTACTTGTGCATACAAGCCCAAGCTTAATTGTTTTTAACTGTCGTATCCTTTTCCAGTCGTACGGCTGATGGGGCGTGCTGCTTCACACATCACATTGGAGTGCGCTTTACAAACTCATCCAAACATTACTCTTATTGGGGAAGAGGTACCTCCATGTATATTTGTTGGTGTCATATAATTTGAACGGGGTTTGTTTTAGGATATTTGAAATACCTACGATCGATGGTAATTTGCTGTTTAAAAAAAACCATTGATGGTAGTTTGTTGACCTAGATAACCTTCATTAAGTTTGGTTATTCTTATGCTGCAGGTTGCTGCAAAGAAGGAGACTTTGAAGAATGTGACAGACTATATTGCTGATGTGATATGTAAACGTGCAGAACTTGGGTACAACTATGGTGTGATACTTATACCTGAAGGCCTCATTGATTTTATTCCGGAGGTAAAATCCTAAATCATGAGATTTGTTAGTCTTTTGCTAATATGATTATGTGCTGCAATGTGTTCTTACATTTTATGGCATTTGTGACAAAAATATTACTTTTGTAATATTTCTGTGTAATTGCAGGTGCAGCAGCTTATTGCAGAACTTAATGAAATTTTGGCCCATGAAACAGTAGATGAAGGCGGTCTTTGGAAAAACAAACTTGAACAACAGTCTCTGAAACTTTTTGAACTTTTACCTCCAGCAATTCAGGAACAGTTGATGCTTGAGAGAGATCCGCATGGCAATGTCCAGGTGCTTATATGTGCCATTATTTGAGTCTAAGATTCTCTGGTTGCTATATTTCAGCCCGCTTAATTCTTAGTTATGACAATTATGTTCCAGGTTGCAAAAATAGAAACAGAAAAAATGCTTATTCAAATGGTTGAAACTGAGTTGGAGCATAGGAAGCAGAGAGGTGCATATAAATGCCAGTTCAAAGGGCAGTCCCACTTTTTCGGGTACTATCATCATCTCTACCGTATCTACTAAAGCCTCTGACCTTAATATATATTTGGATTTTGGCTTGAGGGTTATGGTTGTACCCAATGTTGTACCTTATTTTTGCTGAGGAATCATGTGTGGGAAAAAGAATCTTATATTTGATACTTGTGTTTTCTATGATGTTTTCACCATACAGGTATGAGGGGAGGTGTGGTTTGCCATCTAACTTTGACTCAACATATTGTTATGCATTGGGTTATGCTGCAGGAGTTCTCCTTCACTCTGGAAAAACTGGGTTGATATCATCGGTTAGTTCTTCCATTTTTTTTAGAATTCAATCTTTTCTTGTTATGTATTAAGCCTGATTGGCAATTCGACCATTATATAAATGTTTGTAAACCTACTTTTCAAATGTGGCTTCAGGTAGGGAATTTGGCTGCTCCGGTTGAAGAATGGACTGTTGGTGGAACGGCATTGACTTCGTTAATGGACGTGGAGAGGAGGCATGGTATAGTCACCACTAACCCTAATACAGGACAGTTGGGTCAAATACCTAGAGTCATGATTTGCAATTCTAAAGTGCAAAGTTTGAAACTTTAGTGGGTCTCAGGCATAATTTTCCAATGTTTTCGAGTCATATGTATAATATCAATTAAAATTACCAATAGAAGAGTTTTTCCAAGTGATGTTCATTAATTCAAAATCGTAGTTCTTGCTGCCACTCAGGTGATGGGACCTGAAAGCCTGTCAAATGGATCTCTTCTTAGAGAGATGTGGGCATCTAATCTATCAGCCCTCCTTTTTCCCTTGTTCATGCACATCCCTCGCTGCACAATGTGTTTCTTATGTTTCTTGCATTTGTGTTGTATTTCTTGCTACCTCTCCTTGGAGTGGAGGTCGTCTTGGTGAATGATACTGTCAGAACTCAGAAGACATTGTCCCTCATTTTCTCTTAGCATTTTGTCTTCATATAGATAGTGTCTTGACTGTTGGGTTAGACTTCTATCTTAACGTACAATATACTTTGTACTTTGCCAATGCAAAGATGAATAGATTAACAGGGTCATGCTTGATAAATCTTAGAATTTTGTAGAAATTTAAATTTAATTGGAGTTTGTATGTTGCTTGAATACACTTTGATTCTGCTATTCTCTCCAGTATTCAACTTCTTTTCACAAATCTGTACTGTTGGCAGGTAAATTTAAGCCTGTGATAAAGAAGGCAATGGTAGAGCTTGACGGTAAGTGTTTATTTTTATGCTCCGTTGCTGTTGTGTTTTCCCTGCTCTAGGTTTAGTTGTTTATTCCTCATTTTATCCCCCTTGTACCTAGTGGAATTACATTGTTTATATTGTTGTTTGATCCTGCTGAAAGGTGAAACCACATTGTTGCACAATCGCTAGCTTTAACTTCTTTGAGTCTTGCACCAACCAATAATTTGACATGCAATTCCAATGATTCAGGTGCGCCATTCAAGAAATTTGCATCCATGCGAGGAGAGTGGGCCATTAATAACCGCTACATCAGTCCTGGTATGCCTGTACTTTCATTTCCATTTGTCCTTTCACTCTGTTGAGCCTACACGCTTGTTTAGTAGGATTCCATTTAATTCAGCGGGAAAATGAGGAGTGAATTAGTAGGATTCCATTTAATTCAGCGGGAAAATGAAGAGTGAAGAAACATTTTATCCTATGTCCTATTGACTCCTTTTAATAGCTTGGTCAAATGTGAGAAACTTGGTAATTTGGTATATGGTTTCAAAATCAGTTTTCCAGCTCAGAATGTTGTTCTTGAGAACAAAAACACATTATTTTCATCGTAAACCATTTTTTAAGGCTCTTTCATAAGGTAGAGCCGAGAGAGAATTTTCCTTGGAAGAGTTTTTCAAGAATTTGATAACATCTGTTTGATTGTTTCTCATTGTTTGGCTTTCATCCCCAAAACGATCTTGAAAACAAGTCTCCAGAACAATCAACCAACAAGCTTCTGTGTTTTGGGGTTAATGTAAACAGAAACCAAGAAACTACAGGAAGCAGGGGTTTAATTTTGATAATGTTTGTATTACAGGTCCCATTCAATTTGTTGGCCCAGTAGCAGATAGAGTTAATCACACCCTACTGTTGGAACTTGGAGCTCAGGCTTAGGTTGTTTTAGATGCAGCAACAACCCAGTTCTCGCTTCCTTGGAGATCTTTGATTCCCAATAATGCTGGTTTCATTTTTCGATTTTATTTTTGTTTAATTGCATTTTGGATGTTTCTAGTAGTTTGTGGACATGCCCGTTTTTTCTGTTGCGGCTCACCCGTATCCTGCTCTGCCTTAATTGATAAAACAAATTTCATATTCTGCTTTGTCCTAATCTTATATAGAAGGAAGGGACTAGAATAATACATGGCCTTCTAGGGAGTGGATTTAGTGATTTTCCGTTTCAATGCATTCAGTTTGTTTATTTCAAGGAAATAAAAGTCTTTGTGCCTGAAATGGTGATTCGAGGCCAAGTGACCAGTTATATTTGGGTCTGTGGTCTGTGAATTATCATACGGTTGGGAATATTTTTATTTAATTCAGTGTGAAAATTCTCTCTTGTTATTTAGAGAAAATTCTCTCTGATTGTAACATGCAATATGTGTCCGTCAGTAATTTTTTTTTATTTTTGCCAACATCATATACATTCAATGGGGGTTGAAGGGGGATTAGTGGGTTAGCAATCAAAGAGGGTTTGGCGTCTCTCCGTAAATCCAATCTCCAAACCTCCCTTTGAGGGGTATTACTAGATGGGCCGAGAGCCACATCTAAATGTATCCGTCAATTAGACAATGAGTCTTGAGCCTTAAGCATGTCCTTTCCCAATTTGTCTGAGGTCAAATGGATAAGAATCGTGAAGGACGGAAATATAGTGGAAGAGAATGAAAGCACGGTCCACATTGTAATTCGAGTTCTTTGTACTTTGCTTTCGGAATGAATGGATAGATTTTTCCTGAAAGCTACTTGAATCACGAGTTGTCCTGTAAAATGGGTCCTGGGCTGGAGAAATTTTTAGGTGCAAATAGGGTATGGCTGACATGGTACTCGGTGCAACACATCCAAGCTGTTCAAACATGCAATTTTTGTACTTTTTAATACAGTCTTTATCCAGTGAGGGACCCCGCATGGTTTTACCTTGCGGACCTCGCTTTTCCGATCAAATTTCGATGATTCGAACTGCTCAAAGTGATCAGAACGTGATTTTAAGGATACCCGCGAGAAATCAGCAAAAAAAAAGACCGGAAAGGGCTTGATCGGAACAGTTTTCATTGAACGATTCAGTAAAAAAACTGCTCAAATCAAGTCCTTCCCGGTCATTTTTTTTGCCGATTTCTCGTGGGTACCCTTAAAATCACGTTCTGCACACTTTGAGCGGCTCGGATCATCGAAATTTGCTTGGAAAATGGGAGGTCTGCACAGTAGACTGGTAAGGGATCCCTCATTGGATCCGTGATGTTTTAATACATTTCCATGCATTCCATGTTTTTTTTTTTTACACATTTCAATGCATTTTTTCTACTTTAAAACTGTTTTTAGCATTTTCCTCCACATATTAGTGCAACTGTGCAAGCTAACTTATTTCTGCAAGCTATCTTAAACTTATTGGGGGTCTTGGGGCACCATCATATAGTGCCCAACAAGCACCCTTTTCCATCAGATAATTGTATTATGGACGTCATTAAATTTGTTGTGAAAAAGTCACGTAGTGCCTCAAGACTTTTCTCCACCACACATTTGTACTATGAAGTTTCGCAGAAATGTGGTGAGAAAAGGTTATTAGGCATCACGTGACGTGCCTAAGATCACTGAATAGTAACTTGCGAGCTACCTTATCTGTCCACTATGGTAAGTACCTGGTCCCATAATGAGAAAAGCTTTTATCCATTGCATCTTACAATAGTTGTATAAAATTGGGCACTTTATTTTTTGATTCTCTGTCACAACAAAACCTTGGATACAACCAAAAGGAAAAGGATTCTCCCTTTCCCATCTCACACCCCACGTACAAAATGAATAATTGGGAAGTGGCCTTTTCTTCTCGAAAGTGTAGTAGTTATGAAGGTTTGTGTTTTCCCTTTTTTCTTTTTTCCTTTTTCTGAAAAGTCAGTTTATTGTGCTTTGCACCACTCTACAGGATATCCCATTCCAAGTTTATAATATACTCCATAATCAACAGTGCGAGTTTTTTTTTGTTATTGATGCATAATTGTGAGTAAAATTAAGTGATCATTGTACTATCTTCGGTTTTCATAGTATATTGGACCAGTCTAGTTGTTGCCTTTCTAGGCCCATTTCTGATCCAATTTAATGATCAAAACTATCCATTTTTAATTTTCTAGAGCTAGCTTGTTTAAAAGCTCAACTATTCTAAAAATCAAGTTAGATGGATATCGATTACTCCAAATTAAATCGAAATTTTTTTGTTTCAAAATGAATGGTTTTTCATTTTTGGTCCAGTGTTGTAGTTTGCGTCCTTTCTTTTTCAAGATAAATGTGCTCAAAAATCATGTTGAAACATGGTTTATATTCTCGACGAATTTATAAAATGGATGATTTTGACTATCACAGTGAATTTGGGATGAGCCCTAAAGTATTAATGGTGGACCTCAAAACTAGAGAGGCCCGGTTTCACAGTATGATCGGTGCGACCAATATTTTTGGACTTCAGTTAAGTTTATATTGTGAAGATAATTACCCAAAAGAAGACTCCATCTGCAGTCATAATCAGGTTTAGGTAAATGACACACTACACAAAAGTGCAAACTGGAAAACGTCATTTAAACAAGTTGTAATTGACAATCAGATTAGGTGAACGGTGAACTTAAGTTAGATAAGGTGCATGCATGAGCGAAAGTGGTGGCAAGAGCATGAAAGCGTCTTTTGAAAAGACGGATACGGTGCTGGCCCGAAGATTCTGTGCCCCAAAATGACATGGTGTTGTGCTTTGGGGCTGTCAAGGGAGAAATTATTTGTGCTGCAAGGGCCCTGTTTGGCGGGCAAGAAATGGACTGATTTTTTTATTTTTGCGGGGGCTATCGGGTCTAACAAAGATTATTCAAACCGCAAGTTATTTTCTTAAAATGTTTTTTTATGGGTTTTTAAAAAAAAATTAGTTCAATCCGATATCGCAAGGGCTATTTCAGAATTTGTAGGGTATTTCAGAATTCGTAGGGTGTCTTACGAATTCTGAAGTTGCCCTTACTGATATCGACTTGAGCTAATTTTTGTCAGGAATCCAACTCTTCATCTCATCCTCTTCAAGCTCATCCTCTTCATCAGAAATGCCCCGCTTGCCCCAAAATGACCTGAACCAAGAGGGAAATCCCAATTCATTGGACCTTTCGATCCAATCAAATAGAAAGCTCCAAGGTTGCCGTATTCTAAGGAGCCAAAACTATGTGATTGGCTAACTCCCCTTTCCCCTCAAAGGACTTCCCCGTCCTCCGATTCATAGCTTTCATAGACAAATCGGTGATTAAGGATAGAACAAAATCCGTTTAGCATCATATCTAAGGGATTCCTTGGTTTGGGCCGATGAAGCAATATCAATTGATCATTATCAAATGGGCTGCAATCTTTTTCTGTCGGTGAGGGTCCCACGAGAGCTATTTCGACTTCTAATAGGCCATCAATTGGCTCAGAATCATTCTCAACGAGTCTCCCACCATAATCCCATTTTTTCAATAAATTAGCTCAATCCGATATTAGTAAGGGCTATTTCTGAATTAACTCTCTCTCTCTCTCTCTCTCTCTCTCTCTCTCTCTCTCTCTCTGACATTAACTAGTATATTTTTTAATATATAATTAGTCTAAAAAATTAAAATGCTTAAATTTTTAATCTGTTTGAACTAGTGCGAAGACCTTATTTTTTTTATCATTTATCCTATAGGATCATAATTAATTTCTGTTTCTAAGGCTCTCATGATCAAGTTTTTGCTCTATAGAGTCCTAAATAAAGAGCAGATGCTTAATTATAAGAACACTAAAGATAAAAATTAATTATGACCATTTAAGATAAAATGAGAAAAAAATATCTTCGCACCGGTTCAAATAAATTGAAAACTGAAGCACTTAATTTATTTGAACACTTAAATTAAAGTGCCGTTAAAGAAAAAGAAAGTGTCAAAATCACTTCCATTTCTGAACAGAATTTTACTCATCACACAACCATACGACATGGTTATTAAAATTGCTGGTAAGCCTCACGTCATCACACAAGCAAATAAGAACTTCAAAGGTGCAGAAAGGTTCTTTTCCATTTGTTAAGAGAAAATATGAGGAGATTTTAAGAAAAAATTAAATAGACATTTTGTTTGGAGAACTTATTTACAGTATATATTCCTATGGGTTTAACGAGCCGTGCTAACCACATAGATTTTTGTGCACAGATCGTGCACAGATTTTAATGTGCGGCCCATTATGGATTTCATACAAATAATTCGATCCGTTCATTAAATGTAAAATATTTTTTTTAGTGTCCACACGAAAAATCAACTCAATTCGATACATATAGAAGTTCGATCCAATTATCTAACTTTTCATTCAGATTTTATGATAATGAAAAGTTAAATGATTGGATCGAGAGCCTATAGGTATCGGATTGAGCTGATTTTTTGCGGGGATTCTTGAAAAAATATTTTAAATTTAATGAACGTTCGGATCATTTGTGTGGAATCCATAATAGACCTCACATAATGACATGCGCATGATATGTGTATGAAAAGTCTGTGTCAGTACTCAGTATACTTTTCTGTTTTCGTAATCTCAACCATACATATACAAGTTCCAAGAGTTCCTTTTCTTTTGACTGAAAGTTCCAAGACAAGAGAAGCATCACAATTCCACCCGAGCGGTTGGCCAAGTGGTTTTGGTTCCGAATTTAAGTGTTTGTTCCATCCTAAAGTTTCATATTCGATTTTCTTTGCCAATAGCTTTTGAATTCACCTCACCCCCCACGCTTAAGCGTGTGAAAAAACTTTAGGAGAGGCTATAGAAATTAATCCGACGTTCGCACAAATTGACCTGGAACACTCTATATTAAAAAAAATGAAAAAGAAAAAAGAGAAGCATCACAGTCAAGACACCGAGGAGTGGACGTAGGGATACTGTCTAGTCTAGTCTTCTTTTGAACCAAAAAAAGACCTGGAATGGACGTAGCGGGATACTGTTTAGTCTAGCCCTTAAAAGGCCTGGACCAAAACCCATTGCTTCGATCCGTGTGGTCCGTACCAATAGGTGTTGTGTAGGATAAGAGATTATTCGGTGTTTCTCACTCATGATCTTAGGACCCGTTTGAGAGCCCAATTATTTTTTGCATTATGCATTTCTAGATTGTGAGTTGGTTTTGAATTATGATTAGAATAGATTATGAATCTGAAAAATTGTTTGGGAGATATGCATAGTAAAATTTGCAATAGAGTATTGTTTGAGAGGATAATGCTAAAAAGTAGATTATGAATTAATTTTTTAGGGCAAAGTCCACTTTCATCCCCTGTGGTTATCGTCATGTGCGGATACCCTCCTTATGGTTCAAAATTGAACACAGAACCTACCTGTGATTTTGAAAATGTACGGATAGACCCTCTGCCGTTATGTTTTTCATCGATATTAGTGGAGGTGTATCTCATGCGCCTCTAGAATATAATCTGAGTCGTTCATAATGTATTAAATAAAGAATAGAGTATCTCTGTAAAAAATCATCTCGATCAGGCATCAACAACCTAGTGATCTAATTTTTAGTAAATTCAAATTTGAAATTTTAATTTCATAACAAAATCGATTCGACCATGAGCTCTTTATTTTTTGATTGACTTGAATTTTAGCATAGATGTAGTACTCGTAAAAATTTACAATATGAACGGTTTGGATTCAATTTTTGGTATAGGAGATGGTGTGGTTAGATTTAAAAAAATAGAAGAATCAAGGGATATGATGAAGGTATATCGTCGGTCTTTGAATATTGTGTCCGTTAATATGGATGAAAAACATGACGGCGGAGGGTCTATCCGCACATTTTCAAAACTACAGGTAGGTTATGTGGTCAATTTTGAACTATGAAGAAGGTATCCGCCAATGACAATCACTACAGGGGTGAAAGTGGACTTTGCCCAATCTTTTACCATGTTGGCCTTGGTTATTTTATGGTATCATAGTGTGATAACTAACCATTTTAGTTTGACAATAATTATTAGATACTCATAATTAATATACCTTGACAAAAGTCTTCTAAATTTTTTTTGCACGTCATTCATGATTCTTGGTCGCTTAAAAAATTTAAACAACCAATATTTAATACAATGTGAAACAGTTGAGGGCCATAAGAACAAGAAAAATAACAACATCAAATTACCACAAAAAAAAAAAAAAAACACAACAAGAAGTTCATAAGGAATAATTGACGAGGGCAGTTTAGAAATTATGATAAAAGGCAGTGATAGTTAGGCTTTTTCATCTCTCCCAGAAAATGATAATCCAAAATGAGGAAGGAAAAGCTCCTCCAAGGCTAATTCTCAAATTATATCTCTGAAGTGTAGTTTTGAGAATGCATTGGATAGAATGCACTTTGATAATTTGGCTCCCAAACAATTACAATAGCAAAATGAGAATGGATAAAGTTGGCTCCCAAATAGGGCCATGTCGCGTAATGTGCACGCGTGTGCGCAACCGTATAAACGTTTTCGAACCACATCTCAAAAAACTAAAACCACAAGATCAATGATTGATAACGTGAGCACAGTAAGAGAATTCAGAGCGGGAGAGCAAGGCATTTTGAAAGATAATGTAACTGAGGTCATGATACCTCATTCTCTCACGTTTTAAGATTTGGCACTTTAATCAATTAAGAGATGACGTATATAGTGATCTTGAACGTTCTAAGGGGTGTTTTCGGTAGTGAAAAATTTATAGATTTTTATTTGTTGTTGAAAAATTGTTCAGTGTTTCCAATAGTGAATAAGAATGAATAAGCTGTTGAGAAATGTTAAGCTGTTTCAGGTAGTGAATAAATTGTTAATGGGTATGTAAGCAAAAAAGTTATTGGTAAAAAAAATTTTGTTCGTGAAAATGAGATGGTAAAATATTAAAACTTTTTTGTTAATAAAAACGAAATAGTAAAATGCGTTAAATTTTTTATGTTTTTTGTTAGTAGATCCTTTCAATGCGTGGGAGGATATTCTGGTTATTAATCGTCAACCTTCTTTTCGATCTTGTTCCCTTCTATCGGAGAAATTTTTCAGTGCCGGGCGGCCACGGACCACATAGTGCCGAGCACGTATTTCGATCGTCCAAACGTATTTTGAACGGCTCAGATTTGTTTGGGCTTGAGGAGGTGTTTTGGTAATTTTACACAAAAAAAATTACCCAAACAAATTTGGACCGTCCAAAACACGTTTGGATGACCGAGATCGTGCTCGGCACCACGTGACCCATGCCCACCCGACACTAAAAAACTTCTCCCTCTATCGTAAATATAAAAATAGTCCCCCGTGCGCACACAACAGAAACCCCCCACATTAAAGTTATTAATCTCCTTAATTTTTTGTATATATATATATACCCGTTTATATGTAGTTGATTAAAAAAAATCTCTTATTTTCTTCTTCTTCGCAAGATCTTTTTCTCTTTTGTAAACAATGAAACAAACCAAAACCGAACCAGTAATATCTCTTCTGCACGTGTAAACAATCGATCACCGTCATTGGTCTCTCATGATTAGTTAAAATGTGCACAAATTAATTCGAACACATGAGTTATACATAAAAAGGAGTCAATTACCAACATCGAGATTCAACAATTTGAACAATGCGAGGATTGAGTCCATCTGGTTAAACGTTACTAATTATTAATGAATACATATCATATGGCCCCACAAATTGTAAGTTTCTTCGCATTACCAAGGGCGGAGACAAGTGAGGTCATTTGATCTCGCTTTATTTTATCCCTCAACAATGAATGTTATATTTTCCCCCAAAAAATACGCTATTTAACCCCGCAACAAAGCTCTTAATTTATCTCACACCACTATTTTTCTAGTTTTTAGCCCTTAATTTCCACTTCTTGAAATATCTTCTGGTAAGACTCATACATTTGGCCACCCATGAGACTTATTGTTCAATCTCCTCACTAGTGCCCTTGCCGTTCAGATGTTGTCTTCAATTCATGGGATCGAGCTAGCATAACATGGATGATTTCAACAACCCTAATTAATTATTCAGCCTTGTCGTTTTTATGGGTGCCCAAGACCCTGACCACACCTATAATTAACACATCATTAGATACAGATATGCAAAGGAGATCGACCTTCTACGGGAACCGACGGAAAAGGAACTGATGGAAACCAATCAATTGTAGGGCCTACCTCCAAATCTCACGCAAATGATCCTTATCATTGATTATTATTTTTATATTTTTTTCAATTATCCCTGTAAAATTTCAGGTTGATCGAATAAATAAGTGCTTGATCCAACGCTAACTTTCTGTTTCAGAGCTTAGGAGCAAGAATTCTGAAAAGGAATTGTTTGGTTGTTCGGCTACCCGGTGACTGGGACTTCGAGATTGTTTGGTTCAGTCAACATTGTCTGAGGGGAAAAGTCTACAATCATCCCTTTGCAAGGTATCTTTGGCTGCTACACTCTATAACATTTGGCTGGAACGTCGAAATGCTAGGATCTTCTCTCAAAAATCCTGCATTTTTGAATATGTTCTTTCGATTATGGTGGCTCATATTAGAGATAGAGTGTGTTCATGGGGGAAATTTCCTTATTCCGGTGAAATTTTTTCTTTATGTAGGAATTGGGATATTGTAACTCCTTTTTGCTTAGTTGAGTTGTGCTTCTAGTTTGATTGTATCTAGTTGCTTTGTTTTTTTGTGTTCTCCTAAGGTTTGGCCCAGGGATAGAAATTTTCTTATGGTTTGTTATAAAATGTTAACTTACCCAAAAAAAAAAAAAAAATGGAGCAAGAATTATGGATGAAACAGTCGACACATGGATAACGTACTAACATTTATCCAATTGACCTGAGCAGGGTCATTCAAAAAAATATTAAAAAACAATCAACGATTTGAATGGGACCCGAAATAGGCCTCAAAGCCACAATTAGGAGTCCTGCTATACAAACAGCAGATTGTGCACAGATTTCGTTGTGGGGTCCACCACGGGTCTCACACAAATCATCCGAGCCATTCATTAAATGTAAAACATTTTTTCAAGGGTCCCTATAAAAAATAACCTCAATCCAATACCTATAGTTGCTTCATCCAACCATCTAACTTTCATTCAGATTTTCGGATAATGAAAAGTTATATGGTTGGATCGAGCACCTATAGGTATTGGATTGAGTTTATTTTTTACGGGGACCATTGAAAAAATGTTTTACATTTAATGAACGGATCGAATAATTTGTGTGGAACCCGTGGTGGACTCCACAATAAAATCTGTGCACAGATCTACTGTGTGTAGACTTTCTGCACAATTAGTTGGTTCCCATCTTTCCTTTTCCGTCGGTCCCGTAGTGTTTCGCTGCGCAAAGGCTCACAGCTGTCTCTTCTGTATTCACTCTGTACTAGGTGTAGTAGGTTAAGTGGATCGGATCATACTGAAGAATATCAATAACAGAAAGTCCAACGACCGGATAAAAAAAAAAAGGTCTAACGGCACATATTTTGCACAGATCAAGGTATGGAGCCTACTCTGTCCCATACAAATTATCCAAACAGAAAAGCTATGTGCACAGCAGCTTATACACAGCAGCTGTGCACAGATGCCATTTTCTCCCGGCTCGAATCGTACAAAGATGATCGGAGCCGCTCATTTTGTTCTAAATGCGTCGTTTAAGGTCTCTGAAAAAAATGAGTTTCGTTCGATATCGTTAGAGGCGTTAACAAAACACCCAAAATCACTTCAGAATTTAAGTGTAAATTCTGAAGTGATTTTGGGTGTTTTGTTAACGCCTCTAACGATATCGAACGAAACTCATTTTTTTCAGAGACCTTAAACGACGCATTTAGAACAAAATGAGCGGCTCCGATCATCTTTGTACGATTCGAGCCGGGAGAAAATGGCATCTGTGCACAGCTGCTGTGTATAAGCTGCTGTGCACATAGCACTGCTCTTATCCAAACCATTCATTACATTTAAAATAATTATTCTATGGTCCCTGCAAAAAATATGTTCAATCCAATACCTATAGGTGCTCGATCTAATCATTTAATTTTTCATTCAGATTTTAGGATCCTATAATCTGAATGAAAAGTTATATAATTGGATCAAGAACTTATAGGTATCAGATTTATCTGATTTATTGTTAGGGCCCTCGAACAAATGTTTATATTTAATGAACAATTCAGATAATTTTTTGAGACCTGTAGTGGGCTCCACATTGTGATATGTGCACGAAATCTCCGCAAAAAATTTGGACTCAATCAATAAATTTGCGCAGTTAGTTGGACTCAATCAATAAATCCTACCAAAAAAGAAACTTGGAAATGACAAATTCTTGTGGATTCAATGTCTGCAGGTCCCACATTGTAATATGTGCACAAACTCTCCGCAAAAAAAATAAAATAAAAAATTGTGTAGTTAGCTGGGCTCAACCAATAAATCCTACCAAAAAAGAAACTTGAAAATGACAAGTTCTTGTGGATTCAATGTTCTGAAAAAGAAGATTGTCTTATGCTTTGTATTTTTGTGTCATTTGAGCTATGTTGAGTAACGACCTTCCTAGCTTCGAGTTTTTCATGCTCTCTTGTGCTTTGAATTTTATTGTTCCGGCAATTAACAATGCCCCTTTGATAATAATTTAACCAGAATGACTGCAAACCATAATCTTGCCAGAACATATATGAATATTTATGAGACATGTTTGGTAATTTACGTGGCGTTTCATGACTTTTAACCACCACACAATCATGCGAGATCAGAATTATTGAATAGGGAATATTGAAAACAAAATCAAACCAAGAAAATTTATTGGATACTCGTGGGTCATGGCAATGAGGTGCTTCAGGACTTCTAACATCTCACACAATCATACAAGATCGACCGTATAATTATGTCGTAGTTAAAACCCCTTAATGTCATGTGGTCATCATGGCGCCCTACTCTCCTACTGGTGGCTGCAGTTATTAGAAACATGCTCCGTAAGTAAGTAAGTTCAAGAAGCAAAAAGAGCTACTTGAGCTACCTATGCTTGTGATGGGGCCGGTTATTATTATTGTTTCCATGGTAAATACTCATAAGTAGGTCAAGATGAATATATCTTTCTTGGTTTAATTTGAAATATCGAAAACTTTTACTTATTGTTTTTTATTGGGCAAGTGACTTTTACTCAATGTTGATATATGTTACGTCAAGATCGCAAAGCGGAGTTATAACCAATGTCAACGAATCACATGGGAGTCAACAAGTCATACTGAAGATGTGGTTTGTCCATCTAATTGTACCTCTTGGCTATACAGAGACGCCGAAACCCCTCTGATTGTCAACAAGCTAGAATATGTAATTGGGTGTCCTTCAGATACTTTAACGTGGTACTTCAATTTTAATGTGACCGATTCATATGTTAGCTTGTTCTATCGCTTTGACAAGCTAGAATATGTAATTGGATGCCCTGCGGATACTTTAACGTGGTACTTCAACTTTAATGTGACCGATTCATATGTTAGCTTGTTCTATCGCTAGCTTATGTTTTGGGTCCACTAATTATATAAAGTTGCAGAGCATGCTCCAAGAGAGAGGGCAATACTTTTGGGGTCCAAAACAATAGATAAGTACCTCTATTTGGCGTGTGGGATAGTGTTAATTTTCTCGGAATTAATTCATATCACGTTAATAGGACATTGACCTAATTATTTTGGTAATATCCCCAGCGTCGATGTACATTGTGAAGTTGTTCAATGTGACGGAATTTAAACACCCAAAGAGGCTGACAAGATCATATTTGTGATGGTAAAATTCGGTCAAGGTCTCTTGAAAACATGAAGAATTTTTTTTTTAAACGAAAACATTAATAACATTTTGTACCACTCAAATTATGTGTATTGTTTGCATCCACACAGGGAAAAAATGTTGTCTTACTTTTTATCAAAAAGAAAAGGAAACAATCGATAGATAATCACAATTTTGTACTTATCATTAATAATAATAATAAAAATATCTCAACTTTGTAGACCACATAAATTTGCTTGTGATTTTGTATTGCACACCACGGTTATTAGTAATTTTTACTTGTCCAAAACAAAAACACAGAAATTGGGACAACAAAAGCAAACAATGCCAATGCACAAGGAATAAATGGTTTCAATTGATGGCACGTGGGAGCTGCTATCAACAGAACAGGTCCAGGGGTGTTTGGCGTATGGGAGGGGGGTGGCCCAAATGCATTAATGGTTTTAACGCTGTTTTTTGCCCGCACATTTGGCTCATCATTTTTGCCTGCGAACAAACGCCATTTTAAACCAACCAAAAACAGTCCCATCTCTCTCTCTCTCTCTCTCTCTCTCTCTCTCAGATTCCGTTGCTCCATGAGACGCAGGTTGAATACGTTGCCCTATCATGCTATCACACTCACTCATGCATCGTGATCCCGTTAGTGAGCCCCACAAACCCGTCATTATTAATCGGCTGACATTCTCTCTTCAATAATACTCCTCCTACCAGAACCATAAGCACTTGCACGCACAATTGTACAAACTCTCTCACATTGTGTATGGGCTCTTACAATGTGTGTGGCCTCACACGCATTGTGAGAGAGTTTGTGCAATTTGTACGTGCAAGTATTTATGGTTCTAGCATTTTGGCATTCTTTTATGTCATCGCTCGGTTAGTCTTCGACGGTCTGATCCATTTGTTGATCAATTAATGCCGTGGATCCGATGGTGCTTATTTTTTTGGGTTTTACTGGCTCATCCTGAGATCTATTGGCCTATTCTCCAGAAAAATCTACATTCTTATACACACACTCACATTATGAAGATTCACACAACTCCACCTTCATCGGTATTTTTAATTTTCTCATAGGCAGCAGGTTTTCTCATTTTTTTTAAAACTGGTATTATATGTATTCATCTAATTTCCACACTCACCGCACAAATTATTTGGGCTCACCGGTTATCAATATAATCTCTTTCTGTAGGTTATCAATGTGATAAGGGATATTCTACCAAGAGATACATGAAAGAGTTTGCGCACAACGGGCCTAAAACCGAACTGCCCAAAGAAATCTATGATAATGTATAGGCTTCTTTGATCAGTCGTGGAGGGGTGAAAGGCCAAAAATAAATAAAGTGTGAATTATAGAAAGCCGGATCCTAATAACACTTCTTAATTTTCTACGCAATACCTATTATTCAGGTAACGATAACATTTTTTTTTGGGTGTATGATTGAGAAATCAATCACAACGCAACTCGAGAAACTCAAATTGACAACTGAATTGATTCGAATAGAGAAACTTAGACTGTGATTATTAGCTAGAGGAATTGTTATTGGTAGGGAATTGAATCGAATATGTGTGAAGTACTCTTCTTTGGTAGGGGGTGAACAACAATGCAATTAATCACTAGTGAATGAACATCCTAACCAGAGGCCTTGGATGCAGACCCCTTTAGCATCTCAAATCTCCATTTCGAGACAAAATTGTACCATTGCTTATCAAAATTGCAACTTGCCATTTTTTATGATGTGGTGGGAGTTGCCTCGAGTCGATTCTATTCTATGTGATATCATAAAATTCAGACCTCCATTTCTAGGACGTTACTTGATTAAGACGGTTTTTAGAAGTATATGTCGGCATGTCATAATCTTTGATGTGGATGATATTTAGGGAGGACATATAAATTGTGCATTATAATACTACTTTCATTTAAAGATGGATTTTTATCTACTCACACTTTTTTTTCCCTTAGATATAGTTGACCTACGAGAAAATGATCTCACTTTCAGTCTCTCTTTCTCTTACACACACATTCAAACTACGAAATAAATCCAAAACTCAAGTCATTTTTGTGCAAAAAATCGATCGCCATACGACAATAGATAGGTTCAAGCATCAATTATAAGATTTAACAAGTTGAAGGTTGATTTTCATCCTCTACACACTATGATGATTTAACCTCGTTTAGTTATAGGTGGCCGGTGAATACATGTAATCTGATTGCAATTGGCAAGTTGATACTGTCAAAAAAATGGTTCATGCATAAAAGTGTCTGTGTCATATACTGTGCACGCATATCATGTGACAAAGTGAAAATATGATCTCGTAATGAACTTCAAAGGAACCATAAGTTATCGGTGTCAGCTTGGAAATCTTTCAGACATTATTAATTTCTTTTAGACCAGTTCATATATATAGAGTTTTGTTTCGACTTTAATTACACTCTCAGCAAGGAGACGATTTGATTGAGTCTCGAATATCAATCATGGTCCTAGTAAGCTCGCCCGAATGCCTAAAAGTATATATAAAAAAAATAAAAAGGAGCAAATTATTGTGCATTGAATTTGTTAGAGAAAAGTAGAGGACATGATGGTATGCATGAAATACCAAAGGACAAATAGGGGGGTTGGAGATGTCAACGCACATGGGACAATAATGCCCATGCCATCTAATGTAGAGGCGCCATGAGTGTTGGGAGAGCGCCCCAGGCCCCCCCAACCCAAAAGAAGCGATCTTAATTCTCCACCGGCCACCCCCGGCCCATATGCACATGACACTCCCATGACATGACCTCACTTATCTCTGTTCCTTTCCAATTTCCGACTACTCTCTCTCTCTCTCTCCTTACAGAGATTCAGTTTCCACTTTCCTTTCTTCGATCGAGATGACCTTGCATTGATTTGATATAATAGTCTTACCGTACGTTAATGCAGTTGTGGAATTGGAGGGTTGTGGTGGCATGTGAATTGTGATGCTCCTCCATGATAAGGAATCTAGAAGATGCTCTTCTAATGTTGAGGGCGTTCGTTTGGGCCGGGGGCACCTCCCATCCAGTGTCATAGAGTCCACTTTGGTCCAATTTTGACTATTTATGAGCTTTTAATTTTTGGGTTCATAATAATAATTAAAATTGTTCATTTTTTGAATTTATCGAGATTATTGACCACATCAAAAATCACGAAATCTAAGAAGTGAATAGTTCTGCTTATTATTGCGGGTCCAAGAAGGGCCTACAAATGGCCAAAACAAACTGGATACTATCGACACTAGTTGGGAGCTAACCCTTGGGCCGGAGCCTATTTTATTTCAAAAATTCAACTTCAACAAACACTCTCACAAACACACTCACGCGTGATGTGTATGATGTGAGTGTGTTTATGGTTGAAGAAAGGTTGATTTTTATTTTGCATGCATTTTCACATTTTTTTGTCCTCCTAAAGATGGAGCAAATTATAAGTGTCTATTCAACTATCGGGAATGTTGTGTGAGAAATTAATTATCATAAAAAGTGAAACTCCCTCCGTCTCTTATCTAGAGTTTAGTATTTTATTTTGGACTGTCCTTTAATAAGTGTTCATTTTATAAAGTTAGTGGGTAAAAATTAGTGTATTATCTATTTTATCCCTAAAAATATATTTCATTTTGAAAAGTTAGTGAGTAAAAGTGTAATGACGGTGAGTAAGTAGGAAAAGTGGAGAAAAAAGTTGATATGAAAGGTATAATGATGATATCTTTTTAATAAGTTGGAGTTACGAAGTAGAACACTTAAAAGGGGACGGACGGATTATGAGATAAAGTAAATGAAAATGAGATTTATTTTTTTGTATGTGTTCGCTTGACACATATGGTGGGTTCTGAAGAGAAATGAAGTGACCAATGATTAGAGACATGTATGAAGGTGACATCACTACCATTAGATCACTAGCAGAGGAAACAAGTGAATTTTCAATCACAGTAGGATTGCATCAAGGGTCAGCCTTGAGCCCATATTTTTTTGCCTTTGTTATGGATGAGTTGATTAGGCAGTTTCAAGAGGACATCCCATGATGTATGATATTTGCAAATGATACTGTCCTCATGGATAAAACCACAAAAGGTGTTAATACGAAATTAGAAGTTTATAGGGAAGTATTAGAGTCAAAGGATTTTCAGATAAGTATGAGCAAAACTGAGTATATGGTGTGTAAATTTAGTGATACTAGTAGTGTGCATGAAGAAAGGATGGTGATCCAAAACTAGGAGATACCAAAGAGTGACCATTTTAGGTATTTAGGCTCAATTATTAGTAAAGATGAAGAGATTGCCAATGATGTGACTCATAGAATCCAAGTAGGGTGACTCAAGTGGAGGAGCGCTGCGGGTGTACTATATGACAAGAGAGTATGCACAAAATTGAAGAAAAAGTTCTAAAGAATTGTCATAAGACCAGCAATATTTTACTGGATAGAATGTTGACTTATTAAGAAATAATAGGTGTGCAAGATAAGTGTAGCGAAAATGAGAATATTGAGGGGATGTGTGGTAAGGCTAGATGAGACAGGATTAGAAATGAAACGGTTTGTGAGATGGTAGGTGTAGCACCTGTAGAGGAGAAGTTGAGCGAAAATAGGCTAAGGTGGTTTGAGCATGTCTACTGTAAACCTAGAGATGCAGTAATTAAGAGAACGGATATGATATTTTTGGGTAGTAACGCTATGGGGAGAAGAAGACCTAAATTGACATTAGATACTCTTGTGCGCAAATATGTGAGTCTAATAGATTTGAGTGAACAAGTAACTCTTGACAGAGCTCAATATAGAAAAAGAATTCATGTAGCCTATCCCAATTGATTAGGACTTAAAGCTCGGTTTGGTTTGGCATATGTTCTCTTGACAATAAATCTTGCAAAAAAATAAGAATTCATTTCTTTTGGTAAGACTTATTTTACAGGAAAGTGTTTTCTAATAAAAAAGTTTTTTTTTTCTTGAATGGTGAAGAATAAAATTTTATTGATATGAAAACGGATTACAAGAAAGGCATGAGAAAAAAGCATCATAACGCAAAAACAATATCCCAATTATATTGAAACTATAGATCCTATAACTTTTTTGGTAACTGAACACACAAAAAATTACATGAAAATTAATTTTTCTATTCTTTATCATCATTTCCATGCAAAATGAACGGGGAAAAAAGAATTTCAACATCCTTTTTTGGGTAAAGAGACACCCTCTAAATTTGGCATTGCAAACGTTAACTACTACTACTACTTTATCCGAATCAGCAAAGGTACGACCATATTTCACCAGATGACAGATGCTTGAGACTCGTAATCTATGATGAATTTGGGTGAATAAAAAATCTCCTACTGCCGCAAAAAAACAAAGTAACTCATTTGTTAGAGTAAGTACACCAGTTATTAGAAAATAAAACTCATAAATAATGCATATTTTTTATTTTACATACTCATATTTCTTTCAACACCACATCAACACTATCTATTAAATCTATTCTTTATTAAAATATTAATACTTTTAAAGGGAAGGAGTGCGTGAGAGAGAAGAGAACAATGCTCTAAATGATAGAAGAGGAGAGAGAAATTAATTGTTTAAAGAGTAGTTGATGAACAGTGTTTAGGTATTAGTACCTAGTCATTTCATGAAAGTCATTTTACCTTGGGGTTTACCTCGACTGCTGCTGCTTGGTTTTTATGTTTTCCTTTGGTATAATAGCTCAAAAAGGCATTTTAGCCCATTTGTTAAACATGCTCTTAGCATCCTAAAAAACTTTAGCATTAACAAAGACAGCTTGTGTATAATTATTAACTATACTAGTTTTTAGGTTACTTTAAAAAATATATTATATGAGATTGGTCCCTGCAAGTCCCTTAAACAGTACCAACTCGGGCTAGCTCAGTTGACTAGGTGTAGCAGGTGGGTTTCGCGGGGGATCGCTTACGTGTGAATGTCCATGAGCTGGTGAAGTGCGATTGGTCGATGATTAGCGAAGGGGAAAGGAGGAGAAATCTTGTGGGGTGAGGAAGGAGGAAGGGAGCGAGAGGTACAGAAGAGACAAAGGTAGAGTGTCCCTTGCTTTCTTCCGCGGGGCTAACGTCTGGCTTTTTTCGAATTGAATGAGTGAGGTCACCTTTTCTCTGGAAAAGAATGTTCTCCTTCTTTAAATTCAGTGCTCACACACACTCTTTCCAGAAAAAGTCAACTCTGTCTAATCATTGGGAATGTCAGGGTATTTATGGGACACCTGAGCCTAAGCCAGGCCCAGAACGGTGCTCCTATAAGACCCTAACACGTGTCCCTCCCGTACCTCTAAGTCTTAAGGAAGCTTGCCCTCCCGCAGAACTTCTTCCGCGGGAGAACTCAAATCCCCGCAACGCATCCTCCATCCTAAGCCACCAAGCCACTAGAAATTCCCCCATTCCCGTTGGATGAGCAAGGTCCCGACCCGTGGCAATCGTGTGCTGTCCGCGGAGCCCCTTCCGAGCCCTGCCTTAAGGCCCGGAAGGAACCCTCGGGGGGGGGGGGGGGGGGATGGGTGGGTATAGTTTTTCCTTCGTGATTGGTAGGCATTGTTGACTCGTGGGACTCCAACCGCGATCCTTTACGACTAACGCTATATTGGAGCTCGTTTTCTTCTCCCCGCGGAGTGGGTGAACTTCCGTGGAGACTACCTCTCATGTGGAGACTATCCGCGGGTGCTTCTTTCCATCTTCGTGCACTTGTTCCTTCCCGATTGAATGGTCAACTTCCCTTCTTCAGGCCAAGATTTGACTGTAACCTCTCTCCCGCGTGGCACCTACTGCCGTGTGTCCGCTGCTAATTGGAGGGTCAAACAGCCTCCCCTGGTCAAGGATTAATAATTCTGACCACACCTACATATGCCCCCCACGAGCGTATGACGAGTGCATGTCATCCGCATGCGTATCTTATCCCTTGTAAGTTTCCGCAGGTGTCCTCGATCCGTTTAGCGAAGCGACGGGTTTCTTGGCTGTTGGTGGCGCCTTATAGTGAACCAACGCGACTCTTGGTGTACGGCTGCCATAAATGCTTCATGAACCGACTTGCTATATAAGCACTTCGTTCTTTATTTCCTTTTCACCTACCGTTCAACTTTAGTCAAAACCCTCTTGCTCTCTCTTTTTTTTTTGCAAGCATCAATTTTCCACTTTTTCTTCCGTTCTTCTAAAGCTTCATCCAAATGGCTGCACGAGGTGTGAACATTGAGGAACCCGTACCCACCGCGGGCCAATGGAGGAGGGCCTCGTACCTGTGACCCGTTGAGGATCCTTTTTGGACGCTGGCGGAGGCCTACACCGCTGAAGGGCCTTCCACTTCCAACCCTACTTCTTTCACAGCTCTTGCTAACTTAAAGGATGAGGAGTTATTCAATCCGTCCTCTGTCTTGTGCCTCCGTTTAGAGCGTGGGGACTTCCCTTATTCAAAATGTCGCTTTGGGGCCCAGGCTTCACCACCCTTTCACTAGGCTAAGTGGGTTGACGAGATCCTCGGCAATGTCCCTCTCAAGTAGGATCTGATGGCTAATGGTACTTACGAGGCTGTGATGTTGTTGCGGAGTCTGAACATTCTGAGGCAGGAAGCGGCTATCAGAAACTTGAACCACACATGCTCATGCTGGAGCATTGATACACATTCATTTGCATGGGCGTCGGGTGAGAGCGGCCTCGCATTGGAGGACGTAGTAATTCTCACCCGCCTTGCCCTCCCGGGGATCACGCTCCTCGACCTCAACAATCTTTCTCTCACGGACCAACAAGACGTCGCGGAGCTGCGGAGGCTGGGCAAGCTGGATCAATCTGGTCCCATGTTCACTGCTCAGGGTGCCAGCAAGGACAGTGTGGCAAATGCCAAGAAGACTTCTTTTGCGAGTTGGATCCGTTTCTTCTTTAAGGATCTTCAGCCCGTGAGGAAAGTGGTTCCGGGAGTTCCGCAGGACTTTGTTGTTGGTCCTCATTACGAGGGGTGGCTCCATATGGATGGGTTTTTTGCCTTCTTCCTTTCTTATTTCGTCTTTCCGGACTACTCGGCGGATAGCCCCTTTCTAGCAGTCTTTCCGCTCGCCGTGCTCTTAGCCCGCGGTGAGTGCGTTGCACTGGCCCCCTTATTCCTGGAATCACTTCACTGTCAGTTGGGCCTGGTTCAAGCTGACCTTGCGAAGTCCCTTGAAAGGTGTGACCACTTTTCTATGGTTCACACTAGCTTCCTTCTTGCCTACTTCTTCGAGCATTTTCCCACCATTGCTCCAATTCCCCCGAATTTCCAGGCAGAAGCCAGTCCCGGTCGGAGCGATGGTTTAGCACTAGCAGTGATGTCCTCTGGTACGAGGCGTGCGACGTCACAGATAATTTTGTTCCGCGCCTTTACACCTCTGTCACCCTCGGGATAGTTGGCCTTGACCAATGCCTTCTGCCCACCCACTCTTCCCTCTCAACCGCGGGTGGGAACAACTTGATAGCCCGGGGGGTCATTAACTCTGCTCTCATCGCCCTCCCGGGGTGGCTCCCTTTTCTTAATAATGAGGCCCACGGGGTGTTGGTCTACCGGCCGGATCGGTTTGCGAGGCAGTTGAGTTTTGACCAAGGGTACCCGGGTACGCTTCACAGGTATCTAACTTTGTCGATTCTTAGCTCCGATTCACGTGGCCTCATACTTCCAACGTCTTAGCGCAGCTTGGGGATCTACCCATTCCCGACAGGGACGTTGTTGGCGCTATACTTCAGAGTTTCACCAGTTCTGGAGGGGAAACTTAGATTCCTTTCTTCTTTTCGTCCTCGAGGAGGCGGAAGTCTCGGAGGTGTCTAAAATTCGCACGCGGGACGCTTCACTCCGGGCCGTTGCAGAAGCTAGAGGGGTTGACTGGCGTGGGCCTCATAGCATGTGGGTGGTAACAGATGCCGCCCCTTTAAGTGTGGCCTTTCCGCTGAGGCTACCTCCCGCGACTTCAGCTGTCGCGGGACACGCTCATACGCGGGGTGCTCGACTTGACCATGAGATTATCCACATAATCTTCTATTATTTTGTGCATCAAATCGTGAAAGATTGCTGTCATAACCCTCTAATACGTTGCTCCCACATTCCGCCATGTTAACTTCTCCGTTCTGGTTCCCGTGGGCCGATAGGGTTCCACACGGATGTCTCGCCGTCCTATCCGTTGCTCATTGGCATTTTGCTTTCTCTTGAACAATCTCTTCAACGATTAGTAGACACTAGTCGGGTGCTTGGTGTGTTTGTGGTACATGCAGTACCATGGATGTTTGCGGTCTTCCCGCGTCGGCTTGTATTTTACTGATGGGAGCTCCAGTTTTCCATCTGCCACCCACGCATTTACTAAGGCCCGGACTTCATCCATACTGCATGGGTAATCTGGGGCTGGGCCGGGCTCGCACTCCCTTCGCTTCCTTCTACCACTAGCTTGTTGACCTCGCGGCACGTCTGCGACGGCCACGGTGGCGATCGCGGATTTGCCCTTCCAGCTATCTTTCCTAGCTGGTTTAACCACATGGCGAATGTTGTATGCGGACTCTAATAGGGCAGAGAAAGTTCCCAACTTCAAGTTTACAAGTAACATCTTAAACTCGTCCATCATTTCCCTAATACAAAATTCAACAAGTTGAACCTCCTTAACTGACTCAGTACAGTCGACCACGCGATCTTGAAATCTTTTAATGTAATCCACCACATCTTCTCCGCTTATCTGAACTTCCTTCGTCAGACTAATCATTATTACCTTCTTGCGGACTTGGAAGAATTTAGCATATAAGCTATTCCCCATTTCTTCCCAAGTGGCTATCGAGTAAAGCTCCAGGTTGACGTACCATGTGTAAGCACGAGAGGTAAGAGATTTCGAAAACTCGTGGAGACGCAAGTTGGAGTCCAATGCATGGGCCCCAAGGGATTCAATGAAACAAACCATGTGCTCTTGTGCGCTGCCTTCCTTGCCATCGAATTTTATGAACTTCGGTGGAGTGTATCCTTCTGGATAGGGCAATGATAGGATCGTGACAGGGTACGGGGGGCGGATGTCTGGGCTTGGAAGGGAGGGTAGAACTATCTTGGCCTTCTCTTTATTGAGGAGGGCCTACACGTCTGCCAAAGTGATAAACTGCCCCGCAAACGAGGTGCCGGCTTCAGGGGCGGATGCACGTGATGGCAAGGGGGGGTCATGTGACCCCACTGCCTTCCAAACTACCCCACGTTGGCTATACATATTTGGGACATTTTAATAAATTTGCCCCAAGTACTACAACAATAATTCAATTCTTGCCCTCACCAAATCCCCACATCACCCAATCAGTCTCTCTTTCTCTGAAAATGTTTCTGAATAATTTGACTCTCTTGTCCACTTTTAAGTACAAACCTACACCACCCCCCCTTGTTCCCTCCGTGTATCTTTGAATTTTTTATGAACGTAAAACAACACCCCATAACTTTAACAAAACAAATAAAAAGAAAGAAGAAGAAACAGCAACAAATTATTACTCCATTTGTCTCATTTTGTTGTACATGTTTCCTTTTTTGGACATCTTAAAAAATTGTCTATATCTTTTAATGTATAATATTTTATATATTCAATATGGATTTTATTTGATAAATTTCAATTAATTCTTTTAAACAAAAATTTTTAAATCATAAAAAAATATTAATATAGATTGTGAAATATAGACAATTTTTTGTGAGATGCCAAAAATGAAACATGCACAACAAAGTGGGACGGAGGGAGTGTAAAATTTGACCCCAGTGTCATGAATTTCTAGGTCCGCCCCTGGCCGGCTTCGGCGACGGCGGGCTCCTTCCTGCTTCCTTCGCTTGCTTTTTGCTGGGCAAGTAGGGCCTAAACTTCTATCATGGTAATGTAGGGTCCCGTGGAAGGTGTACTGGTTCCATCGGCGGTGGTCTCCTTCCCGCGGGCCTCGACAGAATTCTCAGTGATTCCCTCCACGAGCACTCCGCGCAAGGGATGCAGGGAGGACAGAAGGATTTGGGTTTGTGGAGGTTGTGTTGTCTGACTGTTGCTGCCCCCAATATGGATCTGCGGGGGCTCGTCCCCTTGGCTGGTCGTGGCTCTTGGGAGGGTCGCCGAAATGAGTTCTATAAGGCCTTACAGGCCGCGAGCAACTGTTTCTGCATCTTGAGGAACTGGCGTTGCCCGTCCTAAAGAGCCCGCAATGCTTGTGCAGCTGCACCCGTGCTGTTGGTCTCTCCGACTTGTTCAAGGGTTGGTATGGCGTTGTTCGGCTCTGTCATTGCTCTTCGACGTGATGGTTCGACGTATTCCTTAGAGCGAGTGCTAACCATAAACCAAAAGACACCTCCCCAGCAGAGTCGCCTAAATGTATGAGGTTATGGGTTTCGCGGGGGATCGCTTATGTGTGAATGTCCGTGAGCTGGAAAGGTGCGATTGGTCAACGATTAGCGAAGGAGAAATGAGGAGAAATCTTGTGGGGTGAGGAAGGGAGCAAGAGGTACATAAGAGACAAAGGCAGCGTGTCCCTTGCTTTCTTCCATGGGGCAAACGTCTGGCTTTTTCCAAATTGAATGAGTGAGGTCACATTTTCTCTAGGGAAGAATGTTCTCATTCCTCAAATTCAGTACTCACATACTCTCTTTCCAAAAAAAGTCAACTCTGTCTAATCATTGGGAATGTCAGAGGTATTTATAAGGCACCTGGGCCTAAGCCAGGCCCAGGACGGCGCTCCTATTAGACCCCAACACTTGTCCCACCCGTACCTCTAGGTCTTAGGGAAGCTTGCCCTTCCGCGGGAGAACTAGAATCCCCGCGATGCATCCTTCGTCCCAAGCCACAAGAAATTCCCCCATTCTCACTGGAGCAAGGTCGCGGCCAACGGCGATCATGTCTGTGGAGCCCCTTCCAAGCCCTGCCTTAAGGCCCGTACGGAACCCCCGCTGGGGGGGGCTTTAATATAGTTTTTCCTTCGTGATTGGTAGGCTTTGTTGACTCGCGGGACTGCAACTGCGATCCTTTACGGCTGACGCTATTTCAGAGCTCGTTTTCTTCTCCCTGCGGAGTGGGTGAACTTCCGCAGGTGCTTCTTTCCATCTTCGTGCACGTGTTCCTTCCTGATTGGATGGTCAACTTCCCTTCTTTAGGCCAAGATTTGACTGTAACCTCTCTCTCGCGTGTCCGCTGTTAATTGGAGGGTCAAACAGCCTCCCCTGGTCAAGGATTAATAATTTTGACCGCACGTACACCAGGACTCTAATATCTTATTAGAAGGTCAGGAGTTCGAATCTCTCCACCTGTGTGTAAGTATTCTGTTCTTAGAGGGCTTTTACTTTCTTTTTTTTTCTTTATTTCTACCCTATAATGGACTTATTTGGTTGAGTTGTTGGGCTTAGTTATCTCGTTAACTCTTCCGAGCTTGTACTCTGTATTTCATTTCTGATGTAAAATGATATCTTCTATCGATTGACAAAAAAAAAAGTCCCTTAAATAGTTTTTATTTCATTTTTCAATTCATATGTATGTTTTGAAAACACTCATAAAATTTCAAATTATCAATTATTTTTGGTTGCGCGAATAAAATTAACTGGCAACATATGCACAAAATCCTCTTAGTTGCAAATCTAACCATCTAATAATAATACTCTACTAACTACTTTCGCCGAGGAAAAAGATACTCAAAATCGTGTCTATTCCGAACTCTAGCAAGTATCAATATATACTCGGGTCAAAGAAAAAAGTATCAATATATACTTGCTGTTCAAAAAAAGAAAAAATTCAATATATACTTGTAGAGCCTACTTTCTATTATCAATGTTGAAATATGTGTTTCTCATTCCAAGTAAGTGCAAATTCTAAAGTCCGCCAGTGCCACGTCTGTTAAATGCAAATAATTTGTATTGATAAACTTTAGAATTCTGCAAAGCGACGCTGTTAAATGCTAGTAATAATTTGTATTGATAAAAAAAAATGACAAACTTCGAAGACACAATGTAGGAAAATTTTATTCAGACCCCATGGGACATAATGACGACTCCTTTTTTTATCGGGATGTGATTTTGACACTTTATTTTTATTTTTATTTTCTTACATAATCAATACATAAAGTGAAATTTCAATTGTTCCTTTTTCATCACACACTTATATTGGATTCAAAACAAAAACTATTATAAACTCCGTCATAAAAGTGTTTGAAAAGAGGCCTGTAGCACATAATTATGTCTCATATGTACATTGTCTCTTATTGATAAAAAAATAGTACTCCGACAGTCCTCGTTTTTTTTGTTTTTTTTTTTTGGCCAATTTGTTTGTTGCTTCGTCCCAATTAGCGACCGAGAGCATGTAATTTTCACGGAGTATATAAAATCATTCTTCAATAAAATATCCCCAATAAAAGTCAAAATAAAATAATGGCCAAGGAAGAACTTCGTCGGAAAACTGTTGATCCAATTGAGAAGGAGAACAACACCGATGGTGATAGCCTAGATGGCAAAGCCGCAAAGGTGAGTGGATTAAAGCTTCTCCTTCCTTGTCTGTAGTCTGAGTTCCACGTTGTTACTGTGGTGACGGCACGGATAGTAACTATGGCTCAAACCGAATATTTCACAACGGATCGAAAACCCCTATGGTCACGTCCAAAATAGAAAGAATTGCTCAACTGATCATTCCTTTCCACCCTTTTACAGATAAAAAAATTTTAAAAATTGGAAAGGAGAACCACGACCACCTCAGAACCTCACTTCCCTCAAGAGAGAGCGCCAGTGCCACGTCTAAATCTTTGTTGTTACGATAATTAATTTACTAGTACTATATATTATTATAACCTATGCGTTCGTGATACGAGTGTGTACTTTTATTATTAGTAGTAATAAAACAGGGATAGCTATCCAGATCTGATTAGCTCTAAACTTAACTTAAAAGCGTTGAGACATTGATCATTTCCCTCCGTGGTTTAAATTAATTAAGAACAATGCCAGCAGCATTCACCTCTCTATATATCCATCTCCTCGTTCTACGGACCATTATTTATCCTACCCATTACTCAAGTAGTATTTGTTTTTTGGTAAGTGACTCAACTCAAGTACGTAGTATTTAATCTAGCACAAAATATAGTAATTCAAAGATTTGGATCATTTTCGAAGCCTATCAAATGGACTCGACGGTCTCCTTCAAACGGTTTGTGGCCTGATAATATATAATATGGAATTGCTTAAATTTCCCAAGATTTCCGTTGAGAACTCTATCGTGTTAAAGATTGTGTCGACTGGATGTCGTTGAATATGAATCCAAACACATATTTATTTTGATATATGCGACCAATGAAATTCGTTCAACGAGTGAACACATTTTAGTGCCGCGTTCATTTTTTTTTTATAAAGAAGATAAATCTGTTTCAATATTATACTCATCATATTTTACCAATGCAATTTTTTAACATAATTTATAATGTCGATAATTTCAGAAAATTAAACAATTTTAATCATCAACATGAACCTGTCCCTAAATGTATCCTTTATGAACTCCGACAAATGAAAATGCCACATCATACATCTCTTCCCTTTCTTTTCTTTTTTGGGGTAATTGCATGTTATTCTTGAATTTTTGCTCTAGTACTTTTCTCAGTTTTTTATATATATATTTTTTTTGTTGTAATTTTTAGAATTAATTATTTGCTCAATGATAGAATCACAAAAGTATAAAAATTTGGACCAAAGTTGGAGAAAAAATATATAGAATGACACTAAATACAAACAACAGCTGTCGTGAACTCTCTCTCTCTCTCTCTCTCTCTCTCTCTCTCTCTCTCTCTTGTATTTTCTTACTCCCTCCGTCCCACTTTGTTCCGCCTGTTTCCTTTTTTGGACGTCCTAAAAAATTATCTATATCTTACAATCTATAATATTTTTTATATTCAATATGGATCTTGTTTGATAAATCTCAATTTATTTTATTAAACAAAGTTTTTGAAATCATAAAAAACATTATAGATTGTGAGATATAGACAATTTTTTGGGATATTCCAAAAAGAAAACAGGCGGAACAAAGTGGGACGGAGAGAGTACTATTTAGACTCCTCTCGTCAAAACGAATTAGCAATCCAAAAAGTTAAACATGAATCCAACTAAAATTTTAAAAACGACAAAACCAATATCATAACAAACATGGTAAATAATTGATTTTCACACTTATATTTTTTTTTTACAATCACACACCCTTTTCTGTTCTCTTATTATTTTAATTTATAAAATTAACCTTTTATTTATATACTCTTTCACACTTGAAAGAACAACATTACAAATTCACATCACAAAAAGATAAAAAAGAAAATGTGGTTATTAATAAAAAAATGAGTGTGAAAATCACTACCCAACAAACATTTAAGAAGAATAGGGCCAACCGTTTTCCTTAAGAAAATTCTACTTCTTTTTTTTTTATTTTTCGTAATATTTAGTTTATCATTTCATTGTAGTTTTTTGATTAATGTCCCAATAAGAGAAAAAAAAAGTATAAGAATGTTAATGAAACTTGAAAAAAGTCACATATAAGATGACACGAACGACAACAATACTTGGCGCTCAACATTTTTTTTCGTCTTTAGGGAATTTGTTTTTATTTGACTCATATTTTTTTACGGTTCATACTCATCGAGACGAATGATTAGACAATAACTAATACCGTGAATCTAACAAAAATTCAAAAAACCACCTAACAAAAAATAGAAGGTAGTGATTTTCGCACTCTCTTTTTTGTCATCACACTTCATTTTTTGTCTTCTTGTAATGTAAATTTACAATATGTCATTCCAAATACGTGAGAATATACAAATATAAAAGATTAATTTTATAAATTCGTATCACAAAATGACAAAAAGTAAACTGTGGTTATAAAAAAGAGTTTGAAAATGATTTACCAACATAGAATCACAAAAATTTGCCTTCCTTGGTTCTTTTTTGGATTTTTTTTTAAACTCAAAAAATACTCACTATTTATATTTTTAATCATTGTTTTTCACTTATTATCTTTGTCTTTAATTACTATTCTCATTTATCTCATTTTCTCTTTCTACTTATTACCTCTATTTCTAATTATTACTTTAATTTTTGTCTTCATTCATAATTCCAAAAAAATCTCAAAAGCTCATCCAAATAAATCATTCCGGAGTATTTTTTTTATAAAGAATTGATATTCACGCTTCACTTTTTACTGTTAATGCTCTACTTATTCATAAAGTCGCTATCAGTAAAAAGTAGAACCCGAAAATGAGTTTCTTTATATATATCTCTCCCTTTCTCTGGCCACTACTTTTTGTACTATCTCGCATTCTCTCCTCACAGCGACTTTATTGCAAGTCTGCAACCTCACCTGCTCTCAACTCCCGAATTGCTTTCCCACTCAAACGAAACTTCCCTCACACACTCTCTCTCTCTCCCCTTCCCTCTCCTCCTCAATTCCCACACCCCAAAGAAAACCCCCATTCCCTCTCTCTCTCTAAGAATGGAAAACCCCAGTACGGATAACCCCTGGTCTCGAATGACGCACACACTCGCACCGTCAACCAGCCGGAGGAGAACAAGCACCGACTCGGCCAACTCGCCCGAGTTCGAGTTCTGGAAGGTCCTCAACCCGAGCTTGCCCCAGCCCGACCTCCTCTCCGCCGACGAGCTCTTCGTCAACGGCGTCCTCCTCCCCCTCCACCTCCTCCACCTCCACCCCAACCACGACCCGCCCGACAACCCACAACCCGCAACCGAAAACCCAGGCCCCGAACCCAAACCCATCTCGGATCCGGGCCCCGGACCCGAGCTGTCGAGTCTCCTGCCCGACCCGGCGGCGGCCGCATTGGGGGTTTCCAAGAGATGGATAGATATGTTCAAGAAGAGCGATAGGAAGGATGAGAGTTGCAAAGAGAAGGAGAAGAAGAAGGAGAGGAAGGGTAAGGGTGGCGGTGGGGTTAGTGGGGCGGAGTTGAACATATATTTGTGGCCTTTTTCAAGGAGTAGGTCGGCTGGGAACGGCGGGAACCGGCCAAGGACGACGGCGGCTGCTCGGAAGGTGAGTAGCGCGCCGTGTTCGCGGAGTAACTCGGCGGGTGAGTCGAAGACGAGGAGGAGTATTCCGAGTCCGAGTCGGGTTGGGGTCCACTTGGGCCGGAGCAGCCCGGTTTGGAAGGTCCGGCGGGGAGGGGTCGGTGGCGGGAGGAGCTTTGACCCGGTGGCGGTGGTTCGGAGTCAGAAAGACGGGAATGAAACTGGCCGGAAAAGGACATCCGCCGCCGCCGCCGACGGCGGTGGCGGTGGGAGTAAGGCGAGGGCTTTGAATTTGAATGTTCCGATGTGTATCGGGTACCGACAGCATTTGAGTTGTAGAAGCGACGGGAGCGGTGCGGTTAACGTCGCGGCCGGGCGCGGTGGCGGAAGTGGACACGGTGGCGACGGCGGACGTGGCGGTAATTTGTTTAATCTGCGCAGCTTCTTCACTAAGAAAGTGTATTAAAAATCACTGATTCCTACGGTTAAATCACTTTTATTATATCTCGTAGTATTATTAGTAGTCAATACTTGAGTTTTAGTATTGACCTTTTTTCTTATTAATTTTTTTTCTCTTTTATTTAGCCTCTACTTGTGTAAATTGTGAACAGAAAGTCCTGTCTTTACTTCATTGGTCACACTGTAAAGTAGATTTAGCCAGAAGGTAACGTTTCACGTTAGGGAAGTTGTTCACCTGTCGTTATTTCGCAGCTCTCGTTTTACCAGAGGTGCATTTACTATATTCAATTGGCTTAATTTTTGTTTGGTAGTCATGTTATCATGTTAAATAATGAGGTTACCATGGGAAAACAATGATTTCATTTTTCCCCGGACGGTCAGGGGGGTGTCTGGGATAGCTTAAGCCCATCTCGACTATTCTACTCTCCGGTCCGGGGAAAGGCAGTTATTGATGCCGAGATTAGAGAATTCACACGAGAAATCTCTTTTACGGCTTGGCCCAAAAAAGTTGTCAAGCTTCGAACTCACGATGTTTGGCCTTATAGGTTTACTGTGTACAGTAAGTGATGAAAGTTATACCGTACCACATGAGGGCTCATTTTACTCCAGGTAGCCCGGTGGTCTTGTTGTCCCGAACCGTTTGGATGACGGCTAGTGTTCGACTCCAATGGATAATTCACCTATTAGGATAACACTAGGGAATTAATTTTCACACTCTCTTTTTTTATATTCATATTTATTTTCTTGTTTTTTCCCAAAAAAATACACACTTTCAACTAGAGCTGGGCAACAGACACGAGACACGATAACACGACACGAACCGGACACGAAGTTAGCGGGTTAGGGTTGAACATTTCTGACACGAAACACGAAAATGACACGACTCGAGAACACGAATTCTAAATGGGTCGGGTTCGGGTTAAACACGCGAGACACGAAATTGACACGACCAACACGGTTACGAATCTGTGTCACCCATTTTCACGAACATATATACATAATATACGGTATATCTACAATTCTATGTAGAGTTAGGCAACAGACACGATAACACGACACGAACCGGACACGAAGTTAACGGGTTAGAGTTGAGCATTTCTGACACGAAACACGAAAATGACACGACTCGAGAAACACGAATTCTAAATGGGTTGGGTTAGGGTTGGGTGATTTGTGACACGAACCCGACTGACACGACACGAACACGACCCGACACGACCTGTTACCCAGGTCTACTTTCAACATTAAAAAACAAAAATAATTGGATATCAAAAAAGAGAGTGAAAATAAATTCTCTAACACTATTATCTCACAATAATTTACACCTACTAGTATAACACTATTTTTGAAATCGGGGATTGGCTCTTGAATTATTTACGCCTACTAATGCATAATGCTACTTTTGAATTCGACTCCAATAGATTGGAGCTAGAGCTTGGCTCTCGCAATAATCTCCACCTACTAGTATGTAACAATACTTTTGAGAAAAAATGAAATATTTGGTCACCCAGAAAATTATAGCAAATCAAACATTGAAATGTCTAAGATACGTTTAACCTCAAATTTATCGGTGTTTGGCTCTGTGTGTAATAGTAGTGATTTCGTTTCAGAAAGTCTGGGTATGGAATGCGGTGACCGTTCACCGCATGCTCATTGGGGCCTACTCCGGATCCTACAAAAATACAGAAAAATATCTATAAATTTTAAAGTAATATTTTATGGGGTTCTATAAAAAATCAATAGGCCCAATGGGCGTGCGGTGGACGGTCACTGCATGTGCGGTGTGGTAGTCTAGTGCCTCTAATATTGATACCAACAATAATTTTCTTAGGGTGTGTTTGGACTTTGATCCTGATTGTGGAGGGATATTTGAAAGAACAAGAAATAAAGGAATTTTTCTTCACAAATTCTGAGTTGGGCATTGATTCTTTGTCTACACTCTTCTTCCATTACCCACGTTTAATTTCTGGCATTTGTCTGGGGGTTGCATGTGATCGATCCTCTAATCTCATTGCATCGATCAGTTCTTGGTTTTGGAGGATATCTTGGTTGGTTTTGAAGTACATGAGGATCCAGCCCATATATGCAATTAACAATTTATTTGACATAGCCGATCCAACAAAAATAATAATAATAAAACAATTTATTTGACATTAAATAAAGGATGTGCATGTGTGGGCATTGATTAAAATATGTATTTGTTGTATAGTATTATAATTAGGCGGCATTGGTCAAGACAAGATCATTAGAAAAAGGGTTCGTTACTTATTTTAATTAGTCCGTTCCAGAACAGAAAAAAAATTCTTATTTTTTAAGAAAACAATTTCAAGCTAAAAAATTATAAATTTATTGAAATCTAAAAATATGTAATATGGATCTTATTTGAAAAATCTCATCAAGATCTTTTATACGATGTAAAAAAAATTGAAAAATTATTTTTAAGTTATATTATTTTTAAATTTAAAAATGTAAAATAAGCTGCTTATTTTTTAAGAAAATTTCTGGAACGGAGCCTATAGCATATTATTGAAGGGAATCCATGTTTCACTTATACGGACTCAAGGTCCAGTTCAGCACCCCTAATTTCCTGTACTTCGGATGTGGCCCATCTCACAACAATGATCGAAATCATGTCAATCGTTCCAACATTGCAAAAAAATCACATTCATCGGATACCGACAAACAACACCTTACCCAAACGCATTTGTCTTGAAACAAATGGTCTCAATCACACTGAGTGCATTTGTTTCAAGATTAATGTGTTCGAATAAGGGATTGATTGATATCCGATGAACATGATTTTTCGCACGGTTGAAGTATTTGACGAGCTTTACAAAATGAACGGTTCTCCAGAATGGCCCCACAATATCCAAACTGGACGGGACTAGATGTTAGGGGCACTGGACTAGACCTTTAGGGCTCATTTGAATGTAGGATAAGAATCAAGGGTATTATTTATGAAGGGGGATAAAATAATAAGGGATATTGGTTAATAAGGGATACCCCACATTGATGTGATATTTATGGAAGGGGGATTAAATAGTAGTTGGTTTGGATGACATATTAAAAATGGAGAAATAAAATAGTACTTAGTTTGGATGATGGATAAAATGGGGAATAAAATTATTTTATAGTTGAAATGAAGGAGGATGGGGTATTGTTTCGGCCTTATACGGGGATATTAACTAATAACATCCCAAAATCCACCTATAAATAATATCCTTGCAGGGGGTATTGGTGGGTCTTACACAAGAGGGGGGATAACGGAAAACCCTCTCAAAAAGCATTGCCAAACTAGGGCAAAAGGTTGGCCCCACGTGCTTATAGGCGGTATAGGAAAATACTGTGAGACCCCAAGACAGGCAATCCCACATCTGTTGTGAAGTGGAAGTTGATGTGGTTTATAATGAAACGCGACGTGCTACTGTATAACTTAAGGTTAACCTTTTGAACCACGTGATTAGGCGAATGGTTAGCATGTTAGTTGGGCGCGGGTTGTTATAGTTGGGATTAGAGCTTGCACCAACCAGAAGTGTAAGGCAGGTCCCGCGAGGAGACGTGCTTGGATGGGCCCGGCAAGTAAGGAGCTTGAGGTGTTTATCATGCTTGGGCGGATCCCACATAAGATGAGCCCGAAGTGCCTGTCGAGCCTGAGACGAGCTTGAGGTGCTTGTCGTGCTTAAACGGGGATTTGTCCTACATCACTTGGTGGGTTGTGATGGACTTTTGGGGCGCAACGAGGACGTTGTGGTCCAAGTGGGGGAGATTGTGAGACTCCAAGACAGGCAATCCCACATCGGCTATGAAGTGGAAGTTGATGTGGTTTATAATGAAACGCGACGTGCTACAGTATAATTGAGGTTAACCTTTAGAGCCACGTGGTTAGGTGAATAGTTAGCAGGTAAGCTGGGGCGGATCGTTGCAAATACCCCTTAACAATTCTCCTTCCAAACAAGTCCTTAGGCCATCCACAGTGGTATAATCAAAAAAGGATAATCAAAAGTTGATACATCAGCTTTTGATTATTCACTTAAGAGATTTCTAAGCTTAACAATATTAAGCTTCACTATGGTCACTTCTAGTCCATAACCAAAATATGGGGTCCACTACAATTTCACTCTCTATCACCCTCTATTTCCGTCATTCACTTCCATCCATTTACGTTTTTTATGGGTTAAAATATATTGATTCCTTCTTTTAATTTTGAGGAAAAAAATCGGTGACTTCTTTCCCTCCTATTATAAATTTTTTTTTTGGTGGGGTGTGGGGGGAATAGATCAAGAAAGAAGAGTGAGAAACACCTTAATCCGGCGACGATAAGTTGAATTGTAGATAATCGAGAGATATGAGTTTCACTTTTGAAGGAAAAGAAAGAGAAATAGTTTGTGGGTGAAGTGAAGAAGATATAGAGTAGGCGAAGAAGTTTGGCTACATAAAATTTTTATTCTTCAATTTTATTTTTTTTACCAAAGAAAAAAAAAAGTAGGCGAAAAAGAGAAGAAGAAAATACCAGTTGAAACGCGTGTGTATACAAAATTTGGAACTAGTTAACTTATGTAGTGTAGGGTTCACAAATTTTGATTATTGAAAAAAGTTGCTAGTTTTGGTTATCCAAAGCCCAAAATTTGATTATTTCTAAGGATGTTGCTAAGTTTGATTATACCATTGCAAGCAATCTTTTGAACCAACATTGTTAAGTTTAAAAATAATTGACATTTGATTATACCATTGTGGATGGCCTTAGTCCTCACTTTTTACGGTCCAGCAAAACCATTATACTGATGTACGTTTACCTGAGTTTTTTGTTTTTGTCAAAATGATGATAACTGAGTTGAGTAGTTTAATTTTTGGTTGGTAGTTGTAAAAGGGTAGTCCATTACTAAACAATAATGAAGTTACAATGGGGAAATAATGAAGCTATTGTAGTGTACTATTATACCCAAAAAAGAAGAAGAAAGAAGCTAATTGTACTGCACTATTATACATGGGGCTCGGCTCATTTTGCAAATTATAATCAGTAGGTGATAGTTCATCACCAGAAGAAGGTTATATCGAATCAAATATATATTAAAAATGTCTAACCTAGCTCAAATTTATTGGTCTATGGTTGTATAATCATGATTTCTTTTGGTTGATTACATTTAAATCCTTTAAAAATGTGTTTGTTTTGGATCCCAAAATTCAATTTTTCTCTCTACGTCACGGTCTCCTATAAGTTTTTCCTTCAATTATTTATCTCATTCATCTTTTATCTCTCTCCAATTACTACTCAGAAAACCTCCCTAAAATTCTAAACCAAACAAATTGTTAGATTTCTAAACCTTTAAATTTCAAAATCTTGTTCATAATTTAGCCCCACGTTTACGAAATTCTGGTTCCATCCCAGCTTACATCACAGCAAATCTTGGCTTTGGAGGATATACTTTGGTAGGTTCTGATATGGGGATCCAACCCAACCCATATAGTATGATATATATGCCCAACCACTAACAATTACGTAGTTCATTTGATATCAATAAATTGTAGGATTATGCATGTGTGGACATCGATTAACGGATTTTTGAATAATATATTTTCTTGGATTGTTGTATAATTAGGTGGCATGTTGGGAGATTGTTCAAGACAAGATGATTACAAAAAGCGAATGGGGGAAACGGGAATCTACGGGACCGCTTTGCAGAGATGTAACTCGGCATGTAATCCACGGGAATCCAAGTTTCACCTGCCAATCTGGCGTCAATGGGAGAAAACGGGATTCCGTCTTCACAGACGCCTAATTTTTTTTCTTTCTACTAGGTGTAAATTGGACTGGGCTGTGCCAATACTTGGATTATCTGATCAAACTGTATTCTTCTTCATAACAACACATCAAAATTTGCAAAATAAAAACAGAGAAACGAATTTTTTTTTTTTTATATATACACTCTAAAATTTGGTTGTTGGCAATTTTAAAGTACACTAAAATAAAAATTGTAGGGTGCATTCACTTGATAATCGAAAGTGGAGTGCGCAATAGACGATTTCCAACAAAAATTCTTGACACTAGTGGATGGTCGGATTGCGTCCCCAGGAATCAACTAAGGTGCGCATTAACTCACTTGGATACCCTAAATTACCAAAAAAAAAAAAAAAACTTGACCATTAAAATTGGCAACAAAACTATGGGTACACCATTTGGTGTACACCAAATGTACAACACGTTTAATGGGACCCACTTAGGGATCCCACACGAATAATCGAAGCCGTTCTATTTGTTTAAAATATTTTTGAAAGGATCACTATGAGAAATCAGCTCATTGAGATATCGGTAAAGGCTTGATTGATTCTACACCCAATTTGCTAAATGGAAATTGAGCAAAGAATCGATCATGCTCTTATCGATATCTGATTGAGCTAATTTTTTCAAAAGATAGCCTTAAAAATATGTTTAAAAAAAATAGTGGCTTCGATCATTTGTGTAAAATCTCGAAGTAGGTCCCACGAATCGCGGTGTACCCATAGCAGGGGGGTCGAAAATTGGAGCGTGGCGAGAGCTCAATAAGCAGAGCCCATACTCGAGTGAAAGACGTGGACTTGGACTGGTAGTCCAGCCCATACTACTATCTTCTCCAGACCGACTCAACACAACACAGATTCAATTCTCCAACTAGCACTCATGCTTTCTGTATTTTCCTCCTCATTGCCTCTTGCGCGCCAAGCAAACTACAGCCAATAGCAATAGTTACAGTCAACTTTTAGAGAGAGAGAGAGAGAGAGGGCATGGCAGGCTTGGCAGCAATGAGGAGACTCGGTGGAACAATTAGGACGTGCCGTGCGATGGCCGCTTCCAAAACCCTAACCCCTTCGTATGCTCCTTCTCTCCAGTTTCAGCGCCGGCTGCATGATCGTACGTATATATCCGCCTATATCTGTATGTATTTGGTATCGCGTATACTGATGAAATACGTACTCTTTTATTCGTTTGCCTAAGTTACGGTTTGGCTTCGATGATCGGAATTCATATTTATCAGAGGTCATTTCCATTTCGTTTACTGTGTTTGGTCACCGGAATTCACACGTAACTCTTGTTGGAGTGGAATGATTCTAGGAATGGACCGTCGAGATTTCACTACAACATTGGCAGTTGATTTTATCTTATTTTTTTTGTTTGTTTAAAAGTCAATCTGAAGACAGTATTATGTTGTTTTGTCTTGCCAGTTTTACTTTTTTGAGAAATCAGCTTAAAGCGTAATCTCAAGTTACTTTGCGGGACAAAATGCTAGAACAAATTGAAGGGTGTCGCCAGTGCACAATGCTACATAAGTATCTACCATAAATTGATCAGATATAGCTGTTTGTATTTAATATAATGTCTAGCAGAAATAATACTCAACTCCCAATGCACTCGGCTTGAATAGTATGGAGTATATGACAAATAGATTCCCACGCAATAAGCTTAGCTTAATAATTTTTACTCGCCCGGTGTGAATTACCTTTCTTGAAGAAATTGAAGAAACCACATCTGGTCGTATAGATGCCTCATGCTCTGATAGGAATGCAAGTGGAGCTTCTTTAGTATAGGATCGTTATAAATCTTGTACCAATAGTTACCTCTTTCGAGCTTATCGAGAATTACCTCAGGAGGAGTCCCCATGGTTTGGAGTTGCTATCCTAGTTTCTGGTGGGGTGGCACCTATATAAAACTTGATAAACACTTGAATGCCATTTCTGGATGCCCGAAGCTGATTGCTAACATGTTATTCAGTTGTGCTTCATTATGCTAAAAATGCCTCTTATTTTTTCTTTTTGATCCCTTGTTGACTGTTGTTAATTTCTCGTGGTTTCGATGGATAGGAAGAAATTCATCCTAGGAACCTCCAGAAATAGAGGTCTGCTTAGATGTTCCCTTGACAGTTTGTATTTTATACACAATGTGGAAATGTGCTAAAGTCATTGTACATCAATCAGATTGACCAAATGAATCCACACAAGAATGCTATTTAACACGGGTACAATTCATCCAGCAATCAGATTGAAATCCTTAAGATCACACCCAGGGAAGGTAGTGTTGGGGCCTTAGTAGCATGAAGCGGGGGCGAGAGCGGAAGCGGGTGTGGGGGAGCGGAGGCACCTAGAAGGTCCTAAGGTTGGGAGCGCCTAAGGAGCGTATATAGATTACACAAAAATCTATATAATAAAACACAATGGTGTGGGGACAAGTTGTTGGAATGGCTGTGATTGATTTGATCTAAGGGTTGAGAGGCATTCTTCCAATTCTATTGAAGTGTCCATACTTTTCAACTAAATTACACAATTGCCATGTCTCCTTACTTTCCCAACTCCGTCCCCTCTCTCTTTCTCCGTCCCTCGGTCAATCTCACACAACTTTGACTTTGTTCTCTCCCTCCTTCGGTCAATCTCACACTGTTCACACACTCTCTCTCCGTCGATCTCAGGGCATTCTGATGAACTCTGGTAATTTTCACCGGCGACAATGAGGTATACCGTGTTAATTTTCAATCGGTTTTTGTATTGATTTTGTTATTTTTTTCTGTAGAAGCAATACACGCTCTGTTTCTATTATGGACCATTTCCCCAGTAATGATTAAGGCATGGGGAAATCAAAATCCTAAATGGGTCGAGCCCAGGAAATGCAATTAAATTGGAAAATAGAGAAAGCATTAGAGAAACCCAATGTTAGACTTGGTCTTATTTTTCGTGTTTGCAAATCAAAATCCTAAATGGGTTGAGCTATTCCAATCGTGTTTATCTCTTGGAGGAATACCCGATCAAATAAGAGGTCAAGCGTCGGTATCTATTTCGATCTTCTTCTCAAGCTTGCTTTGTTGTTGTTTGTTTTGGTCTCCAATCGTGTTTGTTTCTTTTGTTTAGTATTTTCTTTTGGTCATTTTAAAGGGTGATGGAGAAAATAGTGTGGTCGTGTTTAACGTCGGGTTAGTAGCAAGTTAATTTTCAGCAATTCGGGTGCTGAAGGGGAAGTCAAGAATATGGAATATTGAAGCTGAGTTCTTTGGTTGTATTTGGTGGTTTTGTACTTTGTTATGCCTTCTCCATGGAAATTGAAAAATATGGTTTTGATAACAGAGTTCTTTGTACCAAGTTAATTTTCAGCAATTTGAGCCACTATCAAGATTCAAAAGGTAATTCCAATTCCAATCGGGGTGGGTAGTGCCGTAGGAACGGGCAAACACTAGTATGCATAAAAAATACTTAACCATTAAAGGAAAAGTGATACTTACTGAAATTTTCCCAATCTTAAAGTCTAATTATTGGAAGTTATATATTTTCAATTTGCAAAACTTCTTGACTAATATGGTCCTCCTATTCTTATTCCACACTGGCATAACTCCCTTAAAAGTAAGAGAATAATTACCTTAATGGCCCGATAAGCTCCCATCTTAGTTAGGAGTGATCTCCCGTCTTGAGAGGAGTGAGCTCCTGTCAAGCTCCCATCTTAGAAGCACCGATTTGAGCTCCCGTCTAGGGAGCGCACCCATTTTAGAAGGATCCTGCAACTAAGGTTGGGGCCCACAACCATTAAGTGTGGTTGGTTGCCTTATGTTTGCTGAGGCTTTTGTCTCATGATTCTTATGGAAAACCTCATGCACCTTAAGGATTTCCTCCCCAAACTCTCCTATAAATTTGAGTGCAAACAGAGAGAGTGCAGAACTAGGGTTGTGACAGGGTGAGAGATTCCCTGTTGTAATCTCTGGTATTTCCATTGAAAGTTAAATAGTGTATTTTGCTCCTTGGAGCAGGCATTCCAGCCAAACCAAGTATATTTCTTGCCTCTCTGTGTGTGTCTATGTGACTCATCGATCCCCCAATAGCAAGCTACGTCGGTCGCCTCCTCCTTCACCCTTTTATCTTAACCCACCGAAAAATGGAAGCACAATCTACTTGCCACTATCTAGATTCAGTAGATTGGTTCCTGGACGCACTTGTTACGACCCTTTTTCTGTAATCTCTGCAGCATACTAGAAAGATAGAAATGCTACATACAGACAAATTTTATCTATATTTTTGGAGCACCTCAATTGTCAGTACAATAACTTTTATAGATCCTGAAAAATTTGTAGCACATAAAGCACAGTATCTTATTTCGAGTTATTATATCTCAATTATCTCATCAACCCTAGCTGGTGCTTAGCTTCTTTTGAGCTGCCTTATAGGTGCAGTGATTGATTTTTGAATGGTTCCATAGTTCAGTGAGTAGTTCTCAGGTTTAATTCAGCCTTTTGGAGTCGGTTGTTTACTTTCATTGATGCCATTCAGCTCTATTGAAGGCCTTATTAGTCATCTGGTCTCCGGTAATAACGTCTTCCTCAAACTATTGACTCTTTTTCTCCTTCCCGTCAATTTCTTGGACCTTTAACTCTAACCAAGTGAGATAGTCAGTCAGTTTGCTTTTATTGGTTATGCTGCACATGGCTAAAACAACGTTCAACAACTATCCATGTATAGTCTTCGGTTGGTTTCATCTATGTTGTGATGTTTGGGCACTCGATTAGTGATTAGGAATTGAGGCCACCATGTGTTGATATGCATATATGACTATATATTATACTGTAATTACACGTCTGTCTGTTTTTGATGTATATATATGTATATACACTTCCAAAGAGAAACAGTTTGCTAATGAGAAAAAGGTAAGTGAATGACGTGGAAGTTGGTTCCAGGGAAACAAAACAGTGAAGAAGTGTTAGTTGTTGATTGAGTATGGGACGTCGGGACCTATATGGGTCAAATCTGTGCCATGGTGATTATGTAACTGCTTATGTGATTAATACTGAAAATTGATGCATTCAGGATCCTTTGAGCAGAATGCTTATGCACTTGAAGGTCAACGTCTGACAGCAGATTCTGGAATTCCGGTACTATTTTCAGTTCCAGCTATCTTGGCTGGATTGTTTGGGGTTGGACTATTAGAAGTAGCTCATGCAGATGCTGATGAGGTTTGTGTTTGTGACTTCTAGTATTGTTTTTGTGAAGTCTACTTGGCAATCTGAAATGTGAACATTCTTCCGGAGTCATGCTTGCTTCAAACAATAAATTCCGGTCTGAGTTTTGTTTTTGTCCTCAATCTATAATCAGTTCCTTTGGCATCACACCTATAGATAAGGAACTATATGCTAATTTTTCATAATTGTCAATGTTTCCTATGTTCAAGCCACATTATTTGATTAGGTTGTGGACTTGCCTTTTGTGCAGGCCCATCCTAAAACTCTGTTGCCATCTGAATCTCCTTCTAGTCATGTGGACTTGGAGGAAGCTGCAAGGAAAGAACGACAGCGTTTAGAAGGCTTACTCAAAACCAAAGGAATGCAATATGGTTCTTATCCTCGGTTTACTGTTGCTGTTAAGGGCCAAAAGGTTTGTTTTTCTAGTCGCTCCCGAATGATACTTACCCTCAAGTAGTTTACTTGGCATTAAAATTGCCACATGGAAATCTGTTGTCCAAGATGCCTCTGTTTTATGTTATTCTTCTTATGTTACCGAGAAGCTGTGAAGTACTGACACACCTAAGTGGACGCTGAATTTGTGTTGGGCACACTGGGGCCACCAACAAGTGGTTGGCAAGTGGCGTATCCTGTTTATAGTAAAATATATTTATCAGGGGACACATCTGGGACACGCAGGGTACACACTTGTCTCAAGTGAGACAGGTATGGAGACATGGCGGGGTTTCACTTTCCTATATTCTATTTTAGGATGTCCAAAAAAGAATATTCTTTTTTTTTTTTTTAAATCAAAGCTAAAGGTTCATAACTTTTCAGTATTATATTAATTCCTTATAAATATAAGTAAACATACTTTTAATGGAAAATGAAATGAAGGTAAATTGGAATATGTTTGTACTAATCAGAATTAAAGATATCAAAACGTATGTAGGTTTTTATTATTGCTATGTCACTCACCGTGGCCGCATCCCCATTGATTTGTCATGTCATGGCCCCTTATCTGTTCTTACCAAAGAATACATTCAAGTCTGACAGAGAAGTGTTGTTACGCCTATATACAATGAAGAAGTATGGAAGACAATAGGGACATAATGTGTATATTTTTCCTGATTCAATGTTTGCTAAGTTCTTTATCACCGTGTTTATTTTATCTGATCATCATATTTTTCGGTGCTATGAAATAAATTCCCCCATTGTTGGTTTTGGGGATGGCCAATTCTTGTATTTAATTGCTGAAAACTGTGGGTGAATGCTGTTTAATGTTCTCCCGTTGTCACAGTCATTGCATTCTGATGGGATGGTATGTTACAGATCACAATCAAATTCCAAATTCCTCCGAACTGTGAAATTCCGCTCCTGATTGCAAACCTTGTTTCAAGTCTTGGACTCAAGGTCGAAGACCATGGTGCTGGATCAGATATGGTATTGAGGGCTTGGGATAGGTTAGTCTGAAGCTTCATAGTGGTCTCAGTGGTCTTACGTTCAGAGATGTAATTTTTAGGCCCTGATTGATAACACAACAAAGCACTTAATGCTAGTAATCTGGAAACCAACTGAAATGATTTTTCAGTCAGAGAGACTTGTATCACTAGAATCTAGATGCTGAATATGCTTACTTAAAGGTTGTTTTTTAGTCATTCTCGAGTGATGTTTATCTTAATGTATATTAAAAAATTAATTGAACAGCCCCTTAATAATTTTCTTTGCCTTAATACTGATCACTGGCGAAGCATGTCACACATGCATTGGATTCACCATATGTTCTATTGAAATAACTGTTGTAATTGCTTGATGTCCTATTGCAGTGCAGTTGCTTGGCAACTAACACTTAGTCGTCCAGAAAATCCAAAGGAATCTGGTGGGAGTCCTGGGCAGCCAGATGAGGGAGATTTATGTGTTCTCTTGTTTCGTTCACTCATCAGCTCTGATAAGCCGGTTATTCTTCTTTTCTTACAGTTTATGGCATCATTTTCTTTCGGATTTAGGCTTTCACTTTTTTAGGTTTAGAATTGGAGGACAACATTGTAAGTAATTTCCCGATCCGTTGGTGTAATGTCTGCAGGAAATTGAGTTCATAAAGAGGGGTAGCTTTAGCTCCAATGAGCTTGATGCTTTGGCATCTGCGTTGCAATTAGCAGGACAAAATAGAACTGTTGAAAGAAAATCTCGGGGTGATAATACGCTGAAGCCTTCTGTAGAAAAGTCGGTTGCTAGTCTAGAGGCCATGGGAGTGAGAATTTATGGACTTAGTGAGCCGAATCTTGGTGATTCGAAGGCTGAGATATCATGGGACAATATTGCTGGTTATAATCAGCAGAAACGGTAAGCACAATCTTGGGTGTTAAGTATATAATAATTGGTTTGTTGGTTAAATTTATAAAGTCCTAGCATCTTGCTAGCATTTATCATGGCTTTATCAGTTTGTGGCTTGTGTTAACCCTTCAATATGGCTCTAGGATCTTATTATATTCATAGTAAATTAAGTAGTTTGTGATAATCCTTGAGTACGCAGGACGCTGTTAGTTTTTGAGGAAGTGTTCACATTTGCCTGTTTTTTATTGCTTGATGTGTAGGGACATTGAAGACACAATATTGTTGGCTCTTCAAAGTCCTGGTGTGTATGATGACATTGCTCGTGGGACACGTTCTAAGTTCGAGTCAAACAGACCCCGAGCAGTGCTTTTTGAAGGCCCACCAGGTTTGCATCCAGTTCAGAACAAGACTCTAAAAAATAGTTTGCAGACGCATGTTACCTATTGCTTCTTTGTCATGATGTTGAAAGGAGAATGGAATGTCATAACGACATGACAAAAATATGGTCTGGCGATCCTGTATTTTTCGGTTTAGCTTTGGCATAATGGAAAATTAAAGCAAAACATACAGAATTGATAATTGCCTATTCAGATGAATTGATGGAATGGATGACTAGGCATTATATCTTGGGCCCCAAATACCTGTTCGAGGAAGGCATACAGATGCTGAATTACTGTTTCACCAAAACATTTTTATGTTACGTATTGACTCATTGATAACATTGTCTATGCACCTTGAACATTGAAATGTGGCATCCTCAGCACGGAATTAGTGCATAATTTTTGTGGAACATACAGCTCTGAAATTATTCGATTTCATTGTAAAGAATGAGGATGGAGATATAGTGAGATTTAATTGCAGCGAATTTGGTCCAAGTCCATATAACTTTTTCGTAAGTTTTATTTGGGGATTTAGTTCAAAGTTTAGGACAGTTGGAAGATTTGCATACAATGATAGTTTCTCTCTGAAGGATCCTGACAGAATTGTTCTTAGTTTTTTTGTATGCTACACAAACAAGTATGCTTCCATGTTTTGATCTATGAGATCTAATTTTCTGGAGTTTGTCATTAAGTGTGTCTGTGTCATGTTCTGTCCTATTTTGTCTCCAGGCTTCATATACTTGTATGTAGCAACCAAGACAGGCTGTGCCACTGTACACATTGTGTGCCATCTGTTCATGGTTTCTGAATAAGTATTGGATTTGTGTTTCATTTGATACTGTTAAAGCATCCAACTCAATACCAATTGGCAATGAGTGGAGAGGCTACCCAAGCTCATATACTAGTTTTGGAGGAGATAATTAATCGATGTGGGACAAACTCTAACACTCCCCTGCACGTGCGACCCCCGACTCGCACATGGAGAGGTAAACAAACGATCCATAACACTTGGATCACAACAAACAACGGTGTACTTAAGGCACAAATAAGGGGGAATAAATTCTCCGAAACCCAAGCTCTGATACCATGTTAAAGCATCTAACTCAATACTAATTGGCTATAAGTGGAGAGGCTGCCTAGGCTCATGTACTAGTTTTGGAGGAGATAATTAACCGATGTGGGACAATTCCCAACACTCCCCCTCACGTGCGACCCCCGACTCGCACGTGGAGGGGTGAACAAAGGATCCAGAACACACGGATCATAACGAAATAAAGTGCAACTATGGCACAAACAAAGGCGAAAAGCCTCCAAAAACCTAGCTCTTATACCATGTTAAAGCATCCAACTCAATACCAATTGGCAATGAGTGGAGAGAGCCCAGGCTGATATACTAGTTTTGGAGGAGATAATTAATCGATGTGGGACAAACTCCAACCGATACCTTAGGTGCTGAGTCCTTGTTTAAACCTTATAATTATGCTCAAAGTAAGGTTTATTAGTTTATTAGCTTTGAACCTGTCAGCAAATGGTTTAAGACACCTAATCAATGTCTGAGATTTACCAGCATTATCTTGAATTAAATCATAAGAATGTGAAGTCAACCAGTGCAGCTGGTGTTTTTGCTCACAACTTCTTCATCGCTATTTTACTTCCTCATAATGCATTTTCAATTTCAGGTACTGGGAAGACATCATGTGCTCGTGTAATAGCTAATCAAGCGGTATGCTGGTCAAATTAGTCTCACTATCATTATTTGTCTCTTGCCTTGTATGCATGGTGAATACTTTCAGTTAGCTTGTTTTCTGTAATTGTCATTTGTAGTATCCTTTTGTATGCTCAAGCAGTTTTATGAAGAAATATTATTTGCTACTCTAGAACCAGTTGGTAAAAAGGTGTAAAAAGAAAACCAGAGCCAATCAGAACCAGTTGGTAGAGCATCTCCAGCCCTTATTCTTTATCTTGACTCAGAACCAAAATCTGAGTATAACCTCCTAAAAGGCTAAAACCCACTTCAGTCTTTGACTCAAACTCATTATCAAATTGAGTACTTCTCAAATTTTTACCCAAATGAAGGGAGAAGCAAATTCTCACTCAGATTTTTGAGAGGCCATACCCTCTGAAATTTACAACTATGCCATTACCATTCTCTCAAGTTTTTGCTAAGATTTGGGTTTGCCCATTGCTTCATACCAAATAAAGCTTTTACTCAAATTTGAAAATTTCATGTAAAGGCTGGATATACTCCAATATGAAGTTTTTTCTTTCCCTTCTTCTTAACACGCGTTCAGTAGATTACATCTTGGATGTCAATCTGGTTCTTTGAACATTATCAATTTTGTGCTCTTCATATGATATTTTGACACGTTGGGGGAGTTGTCATAATGCGAGTGCAGATTTGTACTGGGACGGGCAGCTAGTTTCTTCATATCTTCGAATGCCTCGCACTTTGCCCAACAATTAGGAATAAAGCTGAAGCCATTAGGAATGAGCCAAGCGATATCAAGCGTTGGCAGAGACTAGAGAGCAACCACGAACACAATAGAGCACACATGAAGGATTATAGATATGACTTACGAGAAGGGATGTGCGGAGAGACTAGAAAGCGATTGCTCCAAGAACTGAGCTTGATATGTCTGTGCCAGCCTAAGCTTTCAAGGTCATTACCTGTAAAAGCTTTGGTTCTGGGAGCAATTGTTTTTAATACACAGGATAAATATTTTGGTATCTCCTTTCTTGTTGATATCTTTGACACACATGTCAAATTAGTGCTTGGACATTTGGGTGTGGTATATATTTTTTTACTCAACAAAATTATAGGGATGGCACTGCTTAAATCATTTATATCCGTTAAGAATAACATGCATCTGATTTTGCATGGCAGGGTGTTCCATTGCTTTATGTGCCATTGGAGGTTGTAATGTCTAAGTATTATGGTGAAAGTGAACGATTGTTGGGAAAAGTTTTTTCCCTTGCAAATGAGATCCCTAATGGTGCCATTATTTTCCTAGATGAGGTAATCGATTCAAATAAGTCTTTCACTTCTTTGCGAATCCGTACACCTGCAAATATATCTCCAGATTTCATCTGTTCTTTTGATCTTTTGTTCTGATTTACAGGTTGATTCTTTTGCTGTTACTCGTGATAACGAGATGCATGAAGCTACACGTAGGATTTTATCAGTGTTATTGCGGCAGGTATAGCCTCATCGCTTTTCATGCAATGGAAAATGAGTGCATGTATGGTATGCTGAACATAAGATACATCCAAATTGATTATTTTTGAATTCAAAGAAAGGAAATTGATGCACCAAGTACCCATTACTCACAATCTTTCAGAATGGCTGTTTTTTTCCCTTTTAAACCCTCATGTTAATTCAAAGAAAGGAAATTGATGCACTAAGTACCCACTACTCACATTTTCAGGATGGCTTTTTTTTTCCCTTTTAAATCCTCCAGTCGTGAAGATCGCATGCTGCTTGTTCAGTTTTGCACTAAAAACTGTTCTGGCTTTTCGTTAATCCTAATAGTTAAATAACCTCTACTCCTGCAGTGATTTGATGGCCTTACCAACAAACGCCTGTCTGCCCTTTTTGCACTTAATGTTATTCTCTGGTTTGATTTGATGTGCTCACATTTCTCTGTTTTTTGTGTGCTCGGGATTTTCTTAGAAATGACATATTATAGAGTCCCACTCTTTGTAAGGAGTCAATCTCAATAGACGGTAACAGAATTAGGCTGTTTTCCTGGTGGACTTGGTAAATTAATGCTCTTCTGGTGCAGATAGATGGATTTGAGCAGGAGAAAAAAGTGGTGGTAATTGCTGCAACCAATAGAAAGCAAGATCTTGATCCTGCTTTGATTAGGTACACAGGTGAACCTTTCCTTGTGTGACAGTAATATGAAGAACTGATTTATGGTTTACTAACATATGTTCCTTTGATTTTCGGGCAGTCGATTTGATTCTATGATCTTCTTTGGCCTACCTGATCAGCAGACCCGTCAGGAAATAGTAGCTCAGTATGCGAAGCACTTGACAAAATCTGAATTAGCTGAATTTGCTAAAGTTACTGAAGAGTAAGTTTGCCCTGCTCCATTTGTATTACCCAATTCTGCAATTACTTTGCTAAAAATGAAATACTGGATAATCAGGATTCATGTTGTAATGGCACTACCGTTGAGGTTTTCTATCTTTTTTTTCATTTTATTTTACCTTTTGGTATGGAAGATGTATACGATCGGTATCCATTTTGGGAATGTCCAATCGACTGGTATTGTCATTGACAACAGCCAACTATTAATATTGCATTTTGTTTTAGTTTCTATTCAATTTATATCTGATTCTATTTTTGCCGTGTAATTGTTTCTAACTTTTTGGTGGGTGGGTTGTTTCTCACTCTGTTTTCTGGACTTGCTACATTCAGAATGTCTGGAAGGGATATCAGGGATGTTTGTCAGCAAGCAGAGCGAAGATGGGCTTCTAAGGTAACAGCAGTAAACAGAACTCCTGATAATTGTTTCTTGTCATCTTGTTAACAAATCCCAATGACTGATAGATCATTCGAGGCCAAGCAGATAAAGATGGAGAAAATGGGTCACTTCCACCTCTCCAGGAATACACCGAGAGTGCTATGGACAGGCGGAGAGCTCTACTTAGTGGGCTTTCAGACCAAACTGACCGGAAACCTGTGGTGAAGAAACCCCAGCTGGACTTGGCATAAGGTATTCTCGAATTGCTTCACTGTTTATTAGATATAACATCAAGGAACAAATTCGTTTTCTTTTTCATCAAAACAATATGTCCCTAGGAGACTGAAAGCAAGCAGTGGAGTCTCGAAATTCCAATGTTTCTGCTGACGCATACCGAAACGTGCCGAAACATGTCAAAGTCCTAGGAGCTATTATACAACATTGAGTTGTTTTGACGGACATTTCCTTACATTCCTGTATTCTTCCGATATTTGAATTGGGTTCCGGCTACGTTTGGAAATGTTTCTCAAGTGTTTAAGAAATGTTTCCCGAAAGTGCCCTTTTCCATGCTAACGGTAACAACATACCAAGGTGAATTTTTGATCGTTGTATAGCTTATTATCACCACATTGAAACGTCAGAAGGCCGTGTCTTTTGTGCCTGAATTCTGCTTACCTTTTCCTTTTTTTCTCCCCGTTTTTATTGGCAGATTTATATGTTAATAGGTACTTTTGGAAGGTCTGAAAAAGGAGAGATGCTTGTGGTTGGGGGGAAGATTATGCTCAACAGATTAACGTTTCATTGACTTCAGTTGGGTCTCTTCGAATCTCTCTCAGTAGTATAGTAATGTAAATAATGCAATTGTAGATGTGATAGATGATATTAGATGAAGATTTAGGTGCTGCAGATCCAGGAGGTGCCTAGGCATCACAACTTGTCTGGATACGATGGGAAGATTTGGTGCTGCTAGATATGCTCTTGCCTACAAGGCTAATCTGGCATTTTTGCTTTACAGGCATAATGGTCCTTGATTGACTCCAGTGGTGAAAATGGATTCATCTCATTACGAACAAAAGTTCCCTTAGCTGAGTTGAGCTAGTCCTAATTTTCCCAGAAACTTGCTGATAATCATGATTAAATATTAAAAAGAATTCTGGTGAAAAGCTATATTTTTTTTTTAAAAAATTAATGCATTATCAGTGCTCATTTATACAGTCTTGCATTTTTTTAATGGCTTTTTCCTATTCATTGGTTCGCAATTTGCTAAGATAGTAAAACAAGATCTTGAAAATTTAGCTTATTGCAAATTTATTTTTTCCTTGTTTTAAACGCAATGATTTGCTAAACGAAAACAATGTAGCCACAAACCGCTACGATGAATACTCATTAAGTACTAATATATTTCATGCATTTCTTCAGTTTAATAAGTTCACAGGCATTTATGGTTTTCTTTTTTATAGCTATAAGATATGATTAGGCAACAATTTATGATGACTTTTAGTACGTAATTCTAACGTTGTTTAATTTTGCAAAAAATAGCAAGTTTGTGTTACCTGAAAAAAGATTGTTACAATTGTGTCTCGCTTGATTAAGTTTGAAGTACGACTATTATTACATTTTAAAAGATTATAAACAGTTTGTTTGTCCGTAAGATATACTCCATAATAGTACGGATCTTGTCAAAACTATCCTCGGGCATGTGTGAAACACTTATCACATGCTTTGAGATTCAAAGCGTTTGGAGGCTCAATTCCAGATGGCGATTTGGGGATAGCTCGTATCACCTCTGCATCTCCGGCTTGATTTCGTTTTCGCTCTAGTTTAGCTGTTTTTTGTTTCTTTCGCTGGTATTCTAATAATGGATTAAGGTCACTTTCCACCGCTCTTACCATTGTGTTCTACGTCTAGTGGTTTGGCTGTTAGGGTTTCTTCTCCATTGGTTTCGAGTACTTGTGGTGCCTCTTCTATGCATAAGGATTCTATTTCTGATAATTTGGTTTGTAAAGCCCAATCTCTTGGAATAGATTTCTGTGCTTAATAAGGATCATCTGAGTCTGTGAAAGCCAAGCTTTGTCTAAGCAACTTCAGGATTTGCAAGCAGCGAATTCAAAGCTGCATGCTGAATTGGAAGGGAAAGTTCATTCTCCTACAGGTGGGGGTAAGGACAGTAGGTTGCCTTGGAAGGATGTCGTGGTTGGGGAGGAAGGTGGTTAGAGGAGGATGCGTTTGCAAATCTTCTCCCTTACAATCATGGAGGATAGAGTTCAGGTGTGTCCTCCCTCGGAGGTGGAAATTCAGGGTTGGCCCTACCATCATCTCTTCCTGGAACGAAGGGAAGATAGCTTAGCAGCAGACTATTTGTTCTTCCCGCCTTTCCTTTTTGAGGGAATAGAACAATAACGATGTGGGAAGTGTAAGAACTGTCTTGTGGGTTACTTTCTGGATAAGAAGTTACCCTTTTCTGCTGTTAGGAATATAATTTTGAAAATTTGGGCTAAGTTTTTCTGAAGGATGTTATGGCAAACGATCATGGCTTCTTTTTCTTCCTCTTCTCTCATGATGGGGTTTCGAGAAACTTTTGGAGGTGGGTCCTTGGTGTTTGGGTGGCAGGATGCTAGTTCTTAAGAGATGGCAGCCTCATCTGAAGCTTCAAAAAGAAAGTTTAAAGTCTATCCCGCTTTGGGTAAATTGGGTTCACTTTCATAATGTTCCTCTGGAGTTTTGGACATCAGATCATGAAGGTCTTAGCTACATAGCTAGCTGTGTTGGTAAGCCACTCAATGCTGATAAACTCACTGAGGAAGGTAAGCAGTTAAGCTTTGCAAAAATCTGTGTGGAGGTGAGTCTTGACTCTATTTTTCCTGATTCTGTTGATGTTTGCTACGTTCATGGGGACCAGGGCACTGTTGTAGTCAAGTACCCTTGGCTCCCTTTGAGCTGTAAGCAGTGCAAGGTGTTTCAGCACTCTACAGAGCATTGCCCCACTTTACCTAAACCTATTCCTGCAGCTGCAGCTGCTGTTGCAGTTCCTATTGTAGATAAACCTGCTGTGGTACTGGAGATGGGTGTGTGCCAGCCACAGGTTTAATTGCTGCACTTCTGAGATGCCTCATAATATTCCTCTTGGTTCTGAATTGTTCTGCTAGAATTAAGGATGTGTCTACCATTAATGTGTGTGATTCTGCCACCATAGATAAAGTAGTTGCAGCTTTTGATTCTAATTTGCCTACTGTGGAGGATATGGCTGATGTAGAGGTTGTTGTGCCTCCCTCTAATTCAATTCCAAGCAAGGATGGTAGCCCAACTTTAGGCACGAACAAATTTTCCCTTTTGATGGAAGCTGAACCTGTTGGTAGTTCTCTAAACCAATCTTCTAACAGCGTCCACAATGGGTTTGGTATATGTGTGTGTTAAAATGTTTGTTAAAATGTGTATTAGGATAAAAAGTTGGTCCCACAACTGCAGGGGCGGAGCTAGGAATTTTGGTTAGTGGGGTCAAAAATTAGATTCATATGCAATACAATTTTTCTACGCGCAAGTCCAAAAATAACTAAATTAAGAGGTTAATTATAAGATCTAAATGCACTAATAATCCATTTTGCCTCATAATTGGCCGCAAAAGACTTGTTATATTTGAAAAATAATGCATGATAGTCTCATCTCTAGCACTATCAATTCTCGAAAAGAAGAAAATGCTTGGGGATTTCTATACATTTAAAATAAGTTGGGGGCAATTTAGAGATTGTTTGTGGGGTCAACATAACAAAATTTGGTTGCAAACTATCAAATGTTATTGTGGAAAATCAAAGTGAGTGGGGTCGCTAGACCCCACTTGTCCATTAGTGTCTCCGCCTATGTCCACAAGTCTGTGCTAAGACATTGCTAACTTAGTATATACATGAGTACCTCAATGGGTTTGGTATATTTGTGTGTTAAAATGTTTGTTAAGGTGTGTATTAGGAGAAAACGTGGGTCCCACAAGTGTGTGGTAAGACATTGGCATTTATGTTTTATGGTTGGAGTTTGAATTAATAGATATGGGACCCACTATTGTTTGCTAGCTCTATTGCCAAACTTGGCACGCATGCTAGCACGCTGTTGAGATTTACCACACTCTTAGCACACAAACTAATACAAGCATTGTGTCACAAAAAATACATTTTTATTTGCTAGTTCTTAATACACACAATTAATACACTAAATACCAAACTCATTGTGGATGCTCTAACCTGGATGTTGATGTTCCCTCTCCTAAGCATACTGCTTCTATGATTGAGAGTGGGTCCTTGGCTGATGGGAAAGGTGTTTCCCCATGTTCCTGGTGGTAAGAAAGGAAAGGGTAGGGGAAGGGGTGGCGCGGGAAGGGGAAAACAAGGTCCCTCTAAATGAATAAGATTGATGCATGGAATATCAGGGGACTCAATGACCCCTTGAAACAAAAGGAGGTCCTCTCCTTTGCTTCACAAGCATTTTTTTGTTTGGTGTTGTAGAAGCCAAAGCTAGATTAGAGAACATGGATGGTTGTATCTCTCATTGTTTTCCTAAAGGTTGGAACTCTTGTCATAATCTGGGTAGTCAAACTGTGGCTAGAATTTTAGTGGGATTGGATCCCCAAGCTCTTTCAGTTAATGTGCTAGTCTTCTTCTCCTTAGGAAATCACCTTGAAGGTTGAAGTAATGGCAGCTCACCTGTCTTTTTTTACCTGAGTCATATATGGTTTCAACTTAGCTTGTGATAGAGAGAGACTGTGGCAGGACTACTGATGCATTCTTCTCTCACTGGGCAGCCGTGGCTTTTAATGGGGGATTTCAACTTGGTCAGAAATGCTAATGAGAGGCTTGTGGCATGTGATTGGAGAGCTGCTCAGGCTTTCAATTAGTGTCTCAGTGATATTAGTATGGATGAATTGGCTACTGAAGGTCTTTGGTTCACTTGGTCCAATAAAAGGGGTGGTCAAAGGGATAACAAAATTAAATTAGATCGTTTCCTTGTCAATGGTGAGTGGCTGGATACCTTTAAAGATGCTGAGGCTGTGGTGTTTGCTTCTGGGATCTCAGACCACTGTCCTTTGTTGGTTACTATGTTGCCTAGTGTTATAAGATATAGGCCTTTCAGATTCTATAACTTTTGGATGGGGCATACGCTGTTCGAATCTGTTGTGAGAGCTCCTTGGAATGAGCTTGTTATGGCTTCTCCCATGATTAAACCGAGTTTGAAACTCAAAATACCGAAGGTGGCCCTGAGGCTTTTTAGCAAAGAGCATTATTCTAACCTGAGTGGTAAAGTTGATCAAGATAGGATGAACTTGGCTAAGATTCAAAAGCTTTGTTTGGAGCATCCTTTCAGTAATTCTCTCTGATTTGGAGAAATACTTAGTGACGCAGTTCCTTGACTTGTCTAGGGCTGAAGAATCTTATAAGAAACAGAAATCAAGGGTGTCTTGCCTTGCTTTAGGGGATCAAAATATGAAGTTTCTTTTATCAAAAAATGATAACCCATGGAATGAGGAACACAATCCTGAGTTTGGAAAGAAATGAGGGAGTCAGGCTGGAGGATCCTAAAGAGGTGCAACAGGAGATTTTGGGTTATTATATCAAGCTTTTGGGTGCTGAATTTGTTTCTAGAGTTAATGCTAAAAGTTCTTAGCCTGGCAAATTTCAGAACAGTTTCATTGGATATGAGGGAGGCTCTGGTTGCTCCTATTGGTAATGCTAAAATTGTGGCGGCCTTGAAATTTTTCAAGAGTGATAAGGCCCCGGGGCCTGATGGTTTGAATTCAGCTTTCTTCAAGCAGAACTGGGACATTGTTTGCCCAGATTAAAGGGAACCTATCAGGTATTTTTCTATAGTGGTCACATGTCAGGTTCTGGGAATGCTACAGCTATCACTTTAGTTCCCAAGAACGCTGCTCCTTTTTCTATCAAAAACTAGAAACCAATTGCATTATGTAACATTGTGTATAAATATGCCACAAAAATGCTATCTAATAAACTTCAATCCATTCTTCCCCTGATTATTAGTCCTAATCAGTCTGCTTTTGTAAAGGGGAAGGAAAATATCTTGCTTCTGCAAGAGCTAGTCAGGGGATAACACAAGGATATTAGGATGCCCAGGTGTGCTATTAAGCTTGATTTAATGAAAGCCTATGATTCAGTTGAGTGGGCTTTTCTTTTTGATGTCATGACTAATGGAATTTCCAGAGTTGTTTGTCCAATGGGTCAAGACTTGTGTTACTTCTACCAAGTTCTGTTCTTATTAATGGGGAGCTCAAAGGCTATTTTTCAAGGTAAGAGGGGGTTAAGCAGGGGATCCTCTCTCCCCCTACCAATTTCTATTTGTTATGGAAGCATTCTCCATGCTCTTTCAGAGGAAGATAGAAGCTGAAGGATTCACGTACCATCCTAGATGCAATCTCTTGAACCTTTCTCATCTCATTTTTGCAGAGAGATGTTTATTGTGTAGAGCTCAGACTCAAGCTTTTAGCTTGGTGGCCCAGGCATTAACTGAATTTTATAAGCATTGTAGGCTTCAACCAAATCTATAGACTAGTGTTGTTTTCTATGTTGTAGTTCCAACTATTAGGAAGGCAGAGTTGAGGGAAATCTTGGCTATTCCTGAGGCATCTCTTCCTGTTAATTACCTGGGAGTCCCTCTAACATCTGCTCGATTGAAATATTGTGATTGTGTGGTCCTTAAGGAGAAATTGGTGGTTCTTAAGGAGAAATTGGTGGTTAGGATCTTGCCATGGGCTAACAAATTATTGTCCTCTGGTGATAGATATCAACTGATTAGCTCTGTTATGTATGGTATTCAATATTACTGGTGTTCTGCCTTTACTCTTCCACAACAACTTCTGAAAGGAATTGAGTCTGTTCTTAGATCTTTTTTTTCTTCTGAAAAGGTGTTGAGTTGAAGTCCATAGGGGCCAAAATCAGTTGGAAAGATATTTGTTGTCCTAAATATGAAGGCGGTCTTGGTTTCAGACTTCCCAAGGATTGGAACAGAGCCACAATGCTCAAGAATTTATGGGCTTCAAGTATGAAAGAGGACACCTTGTGGGTCGGACGGATTCACATATATATGATCAAAAATCAATGTTTCTGGCATGTGGGTGTTCCCGTGGATTGCTCTTGGACTTCTAGAAAGCTTTTGGGCCTAAGATCTGTAGCATTCTCTTTCATTGACACATTGTGGGAAATGGGGAATCTACTTTCGTGTGTCTAGACAATTGGCATCCTTTAGGGCCCCTTTATGTCAAATAGGGTAACAATATTGTGTGCAATATGTGGCAATCCCTGGCTGCCGAGGTGAGCTCTATTGTCTCTAATAACAGTTGGAAATGGCCTAGGCAGAGGCATCCCATTATTGAGGAGATCATTTTGTACACTCCATTGAACTTTTCCCCTTCTCCTAATCAAGCTGATAGGGTGGTTTGGACCCTTAACCCAGAATGGAATTTACACTTAAAAATCTGCTTGGGAAGCTTTGCGGATTCCTAGGGAGGAGGTGAGTTGGTATGGTCTGGTTTGTTTAAACACTACATCCCTAGATGGGCCCTGATCCAATGGTTGGCATGGTCTGGTTTGGTTTAAACACCACATCCCTAGATGGGCCCTGATCCAATGGTTGGCGTTTAAAGGGTGGATGGCTACTAGGGACAGGCTTGCGGCTTGGAGAGTTGAATCGGATTCCAGTTGTGTGCTATGTGGAACTGGAGAAGAATCCCATGACCACTTATTTTTCAGTTGTCCTCCTGCTGCTGGAATCTGGAGCCAACTATTGATAGACCTCCCTTGATGCTGAAGGAAGAGATTCCTTGGTCTTTACATTTTTACAGAAAGAAATCTTTTGATAGTACAACTTTCAAGCTGATTCTTGCGGCTACCATCTACCATTTGTGGAGTGAAAGAAACTGCAGAATTTTCAACCAGAAAGGAGTGTCTTGGCAGGTGGTCCGTGATCAGATTATAGAGAATGTTCGAGCTTTGTCTTTGGGGCTGGAACAACATGGAACTTTCAGTGAGCAACCTTAGGATTGGGAGGCGTGTGGAGAATTTCCAGTTTTGCTTTAAGAACTATATGGTTGTCAAAAATTATACAACAACAAACAATTACGCACACTTTACACACACTCACATCTTTTGGTGGGGTTCACACACATTGAAGGTGTAATGTGTGGGTCCCACTGTGAATGTGTTTGTGGTTGTAGAATGATTGTATAGTTGTTCCCTTATTTCTTTCCTTGTTGATAGGAAGGTTAGTTTCCTGATTGTATTGGTTGGTTGGGTCCAAGGTTGTTCCTTCTTTGGTTGGTAATAAGATCTAAACTTTCCAAAAAAAAACAATAATGATATCGATAAGTGTGGTGCCTAACTGCCTACACAATTGGTAGAACTTTTTAAACTAATATCGACAACGAATTATAAAATGTAAGTTTCCTTTTCATCTCTATCGGTGGCTTTATAATAATTAAGTATAATATTAGAGAAGTGCTACAACCACCGCACCAAAAATGCGGTGGCCGGACACTGCACGCTGTGTGGGGCCCATTTCGGGCCTCGCACAGATGATCCAAGCTGTTTAATAATTTTAAAAAAAAATCAAGTGGGCATCGCGAAACATCAGCTTGATCCGATATGTGTAAGTGCTCGGATCAACCTTCTCATGTTTCTGTACGCCAGAAAATTAATCTTTCCATTTTTTTCGATTTTCCAAAGATGAAAAGCTTAATCCGAGCACCTGCACATATCGGATCGAGCTGATGTTCCGCATTGTCCACTCGGTTTTTTTTTTTAAATTATTGAATGACTCTGATCATCTGTGCAAGGCCCGGAGTGGACCCCACGCGGTGTGCGGTGGCTGTAGACTTTCTGATAATATTAAGAGGAAAAGATAAGATTAACAACAAACTACCATCCTCAGTCGCCTCCATGATCATATTTTATTACTAGTTTTTATCAAAATGGATTTGCATGTTTAGTTATATATTGTGTAGTAGTACTAGCTTGTAAGCGCTGTCCATTTCATTCAGTGGTTGCCTTTAGAATATTTGTCATATTTTATTTCCTTATAACCTTGTAAAGTATTTTAGTTCGTTCAATTTCTATTTAATCATAAATGCCAGTTACCTCCATTAATGGTATTTAAGTTTTATCACTATATTTTTAAAATTCATTCGATTCATTACTTATGATCCTAAAACGAAATATATTGATACTTCCAATATTGTTTTATGAAATACATTATTATTATTTTGATATCTTGAGCCCCATGCGCCTCTATTCTTTAAAAGTTGGTTATATTTTCTTTAAATGTTAGTTAGATTTTAAGAACGTGTTCTATGAACTATTTTGTAGCATTATTCACTATCGTGGATTCCTAGGAACCCATTTGCCATATCCCTTTTTTGTGTCGAGACACTCTATTTACGCGGTTAAGATTCAACTAACAATTAATCGGAATTAAATTTTTTTAAGTGCACAGATGATAATGTTATATACTCCAATATTCTATGAGTATTACTTATTGTTGTCGATTCCACAAAATCTATTTCCTTAATGCTATTAAGCATTTTAAATATTACATTTACATCTACACAATCAAAATTTGATTAACTATTCATGAGATTTAACCTATTTTGAATTCTGCAAATGACGGTCGAAACTAACTTCATGCTTTTTTTTATCGTATATATACATAAAAATAGAATCGTCATGTCGAGAACATCTCATTGGCTGGGTTATACTGATATGATTCTTTTTTCTTCCTTTTTTTCTCCCTCAGTTGATTTTGATTAATCAGAGTAAAGGAATAAAAAAGGAGCTTGGAGGAATAACTTGAAAAGAAATTACTAAAACAATTAGAACTCCTGGCCCACATGCCTAGACTAGAAGGGTTAGGAATAGCCAACAACAGCCATAGCGCGAAGCCAAGGATCGTACTCTCTCTCCTCTTGGGTAAAACCTCCACTCTCTCTCTCTCTCGTCTCTCTCTCTCTCTAGCAATTCAATTGGGCAGGGCGGAGATGGCATCTCGGGACAAGAAACCCGCGAAACCCTCCACCAGTCGAACCGGCGGCATCCGGACCCTCTCCGATTTGAACCGGCCCTCCGGTCACGACTCAGACAGCGACGACGATGCCCCTCAAGAGTACTACACCGGTGGTGAGAAAAGGTTCACATCTCTAACCCTAATTCCTTTCAATTTGGTCCATTCTTGTCCTTTGGCGAGTTTAAAATACTCATTTGACTACTTGCCCTTATTTGTTTGCTGACTGCTAAGAATTGTTGTCTGTATATGAGGATTGTAGTGTTACAGGTTGCGTTTGAGTTGAAAATTGAGCTTGTTTAGGTGATTTGTTGAGGGAAAATGTGATCGTTATGCTGTAGTTTGTTTTCTGTTTAGCAACGTGTATTGGATCTTTATGCGTTTGAAGATTCGCATTGGATCTTGTAATGTGCTGTCGTGGTCATTCTTAGATTAGGCAATTGGGTGTGCTCTTCAGTTTGTTTGTTTTTTTTTTTGTAGATAGGCTAGGTTCTTGCCCTTTCTTTCTTTTGTCTTTTTTATAACTCAGGTGTTCGGGCTAACTTACACACACCTCGACTAACGTGGGGGCCAAATCCCACGGCCCACTTGCGGGGAGGTTCTTGCCCTTTGTCTTATGAAAGTGTTAAACGGGTCACACAGCCTACTTGCGGGGAAGCTCATGCCCTTTGTCTTATGAAAGTGTTAAACGGGTCACGAAGAGTTAACCTCAGTTAAGAAGGCTAGATGAATTAGGCAGATTGGGAGACTCAAAGGAACCATCATCTCCATCTTTTTGGGATTGTCTGTCAAAGGAGATGAGTTAACTTCGTGGGCTTTGATTGTATACGGGTGGTGACATTCCCTTAATGTCTTCTTTTATAAAATTATTTACTTATCAAAAAAAAAACCTTCGTGGGCTTTGAGGTTCGACAGTTTTCCCAATAATAAGGTGGTTTGAAGTATGATTGTAGGTGGATGGTGTGTGTGGACATATCAAGGGAGGCAGTGAAGACGATTATTAACTTAAATGTTGGATGCCATGGTTTCTGCCTGAATTCGGGGCCCCCTGATTGAGTGAGGAGAGTAGGGTAGTTGACTAATAGGTGCCAAAACAAAGTCCAGTTGTGAGCTTGCTTGTGGCTGTTTTGGTGTAGATAATGGAAGAATTCGTGGAATACTATGAATGAGAAATTTTTGTGTGTGCCCTTTTTCTGGATGGGTGTGGCAGAACTTGTTGGAGCAACGTGGGTTTGTAAGGAGGCCTATGGCTTTTGAGCAGGTGATGGAATGGATGATCCAGAGGGGTGGCAATGACTCTTTCTTGAACTCTCCTATATCAAGTTGGTTTTCTCTGCATCTATTTACCAAACAAGGGGGAAGGAAATGCTAGGATTTTCCCAGCTAAGAGGGGGGATAGGCATGTTGTGCTGAGAAATATAAGAGGGGATATCAGCGCTTGTTTTAAGTTCCTGGAATAATATTAAAAGTACTCCTGAATGGAAAAAAAGTGATGGTGGTGTGGTCTGTATAGTCTCTTGCTTGGTCTAATGGTGTTATGGTTTTGTGTTGTGATGGTGTAGTTTTTTCTTGTGGTTTCAGTTGTTTTTGTGTTCTGTGATGTCTGTTCTTGGGGTTTCCACAGCCATCTTTATCTGGTGTTGTTTATATAAGAAATTACTACCCCGCCGCGCCGCCCCCCCCCCCCCCCAAAAAAAAAAAAAAAAAAAGAGTGAATGACGAAATAGCTCTGTTGAAAATCCTACTAATGGTCGATTATTCTTCCCCCTGGTATTTTAGTTTTTCCTCCGTTTGATCTGTTAGAAGCCTTACAAAATTTAATGAGCACGTTTCATTTTGAGGTTGGGCTTGGATATTTTGTTGCTCCGTATCTCATGCAAAATAGGATTCTTATGTCCACACAATATTTGAATTTTGAACTTCCTGCCATTTAAGGAGTATGTGTTCAGTGGCACTTGTAGCATTGAGTGTTGAGTATTGTCATTTTAATATTTTTCTTGACGAGTTGACATTCCTTAAATCTTATTCTTGAAAAGGTCAAATATATTTGGGATCAGTTGTGAGGTGAGATGTTGAGGTAGCTTCTACTCCCTCCGTCCCATAAAGTTGGTCCCATACTAAACTACGTGCAATTTTTAATCTTAAAAATAATGTTTTATGCGATATGAATCTTGTTTGATCTATATCTTGATGAGATCTTTTGAACAGTGCCAAAAAAAACAAAATTTTAGTAAAAAAATTATTTTTAAGTTTGAAAATTGCACGTAGTTTCGTAGGGGACCAATTTTATGGGAGGGAGGGAGTACTTTTAATGGTCAACGTATTTGGGGTTGATAGTGAGTTGAGATGTAGAAGCAGCTTCTACTTCCTGCAATGCAGTACACTAAAGTACTAATGTTGTGATATTCATCTGGCAAAATCTTAATTAAAGCTGCCAAAACTGAAAAGCTGCAGTATTTAAGACTTTGATTCCTTGTAGAACAAAACTTTTGATTCTTCAAGGTCTTCGTCCAATTTCTTTCTATTTCCATCGTTTCTCCATATCTGAGAAAAACTAGTATCCGGACAGGGTGATGCATTAGTAGCACGATGCTTCGTGAGATGTTAAGGGGGTTTTTAATTTGTTTATTTTTGGATATCCTCTTAGGCAGTTTTGGTCATTTAAATACAAAATTTTTAAATAAACTGCTCCCTTATGAAAACAGTCAGACAACCCAAATAGTAAATTCACTTTTGCTGATGCCTTCCAAAATTCGCTTTTCGATTTGGTTGTTTATCTCTCTCTCTCTCTCTCTCTCTCTCTCTCTCTCTCTCATACCAGTCTTCTTGTGCTATGGTGACCAGATTGGGTCATCTTTTTGGCAGCTGTTTTAGTCCCTGCTGCCATTGGCCTTCATTTAGTTTGTCCTGAAACTTGATGTCACGCCCTTCGTCTTCCTCCTGCTTCTGTGGAACTTCAATAATTGGAAACCTTTTGTTTGGAAATGTTATGAGCATGGTGTAAAAAGAATTGTAATCATTTCTCTGTGGATTGTGGGACTTGTGTATTTGATCATTGCCAAAAAGCCTCCAGTTGGTGACAGCATGTTTCTGACTATTCATTGATTTTACTCTATGGTTATTTTCGCAACATTCGCAGTGGTATGCTTGTCCAAGATCCATCAAAGGGTAATGACGTGGATGCAATTTTCAATCAAGCAAGACAGCTCGGTGCAGTAGAAGGGCCCCTTGAGAACCTTAATCCCTCTTCAAGTTCAAGAAGTTTTACTGGAACAGGAAGATTACTCTCAGGGGAATCAGTACCATCTGCTCCACAGCAGCCTGAGGCTGTCATTCACAACATAGTTTTCTGGAGGAATGGCTTTACAATAAATGATGGCCCTTTGAGGAGGTTGGATGATCCTGAAAATGCACCTTTCCTGGAGGTAAGAGTAAGCAAGAAAATAAAGAAAACGCTTTAAGTAACCACCCACACAAAAATATAATAACACTTCTTCTCTCTAATCAATCTGAGCCGAACAACACTAACACCAGCCCCCTGCGTCTCACCCTCCCTTCCCCTTGCTTGCCAACCTGACACTTCAGCAGTAGTGTGCTCACAATGACCTCCCTGGAAAAGCCATAGGCCCATAGCTACTTGATGTGGGAAAATATCAGTGGGCTGCTGGGCTTTGTGACTTAGGTCTCATTTGTAGACATTTAAGACTACGAGTTTTGAAGAAGGGAGTAGAATGCACTAGTTTGAAACATGTCCCACTTCATCCTTGAAACGAACACACTGGGATTGCTGTTCCATTCAAGTATGTAATCAATTCAAACTAATTGTGTTTATATGTGTTGTAAATCCATCATATTATGTATATGCAGACACGTTAGAATAATGCAATGTAGCACACTTGTTCGCATATTTAGTAATGACTGCAGTAATGAGGGCATGATATGTCTATCAGTGGACAGAGGAAGAAAAGGTAGAAGATGGAAACAAAATCAGAGAGATTAGTAAGGCCATATTGCAGTGTGCTCACATAGCATTGTGCTTTTAGTCAAACCACATGGTGGCAAAGTAGCTATCTTAAAATGTATGGGTGAAGTGCTCCAGAGCCAAACCAAGAATTATAGTCTCAATAATGAGATGAACTCACTGCGGATAGTCTCAATAAGGATGTTGAGCCACCGTATTTGCTGAATGCAGCGTTTGTACTTTGTAGCTTTGATCAGAATCTGTTGCTTGAAAATATACGGTTGTGGTTCTTAGTTTTGATAACTTCCATCGCCTGAATTATTCGTTGTGGTGTTAGTATTGGTGGTCTTTTCTGTTAATGAGTTTGTGTTTTTTTTGCTGCAGAGCATTAGAAAGTCAGAGTGTCCAAAAGAGCTTGAGCCTGCTGATAAGAGGGCCTCAGTTCACGTTAATCTTATTAGAAGGGATGAGAATTGTCCGGTGAGTCCTTATTTCTACTCTAACTTCTTAATTGGGACATATGTTTCTGACATCTTATTTTATAGATGTTGGGTCATGCCATACAATATGCTCCTTGTTTGAAAACAAAATTGCAAGGTGGGCTAGGCATCCTACAAATGGACCATACAAACTACTTGGGCAGCCTTTTCTTGTTGATGTAGTTTTTTATGGAAAGGGTTTGTAAATGAGTTGAGTTTTGTTCACCCTCCATTTAAGAGGGTGAACATTACCCTCATTCTTATTGATTGAAATGATGTGGACCCTACCATAAAGTGATGTTATGCTTACCAAAAAGTGTATTGCATGTTAAGCATGACATCACTTTGTGGTGGGGTCCACACTATTTCAACCAATGGGAGAGAGGGTAGTGTTCACCCTCCTTAAAAGAGGGTGAACAAAATTGCACTCTTTGTAAATGCATAATATCACTGGGTGGCAACACCTGGAAGTTTTATCAATGGGTCATCCAAAATGTTTCTTTTCTTTTTCTTTTTTCTTTTTCCGCGGGCTAACTTGTGTCAAATCAATTTCATTTAGGGAAATTGTTAATGGAAATGAATCAATGATTAACTTCAAATCATTCAATTTTTTTCTCCTTTTTCAGAAGTCTAAACCATGTTTTGTGAAACTAAGGCTGAATGTAGTACTGTATTTTTTGTTTATTTTGGTTTCACCTTCCTTACCCCTCGTAAGTTTATACTTTATATACTACCAGATGTTGACAATATCTTATTTGGCCCCTAACCCTTGTTTCGTTTATATATTTAATCAAATTATAGGATCAAAATTAATTCAATATCCCATTTCAGTTAAAATTATCATATTTAGGTTTTAAACTTTGGTGGTGTCAAATGACACTATTAGCTTCCTAATAGCTATGTTACGTTTGGACCCACGCACATGGATGTTTATCTCAGGGTCAGACCGGTCAAACCTATAATTGAGGCTATGCAGATATGGATCCAATTTGGAAAGGGTACACAGTTATTAGTCATTGATTATTTCATATAAATAGGAATTAAGAAGTTGGCTGAGTACTTTCTTTGTATGAAATTTGTTGGAGAAAATGGTGGGATAAGACAATTCAAGCCCTTTAATAAGATGTTAGCCAATGAGCCTTAATATCTGTTCAAACAGAAACGAGTCTTGGTAGCCTTCCCTTACTTGACTCCAGCAAAAACCTTCCCTTACTTGACTCTAGCAAAAAAACTGGTATATCACAATACTAATGGCATGTCCAAACTGCCAAAGCAACAAAAGAAACACTAAATGAGAACTAGAACAGCCTGGAGGTCATAAATGCATAGATCCACATCTATGTGAACATAGCCTAAGTGGGTCACCCTGGCTATTACCTTCCTATATGGTCTTTCTACGTCCATTGGCCTCTTTCAATCACACGTTTCTTTTTCTTTTCAAATTCTTTCGCAGGAACCTGAGAAGCATCAGACTCCGTTTCAGGGAGTGGGAAGAACTCTGGGTGGAAGCACAACACCAGTGGCACCCGAGCCAACCCTTCTCAATTCTGCTCCAACCCCTTCCATGGGCCTAGTAGTGGATCAAACTCTGCCATCAACATCAATTCAACTCAGGTTGGCCGATGGCACCCGCATGGTTACAAATTTCAACTACCACCATACGATAGGCGATATCCGTGCCTTCATTGATGCATCGAGGTCTGGGGGAACCAGGAATTATCAGCTGCAGGCTGTCGGATTCCCTCCCAAGCCCCTCACTGATCCATCTCAAACGATAGAGCAAGCTGGTCTTGCGAATTCGGTGGTTATCCAAAAGTTTTAAGCCAGCTACTTGCTCTGGGGTCCTTTTTCATCCTCTTACTTTTCTGGGTTATACCTTGTGTATCCCTTGACAACTCGTTATGGGTTTAGAAGCTTGTTGTCTATACCTCCGAGAGCTTGCAGGTTAAGTGCTATGTGATACTTTTAGATGGGTTGCGGTTTTATTGTTGACGACAAAGGCTAAGATTGTCTATGAGAAATATCATAGACAAATTCTTTTCGTGCTTGCCTGTTTTCTCAAATGATTTGATCCTTGTCTCTCTTATTGCAATTGATGACAATTTCTTTTATGTTCTTCCTGTTTCCCCGAATGATTTGATCCTTGTTTGGTTTTATGTGTTGTATTCACAGTTTTTGTTGTGTTGCTAAGTTACCGAAATTACAGCTATGTGCTTCCAGTTTTTATTCCTCAATAATTTGTAACTTTGGACTGGCAAATGGGTGACAGGTAAGATATGCCAGGGAGCCAGGGTTGACACATGATCTTTGAGGGTGATGGTTCTTCACATGAGAACAAGTGAGAAATGCCATAATGTCATATTGTTGGACGTATTTGTGCCCTTTTAATATGTTGTTATAGGTGTCTCAAGTTAGACAATTAATCTTAATAATCTATTCGCGATTTGCTCATATCCGGCTTGTTCACTTGTAGTGGGTCTTTTCGTTCCATGTTATTCTGGGGTATTCTATGTAAAATGGTTTCTTTGGGAGCTCTAGGGATTTTGAATCTAGAGGGTTCGTTGTCTTCTCCTTTTTTTGATATTGATTCCATTTTTTGCTAGTGGAAGTTGGCTTTTGAGGCCGGACCTCTATATTATCGCAACGTATGCGATTGCTTTGTTTCTTAATTTTCATATGAAGATTTTTCATAGTGAACTGTTTGTTTTGCTTTTTTTTCATGTAGCCTGCCCCGATCGATTGTTGCAGAAGACTTGGTATGGTTGGATTCGATTTGTTGAAACCATAATGTATTTGCAGTGAAAAGTAGAAGTACGTACAATATGGTGGGAGAAATCCATATTTTGGTTGACAGAAAACAAGTGGGCAGGGATCGTTTGAAACTGTTGTCTTCATTTCCACACCAGAAGAGATTCTCTAGGTGTTTGGTACGTATTGGAATTAGATTCCTGAATGCATCAGATTCCTGAAAGAACTGCACAATTATAATCGTTCTTGTTAGATACTCCAAACATATATTATAAGCCAACAATCTACAAAAAAAGAAAAAAGAAAATGGTTGTATTTTGGTATTTTCTTTGTCGACTAATAATCGACAAAAAATAGTTTCCACACGTGTCAACTTTTTTCTTCTCGTTTTCTTTTGTCAAATGAAGCTGTTAAATGAACTAATTATCTACTCAAAGCTTAATTTTACATTCAGACCATTAAAAGTTTGTTTGAGATTGATTCAAATGCTAAATAAGTTAAGCTCGAAGATATATATCCAATTAAGTTTTAAAGCAAATTTGAATAACTAGATACTCATTCGGATAATCTTTTTTTTGGGTAAATCTCGTTTGGATAAGCTTGTAAAACAACAGAAAAAGACCAAGTTACTCTAATCAATTTGTTTTGCGATTAACTGAGAGTTAAATTTATTGGAGATCGATTTGATGATTAATGATGTATATTTAAACGCATTTTTAAATCTCATCAAATTCGCTAGCCAAATTTGAATAATTCAGTACCCACGGCTCGTTGTCCATTTCATTTTTTTCATCAACATTTTCCCATACAAAAAAAATAACACAGGCGGCCGGCATTAGGAGAAAATTAGTGAGGGAAAAGATACGTCTATGCAAATCCATCAACTCAGGGTAGTTGGTTGAACTCTAGTTCAAGAGCTGTTCAGAAAAAAGGAACTCTAGTTCAAGTCTCTGAACAGAATTTGCGCTACACTTGACAACAATTTGAGGAAAATCCGAAAATGTTATGCTCCTAAAACTTTTGGCACAAAATTAGTCCAAAGAAGGAAGCACACTGATGGATATTTTCATCTTGAAATGAAGAGTACTGTAATTTACAGATAGCTAGCCGGATCTTTCCTTTTTCAAAATTTTGTAAAGACTCTGTACATGTGTACGTAGCATTACCCTCATAATAAACTGTAATATTGGCGATGACTTGAACACGCAAAATATTGCTCCTGGGAATCGTTATGTTGATCTGCGCAACGCAACATCTTGCTCTTGACTCCAGCTATTTTGAGTCTATCATCTAGCGATAAAAGCCAAAACGGCTTCTCACTGTATATATCGAGCAGCACAGTAACGCTTACTTTGTGCTCCTATCAGAGTTTCAAATAACGGCCGTTATATTGAAGGCAACGGATTCAGTAATAATCCTTCAGCCGAGAACAAATTCAAGTTGGTTGCAAGTCTAGGTTGGTGCGGGTCTTACTTAGCCACTCCATCCACTTTCAAGAACGTGACTGCTGGGTCCGGGTCTGGCGTCTGATTTCACGGGATTTTTCTTTATTTTTTTGTTATTGCTATAGTAGTATTTTGTTTCGTTGTTACTTTATTTTCGTATTAATATATCTAAGTCGTTATATAGATTTATTTTAGATGCTCTAATAAAGGATAGCAACGGAGGGGGCTTTAGTGGTGCTAGCTAGAATAAGGACAAGTTCCTTGACACTACTCCGTTCAACAGTTAGTTTACATCCAGTAATAGTGGCCTGGATTAGACAAGTAAAAAAGATGGGAGATGTTTGTCGGCCAAAAGCACAAAATTTGTGCAATAATCCAAACAACTTTTTGCCAATCTAAGGCTTCGGCCCATGAAGGGTCCCTCATTAGTCATTCCCCCCTCATCCCATCTCATGTGCAACCCACAAAGCATACACAAGTTTAGACCTAGTGTTAACCCCACAAATCACTACTCAGAGAGAGAGAGAGAGAGAGAGAGAGAGAGAGAGAGACCTATATAGGGTTTAGGCTTTGCCCAACTTTATAGATATATACATATACCTTAAGGAACAATATCAATCCCAATCTCAATATCAATGGAGTATATATCAAGGAGTCATGTCACCATAAAATCAAAACAAAAGAGCCTGCCACTCACTCGGGAATTATTCGGCGTTCTTGGAGCACCGCGCGACTCGAAGAAATGTCCTTTTGAGCCAGCGCTTACGCAGAGAACAGAGTCGTGGTCTGCAAAATGCGCGTCGCGATTAAGGTAACGGGCGTGGAGAAAAGACACGTAATGCATGTAGAGTGATTTTTTTCCTACTCATGGCATTAACTACCGTATTGTGCATGCTTGTGAAAAGAGGCTAATTTCTTGTTATTGAGCCCATTTGAGAAACAGCAATTATTTCACACCCCACCTCCACGCTTTATTTGGTGTAGTGTGATCCAACCATTCATAAGTGAGCATTTAATCATTCAAACAATTTATTGAAGGGCTTCAAGATTTGACTCAAATTTAAGTTGGAGGTGGCAAATATACACGACACGACAATGACTAACAATAATTACGAAATAGCTTCTATGTTAATTTGAAACATGAATCTTATATTTGAAGAACATATTCACAACTAATGTTACGGTACCAAACGAGTTTTAAATAGTTTAGGGAGACCGTCGCACGCTCCAGTTTACACTTTGCTTCCCCATTGACTTAGCAATTACTTGCAAATTGGGGTTTGCGTGGATGTGAGGTATTTTACTCTTATGCGGTGAACAGACAAATCCACCAAAATCAAAGCTAATTTGTTAATGTTAAAGACATGAGTGCAAAAATATACACACCCAGTGGCTGAATTTAGAAGTTGTCTCCATGATTTTAGTTTTGACCTTCCTCTAATGGCCATTCTCCCAAGTTTAACATCATTGTGTGGGCCATATCATATGGTTCCTGATGAAAAAAAAATATGAATATTTTTAATAGAAGAAGGGTGCTATTTAATGGGTGGTAGCTACTGCCTGCGATAGCCACAGATAATAGCAATCATTTTGTGGACATGACACAAGGCATATCTCTTCACAACTGTATTCATAAGAATTGAATTTGTTGGCTTCACTGGCAAACTAGGGATGAGTTTGGATCGGATTAGTTCTGTTTTGTGGTAAATCAAGAACTAAATCAGTACTTATGGATTCAAGAAATAGCAAACCTGTCTTACAGGTATAAAATGTCTAGTTTGATTTCCATTAGACAAATGAATCATTATGTGCCACAATTTTCACGGTGAAAAGTTCGTGAGAAACAGATGGGGAAGAAAGTTTCGGTTTATGGTGCGGTCACGTTACGTAAGATTATAGTCAAGGATGGAGTCAATGGAGACAAGTGGTGGCTGTCGCAACGCCAATAGTTTACAAGAGTGCTATTGTCGTATTAAAAATAACTTTTTTTCCCTAAATTATATAGGCCCACCACTACTAAAAAATCATTCTTTTTTGTATCATATAGGGGAGTGTTTAGTACTCTAGTTTTTCTTTAATAAAAGAGGTCAAAAAAAATATTCCAAAACCAAATCTAATGGGTCAAGTGAAATATTCGGGAACATAATTAAGTACACTAGCAAAAATCAAACTTCAAACTTTTTCTTTTATCGAAACTTTGTTTAAATTATGGCACTTACATCAAATCGAAGAAAGAAAAGCACTTGAAAAAATTCATGATATACCTCACTTTAGTAGAGAATAAATTAAAATTACTCTTTTTTAATTTGTACTCTACTTACATATGAAAAATATCATTTATTATAATTCTCAATATGTTACTTGATTTTATTCGAAAGTTGATAAATATCCATAATGTAGTCCGTCTTTTCATTTTTTTAAGTATACACATTCACTACCACTGAAGTAATTAATCCTAGTTTCGGTTCCACATTATCAAAAAGAGAACAAAAAAAATAAAAGTAACTTACCAAACAAAATGCACTTAATTTGTGGGCTACCAAAAAAAAAAAGGGTAGGTCCCTACTCTCCCGCTCGATGATTTTGTAGTTTCCACTTGAACTTAGCAAATGTAAAAGCAAGAGATCGAAGAGAGTAGAAGACCTCCACAACCGGTGCATACGTTCAAACTTCTTTCATCACAATCATAAATTTCGGTTTTGAAGGAGGGTAGGAGGATAATTCCATGTACCAACTCAACTAGGCAATTGCTAAATCATAAATTTCTATACACAATTTGTCCTACAATTTGTTAGCATGCTTATGATTAGTTGATCGGCGGGTAAATTTCTAACAGTCAAGTTGGTCAACCTTAAATTAAAAATATTGCAGCTATTGCTTCCCTACACCATTTCAAGTATGAAAAAATATTTTTAACGGCGGAGCCATGAATAATTGTTTGTGGAACCAATCGTGACCGTTGTAGACACCTTAATTTGGCTAAACAAGTATTTCGGGTCCCACCTTGGGAACCATTCCGATGATGAATAGAATAAGTGATTTTTGATTGACTTCTAGTGAGCCCGAGGGACCTAGTGAGTACTTTTAGTCACTTAGAGCATCCACAGTGGAATAATAAAAAATGAATAATCAAAAGTTGTCATATCATATTTTGGTTATTTATTTAAGAGGTTGCTAAAGTTAGCAATGTAGATGTTCACAATGGCATAATCAAAATTGAATAATCAAAACTTGCAACATCACCCTTTCAACCTATAAAAATCTAAAAATTGTCACCATATTAAACAATTTTTTTAAAAATAGTTTTCAAACTAATAAAAACAAGTTATTAGAAATAGAAAATAATTTTTTGAAAACATTTATTTTGAAAAAAACATTTTTCGGAAAAAGTTGTAAAAAAAAGTTTTGGAAAAAAATTCATTTTTTAAAATAACAGTTTTTGAAAAAAAGACAGTTTTAAAAAAAATTAACAAAAAATAGTTTTACTTTTTTGCAAAAAAAAAAACATAAACTTCTTTTAAAAATAAGTGTGAGAGAGAGAGAGAGAGAGAGAGAGAGAGAGAGAGAGAGAGATGGAAGAGAGAGAAGGTTTGGTTATTAGCAAAAGGTTGCTAGTTTTGATTATCTAAGGCCATTCACAGTGGCATAATCAAAAATGGATAACCAAAAGTTGACACATCAGCTTTTGATTATCCATTTAAGAGGTTACTAAGCTTAATAATGTTGAGATCCACAATGGTCACTTCTAGTCCATAACTAAAATAAGGGATACACTACAATTTCACTCTCTCTCCCCTTGTGTTTTCCACCATTGATCACTTCCCTCCATTACACTTTTTTTTTGGTAAAAATATATCGATTTTCTCGTTTAGTTTTGGAAAAAAAATTGGTGACTTCCTTCCCTAATATTATGAATTTGGAAAAAAAATCATGTACTAAAAAAAAACAGATGTGTTCTTGAATTTGTAAAAAAATGTAAGGTTTTTTATGTACTCAACCATAGAGAGAGGAACGAAAAAAGAATAAAATAAAAATGAAAAAAAAAAGTGAAATACCTTAATGCGGCGACAAATGTTTTCAACCATTGATCACTTCCCTCTATTACGATTTTTTTTTTGGCAAAAATATATCGATTTTCTCCCTTAATTTTGGAGAAAAAATTGGTGACTTCCTTCCCTCATATTATGAATTTGGAAAAAAAATCATGTACTAAAAAAAAAACAGATGTGTTCTTAAATTTGTAAAAGAATGCAAGGTTTTTCATGTTCTCAACCACAAGGAGAGGAATGAAAAAGAATAAAATAAAAACGAAAAAAAAGTGAAATACCTTAATCCAGTAACAATGAGTTGAATTGTAAATGATTGAAAGATATGAGCTTCACTTTTGGAAGGAAAGAAAAAGAAAGAGTTTGTGGCTGAAGAAAATGAGATATAGAGCAAGCGAAGAAAATAAGAAGAAAATACCATTTGAAACACGCGTGTACATAAATTTTAGAACCAGTTAACTTATGTGGTGTGAGATCCACAAATTTTGATTATTGAAAAGGGTTGCTAGTTTTGGTTATCCAAAGTCCAAAATTTGATTATTTCTAAGAATGTTGTTAAGTTTGATTATACCATTGTGAGCCATCTTTTACCCCAATATTGTTAACTTTAAAAATAATTTTCTTTTGATTATGCCACTAATGGCCAAAATTTGATGAGTTGCTAAGAAGTTGTTAAGTTTCGTTATGCCACTGTGAGCATTTTTTTGAGAAAATATTGCTAACTTTAACAACTCTATAATTTTGGTTATTCCACTGTGTATGCTCTTAGAGGACCCAATCCAGAGCCAAAAAAGCCTTTTTAGACAGAAATACAATTTTTAGGTGGAATTGATTTGTTGGCCGCTAGATTGATGTGCTGACCGCTACTTTGTTCTTTCTCCCATGGAATCTTGTCACTTCAAATCTCCCAGAGAGATTGTTTCCTCGCCCGCAAGATGAATTCCTCAGCCGCTACATCCATTGGGCGGCCGCCAGATTGTTTTGCCTAGAATTCTGGAACGTTCTATCACAGTTTGATCCAAACCCAAACCCTAGCAACCAAATTGCGAGACTTCACAGTTCGATTTATTTACATGTTTTAATTTGTAGATTTGTGTTTTGGTTTTTGCATATAACTGTTCGTATTCTGGGGTGAGGAAGAACATCGGCCGATACTTCATTTAGCTGGCCAATATAATAATCCAATGGGATTCTTCAGCCGCAAAATCCATTTGTTGGCCGAGAAATCCATCTAATGGGACAAACTACATTTCTATGTTATTTTGACGCATGCGATTTACTTGCTGTCCTAGATCACTTTGCTTGACGATTTCCTAATCCTAAAATAATGGGTTGCCCCAAGCGTAGGGCGGAGACCGACGTAGCACAATATCCGGTAAGTCCGGAATCGAATCCACAAAGACGGTGATGTGTGCTGACTAAAAATTCGGGTTGTTATAGTTTAAACGGGCTCTCAGGTAGCCATCCCTTGACAATTGATTGAGATTTAATTAAAACCTAGGAAATTAATTATACTTTTCAGAAAATTAAAAGGAAGGTACGGTCGTAGGATTCATAGCACTCGTAACCATTCCGGATTAACCTGCTCTGTTCGGAGTTCTTAAAAGCGTTTAATTTTAAATCGAAAAAGATACCCTGCAAGATGCGAGACCCTAAGGTCACCGTATACCCATGCGCAGCGAAGAATGAGTTTTGGACCCCCATCCCCCCGTTCACATGGGCTCCGACAATGCCCAGGTTCGTCCGCAGGAAGTATTTTACCAATCTAAAATTATTCTTTTTACATTTTTTTATTTCTAAACAGGAGCAGTTCTCATCCGAACCGATCACGGCGTGCTAATCACCCCGCGACCTTACCTATAAAACTACTCACTAATCATTAAACAATAAACAAAAGAAACCCTAGACTGAAACATACTTTTATTACTCAGAATATAAAATAAACACAGGATCTAAGTTAAACAAAATTCAACTAACAACTTTAATAAAGAACGAAAATTAATATGAGTTACCAGAGTGCAGAGATCTAAACAAAACTTCAAAAACTAAACAATATTGAATGACAGCAGCGGCAGCCCCGTTCGGCGTTTTCTTTTCTTCCGTCCTTTTCTTTCTTTCTTTTTCACGGCTGGCTGACTCTCCCTGTAGCAACTAGGTAAATTCCTTTTATAGGGATTGAAACCTTTAATCACACAAAGCTCCTTGGGCTTTTGTCTAATATTAAATTAACCACCCAAACTTTTAAAGCACTTCGCACTTCAACCCAAAAGTTTCTTAAAAATCTTCTTTTTATCCAAAGTCTCGGACAACGGACTCGAGCAACCTATAAACATAAAAACACAAAATAAATACCAATTAACAAATATAAAAGACTAGTAAGTATAGATTAGAGGGCCAAAATATGTATATTTTGGCACTTATCACACTTATAGATTGTTTAAAGGCTTAAATAATTAGTTTAATTGTGCAGTTAAATAAAGCAAATATTAGTCTTGTGTTGAAAGATAATGGGCCGGTCTTGCGACCGGACGAAGAGGGGTGCCTAACACATTCTCCTTATCATATTTTTGGCTTCCGTACTCGGGATTCTTTACTTGTTTTCTTAGTTTCAATAAACTAAGTTACGGCTCTATTTGTTGGTAACCATTATCGTGTGGCGATGTTTCTAACCATGGGAATATTCACGATTTTGGGTTCATATGGATGAAACATGCATGTAGCAAAAATATATGTGTGGTGATGCCCCTTCGGGGAGGTGTCTACAACTGTCCAAAACACTTTTGGAGAGTCGCGATTGATTGTTACTATAAAGAACTTGTTGACGATTGTACCGTGAATAAGTTTCTCTCTTCAAGTATTAATCCTGAATGTACGTACAACATACTAGGGATGGAAATTTTGGACACGACACGAAGTTAGAGAGTTTGGATCGACCACTTTTGACACGAACACAAGTATGACACAACCCGCCAACACGATAATTAAATGAGTCAAACACAAATTTGACTCATGTAACTCGATAAAGATACGGATAACTGTTTAATTTTTCGTGTTGACACGTTAACCCGAAATAACACAACTAGAACACGACATGACACGATTAGTTTTGATTCTTTTGAGTTTCCTAGTTAGTTGGAGATTTTATTTTTCAAAAGCTTGGTTAATGTGTATAGAAACATATTAATATAATTATGGAAAGATAAGACATTTATACTATTAGAACCCATTAGAGATTTTTTAAATTAAAACTAATTGAATATCTAATTTCCTAATCACTTATTCACTTGAGTTTCCATGCTAAAGAGTCCAAATTTATTTTGGTTTATTGGAATTATTATTTTTCATTATTTAGGCCTATTCTTTTAATTTAAAATTTGTATAGACTTGTTCTATAATTGTTGGTGTTTTTTTCATTATTTTAGTTGAAAATCGTACAAAACTATTTAATTTTGAGACCTATGTCTAATTGTGACTTGAGGCATTTTTCAATGTCATGATTTGGCTGGTTTTATCATTTCTATGATTATGATGGTAATGAAATGTCTTCAGTTTGTTATTGAATCAAATAAGTAATTCGTTCAAAAGATTGAAAAGTATATAATTCTATGTAAATATTAAAAAAAAAAAGAATCTTAATAGTATCGACCCGAACACTACGATTTTAAGTAGATTGGGTTAGTGTCAAGATATTTTGACACGTTTATGTTAACAGGTGTTTTGACACGAATCCAAAAAGATAATAAACACGAATTGGCACACGAACACGACACGATGCCCACCCCTACAACGTACCACAAGTCAACAAAACATCATACTCTCCTATATACAGTAGTATCTTGACATGTTTGGCTACTACTCTATAATCTAGTATCTTCTGGGAATTAATAATAAGTGTGAAGATATTCTAGTGAAGACAGGAGAGGGTAATGATCTGATCTGATCTTATCTCATGAACGCCACTTTCATGGAGTCGAAGTTCTTTCATCCTTTGTCCTTGCATGTTTTTATGGATGAGAGGGTTGCTATAATCTCTTTCAAAGATATAGACGCCCACCGCTCTTTTACCGTTGCCTCACCGCACTGTTCAATTTTATCGTCTGTCTTGGCAAACAGTGATGCAGATTTTAAAAGAACTCTTTCAGGAAAGAATCAAATTCTTCCCCGTATAAGTTCTTTTAAAATTCGGATCGCTTAAAACACTTTTAAATGGGGAGATAACATCGCGGTAGGGTAGAGTTTTTGAATATTTAAATGGGGGCAATTGTAATGGGGTCGTCGTCACTCCCAGTGGGCAGCGGGTGCGCACGCGTGCAGAAGAGGAAGTGTTAATTACTACTATATTCATTAATTTAATGAATATACCGATTAGGATATTATGTGATATCTAGTATTTACAAAACTCGAATTTATTGATAATAATGGTAGAAAATAAGTCTAAAATAGTGAATCGGAATCTATTTTTTGCAACATAGATGCGTTTCAAGAACATACAAACAATCAACATAATTTTTTCCATAAAGTAATGTTTTCAGTGAGGTTCTTCATTAGAAATAATTTATAAGATAAAAAACGTAGCAAACTAAACTAAACTAAACGTAAACACTTCAGCTTGTTTAGTCGGCGAAGCATTTACTTATTCAATAATATGCTACTCCCTCCGTCCAAATTACTCGCCCTTGTTGGGAAATTGTACATTTTGCACACAAAAAATGTTGTATTTATGAGCTTCATTTAAAAAAAAAATTACCCCAATTATTTCTACTCAATGAGATATTTAAATTGGTGTAAAAACTTTTGGAAAAAAACAACATCAAACGATCTTGTTTATTTTTATCTTACTTCTCACTTATTTATAGAAATTAAGAAGCAAATTAATAAGCAATGTGATCCAAAACAATATCAGCAAAAAATGGGAAATTTTAAAAGGTGCCCCACATCACATACACTTTTGCCTGTTTAAAATTTTGCTAAGAGCAACAAAATAATCCAATAAAAGTTGGGCAAGAAAGGGACACGGGATTGGGTGGTTAGCCAATCAAAAATAGGCAAAAAAACAAAACAAAATCCGATATCAGTTGACCTTAAGCTGGAAAAGAGGATGAGGCTTATCCTGCTTGATAAACATTACTTAATTACCAGTAAATGAGTTTAGACAAGACCCTAATCATCATAGATCCAGATAAAGCTTCTTTTAATGCATGTAATGATTAGGACATTTGAGATCTAATTTTCCAGGTTTTTGGAGACCAAAAAAGACGAAAAGGGAGCTAGCTGGTTTCTTAATATAGTACTACTTTAATTAATTATGTAACGCTGGCCATATGATTGGAACCAAGAGATGCATGTAAACCAAAAGGAGGTAGTATTATTATTTTTTCTTAAACTAATAAAGTGCTATATATAATATCTCCAAGAGATGTACCTAAACTAGGTATATTTGAAGATTCACGTAAGCAAAAAAAGACACCCTGCAGGAATTAGCAAACTTGTTTTATCATTGACATTAATGAGCGCTTTGATTTGTGATTGCAGGACATTGGTGACCCAATGTAATGTGCCGGAGATTTGCCGAGTGTGGATGGAAAGAGTAGCAGATTTAGGCCTAGTTGTCCCAAAAAAAAAAATTCTTGGTCTTTTGTTTTGTCTTTATTTAAAAAAAAAAAAAACTTCGCATTTGTTAGTTTTGTAAATTATTGGTTCGTTTTGATGAGAAGAATCGGAAAAAAAAATTATGACTTTAAACAAAATATTTTTAAAAATATCTAAGAAAAAATACAAAAAAATCAGCTTCTATTAGCAAAAGAAGATTTCAATTTAAGTAGGTTGAACTTAAGTACTTTAGTTCATGCCCTTGTGTTTATGTTGGCCAACTTCAGGATGATACTGTAGGAATTAAATACTCCAATAACTTGCTTTGCTTAGTTTTTATATTATCTCCGTTTCACTGAAAAAAAAAAAACCTGGTTATGCCATTTGTTGTAGCGCTCTCTTTCTTTTCAAGTTTGAAGAGTGAAAAATGGCTCTTCAAACTTCCATCTCATCAAATTATTGTCAGTAACTACTTTGACTTGTGCCTAATTTAATACGTCTTGTTAGGAGGAATTATTCAATATTCTTGGAGCATTGCTAACTACATGATACTTCAAAAACCTCACCACACACATTGTTGTGGGTGACACACACTTGGTGATAGAGCCCATTCCAATATTGGTAGAGAAGGCTTTGGAGCACTAGGATGAGGTGCTATATGAGCAGGGGGAGGAAAATGGCATGCGGGTCACAGGCCCCACTCAAATTTTAGAAATTATATTTGCTAAACTACATAGTTATATTATGCTCCCTCTGTCACAATTTGTGTGTCCGCGATTAGACTTTTTGATGCCCCAAAATATATGTCCGGCCATTTGAACAAAGTAATAAATCAAATTTCATTTTTGCCCTTTCTTTTTTGAAATAAAGTAACTTTTGAAAAGAGTAGAAAGGAAATGTTGGCAAGTGAGAATTTTTTAGTGTAATCATTATGTTTAGTTGCATTTTCTAAATTGGGACAAAGAGAGTATTAATACTGATGATCAAAAAATGAAGATAGGCATTCATTAGATTTATTTTCCTGAAATTACTCACCCTCTTTTTCCTAAAAATATAAGAAATATGGTCTCCTCAATATATATTATTGTAAGTTTCATTCATCAACAGAAAAATATGAATGAAATATACTATAATTGTTTTGAGAATTTTTTTTGCTATTATAATAAATATGTGCCCCTCCTAATGTAATTTTTCACCGTTCAAGAGCAATTAATAAGTTTTCTTTCGTTAGACTAACTTCACTCCTGAGTCATTCAATACATTAAAGCTATAGTTTAACAGAATTTCGGCTAAATCCGAGTTCATCCATTGCTATCTTTTGTTACAAAAATATGGCAATGTCATATTTGGTACTCAAATTTGACTCTTAACTTTGGTTTTACCAAACCTGCCACATCAACTTGGAAGTGTAAAACAGATTGTTGCTAAGTAAGATAAATGTGGTCATTTCGAAACGGAATTGCTCTAATGGAGCAACAACACTACACCTTTTTCTTCTTCTTCTTCTTTTTATGAAAATGACATCGCAGGTAATGATGAAATTTATTAAATATTGGAATAAATAAAACGAATAAAGGAAACACGAGCATAAGCAACATCACTACGAAAAAAATTTGGCATTCCATGAGCTTGCTACCTCAATACCATTTCAAAGCCTTGTGCCTTGTTTGTTTCACATTTTGAAAAGTTTTTTTCAAAAAATATCTTACTTTCAATCATTACTTCTCATTCATTACTTCTATCTCTAATTATTATTTTCATTTCTCTCTATCTCTCTTTACTCATTATTCATACTTTCAATCATTACTTTTATAAAAAAAATTCTTAAAAACTCATCTAAACACAGCATTGATCCCAACCGACGCGGACAATGTGTTGGTTCTTTCTTTCTTTCTTTCAACTTGAAATTATCATGGCAAGTTACTGGTCATTGGACATGACGTAAAGCTAATTACAAAAGCTTTCTTGGAATGGGAAAGGGGGACGGGAGAGGGGGTCTAGCTTCCTTCTACTCTGATAACCCTAGGGATCTATATGCAAAATTAAATCAGTCTTGCTATTAGCGGTCTCTTGGACTGACAATAAATATATTAAAAGACAAGAAAAATATATATTTTGTATACATTTTATACCCTTTCATACACATTCATACAATTAGTATTGTCAGCCCATTGGACTGATTTTAGAATTTTCTCATTTAAAATACTACTATTGATCCATAATACTCCTAGAAACGATAAATTTTTCAATGCCGGATGGGTACCATGTGGTGCCCGCTTAGCACATCCGAGCCGTCCGATGCGATTTTGGACACCTCAAATTTGGAGAGAGAAAAAGGAGGGTGAGAGGAGAGAGAAGATTTTAATCTGAACTGTCCAAAAGTGCATTAAAAACGGTTCGAGAGTGCCGATCAGACACCACGTGGTATATACCCGCTTGGCACTAAAAAATTTCTCCCTAGAAACATATGTGATATGTATGCCTCATACCCTTCATCTGATTATTCTACAAAATGTTCTGTACTCTCTCAGGTACTCTCAATTCCTGCGCTGCTCTTGCACATTCAGCGTTCTTGTGATTTTTAACAATTCAGAACGTTTGTTTTTTTCTTTTTTCTGATCGACGATAGTTCAGAACATGTTTTGAATGTACTTTCAGACCTAATCTCGTGCACTCGTACGTAAGTTACGAAACCTAACCTCGCGCATTTGTACGCAAATTATGGGACTTAGATATGCCTTCACTTTTTTCAATAGAATCAATGACGTCTCTCCACTTTTTTTTTTTGTTGCTGTTGTTTCTGCATTCAATATTCTTACGCTAGCTGTTCCGAAAGGATTCTGCGTACTATGCCCCCCCTCCACTACCCTTTTTATCTCTGTCGATCCCTTACAAAAGGTCCAACCCTAAGCCCCCCTACCCCCCTAATAAACATTAAACACTGTCCAAGTTCTTTGTGTCCCTCTTACGATACCCTAACCCCAGCCTTTCCTACTGGTTAATCCTAGACTGCGCTGGAGTAGTACTTCTCATCACTTCTTCAGAAAGTCTAGGGTCACCGCATGGATGCGGTGACTGATCCACCGCACGCTTTTTAGATCCATTCTCAACTTTAAAAAAATACAGAAAAATATTTATAAATTTTAAAATAATATTTTACGAAACCTTGTAAAAAATTAACTCCAACGGATATTGGTAGATATGTTTTTTGAATTTGTAGGACGAAACTGCAAAATTAAACAGTTTCGTTCCTATGAATTCCGAAAAACATACCTACCGATATCCGTTAGAGCTGATTTTCTATAAGGTCCTGTGAAATATTATTTTAAAATTTATGAATATTTTTTTGTATTTTTTTGGAGCCCGGAATGGACCTCAAAAAGCCTGCGGTAGACGGTCACCGCGCATTGCATGTGGTGACCATAGTCCGGCTGTTCTCACTTCTTGAATCCTGATCATGTCATGGGCTCGTTTGAATGAGGTATTAGGTTTGAAGATATTATGTAAGAAGGAGAGATTGGATAGTAGGAGATATTATATAAGAATGGTGGGTCCATATTGATATGACAGGAGAATTAAATAATACTTGATTTGGATGAGGTATAAAATGGGAGATAAAGTTATTTTGTAGTTGAATGGAAAAGAGAGGAGATATTATTAGGGGGGATTCCACATAGCCACCTTCCACCCTAGCCATGTGTAAGCCCCCCTTAGGGGGTATTAGGGAGGGTTATGGAAGAGGCCGTGTAAAGATATCCACGCTAATTTTGGACTTCTAAATCACGCCATATGCGCGAGCTCACGTATTAGGAGGGGATATCATAATCTCCCTTACATTGTTGCTCCCAAACAGGCCCTATTTGTCTAATAAAATACTCCTACACAAAGAACCCCGGAAAGTTATTATTGGTTAGTACTCATGCTAACCAGGAACGTACGGAACCAGAATTTCGTAAACTTAGGGTTAAATTATGAACAAGATTTTGAAATTTCAAGGTTTGGAAATCTAATAGTTTCTTTGATTTAGGTTTTAAGGGAGGTTTTTTGGATAGCAACTGGAGAGAGATAGAAAGAGGAATAAGATAGTAAATAATTGAAAGAAAAAACATTTGGAAAACCATGGCACTAAGAGAGAAATTGCGTTATGGGACCCAAAACGAACTCATTTTTAAAGGATTTAAATTTCTAAACGCTCAATATAAAATACAATATCTATGTGTTCTTAACAAATATAAAAAATAACTAATATTAATTTTAATATTAAAAAACCTGAAACAACGCGGGGTGGCCCCCATACGCCCACACGATCTGTCTCTGATGGTAACTTTCTTTAGGTGGTATTTTAGTTCAAAATTATCCATTATTCAAAATAGTTCATTTCTCTTAACTTCGTTGTCTAAATGGTATTTTTAGTGAAAATATATGATATTTAGGCGTTCATTTGAAAATAAAAAATATAGCATAAACCCACCCTTTTCTCTTAACTTCGTTGTCTAAATGCTGCTTTTGGTATTTTTAGTGAAAACATATGATATTTATGTGTTCATCTGAAAATGAAAAATATAGCTTGAACCCACCCGTCGTAATTACTGTTATAGCCTATTGAGGGTAAAATTACAATTATTGGGTGGTAATTGTACAATCACAAAGTCTACAGCACCGCATGCCGTGTGGGGCCCACTCTGGAGTCTATACGGATGATTCGAGCCATTCAATAATTAAAAAAAAACCGAGTGCGCATTGTGAAACATTAGCTTGATTCGATATGTGTAGGTGCTCGGATCAAGCTTCTCATCTTTCTGTACACCAGAAAACCAATCTTTCCATTTTTTCCGATTTTCCAAAGATGAGAAGCTTGATCCAAGCACCTACACATATCGGATCGAACTGATATTCTGCGATACCACTCGGTTTTTAAAAAAAAAATTATTGAACGGCTCGAATCATCTGTACAGAGCCCGGAATAAGCCCTGCACGACGTGCGGTGGCCGGCCACCGTATTTTTGGCGTAGTGGCTGTAGCGCTGCTCATGGTACATTTGCATGTTGAGGGTATTTGGGCACCCATAACGGTGTCCATCGCTAAGTAGGAGTTTGCAATAAATTTTTGTCAGCGATTTGATTTTGTTTAAGCCTTTTCTGTTTTTAATTTTTCTCGGGAAAATTAAGAAAACTAAAAATCTTTAGATTTGAAAACCTTAGATCGAAACTCAAACTAAACTACTAGATGGAATAACCAAACAGGACCTTAAGATCTGTACGATATGGGGTACTGTACAGGGTATTTTCCTGAGAGGCCCTCCGAATGTGACAAGTGATCAATTCAAATTCTCTTCACACATTTGTATTTCAACTCCGTTAAAATCCAATTGGTCCAAATAATAATAATACATCTTAAAATTTGAAAACACCATATTAGTTAGGGAGCGCACTCAAACCTATTTACCTATCTCTCTCGATTAACATATAGTAGTATTACGGTAAGAAATTATGTTCGTGAATTTCCTTTAAATTGCTGTGCATGGCACGAATTCATGCTAGTTAAGATAAAGACAAGGGATGAGAATTACAATTCCCATAAAAGATCGCAAGGTAGCATCATACAGATCCATGCAGTAGTACTACGGTAGGCATGGGATGGGTATTAATTTTAGTTGAGTGTAATAAGGATCCTCTTCTATGAAATGGTTCTGATATACAATGAAAATATTAAACTTAGTTATGTTGTTTTAATTGTTTGACTGGAATAAAAGATTGGACGGAACATCAAAATGGCGAAAACCCAAAACACCCGAGGGACAAAGTCTGAAAAACACCATAAGAAACAAACCCAAGACTACCAAGGAACTGCAAAACCCCAAAAATACACCCCACAACCTCGTCTGCCCCCACTCGAACAGGACTCACAAAAACAACAAAAAAAGAGTCACCAAAGACCCGAACCCAAGACCTCAAAAAAACACCAAAACAAATACCAGAACACTATACACCTCTCCAAAAGAAACACCACTAACCTTTCCCAGCAAAACAGCCTCACACATCCAAATAAAATCCACACACGCCCAAATAAAATCCACACACACAACTGATTGCTTGTCACCGGACAAGGCAAGGCACAACATGACTCTACCAATGGCAGATTCAGGAATTTCATACAGATGGGTCACCTTTCGAGTACAAATCCAGCCTTTAGATTTCAGGACGGCAAAACCATAAATCTGGGCTCTTGACGATAATTGAAAACTATAAAATCACTCAAAATAGTAATGATATTTTTGAATTAAGATCATGTAACGGAGCTTATAAAAAAAGACAAGAAAAATAAACTTGATAAGAGTACAAAATAAATAAATAAATATGGCACGTTATGATTACACTAATAACAGATTTTCAAAAATCCATGCTAGTCCTTTAAGAATTGAATTACTCCTATAATCTTTTTAATGATGTTCAAAATTTAATGTACTTAAGGAATTTTTAAAATAAAATTTATAAGTTACAGACAGGAAGAGAGAAAAATTGAAACAATGTCATCAAAACATATTGATATATTATGGAGATTTGGGAGCGTTAAACAAAACAAAAATGAATGTTGTTTCCAAGTTTTAATTTGAACCTACGACCACGGCTTCCTTGACTGGTGCCAAACCACTGAACCAAGCATCAATTTGTTACATATGTTGACATATCTATTATTTATTACTTCTCTAGGTGGGTCACTGACCCACCTGGTCCTATATTGGATCTGCCCCTGGACTCTACCGAGCCCACAACTAATTGCTTGTCACCGGACAAGGCAAGGCACAGCATGACTCTACCGAGCAAAAACTAGATTTCCTTGGTCGTTTACCTTCACTTGCTCGTGCTTTCACTTCTCGTCGATAATGCTCAAAAAAAGGATGAAAAACGGCATGCTCTTTTGACCAGTCTAGCCATGGCATGGCAAGCTGATTGCTTGTCACCGGGCAACGAATGGCATGGCATGGCATAGCACGATGATGGCATGTTGCCGGCTAGGCAAGGCATGGCACGGCAATAATTATAATGTAGCATTTTTTATTTAAAATTTTGATGTATTTATTGTATTTTTAGAGATGATAACGAATGGTAAGGAAGATTTACGGGTGAAATTTCATTTTTTCGGGCAGGACCAACTCAACCATTACCCACATATTTCGCCAAGCTAACCAAGCAGCTCATTGTTTAGCTCACATAGGTTCCCAACAAGAGGGAGGAGCTGATTGTAACAAGTAGTAACGTTCCATTTGCAGCTAGGAAATTTGTCCTAGCAAATGCCATGGGTGTAGGCCATATTAGAACCTAGTTATGGTTTTTGTTTTCCCTTTTAGGGTTGTTTGTGCTATGCTACTCTGTTCTTATGACTCGGTTTTTCTTGTTTAATATATGGTTATTTTCATTCGACCCAAAAAGAAAAAAAAGGAAATTTCATTTTGCTGATTGATAGCAAGATTGGTCGATTATAAAATGGTTCCATCGTCTTTGTCTCGGTTATGAATGGCGAACAAGTTAGGATAGGTACCCAAGCATGTCATTCGACATCATAAGCATGGAGAGGAAAAGGTGGGCTGGGGCGATTGGCATAATGACTTTCCTTTCCTTCTCTTTTTCAAAACAGCAAAATATAGTATTAGGAAAAATTTGATAATGAGTACATATATCAAGTTGGAGGAAGAGGGGAGGGGGATCCAAAACACCCGAGGACCCATAGTGACTCTCCTTGAGTGTGACAATAGGAGAAAACACTCGCCCTGAAATGTCCAGATTTGAGTTATAGTTGACCCAGTCGAGGGGAAAATGTTTGTCCATCACTACTTCGCGAGACCCGCAACTGCAAACCTTTGATGTCGGATTCTTTTTCTTTTTATTTTTTTTAAATGTTGGATTCTTTACCAGCCCAATGATAAATGTCCAACCCCTTTTTCAGAAATGTAACCTCTTTCCGAATTATTCAAAGTCTTTTTTTGGACCCGCCATCGCGAGGTGCGAGTTAGAAGTTAAGGGGTGCAATTGCTGTTGTAAAGCTGTTGTAAATGGAAATGGATCCTCTCTGGTCCAAAGGTTTGGACTGGATCACGAGAGAGTCTACGTATTGATCGTTTATTTTTGTAATGAATAGTTGAGATGTGTTGTAAAATTCTTTCAAACAGTCATTGAACGGTTGAGATATGGATTGTCTCCTTCAGTGCAAACCTTTGAACAAAAATACTATTGAACCAACCTACTTATCAACTTGTGTTCGGCTTATTACAAGCCCGTTTCAAATTGATTTGTTACTGAAAACCAATTAATACTCCCTCCATCCTTAAATAAGTGTCCGACGCGTAAACCTAGGCCTTCAAAAATATACATTTGTTTCGTTAAAAGAATCAATTTTTTTTTACAAATCAATAGATAGCAATGAGTTCTATTTGATTGTGAAAAAAAATTAAATTTTTTAATGACAAATATGCATATTTTGTAAGATTTAGTTTTGCGCTCCGAACACTTATTTAGGGATGGAGGGAGTACTTTTTTTCAAGAGATTGTCGAAGTTTCAAATCAAACTTGAAGAACCTATGACTTGACTCGATAAGCTTGTGTTGTTAAATAAACTTGAGCTTTAGATCGGCTCAAATAAACGTAATTTATGAGCTGCTAAATTGATAAACAAAGCTTCATTGAATCTTAAATGTCGTTAATTTTTTAATTGCATAGTGATAATATAATACGACTTATAACCTAGCTTAACTTGACTTGTTTTAATAAAATTCTTCTTTGCTGTTAAAAAATAAAGAAGTGGTTATATGATAGAAAAAACTGTGCATATTATTATTATCCATAAGATTAAACTACTAAATAAAGAGATCTAATATGCATGTATATAATTATTCACATCCCACTTAAAGCCTAGTCCACGTCTCGACGTAGAGATGGCAAATGTGTCTATCGTGCCGTGTCGTGCCATTCAACTTCCGTGTCAACCGTGCTTCGTACCGTGTCGTGCTTGTTTACTTCATCGTGTTGTGCTTTAAGCGTTTTGTGCTGGGCCATTTTACTTTATCGTATCATGTCGGGCCTTGTCTTTTTTAAATCATGTCGTGTCGTTCCGTGCCCGATTAATTAATCATGACGTGTCATGCTGTGCCTTTTTTTGTCGTGTTATGCCGTGCCTTTTTTATCGTGTCATGTCATGCCATGCTTTTTCGAATCGTACTGTACCGGCCCATTTACTTAATCATGTGTCGTGTCGTGTCGTGCCCTGCCAGGATTAGATAGTGCCTGTGGCGTGCCGTCAAAATGAAACACTCGATAGACCCAAAAATTTGCAAGAGTGATTAAAATACCAAGAACAACAAAATGAACGGTATGGATCGTTCTAATTGTGTCACAATCGTGTGGCTAATGTACATTGGTTTAGAATCAGACAAGTTGGATGTATAGATTTGAAAGGTAGCTACAGACTCGTTTTTTCGAATGTTCGATCTAAACCATTACGATTTAAGATCTTATCAAATTTATCATTCTCCTTTAAATAGGTGATAATCTAATGTCAGAAATCACGTGATCGAAAAGCATTTTGTGCTTCCAAAGGCGTTAAAAGTCATATAATGCACCACTTGAGGGCCGCCTGAGCTATTTTTTGAAAATTGGAACCGTCAACCTTTTATGTGGGAGTGATTATATCATTCGTGCAAAAAATAAAGTAAATTGGTTATTGTTATATACTTGATCTCACATAACAAAAAAATTCTTATTAATGAATCTACGTCCCGATAAAAGGGCTTCCAAAACCCAAAAATTTGCTAGAGTGATTAAAACACCAAGAACAACAAAATGAAAAAGTATGGATTGTCATAACTGTGTTGCAATCGTGTGGCTACCGTACAAGAGGCCCATTTTTATAGAATAAAATTATATAATATATATTACTTATCAAAAATGCTAGGGGTACATATGAAATGTACATATTATGTACATATCAGTTTTGTGGGGCTCACCTCGAGTCTCACAAAGATGATTCAAACCACTCATTATTTTTCAAACATTTTTTTAAGGATTTATATTTTTTTAAAGTTTCTGGTTCAAAATTTTTGAGGTGTTATTAAACTGCTTTAAGGTCAATTAATACAGAGGTTTGCTATGATTTTAATTGAGGCACCCCACATTGAATTGTTCTCCATAATTAGTCAAGGGTGTGTGCAAGTTGATCCGAATATTTCTCGTTTTTTGTTCGGAAGAATGCTAATTGAGGAAATATCCTTTGGATTTTTGCGTAATAGTAGTACTACTATATATAGTGTAGTACTCCTTGGAAACATGCACGACTAGTACATTTTTTTCATGTGAGATGAAAAATAAAAAGAACGAAAAATGGGATAGAAGTTCCGTGGTGGGTATATCATCAAGACTAGTTACATACGTATGTAGTATACAGGAAAGTATAGTTGCAGACAAGACAAATGCGACACTTGCAGGAAAGCTCGATCCAACAGTTAAAACACTATCGTGACATATATAAAAGATTCCTCCTCTCTTTTTTTTCGAGGTCAAGATGTTCCGGTCAGTTTACGCGAACCTTGATCATTCCTCCCTCCGGTCAGGCCAATGCAAGTCATCTACGTCGAGGCTAAAGAATTCACACGAAATTTCTAACTTGAGATCTGAATTTCACACTCGTTTTATGTCTGAGTTGTAAAATATTGTGAATGCATCTCACTCACGCTGTCGCGCGCGCTCTCTCTCTCCATCTCTAATTTTCTGTACACAATGACAATTGCACTAGGCTTTACCCCTGAGTTACACCTGATTTAAAGGGAATCCACCACACAAATACCGAAACCGAAGCGAAGATCTCTCCATACATTTCTATCTTCTCCGGGCATTCAAATAACAACTTCTAGCTCACAACAATTTTATTTGTCGGTGTCAAATTATATACTATTATAGTGACTATTATTTGTGGGAATTTGTCCCACGTTAATTAATTATAACCTTCAAAATTTGCATATAAGCCTGAGCAGTTTTTTCACTTATTGCCAATTAGTTTTGAGTTAGATGCTTTAACAAGGTATTAGAACTAGGTTTTTTGAGATTTTTTCCTTTTCTTTGTATCATAGTTCCAATTTGTTTCGTTGTGATTGATCCCTGTATTTCAGGTCCTTTGTTGACCTCTACATGTGCAAGTCAAGAGTCGCACTTGCGAGCGAGTGTTTGAATTTGTTCCACGTCGGTTAATTATCACCTCCAAAACAACTATATGAACTTGGGCGGTCGGTCAATTGATTTTGAGTTAGATGCTTTAGCACTATCCAATTTGTTGAAATGTCAAAATTCATGTAGTAATTTTTTTTTTTTGGTCATATAATATACATCGGTAGAGGGTTTTTTTTTTTATGGGCAAAAATTTATTAAAAACAGGGGGAAGAAAAAGGGAAATCCAACAAAAAATTGAAAATAGTACATCACATAGGTCGAAACCCAACCCCAAAAGTCTAAAACGGAAGCCTAAAATAAAACAATCAACCATATCTGTTACCCAGATATACAACAAAACCCAAATAAACAAATAGGCCCAAAGGGACCCGCCCGACTGACCTAACCCCACAAAATCCTAACCCTCTTCCTAACTGCTGCCACACAAAACACCGTAGGCATCACCACCCATTGTTTGTAGTTAATTACTCCGCTGTTAATTATTACCACAAGTGGTGACCTTCTCTCCATAGAAGTCGAACCCGTAACCTCCCACCTCCAAAGGAAAACTACACAAGCGCTTGAGCTAGGCCCAGGAGTCATGAAATAGTAATTCAATTGCACAAATTTAGTGTTATTTAGTACACTATTGCACTAAATTTCTTACACTTTCAATATATGACAACCAAATTATAAGATGTGAAAATTTTGAAAAAATTTAAGTTAGTGTCAAATTTGACATTGCTATTTTTTTTCCAGGAAAATACAAGTGATGGTCTTGAATTTTGTCAATTGTCTACCCACCCTCTTTCCTTTTTGTTCGTTCTCGTTTTGTTCTAATCGGATAGATATTTAATTAAATCTTTCAATTGATAATACTCGTTGGGAGTAATATAGATCTTTGATGTAAATTCCAATAAGTTTCACAGTAAAAAATAAAATTTTCAAAATCACATAAATTTTATAAGTTAACTAGATATAAGGTGACAAAATTCTAAAAAAAAGACTAATAAAATGAGACGGAGAGAGTATTAATTACACCTGGGGTTCCTCGAACCATTCATTTTCTCTCACAACAGTTTTCAATAAGTATTTTCTCCATGAGTATTACTACTGAGGATCCCATACAAAAAATTTGAGCTGTCCAATAGTTTTTATAAAAAATCGAGTGGGCAAAATGAAAGGATTGGATCTATACATATCGATTGATCTGATTTTTCGTGAAGCCCACTCAATTTTTTTTTTAAATTACTGGACGGCTAGAATTTTTTGTTCGGAACCCATAATGGACCCAGCGTAGCTTTTGCGTTTCTCCACTTGTGACTCTTATCTCTCTCTCCCTCTCTCTCTCTCTCCACTTACCATCAGTACCCCGTTCGTTTTGGTATTTTAGATTTGAATTTGTAGATAATAAGTGTAGAGAAAAATTACAGAAATAGAGTAATGATTGAAAATAGAGATAATGATTAGAGATAAATAAAGAGAAAAATAAGAGTAATTATTAAAAAAAATAGGAAAATAACTATAATATATTCAAAATCTAAAACTCTTAAACGAACTAGCTCACTACTTCAATGTTACAACGGGGTCACTACTCCATTACAAAACAACATCGACATTTTTTCTTCTTCCTGGAAGGCAACCCAATGAGTAAACTTGCAGTATGTATGAGAGCCAGGTAGGTGTAGTAAACAAAAAGGATGATTAGGGGGGGAGAAGAGTGAAAGAAAGCTATAGAGAGACATATAAGCAGTACATATTTTATTTATGCAGGGAGAGATGGGAAGAGACATTCGGACTGTCCCACTAGCTTTACCAGCTTTTTCTATGGAGGAGTAGTAGTACTAGTATTTATTAACTGACGCAGACTAATATTACTGATTAGATGTGACTGCAGGTAGATGGGGCTCCAATAGATCACGTAAATTGTGAAAAAAAAAATTAAAAAGATCACGTAAATACTACAAGAATTGCTGGGCTATGTTGATTTGATAACTTTAAGAATTTTAGTTTTTGACAATGGATGAAGAGAGAAATATATTAATAATTGAAAAGAGATAAGGAGAGAAATAAAATTAATAATGATTGAAAAAAGATATAGAATAATAATTAAAAAATAAAATTAAAACAAAGTAAAATTTAGAAACGAACAAGACCGCTAATTTTTTAAGCGAAATAGTATTGGAAATTAAATTCTACACTCATTTTTTTTGACATCTACACTCTTTGTTTTGTCTTCTAGCAAATAAATTACATATACTTTCAACACTAAAATCCAAAAAAAGAGAAAGGGATTGTATTGTATAATTCAATTTCCTGTATTATCCTAAAATTAATACTAGTACTAGTAAAAAATATCCCAAAAATCATCAACGATAAAAATTTCGTATCCTCCAAATATGAACGCATAAACAAAAGATAATTCAACAAAAATGGCATCTTTGAAAAGGGGGCCGGGTCCTCCAAGTTGACATAAATTTTGACACAAAATTAACTGGAGTTTCACGTAAATGATCAAAACCGTTCAATTCGTTTAGAATAGATTTTTAAGAGTATTCATTAACAATTAACTAATTCCGATATAGGTAAGAGCTTCATCAGTTCATTCAATTTTATCATGCAACATTTAACGAGAATCAACTGAATGAACCAATTAAGTACTTACCGATATTTGAATGAATTGATATTTTACGGGAATCCTTAAAAATAAGTTTTAAACAAATTGAGCGGTTTTGATCATTTGTATTGGACTCCAAAATAAGTCCTATAAAAAAATTTGTGTCAACTTTTATGTATAGGGAACCGCTCCCGTTTGAAAAGAAGTTTCAGTTGGGACAATTTGTAGAGAAGTGAACAAACAAAAAATTGTAAACTTGCATCTTGTCCAAGTGAATGACGCCATTGCGGTACAGTCAAATATCCTTAGGCTCAACTTCTCTAACTTTTTAGTCCCTAATAAGATAACCCATAAGATAAACATCTCTACGATTCAAGTTGGTGTATCACTCTACTCAGAGATGTTTCCACTAATCTAAAAAATTTAGGAGAAAGTTTGATTTTGTTTTTATTCAAAAACATATAACGTTTGTTAGTTTTGCATCAAATTTTTATGCGTTATTGATCTGTATCAGCGAGAGAAATCAAAGTGAAAAATTATGACATTTAAAAAAAAAGCCAAGAAAATGTTTAAAAAAAGAAGAAGAAGGGGTCAGCCAAGACTGGGCCTATTACCATAAAACGCAATTTCGAAACCCAAAAGAAAAATTTATTACAAAGATTTACAACGAATCCAACAATGACAACTGAAAATAGAACTTACGGATCACTTGTTAGTTGTTGAAAATGTTAAGTTATTTTCACTAACCAATAAGTTGTTGAAAATTTTAAGTTTGTTTAGAGAAAGTTGTTGAAAAACGTCAAGTTGTTTCCACAAGCCAATAAGTTGTAGGTGAGATGCAAAACTTGTTGCACAGTGTGAATAATAAGCTAAAATGCCATAACTTGTGAACCAAAAATTGTTAGTGGAAACATGGCCTAAAGCTATAAAATAATTTGTTTCGCTGGTCTGGTTGATCTTGCGTTCAAAGCTTTCATATCTACCACGAACTACTACGGCTTGTTTGGGAGCATAATTTTTTTTACGGCTTATTTGGGAGCCTAATTTTTTTTGCATTTGTAATTTAGATTATGAGTAATTGATTTTGGATTGTGACCAATATAGATTATGAATCTAGTAGAACGTTTGAGAGATATATGCAGAATAGATTTTGCAAAAGTAGTGTTTGGGAGAATAATGTTCAAAATAAATTATGAATGGGTATTTTGAGAATAATGTTCATAATGGATTACTAATTTGGGAAGATAATCCAAAATGAGAATAGAAAAGCTCCTCAATGGCTGGTTCTCAATTGTGCCTCTAAAGTGTAGTTCTTAAAATGCATTGTGAGAGAATTCATTCTCACAATTGAGCTCCCAAACGGAAAAACTTGAAAAATAGATAATCAAAATGCAGAATTCGGCTCCCAAACAACCCCTACTACTATGTTTTATTTTATTTTATACAAAAGGGAATGGAGGGGACGATCAGGCATGGCTGCATGCCTTTTGATGTGACCACAAAGCCTCCAAACTCGCAACAGGGGCCCGGGAGGAGATTGAAACCCAAGAAGGGGAGTATTTATTGGTTCTGAATCAAATTTTGACATTAAAAAATTTGAGTTCCGATCATGTTTTTTTAATTTTACGATTTTCCTCGCTAAGACAAACTAATTGTCCACAAAAGTTGGACACAAACCTAACAAATTTTTTTAAAAATTGAATAAATAAAAAAGAAACCATTTGGCTTATTCGCCAAATTGGCCCTTGAAGATCCAACCCTCTGATGATACAAGCAAATGTATTTAGGCTTGTTTTGGCTTAATAATTTTGGGAGATTATTATTTTTGATTTTATTAATTTAATTCCTTCTAATTTTAAATTACAAGTAAATTTACCTCGTTGGTCCCATAATTGATTGTTTCATTTTGAGAGGAAGAGAGAAGAAGCGAAAATGATGAGAAATTAATAAATGAGTGGAAAATTAATCTCCCTCTCTAATAACTAAGGAGAGTGCTTTCAGTTTTAGATGCGTTTTTACTATATATTTTTTGTTCCTACGATAGTCAAATTATTTTCGCTTTATGATATTTTCATTAATGTATGCAGGGAGAATGAAATGCCTAAAAATCTATTAAATATGTGTTTTAATCCATTTAATTTAGTGAAAACATACCTAATGCATTTTTTTGCAAAATAGCATTGCAATCGTGAAATTGTGTCAAATATATCTCTAACTACAGTAATTCGCAAGAAAGGAGGTTTTTAATAGTAGAAGGAAGATATACATGCTAGAAGGTAAAAACGAGATTGAAAAGTTCTGTGAAAGAAATTTAAGGTGACTTAACCCCAAGTACAACGTACAACTGGTACATTTTAAGGCCCATCAAATTCTCTTTACTGATGTGGTGTTACCGCTAAGCTAGAAATTGTGAACAATTCTTTGTTAATATTGTATAGTCAAGTTATTTTTACTAAACTATTAGTTAATATTGTATGAGTTAAAGATGTTATGGTAGAAACAAGCCTTAGGCTCTGTTTTCATTAACAAAAAATATTAAAAACTTAACGCATTTTATCATCTCATTTTTATTAATAAAAAAGTTTCAACATTTTACCATATCGTTTTTAGTATCAAAAAAGTTGTCAACAAAAACTATTTTTGTTACAGTAACTCTATTCACAAACCTATCAACAACATTCACTACAGAAAACATGTAACAACTTTTCAACCGAAAATAAAAATTTACAAATTTTTCATTACCGAAAAACACTCCTAGAATGCTTTTTAAAATGGTTAGGTTAAAAATATTTTAATTAGTGAAAATAATTTACTAACATTTGGCGAAAAGTTGTAGAGAAAAGATAGTGGAAACACCCCTAAGAAAATCCGGTATACCTACTTTCCAGTGTGTTTTTTTGGCCCCTTGGATCATGTAAAAATTTTAAGGGAACATATAGAACTTGAACTCATTTTAAGGTGACCTGATGCATTATCGTAATATTATTAGTAGTAGATTATAAACTAATGGAGTAATCATAATCAAGTTAATTGATGTATACAAAGAGAATGAGTCATGTAATAATCTGCGCAAATGTGGTCTTTATCCAGGTTGTGATTCGTGCCCCCAAAAACACAGATTAACCCTTTTTCTACCCTCCTTCCATCATCACATCACTACTACTACTACTACTATGGAGTACTAGACTACAACTCCAACTGGACCTCGATTTGATCGTTCATTTCTCTCTCTCCTCCTTTCTCTTCTCTCTCTCTAGCTTGCCAGTTATGGCAGTGCACCAGTGCCAGTGCAAGAAAAGGGGTAGTGAGTTTTCATCGGGAAGGTAAAGCAGACCCTTTTGCTTTCCTCTCCTCTCCTCTCCTCTCCTCTCCCATTCACGAACAACTAGCTTCCAAGATTTTCAACAATCTCTTCCCTCTTCTAATCTCTCTCTCTCTCTCTCTCTCTCTCTCTCTCTCTCTCTCTGCCTGCAATTACCGCGTGCGCTCTGAAAATCCCCCTCTCTCCTCTCCCTCCCTCTCTCTATAGTGAAAATTTAAGGAGTTTAATGGTCTGTCTGTTGATAATTACAAGCTTGAAAGATCTGGACAGGCTTTCTCGACTCCTCCCATCCAAACACCCCAAATAATTCCAAATTTAAGAAAAGAAGAAGCGAAAATATAAACAGTAGTAATACTGACTGCTACCACACACCACAATAATTTAGGAATTCCTGTAAAAAGGCAGAGAAAGAGTGCATAAATCCCGGGAGAGTCCTCTGCACACACACTACCATACCAAAAGGGAAAAAGAGGAACTCAGATATATACTACATGGGTGTGGTTTAGGGTTTTATAGTAGTAAAACTTAAGGAGACCATTTCAGAGAGAGAGAGAGAGAGAATGGAAGGAGGAGCAGGTTCAAGTATGATGGGGGGATATGGAGAGGGCCACAGTAATGGAGGAGTTGGACTGTGTCCAATGATGATGATGATGACTAACGCTTCTCACTCAATTAATTTAGACCACAACCATAACCACAATAACCACAACAATACCCTATTTCTCCCACTGCCGCAACCACCGCCACCTCCTCCGAACAATCACAACATCAGCGGCACAACCACTGGGTTATATTTCATGGAGAACAACACCAGCAACGGCGGCGGCGGCGCCTCTTCATCTTCTGCTTCTGTCAGGGCCAAGATCATGGCCCATCCCCACTACCACCGCCTCCTGGCGTCGTACGTTAATTGCCAAAAGGTAAGAGAACTAACCCCCCCGATATTTACTGTTTTTTCACTTCAATGTTACATACCCACATGCCCTAAAACCATCTCTCCCCCCCTCTCTCTCTCTCTCTCTCCCTCTCTCTCCATGGGTGCTTGTGTTTGCATTTATACAAGCCATAAGGTCTGGAAGAATATATATATATATATATATATATATATTTTTTTTTTTTTTTAAGAAAAAAGGTCTAAAAGAACCATAATCTCTATTCCAAGTGGAAGATGGAAATTTCCGACAAAATGAGCAACTGAATTTTTTTTTGGCTTAACTGTAAAATCTCTCTCTCTCTCTCTCTCTCTCTCTCTCTCTGCCAGAGGGAACTAGAAACCTTTACCACTGAAATGATAGGCTTTAAAAAAACAGAGAATTAGCTTAAATAAGATGTCAGGGGAAGAGGAAAGGTCATGAGTATAATATATGTACCAGAATCCGAAGAGGTAAACTAGAGGGATTTGAACTGGGACTCTCAATCCTGGAGACGAAGATCATGGATTGTACCCTTCGAGGAAGCCATGATTTTCCTCTATAGAAACGAGTTCCAGTTCGAATCCCTCTCGTTTGCCTCCTCTAATACTAGTTATTTATAACATACTTGTGATAATATATAACCATGATTTTACTTGGCGATATCCTTCCTCTTTCCCTTACATCATATACAGTGGAATAATTCTTTGTGTATTTATATACTAATGAGAGGGCAATACCAATAAGTACAATGTATGCACACATGATATGCATGTGCAGATAGGTGCACCGGCGGAAGTGGTAGGGAGGCTAGAGGAAGCATGCGCAGCAGCGGTGGCAGCAACCGGGCGAACCGGAACGGGGAACATAGGGGAGGATCCGGGGCTGGATCAGTTTATGGAAGCTTACTGTGAGATGCTGACCAAGTACGAGCAAGAACTCTCCAAACCTTTCAAAGAAGCCATGATTTTCCTCTCAAGGATCGAGTCCCAGTTCAAATCCCTCTCCTTCGCCTCATCTGATTCCGGTATACACACACACACACACATATATATATATGTATATGTTTATATCCATCACCCTTAATCCTCTTCCCCACATCTGATTTAGTAATAGATAAATCTTTGTGGGTCTTTGTTTTTTTTTTAATGCTCGAGTTAGTTAGTTTTTTTATTATGACATCCAGTTGTGCATGTGTATGCTTCCGAGAAGAAGATGGAGAGATATACTCGATTAAGGTCTCATTCTGCTAAGGAAAATAAATACTTATCAACCAATCTACTGGTCCTTCCCCGAAGGATCTGGCTTATTTTTAAGTCTTGTAAACCTCTCTTTCTTCAAAAAAATTTTTTCTTTTGGGCTGTGAAGTTGTGCTAGTTTATTTTATTTTATTTTATGTATCTCTATCATTTTCTTGGATGTACAAAACTGTGTTTGATGGACTAGATCGAGGATGTATGTCGGTGATAGGTTGTAGATGGGACTTGGGTGGAGGGTAGCCGGGTAGGGTTTGTAGTGTAATGTACTACTACTACTTCTACTACGTACTAGATCTCTTTTGTTTTGATTCTCTTCTACCTGTGGGGTCTTGAGTTGAGCTGAGCTGATAACATTTATAGTATTACCATAATCGACATTATTCTTCTCCTCATTCATGTACTTCTTGTATTATAAGGTAAATAAGGATTTTATTATTCATCCCTATCTTTTTTGTTTTGATGTTTATTTTCAGTATGAAGCGACCGGAGGTTTTTTCCTTTTTTTTTGGTTAGGACGCTGGATTATCCGGACCAGCTTAGGAATGCATTTTGCCGTTCTGAACTAGGAAATTTTAGTTGCAATTGGAGAGCTCGGTATAATTCCATATGAATAAACATGCAAATGTACATTCGGGAAATATGCATTAACATATATGTATATTCCATATGCGATAATTATACGTACAACCTTGAGTGCAGGCAATGTGTTTTGGTATATGTATCTTGTAACGGTTGTGTGATAGTATAAGCATATTCATGTCTATGAATGTAGACTCACCATCTTTAGTCGGAATGGATCAATTTGAGGTGTAGTCAAGCGGATGGAGAGTTGGGTAGCTAGAGTAAATGAACAAGTGATATAAGCTATAGAATCTCTGCGTCTTAACTTAATGTGACTCGAATGATATCGACTCAACTCATGCCCTTTTTTAAAGGAAGATTTAGGGTTTGATGATCTTTTCATTTTCACGGTTTTGATTAGCTATCAAGGACCCCTCGACCTAGCATCATGCCCACACCTTTAACGGTCGTGTGATGTTTGCTCTTTTCTTTTTGCGACTTGCACATGCGGTAACCTTTAAATGGACTTTTTTGGTTTTCTAAGTTTGAATTGATTATCCTTTGTTTCCAATGTACCAATAAAAAAGGAATTGAGTAGCCTTAAAAATAGTTCTAGAACATTTGTTAGTTTGTGTCGACATAATATTTCCTAATATTATGTTGCCATATTTTCGAAGCTTTATTATTATATTTCTAGTTTAGGCAGATTATTATTTATGTTTCCTAGTTAGTCTAGGTTTCCTTATTATGCGTATTTCCTTGTTATGCGTCATGTAGCCTATATAAAGGCATGCTAGGTTATGGTTTGAACACAATCAATAATGCATCATTTCTCATATTTAACATGGTATTAGAGCTACAAGGTCTAGGTCCCGTGGAATTTTTGATCTCGATCGGCAGGCGGCCCAAACTTTGTCGCTGTTCGCCGGGGACTCGTAGTAATATGCAACTAGCTCGTGCACTTGGATTTCACCTCAAATCTTTACTGTCATGGCTTCTCTCGCTCATGGCTGTTTTTGGCTCTCTTGGTCGTTTCTCTTTCCTAGCTTCTTTCGGTTTCTCTTGGCTTGGCTTGGCTTGGCTTGGCTTGGCTTGGCATGGTTGCTACTGGTTTTTCTTCGCTTTTTCAAATTCAAGTTGGTAGACCTACTTGAGTTTGATGGGGGATGTCAACGTAATATTTCCTAATATTATGTTGCCATATTTTCTAATCTTTATTATTATGTTTCCCGTTTAGGCAGATTATTATTTATGTTTTCTATTTAGTCTAGGTTTCCTCATTATGCGTATTTCCTTGTTATGCGTCCTGTATCCTATATAAAGGTGTGCTAGGTTATGGTTTGAACACAATCAATAATACATCATTTCTTGTATTTGACAGTTTGTTACCTTCACCTCCGTAGTAAAGAAGATAAGAGGACTATGATGCCTTGAACATCGAGGATCAGGGAACAATATATTGTCTTGTTCACACCACTAAGCCAATATTATTGTAGAATAACCACAAATCCGTAAGTGTTTGGTAGGTTTTCAGGACGCGATGATAGGTGTTTGCTAATTAATTATGTTGTTGAAGAAGCAGTTAATGCAGTTCAGAAATATTTACATGATTTTAAGTATCAAATTGTGGAAATTTGAAATGGTAATATATTTTCTTGTCCTTTTGTTGCGTACGCTTGTAAGTTATTTTTTCCTGTTTTTGTTTCGTGTTTTTTTCCATTTCCGAATAAGTTAGTGTTAAAGTTTCTGAAATTGTTCAATCTATGAAACTATTTCGATTTGTTTAAGTCGATAAAATAGATATGTCAACTACTGCACAGCTTGAACACCATTGCTTTAATTTTATTTTATTGCTTGCGAAATGTGTTCTCTTTAATTTGCCTTGCTTAGTTGATTGTTTTGGCGCTAGAAAGCTAAATTTCCTATTCCCAACTCCATAATCCAGCTTTCGGCTTTCTTTGAGAAAGTAATGATCAGCTCCCAAGGTAGATTTCCTCATCGAAAAGTCAGAAATCGTAAACTATAATTCTGTTATCACTTATCACCATATTATAAGCTGATCATATGGGTGTTTGACATAGTAATGAGGGCATGACATGCATGCATACAAATTCAAATGGGCTTAAAGGTTGATCCAGTCAGTTTATCTACATCTGTAGGGAAGTAAGTTTATCTATATATCTCTCGGAAAATAATTACTACCTTGTCGGGCTTGGCGAAAGGGAGTCTATTGGTCTATAAAGAGCCCCTCTAGTAGACATGTATCGTGCCTTTCGAACTGGAACTTCTTTTGAAAACTTGAAAGGCACCTTATTCAGTTGTTTGGTATTGCTCCTTCCTTTAAGTCATTTACATGACACTAAATTTTGAGGATTGTTTTGTTTGTTCTCTCTAATATAATGCACGCTTTCCCCATGTCATCTAAATCAAGAAAAGCAATATTCTAACGTCTAAGCTTTCCCCCTTTTTTTAACTGCTAGCTTTTCTTTACTGGCAGGTAAATATTGACTCCTCTTACGCGTGTTCTTTTGTAATTGGTACTGATTTCAAATTTAAAAACAGTTGAGCATTCTTCTGAATACAATGATTGAAAAAAGGTCAACAGAACTTGCCTCAAAGCATGAGGATCTCTTCTTCTGCGAGATTTCCATTTTGTGATTGGTACCTATTTTGAAGCATTATGTGTACATTTGAGCTGGTAATGCCTTCTTTATTACCGCATTGGTGATCTTAGGGGAAAAACAATTAATTCTTCGTGGTGGAAAAGCAAACTATTTGTCTCGAGTAACATCTCTAAGATTTGAGGGGGTGCTAAAAATAAATGTCATATTTGGAATTGAAGCACGGCCTATGTTTTTATCTTAAGGCTTCTTTTTTGTTGTTAAGTTTTGGTTGGTTTTCCATGATATTCAGAAAATACCACAGCTATTTTCTTGTCTGGAAAATGATTTCGTAGTATGTTTGTGAATTTAGTTTTGACTCTAGCAGTGTTCAGTTGCCCCCAAATAGATGTTTTAGTATACGTAGTTACATGGACCGGCTTCCAAGAGAGATACCTTCTGCATTGGCGTAGGGGTAAATTCTTATTCATGTGATCCATGGTCTATCCTGGTTGTATATACTAAAATATCTCCCAGTACGCCTTAAGTCAGAAGGATGTGAATATTATAGCTTTTGCTGTGCTAACTTGAATGATAGTGACACTTGTTTTGTGCATTTTGTTGATATTCTTTTGGCAATATTGCAGAACAGTAGAACGCTTTATTTTCGAGTCTTGACGTATTAGTATCCTAATCTGTTATGTAATGGCCTATTTTTATCACAAGACGTCTCCAATTAATTTTTTGAGCTTTAATTTTGCTGGAATTTATTTTGTCCTTTTTTTTGTTTCGTTTTGTTTTGTTTTGTTTTGTTTTTTTTTTTTGTGGTGGGGAGGGGGGGGGGGTGACTAAAACTCTTCTACTGGAATTAACTGGAAGTGTTCATAATGTGGTTGTGTTTTTAGCTAGTGGAGAAGGTTTGGAGAGAAATGGATCATCTGAAGAAGAGGCTGATTTGCAAAACAATTTGATAGATCCTCAAGCAGAAGACAGGGAATTGAAAGGCCAGTTGTTGCGCAAGTACAGTGGATATTTAGGGAGTCTGAAACAGGAGTTTATGAAGAAGCGAAAGAAAGGGAAGTTGCCGAAAGAAGCCAGACAGCAGTTGCTTGACTGGTGGAGTAGACATTACAAATGGCCATACCCCTCGGTATCTCTTTTTTTTCACTTTATTGTCTGTTATCGTAGTTACTAATTTTTTTTTTAATTTCAGTTTACTCTATTTGGATGCAATTAGCGAGCCGTTGAGAGTCCCAGTTCCATACGCCGCGATGGTTTATATGTTGGTAGTTATTGCCATTAAAGGAAAAGAAAATGATGTGCAATTTTGAGGATAACTTATTTTCTATTTTCCTTCCCTTTCACCTATACGTGATCCAAAAAAGAGAACTCTTTAGTGTATGACCCTACAATTTTACAATTAAGCTCTATTTATTTTGCATATAAGCTTAACTTCAAAACCTCTTTTCTTGGAAAAATCCTTCTAATCATCTCCTCTTGTTTGTATTTTCTTCACTTGTTCCGTGTGTGCTTCGATTCCAAACCAAATAGACGGTCTTAGGTACATGATACTCGTGTGACCCGTACATGGGGTACGGTTGATAGGTGTATGACGTGTAGTTGCTATCAAGAGGTTGGTCTCATAAAACCTCAAATTGTAGTCCAAATCACTTAATCATGAACATATTTGATATGTTTTTTTTTTTTTTGGGTAAGTAGATATGCTAAATATAGATATATGGTTACATCTAACTTGAGGAGTGAAATGGTGTTATTCTCTGTTACTCTCAGTGCATATTATCTACTACTGTATGTCTTTTCTTCAAACACAAATTTTCTCCTAATTTATACTTTCTTCATCTTTGCAAAGTCATACAGAAAATATTTTTGCTTAATTTCCCTCCAATTAAACTACTTTCTTTTCCTTTTCCTATCCCCTGCACAAGTTTCAAAACTCACCCTTTTTTTAAAGAGTGAATGTAACATAGTTTTGAAGTGGTTCAACTTGATGTCCTGATTAACAGGAGTCGCAGAAACTGGCGCTTGCTGAATCAACTGGTTTGGATCAAAAGCAAATAAACAACTGGTTCATCAACCAAAGGAAAAGACACTGGAAGCCTTCGGAAGATATGCAGTTTGTCGTCATGGATGCCTCAGCTCATCCTCATTACTACATGGAGAATGTTCTGGGCAACCCCTTCCCAATGGATATCTCGCCGTCGCTCCTCTGATCTTTGAAGACCATGATTGCCCTATTATATTTCTGGAATCGTGTCGCTAATTATTGGACATTGTATTATCATCTTAATTAGTGTACTTCTTGTGGTATCCATTTAGATGGTATCCAATTAATATTTGACTCGAGACCGTTTCATCCGATGTTCCTCTTGTTAATTATCATGTCGTGTTTTGTAGTATTATCTTTAAGGTAAATGTGGTTTTTGAACTTTCTTCGTAGTAGCATTTTTTAAGTAGTCAGAAGTTCTCTAGTTTCAGAAACATTTTGTTGGAAATGTTGTGGGGCTTTTAAAAAACACTTGTTAGCGAAACTGCCCTTTTTAGTTTGGTTTTTGAGAATAATAAGTGGAGAGATATAGATTAGATAGATAGATAGATAAAATTTATAAGAGGCCATGTCTATGGGTTTGAGACTCCAAAACAAACAAGGCTGGTTGTAACCATTCTGATGAAAGGAGGCCACTTTTTCATTGAAATAGTTGACCGGATTTGGTGACATACCTTGAATCTCATTTGCTCTCCTCTCCTTTTTTGTTTTTTGATTGGCAAAGCAAACTTTTATAAAACTCGACAGGGTTATATCGAGGGGAGACAGCACAAAAATGCTATACTGCCAAAAGAAAGAAAAATACAATAGAAGACATCCAACCGAGAGTTGGAGAAAAGTCACTCCTCAAGCAGTCGATTATAATTTCAACTTTTGAATACCATCCAAGAAGCCCTTAAATTCCTTCACTGTATAGATCTTGATATCGAATTTGGTTTTCATCTACATTGCCACTTTAGTTTTAATACTATCCCCAACCTCCCTAATCACTGGCTCAACATTGTTGAAAACTAAGTTATTCTTTGCTAGCCATAAAGGGACCAAATGGTAGCAAAGAAACAAGCTTCCCAAATGTGCTTCTCCAAGTTACGAAACCCGTTGTCAAACCATCAGACAGCAAGGTCTGCCAAAGAAGATGGGCATACCCAATTCGTATGCCACCAGTCCATAATAATTGACCATACACTCCAAGTGACATTACAAAACATAAACAAATGTTGGGGAGTTTCATCTTGCTCAGAGGAGAAAGGACAGAGTACTAGGAAAGGATCCAAAATCAGATTTCGGTTGTGAAGCATTGATCTTGTAGCCACCCTACTTTGAATTGCCAACCATGAGAATATCTCCACTTTAGAAGGGCTGAGACTCCTCCAAACCGACCCAAGAATGGGGCCTCTTGAAAAGCACTGTCGTTCCCATTGGTCATAAGTGGATTTCACTGAAAACCGCCTATGTCCTCCCACTTCCAATACAAATAATCTGGTCTTGAAGGGTCCAATGACACATTTTGGAGGCTCTGGATTAATTCCTCCCTTTCGTCTTCCTCTCAAGGGCGTAATGTTCTCTTAAATTGTAGATCCTAGCTGCCATGACCATTTCCATCCCTCACGACATTGACCATATCATGTTTTTGAGAGGAGAGAAGGTAGAGTCTAGGGTGAGCTTCACGCAAGGCTTGATCCCTCAGCCAGGTGTGGTTCCAGAACATAACGTCTTGACCGGATTGGACTTGGATTCTGAAACCCTCTTGGATTAAAGGTCCAATACAAGAATTAAGATTTCCAATACAATATATGTCCCTCCAAATATTCGTTACATGACCTGTTTCCGGTAGTTGTGGTAGCCAAGTTCCATGACCTAATTTGTATTTCCCTTTTATAACATTCACCCAGAGAGCCCTTATCCTCGTGAAACCTCCACCACCACTTGGCCAGTAGAGCCAAGTTCTGTTGCATCATTTTCTTCACCCCCAGACCTCGATCCTCCTTACTCCTAGAGATAAGATCCCACTTGACAAGGTGCATCTTCCTATTATCAGCTGTATCCCACCAAAAAAACTACCTCTATAGTTTCTCTAATTTATGGCAACGCCAATGGGCATTCTGATTAAAAGACATATAGTAAACAAGAAGGTTACGAGTGTTGGAATTGATTAATGAGAGTTTGCCCCCTGAAGAGATACATCTCCTTCTCCAAATGCTTAGAGCCCTCTAAAAGCTATCAATAACAGGCTCCCACGTCTTAATTCTCCTTGGATTAGCCCCAAGAGGCAATCCCAAATACTTGATTGGCAAGAATTCAATCTTACACCCCATCACCTGAGCAAGAGCTTCCATATCCTGATCCGGGACCTTCACACCGCACAGTGAGCTCTTAGAGAAATTAATCTTCAGCCATGACATTAGCTGAAAGCACCGAAGGATCCTCTTATTGGCCATCTCCTCTACATCATTATTACAGAAAATGATTGTATCATCAACAAACTGAAGGTGGGTAACAGTCACTCCATTGGCCCCAACCCTAGTACCTCTAATGATATTTGAGGTCTCTAGCTCTTTCCAGCAAGAGATTGAGAGCCTCCACCACAATATTGAAAAGAAAAGGAGATAACGGATCTCCTTGCCTTAGCCCTTTTTGAGTTTGGAACTCCTTAGAAGGTGACTCGTTAATCAGAACCGACATTGAAACTGTAGCACAACACTCCTTGATCCAACCACACCATTTTCTCCCAAATCCCACCTTTGTCATCATATCAAGAAGAAAGCCCCAATTTACACAGTCATAAGCCCTTTCGAAATCTATCTTGAGAATTAATCCCCCTTGAGTACCATGCTTCCAGCTATGAATGACCTCATTTGCAATTAGAACCCCATTCAGAATTTGCTTACCCCCAATAAAGGCAGCTTGAGACTCTCCAATAAGAGATGATAAGTGGACTTTAAGTCTATTGGCCAAGACTTTAGCCAACAGTTTATACACTCAACCCACCATACTTATGGGCCTGTATTCTCTAAAAGATGTAGGACTGTAACACCCCAACTTTTATAAACAAATAAGACGCTAAAAAGAATTAGAAAAAAATAATAATAATAACAAATAAGGAGCTAACTTTCAATGGGCCACTTACCGTTAGGATTCGAGGAGTATATCGATCATGATTCAGGGTTTATTCAATATTAGGGTTTTTTTTTCTAGTGGCAGTTTTATTAAACTCTACAAATATTTTCCAACCTTGTTAGCAACACGGTGTGTGCTCTTGCAAGACGTAAGAAATAACCCGGAAAGAATCGGATAAGATACTCAATAGATATAGTTGAATTTTTTTTTAGATATTACTAGATATTGAAAGATTTGGATAAGATTAGATAAGATTTTGGATAATATTAGATAAGATTTGCTAGATTATATTAGATATTCTAAGATAATTCTAGAAGATATGGTTAGATCTTATGAAAGATAATGCTAGATTTCATCTTGATACTCCTAGATATTGTAGGGATACTTTAGATATCCTTAAATCTTAATAGATATACTTGGATTTGTCTTAGATTATGTAAGATTTTCTCTAGATTTTATTAGATAATTCTAGATTTTGTTAGATAATATAAGATATGGCTAGATGAGACTAGATATGATAAGATATGGCTAGATATGTTAGAATATTCTAGGTCTTGTACTTTATAAGTATAAATAGGCCCCTTCCCCTCCCCTCCATACACCACACCACACTTGCACACACACAAGAAAGAAACAAAAGAGAGAAGGAAAGAAAGAAAAGAGAGGAGGAAGAGGAAAGAAACTTGGTTCCGCTAACTAATCAGTGGTTGTTAGTACGATAATTGTGCCTCGGGGGTAAGGTGAGTTACGAATATACTCTGGGTACATATTATTTTCTAAACTTGTTTTGTGATTGTTTTTATAAAATCTTAAGTTGAATAAAAATAAATTATATAAGTATAAATTGTGAAAGAAAAGATTTTTATAAAAAGACATGGGATTGATTTTTAAAAAGGAAGTTTTATGAATATTGGTGTAACATCTGGGCGAAGAGCTCTGACGAGCTATGTTTGAATTGGCGCCTATGGATTGTGGAAAGGATACGGCCGGGTATCCATTGGATTGATATCAATTCCATTGTTTTGCTGGGGTCGCTACCCGGGCTATCGGATTACCGCCCTAGATGATGGCCAAGATGATGGTCAAGATGATAATATGATGATTACGATGATGATTGATATATATCTCTCTTTGTCTCACTTGTGATGATTGCAACTGGAACATAATTATTCTATCTCTTACGATTTTGCAAGCTGATGGATTATTATGCTATGTTTTTATCCTACTTAATCCCATGTTTATTATGTGGCCTTAGTATATCGTAACTTACTGAATTGGTTTTGTGTTTCATAAAACCTTTTTAGGTATTCAAGGTTAAGGAAAATTGTCATTATATGTGGAAGATTCCAGTAGTTACGACTAAATAAAAAAAAGATGTGATGATAAGTGGCACGTGTGTGTTGGCCACAATGATGTATTTTACTTATTGAAGTTCAAAGTTTGTACCGAGTTCGGACGGTAATAAGCTCTGTTATAATATATTTTAAATTATAGACCTTGGAGTTTTTAGAATAAAATTTTATGGTTGTTGATATCAAGGCCTGTGGTGATTTTTAAATCACTGGCCATGTCACGGATTTTACCCTTCAAATTTGGGTCGTGACAGAGTTGGTATCAGAGCCCAGGTCGTAAAATATTTTTTTTCTAAAACTCAGAGCTATAGGTTGCGTACACATTGGGCACGCTATAGACAAATTCAATATGTGCCTATTCACTATCATATAGTAACACTTAAGTTTAAATTTTGAACACTTTGGTAACCATTAACAACTTCTGTAGTATGGACCCGATCGATCTTATGGACAATTATGGAGGGTTCGAATCTATTAGTCCCAGGGACGACCCCATATGAATGTGTATAAATTTGCACGATGCAATAAAATTGGTGTAATATACGCTTTTTTGATAAAGTGTTACACTTGTTTTTGTTGTTTAGTTATCTGAATGGCCAACGACGACGACTCGGGGTCAACAACCTTACCAACTGAGGACAACAACGGTAGATTCATAAGGCTAGAGGGAATGATGGCCAATTTGGCTGGTGTTGTTCAGAATTTGCAGCAGCAAATGCTACAGACGCCTCCCCCACCTCCTCCACCCCCAGCAGGAATAGAAATCCCTCAACCAGTGATTTCAAGACAAGGAAGTGAACCAAATGTGAAAGAATTTCTCAAATTGAAGCCCCCGACCTTTACTGGAGGGATGGATGCCAAGATTGTCAAATCCTGGATTTCGGCCCTTGAAAAGATCTTCAAGGTGATGCGCTGCATCGATCAACAAAAGGTGGCATTGGCAGTCTATCAACTACAAGGTGAAGCAGAACGCTGGTGGGAGATAATTGAACCACAAAATCAAGGAATCAACTGGAGGCAATTCCTGGCTCTATTCAAGGGCAAGTATCTTCCTCAATCAATCCAAGATGCCAAGTCTACGGAATTTCAACAATTAAGACAACGAGGATTTATGACGGTAACGGCTTATGAAGCCGAATTTACTAATCTCGCTGAGTACGCGCTGCACATAGTTGCTGATGAAAATAAGAAGGCCCGAAAATTTGAAGATGGATTGAAGTACGAAATTAGGAAAGTTGTGCAACCAATGAGGTTGCCAACATACGCTGATGTAGTGGATCGAGCTTTATTGGTGGAACAAGAGATTGAAGAATCAAGGAGATTCACTGAGAATCGCAAAAGGCAAATTTCTGGCACTAGAAACAAGAACGGAGGAGGAGCAAACAAGAGACCAAACATGGGGCCAACGAACAATGGTAGACAAGGTGGAGATCAGAGAGAACGAGTACCAAGATGTCAAACATGCGAAAAAGAACATTTTGGGATTTGTCGTTCAACCATTACTTGTTACGGTTGTGGTCATCAAGGACATTACAAAAATGAGTGTCCTAATTTTCCAAGCGGACCAAATGTTGTGCCAGTAAGCAGGACCGCAAAGCCAAACACTCGAATCCAGGGTAAGGTGTTTACCTTGGTACCAGGGGACCCGCGCAACAATGAGAATGTGGTGGCAGGTAACATGTTGCTATGTTCTTTACTTGCTTATGTATTGATAGACTCTGGGTCCTCGCATTCCTTTGTATCATTGAAATTTTCCATGAAACTCCTCACTCAACCCGAACCCCTTGGGTTCGAACTCTTAGTCTCGCAACCTATGAGTAGTAGTACGATCTGCACGACAGTCCATAGGGACTATGACTTACGTTTTGGAGGTATTTGTCTTTCCATGGATCTCATACCCCTAGAGATGAGTCACTTTGACGTCATCCTCGGTATGGACTGGCTATCTGCTAATCATGTCTCCATCGATTGTGCCAACAAAAGCGTTATCATCAAAAGCCCTGATTGTGAATTTTGCTTCAAGGGTATATGAGTAACTTCACCCTCGTACTTTGTATCTGTTGGTCGAGCTCGATGACTACTTAAAAAGGGTTGTCAGGGATTCCTATGCAATGTTTTATCAACTCCAGTAGAGGAGTTAAAACCTTCTGATATTCCAGTAGTTCGAGAGTTTCTAGACGTCTTTCCTGAGGATCTACCTGGGACACCGGTGGATCGAGAGATTGAATTCACAATAGAGGTAGCCCCAGGGACCCAACTAGTTTCAAGGGCTCCATATCGTATGGCCCCAGTTGAGCTTAAAGAATTAAAGATTCAGTTGCAAGAATTACTTGACAAAGGATTTATTAGGCCAAGTACCTCACCTTAGGGTGCCCCTGTCCTCTTCGTCAAGAAGAAGGATGGAACAATGAGGCTATGCATCGATTACAGAGAGCTAAATAAGTTAACAATCAAGAACAAGTATCCGTTACCAAGAATTGATGATCTTTTCGACCAGTTACAAGGAGCTCGAGTATTCTCCAAAATTGACTTGCGATCAAGATATCATCAACTAAAGGTGAAGACTGAAGATGTGGAGAAAACGGCATTTCGGACTCGCTACGGTTATTATGAGTTCCTTGTAATGCCATTTGGCGTTACAAATGCTCCTGCAACATTCATGGACCTGATGAATCACGTCTTCAAGAATTACTTGGATGAGTTCGTGATTGTCTTCATCGACGACATCCTTGTATACTCCAAAGATGAGGCTCAACATGCGGTGCACTTGCGAAAGGTTTTGCAGACATTACAGGAGCAGAAGTTATACGCTAAATTCAAGAAGTGTGAATTTTGGCTGAACAAAGTGATGTTTTTGGGACATGTTATCGATGGAGAAGGTATCTCGGTGGACCCTCAAAAGGTTGAGGCTATAGTGAATTGACCGAGGCCTACTACTGTGATAGAAATATGAAGTTTCTTAGGTCTCGCAGGCTATTATCGAAAATTCATTCAGAACTTCTCCAAGATTACAGTACCGCTGACTGAGTTGACTCGAAAGGGCGAACCATTTGTCTGGACTGAAAAACGCGAGCAAAGTTTCCAGGAGTTGAAAGAGAGACTCACTATAGCGTCGATCCTTACACTTCCCGACAGAGTGGAAGGTTTTGCCATTTACAGCGATGCGTCACGACAGGGTTTGGGATGTGTGCTAATGCAACACAGCAAAGTCATTGCTTATGCTTCACAACAATTAAAGTCACATGAGAAGAATTATCCTGTACACGATCTCGAGTTAGCAGCCATGATCTTTGCACTAAAAATTTGGCGACACTATTTGTATGGAGTCTCTTGTGACGTCTATACCGACCACAAAAGTCTGAAATACATCTTCACGCAAAAGGAGCTAAACATGAGGCAACAACGATGGTTAGAACTGATCAAGGATTACGACGTCAATATTCAGTATCATCCTGGAAAGGCAAATATGGTAGCAGATGCCTTCAGTAGGAAGGCAACGAGTAACTTGAATTGCTTACTCACAAAGCAACGATATCTACTTAACGAGATGGACCAGATGGAGTTGGAAGTGAAAATCCATGGGCCAGACAATGTACTTGCAACTATTGTGGCTCAACCAGCAATCATAGAAGAGATTAAGCAGAAACAAATGGAGGATCCCAAGTTGCAGAAAATTCGTGAAGAGATCAAAAGCGCACCACATTCGGACTTTAAGATCGTTGATGGCTTAATGAAGTTTCGAGATCGAATTTGTGTACCCAACGTATCAGACATTCAACAACGAATTTTGGATGAGTGTCACAAATCCAAGCTTACAGTTCATCCGGGACAAATGAAAATGTATCAGGATTTGAAGAAAGTTTATTGGTGGATGGGATTAAAAAAGAGCGTCATTGATTATGTTAATTGATGCCTACAATGTCAACAAATAAAGGCAGAACGACGGAAACCGACAGGATTATTACAGCCTCTACCGATAGCGGAATGGAAGTGGAAACACCTTACTATGGATTTCATAGTCGGGTTGCCACATACCTCTAAAGGAAACAACTCAATTTGGGTAATCGTTGATCGATTGACAAAAACAACACATTTCTTGCCTGTAAAAACGACGCATACTATGGATCAATTGGCGGCTCTATATGTTCGTGAGATTGTTCAACTTCATGGAGTACCAGTGTCTATCACGTCAGATCGAGATACAAGATCACTTCTCGTTTTTGGCAAAGCTTTCAGAAGGCATTAGGAACACGATTGGACTTTAGCATTGCTTTCCACCCACAAACCGATGGACAATCGGAACGCATTATCCAAACTTTAGAGGATATGTTACGTGCATGTTCGTTAGATCTACAAGGGAGCTGGGAAGAGCACCTGCCTCTTGTCGAGTTTGCTTATAATAACAGTTATCATGCAAGTGTCAGAATGTCGCCATTCAAAGCTTTGTATGGCAGACAATGTAGATCACCAACATGTTGGACAGAAGTTGGAGTTGGTCAACTATCTGGTCCAGAATTGATTTTTGATACCTCAGAGAAAATTAAGTTAATCCAGGGTCGCACAAGATCGTCAAAAGAGTTATGCAGATAATAAAAGGAGAGAATTAGAATTTCAAGTAGGCGATTGGGTTTTTCTGAAGATATCGCCAATGAAAGGAGTTATATGTTTCGGGAAAAAGGGTAAATTGAATCCTCGATATGTGGGACCCTTCGAAATTATCGAAAGGGTCGGGCCTGTTGCTTATCGTCTCACGTTGACATCTGAACTCACTAATGTTCATGATGTTTTCCATGTTTCTATGCTCCAACCCTATGTAGCAGATGCTTCGCATGTACTCACTCAGCCTCCGATTGAGCTATACGAGAATCTAACCCATGAAGAGCGTCCCATTCGTATTATGGATTGATGAGTCAAACAGTTACGAAGTAAAGCCATCTCTCTAGTTAAAGTTTGGTGGGAAAACCACTCGGGTGGTGAAGCCACTTGGGAAAAAGAGGATGACATGCGACAACGTTATCCTGAATTATTTGACGAAGGTATTACCATAATTTAACTCCTAAGTTTTGCCAAGTTTGGAGGACCAAACTTTTTAAGGTGGGGAGGATGTAACACCCCAACTTTTATAAACAAATAAGACGCTAAAAAGAATTAGAAAAAAATAATAATAATAACAAATAATTAGCTAACTTTCAATGGGCCGCTTACCGTTAGGATTCGAGGAGTATATCGATCATGATTCAGGGTTTATTCAATATTAGGGTTTTTTTTTTTGTCTAGTGGCAATTTTATTAAACTCTACAAATATTTTCCAACCTTGTTAGCAACACGGTATGTGCTCTTGCAAGACGTAAGGAATAACCCGAAAAGAATCGGATAAGATACTCAATAGATATAGTTGAATTTTTTTTAAGATATTACTAGATATTGAAAGATTTGGATAAGATTAAATAAGATTTTGGATAAGATTAGATAAGATTTTGGATAAGATTAGATAAGATTTGCTAGATTATCTTAGATATTCTAGGATAATTCTAGAAGATATGGTTAGATCTTATGAAAGATAATGCTGGATTTCATCTTGATATTCCTAGATATTGTAGGGATACTTTAGATATCCTTAAATCTTAATAGATATACTTGGATTTGTCTTAGATTATGTAAGATTTTCTCTAGATTTTATTAGATAATTCTAGATTTTGTTAGATAATATAAGATATGGCTAGATATGACTAGATATGATAAGATATGGCTAGATATGTTAAAATATTCTAGGTCTTGTAGTTTATAAGTATAAATAGGCCCCCTCCCCTCCCCTCTATACACCACACCGCACTTGCACACACACAAGAAAGAAACAAAAGAGAGAAGGAAAGAAAGAAAAGAGAGGAGGAAGAGGAAAGAAACTTGGTTCCGTTAACTAATCAGTGGTTGTTAGTATGATAATTGTGCCTCGGGGGCAAGGTGAGTTACGAATATACTCTGGGTACATATTATTTTCTAAACTTGTTTTGTGATTGTTTTTATAAAATCTTAAGTTGAATAAAAATAAATTATATAAGTATAAATTGTGAAAGAAAAGATTTTTATAAAAAGACATGGGATTGATTTTTAAAAAGGAAGTTTTATGAATATTGGTGTAACATCTGGGCGAAGAGCTCTGACGAGCTATGTTTGAATTGGCGCCTATGGATTGTGGAAAGGATACGGCCGGGTATCCATTGGATTGATATCAATTCCATTGTTTTGCTGGGGTCGCTCCCCGGGCTACCGGATTACCGCCCTAGATGATGGCCAAGATGATAATATGATGATTACGATGATGATTGATATATATCTCTCTTTGTCTCACTTGTGATGATTGCAACTGGAACATAATTATTCTATCTCTTACGATTTTGCAAGCTGATGGATTATTATGCTATGTTTTTATCCTACTTAATCCCATGTTTATTATGTGGCCTTAGTATATCGTAACTTACTGAATTGGTTTTGTGTTTCATAAAACCTTTTCAGGTATTCAAGGTTAAGGAAAGTTGTCATTATATGTGGAAGATTCCAGTAGTTATGACTAAATAAAAAAAAGATGTGATGATAAGTGGCACGTGTGTGTTGGCCACAATGATGTATTTTACTTATTGAAGTTCAAAGTTTGTACCGAGTTCGGACGGTAATAAGCTCTGTTGTAATATATTTTAAATTATAGACCTTGGAGTTTTTAGAATAAAATTTTATGGTTGTTGATATCAAGGCCTGTGGTGATTTTTAAATCACTGGCCATGTCACGGATTTTACCCTTCAAATTTGGGTCGTGACATGGACAATCAACCTTGGGGATCAAGGCAACAAAAGTTGAGTTGATACATTTCGAGAATTTACCATTAGCATGAAAATCATCAAAAAATTGGAGTACCAGTTCCTTTAGAAAACCCCACCCCACCCCACCCCACCCCTTCCCTTCTCTCCTTATTTCTTTTTTATTTTGAAGAACAGTGAGAAACTCATGCAATCTATGGTTAGTACTGAACAATCTTGACCTAGATATCCATGCAATCTGTGGTTAAGCACGACCAATCTTGACCTGATAAACTTGGCAAGCATTCAACCAACCAACTGGATCGGTTTGCACGTTCTTCTACTTGTGATTGTGCCCTGCCTTTGCCATTGTAGAAATGAACTAACCTCTTCTTAGCCCATTGCCCATATTGGTGACTTCAAATCCTTTGTACCAGATTCTTTACGTAACCGTGTTTTGGTGCTTTTTTAGCTGTTAGATAACATAAAATTTTTAATGAAAAAAGAAAATTTCGAGGAATTCAATGATCAAAAACGTCCCTAAGGCAATGGTATAGGTTATGTGATTGAGCTTGTCCTTTTTTTTTTTTTTTGGTAAACCAAAGATATTATAAACAACTAACGCAAACAAGTTCCGGGGAACTTGACCCCTATAGCATCATTACATAATTGTCCGAGAAAAAAAATCTGAGCGTCCAAAAAAACAACAATATTACATAATTGTCTCGAGTTGTCTTTGATGGCCCCCTACAATGGCCTAGCCAATGAATGCCGAGCAATTATGAAAATGAGCAGCTGTACACACATCTTTTGTGAAGGAACAAAGTGGCGGATAAGCTGGCCAAGACGGGCGCCCAAAAGAAGATCAAATGGTTCAATGGTGATTTCTCTGGAGGAAGTAAAGGACCTCTTGGCAGCTGATTTTTTTTTTTTTTTGGGTAATTAAGAATGAAAAGGAGGAGGATTAAGTGACTTGGCAACTGATTTGGCCAGGGTTTTCTTATGACTTATGAGAGAGTGTAGTTGTTTTTACCCTTTCTAGTTCTAAAAAAGAAGAAGAAGAAGATCTAGAAGAAGTTGTCTTTTTAATGAAGACAACTTCTCGAAGTGGATTCCATGAATTTGTTACACATTGGACAATATGCACGATTGGGCTTGATTCAAGTAACTCACGAAGTGGATTCCATGAAGCTTTCATGGATGACCTAAACCAATCATCTCGTAACTCATGCTGAGGACAATAGTGAAGTTTCCTCATAACCAAGCTATGTACCCATCTTGCCTTTTGTAGATAATTAGACTTGGATACCTCTATATATTTGTTGTACTTCTCACTCACGCTATGTCATATCGAATGAGTGTTCCTAAACTACTCCTATATAAGATCTCCTTAGTATTTTTAGTGTTTCACAAAAAAAAAAAAGGGTCCACTTCTTGTAATCTTAAAGCCTATATGGTAAACTCACATTTTTTGCTCTGTTCGCTCAGTAATTTTTCGAAACGTTCTAAAAGTCCAGCATTATCAACTACCATTTGCTTTTAGTGATGAATGCTGAATAGATAGTTAACCAAGTTGATATAACTAGATCATTGTTGGATTGGAAATTAAATATATACAACTGAAATGATTTTATTTTATAAAAATGTTAAATGTACAACCATCTGAATACAATACCAAACACATATAAATGGGTCCCGGTGTTAAATGTGTGTGAAACCCATGTATATATGAAGGGTTAGGTTGTGTTTGGTGTTGTCTTGTGTTCGGATGGATGTGCAACTAACGTCTCTCTTTATTTTATCACCTACATTTTGTAGTGTACTGTAGTAGTAGATGTGATCCGGTGAATGAAGATGGGCCTTGTAGTGGGCTGTTAAGGCCCAAAAATAATGTGGAAACAGCCCAAAATCCCTATTTTTCTACGCCCATAATCTGGTTGAAGAACCGAAAATCCCAAACACATCGACGGTGCACATTGCTGTACGCAAGGCCTATTTTGGATTCCACACGGATAATCTAAGCCTTTCATAATTTTAAAAAAAAATTGAAAGTTTGGATCAAACTCCTATACATATTCAATTAAATTGATTTTTCATGGACTCACTTGAATTTTTTTCTTTAAATTTTTGAATGACTCAAGTTATTTGTTGGGATCCAAAGTGAATTCCACGTACCAGTGTGCACACCTTCGGTGTCCATAGCAATTTTATTTAAGAACTGGTATTTAGCGACTACAGAAATTTTACCCGCACTGAGACAGACCTGCTTAAAATTCATGATTTGAACCAATTATCTTCGGCGCGAGTCGGTGCAGGTTGGGTCGGCTTGGCAGGTTGGCAGATTTCAATAAGTAGTACTATAATTATACACAAATAACACACTCACTAACAATATAGGGGTGTTTAATGTGTGTGGGGCACACCATTATTGCTAGTGAGTGTGTAAGTGGTTGTGTACTTGTGTGTGGGTAGGGCTGCAAACAAGCCGATCGCCTCATTTACTAAACGAATAAAAAATTTGAGCTCGAGTTTTAGTAGGCCGAGATTAGTCATTTACTAAATGAGCGTAATTGAGCCGAGCCTTTCTTAGCGAGCCAAGCTTTTTTTGAACAAACCAAGCTCCACCCAGCTCATTTACTGTTCAAACCAAGCTCCACCCAGCTCATTTATTAAATGGGTCAAAAATTCGAGCTCGAGCTCGGCTCATTTACTAAACGAAACGAGTGATAATGAGCTCAGCCAAGCCGAGTTCGCGAGCTGTTCGATTCATTTGCAATCCTAAATATGTTAAACGAAACAAGCTAAGTTAAGCCGAACTCGCGAGCGGCTCAATTCATTTGTTAGCTCCGTGTGGTGGTAGCATTGTTTGGGCGGATTTTTTACACACTGCCATTCGGCGTAATAGCTCCTCCTGTAATTTTTCCAGACAATCTCCGTTTTCTCCTAGTCAACGTAGACAGCCAGCCATGAGCCATGGATTTCTCTCTCTGTTAAAACGAAAGAAAAAGACAGCTGCGCTTACGATACGAGTGGTGTCCAGAAAGATTACAGGAAAATCTAATGAGAGTCTACGAAGAAATGGGTTACCGTAATCATCCATCGTAACAAACTTCCACACCGGCCCTGACTGACCCAGAGTTGTTTCCACAAATCACCTTTCATTAATTGTTCTTCAATTAGCTGTGGATTAGTAGTCGGAGTACAATTTGTAACCCCCTACAGTAAGTTGAATCCTATTCCGTTCTCTCCTCCCAAAATCTAGGGTTTATAAAACAACAACAACAACCCCATTTCCGCTTCTAAACGATGGGACTAGACTACCCTCGGGAACCACCGAGCCATCCCCCGCAATGCGCCTAGGGTTTCGATTCCGCCGTTGAAATACTCTCCGCAACCGATAAATGTGCGTGTAGCTCTCTCTCTTTATCTGTATCCGTGTACAAGGCTCACTTTTCGCACCTGACCGCACGCGATGGCCAAAATCAGACCAGGCAAACGGGACTTGGACTCTTACACCATCAGAGGCACCAACAAAGTCGTCAGAGGTAATAAATACATATACTTATGTACGAACACCCGTTTTCGTGGAAGCATTTCTGTAGTTGCGTACAATTTGAGTGATTAATTGCTGTTTTTGCTAATGGGTCGAGGTCTAGGGGTGTAAATATTTTTTGACAGGTACGATCATGCTCGTTTGGGTTTTTTCTTTTCTTTTGATGTTTTTGTTTTGCATTTGAAGCTGGGGATTTCCCATTTTTGTCTATAGTTTTAGTTTCTAATTGTTGTTCTTCCTAATGTTCCGTGTGCATGTTCACTTTCTTGCCATAGTGCGTGTGTGTGTGTGTCATTTTGCGGATTTAAAACTACGGATTTTGTATTTCTGTTGGATATATTTGGAGTGATTTATTGACTAGTGTTGATTTTGCTGGAGGGTTCGAGCATGTGTACGTGTTGGTAGATGTATATGCATGCTGATTTTGGTGTTCTTGTGTAAAGAAACTAATTTTAATGTTTTGGCCGTGGGATTTGAAGCTGGGGATTGTGTGTTGATGCGACCATCAGACAACAATACACCCCCATACGTTGCGCTCGTGGAGAAGATTGAGGCCGATAATCGGAACAACATCAAGGTTAAAGTGAGGTGGTACTACAGGCCGGAGGAGTCGATGGGAGGGCGGAGACAGTTCCATGGCTCGAAAGAGCTGTTCTTGTCGGACCACTGTGATGTTCAAAGTGCTCACACCATTGAAGGCAAGTGCATTGTTCATTCCTTCAAGAACTACACTAAGCTTGAAAATGTTGGGGCTGAAGATTACTACTGTCGATTTGAGTACAAAGCCGCCACGGGTGCGTTCATGCCTGACCGTGTTGCAGTGTGAGTGCCTCCTGATTCTGTTTGTTTGGTGATTTAGTTTTTCTTCAAGCATTTATTTTTTGTTAAGGGCTGTTATTTGGTGTTCTTTTTTGAAGGTACTGCAAATGTGAAATGCCATATAATCCGGATGATTTGATGGTTCAGTGTGAGTTGTGCAAGGACTGGTATGTGAGCTGCAATAGTGGCTGTTGTGCTTTCGTTGTTGGTGCATTGGTAGTGAAATGATATTACAATTCCGTCAAAATCTAAAATTTCCGTCAACTTTCATTGGTCACAAAATAATGCAGGAAGGGGACATAAAATGAAATGTTTAGCATTGTTTTAGCTTGAAAGATGGGAAAATCTGACCAACATAGTCATGGTAAACGAAATTGTCTTGAGTACCATCCGAACTTCTTCCTGTTCATTTTTTTTTGGTGTGGGTTTAATGTGCCTGCATTATTACCAAGGGAGGTTTTACTAGCTGCATTTATGTCCTTGTTTTATGAATAATTAAACAAGATATTCATATTTTGTAACCAGTTTTCTGTTTCTTCCTTTTCTCATCAAGTAAATGGAGGTAAATAGAAGGTGTTTGATGTATCCTGCTTATTTATGTGTAAATAGTGAAGCGATAAAATGTAGATCTGAAGAACATGAATATTGAGTTCATCACTTAGGATTGCCAAAATTGATCTGTTGACGTGGGCCGTTTTTATGAGCAGCTCATGAAGATAAAAAAGCAGATTAAGAATCTACATGACCAAACCAAACCAAACCGAGCCTTAAGTCTCAATTAATTGGACTCGACCACATGAATCTGTTTTGTCCCTTGAGCTTTGTCAAGGTCATGGTGTTCCATGATAATTTGAACTAGTCTTCCTTTTGGCTTCTTAGCCATCTCCATCATAAGCTCGTTCATTTGTTTTCTTGCACATATTCACTTTCACTCTATCTACTTGTCTAGTGTTATCCTCATTTGTTATGGTAATTGTTTACATATTCGCTGTTTGGATTTATTATGCCAGCACTAGTATTTCATTTTACGAAAGAACTAGTGTACGGCTGGTGAACTTGTTCTGTTTTGGGTAAGATTTATGCTTGTGGGATTGATCATTTATGTTTGTGGTGCATCTTTTGTATGATATGGTTTCTTGTAGGTATCATCCTAGTTGTGTGAACATGACCATTGAAGAAGCAAAAGTGTTAGACAAGTTCCTGTGTTCTGATTGTAAGCCTGAGAATGATATGAAGAAATCTCAGAATACAGTTACCACCTCTTCACTGACTAATGGCAAGGTGAGCCTACTTCTTCCCCAATTTAACTTATTTAAGGTTTATAATATTCCATCTTTGTTTGTCTCGCATTACCCATTTTTTGCGTTATCTTTCTTTCTGGATGGTATTGCATAGTTGATGCTTAGTGACATCAAGAAATTTTCTGTTGTTGAGATGTGGTGATAGATATGCAAAAGATGTGTAGAGTCTTTCTAGCTTTGTTTATTCATGAAGAAGTGCTTGTTGAACTGCCACCTTTATAGTCGCTGGCAGTCCAACAAGACATGAGAATCAACATGGTGAGCCATTTCAAGAAGGAATTTTTTGGTTACTGATGTCATATCTTCGTAAATGGAAATCAAGAGATATTGGATGTGTCCTAAAGTCGGATATGACTATGAAAACATGTCCCAAATGCTTATTTTTATTGTTACTCTACATTATTGTAGATTATGAGTTACAAAATCCATCTCCGCCTGCTTTAGGTCCTCACACATGCTTGAGATCAAGTGGGATTCAGAAAAAGAACTGAAACTTATGTTTTCCAGCCACGTGTGAGATTAGAAATGTTTCTTTTCTGACTATTGTGAGCTTCTTCTTGTTCATGCATTATAAAATTTGTGTGTCCCAGTGTCAAAAGTGGCTTCTGGTGTCAGACACATATCCCACACCCCCAACTGATCATTGAGTGTCCGATACAGGTAGTTACATGCATTTAGAAGAGAGTCCATATAACATCAGATTATACTGCCGATAAGTTGATTTCCCTTGTGACCAGGACTTTTTTTTGTTTTTGTTTGGGCGTTTTCCTTGTCTTGCACTTTGGATAACGTGGGCAATCAATCTATTAAGGGACAAAAAGACAAAAAAAAATTATGATGTTATGTATTTTTTTTGTTTTCATTTCTTTAGACATAATATCAGTTTCACATACATAGCACATGTTTTTCCTTTATGTCATCGGAGGATGTGCTTGTGTCCTTTGCAATCAAGGCTTAATTTTGTTCCATAAAAAATAAAAGAGCATGATCTAAGAAGCATGGACACTTCTCCGGGCTCTCTACATCCGTATCGCAAACGTCTTGGACACTGAACACACTTGGACACGTTCTTGACACATGTCTGACACTTGGAAATATGTGTTCAAGTATTTAATTGTTCTTTTGTGAGTTGGATACATTTTGGACACCTACAAGATACGATTTGGTTAGAAATGTAATTTTTAAAACTTGGAATGGGGTAAAAAATGTAATGTTTGAAATCTGAACCAAATTAGAAACTAATATTAGATAACTTAAGGATGCAAACACAATATGCTGGTCTCAGATTTTTGGTTGGATGTTTTTTATTTTTAATTTGGAAACAGTGGTTATTTGTATAATATATGAATCATATATGTATACATATGTAAATATTATTTATGTACTTTAAGTATTCCCCAACGTGTCTCTGTCCTAGTTTTTGAAAAAATCATGTGTTAGCATATTCATGTCGTGCATGTGTCCCGCATCTAGGGATGTAAACAAAGGATCCCAAATCCAATTATATGGTCACAATGAAACAAAGTTCAATTCACAAACAAGGGCGAAACAATCTAGAGAGTCTTTTCGAAAAGTCTCCGAAACTCGGATACCATGCTAAAGCAACATAATATGGAATGGAGTACCATATATTTCCCGGGAGCACATACACAAATAGAATTCGTTTATTGTGCAGCCCAAAATGGATTTAATCGAAATATCTCCCCTGGACTACTTTTCTTTTCTAGATTCAACTATCTTCTTTTCTGGCTCTGATTTTGTGTAAACTCAATTACTAATTTGAATTTGAAATAAAAAAAATTTCATTCAAATTGCATACTGAGCTTTTGATATATCTGTCCTAGTACTAATAATCTAAGGAAGGAAGATAAAAGAAAGCTAAAGATCAACCAAGGACTTCACCCCTCTTAGTGAGGGAATGCAGAATTTTTTCCTTCCTATTTTCCATTTATTTTACGAGTTTCATCAAAACCCAAAATTCAACTCAAAATTAGTTGGCTATGAGTGGAGAGAGACTGCATCTTTGATCTTCAACCATATGGTCCAGACTCTTTCTTCTCGACTTCGAGTTTTATTTTAAGAAAGAGTTTTGGCGGGGATGAGGACATGGTTTATGTATGCAGTTCCCCAGCCACCTCTTTGGTTAGAGTTTGGGTGTCCATACTGGCAGAGGCGACGCCAAAGGGTTGGGTGTGGGGTCGGCTGACCCCATGCCAAAGTTAGTAATCAATGCTATTATGGTCCAAATTTTGGATTGGTCTTTGCTTGACACCATGAAACCCATCTTTGACCCCAAGCATGAAATGGGAGCACTGAATATTTTCTATGATAGCCAATCCAAACATCTAACATTTCCTAGCTCTTGTGTATATATTTTCGAAAAGAATAACATCTACTTCTTACATCTTCCTCTCTTTGGCGACTTCAAACTCTTAAAAGTTTCAGTATAGATTAGGAGTCCATTTTTTCTTGTCCTTCAGTGAAAAAATTACACATAAAGTTTCACTAAAAAACAATAAATGGAGTGCATTCATCCAAAAAGGTGTGTAAAAATCATTTCTCATTAACAACTAGGGGTTTTATGTTGTCATAGGAATTTTTTATCTGGGGCAGTCTTAACCTTTTTATGCTAAGCTAGTCCAGATAGTAAGGGTATTGGGATATTGTTGATATATTAGTTTTGTTGATTAACATCTTTTTTCTATGGAGACAATGTAAAATTTGTCTTCCTATTTAATAAGAAGAATTTAAATTTTCTAATGACCCCATCGACAAAAATTCCTAGTTGCCACTGCATACTGGTAAGGGAAGTGACGTAAAAAAAGGGTGTATTTGCCATTCTGCACTGCAATTTCACTTGGCTTTGTTACTTTTTCATGCCAAATCTGCAAAAGGGTGGTGCAAAATGGTTTTCACCAATTTGGACGGGATCTGTAATGGCAGCAGGGAGGTGAGGTGCAAATAAATCAAGATCCCGTGATGGTATAATTGGCTATTTAGAATTTCAAGGGGGCTCCAAACCACAAGGGCTTAATTGAAATTGGCGAGAAGTTTATTCTTCGTCCTCCTGGTTACTGTATGCTACTCGGATGAGCTGTTAAAGTGTTTAGCAGATACTTCCGGGCTATAATTACGGAAAACTAACTAATCAAGCTTTAGTGCTCGACTGCTTGTTGGTGGACCCCTACCCACAGTTCCGATATTATGTTGCTGGTGCTTGTGGTGCAACTGAACAAAAGTTTTGGGATGTATGCTTGTGTTTTTCTGTAGAAGTTACTTTGTAAGACGTTTAAAGTTAGCAAAACCTTTCTTGCTCATGCAAAGCTGGCAAGAATTGCTCATGTGTTCGGGAAATTTTTGGCGATGAATTGGTATGTTGACTAAGAAGATGGAAATGCAAACTTGCATTGCAGGACTTTGTTGCATAAAAATGGTGCCATGAAAATTTGTGGCGCTGTGCCAGCCTTGCAATTCTTTTCTGAATTGACGTTTTTGCGAAGTGTCTACTACTTTAACCTGGAGGCTCACTAACAAAACAAAGTGAAGTCTCCAACGTAGAATTCTTTTGGTTTTTTATTTATGTTATTGCACCTGAGCAAATTCAATTTTAGCATGCCAGTCATTTTCAATGTCCCAGTGACCATATCCAGTGTCTGCCAATCTGGGCTGACCTCTCAACCTTAGCCACCATTTTTTTCTCCTAAAAATCCTCCTTATCTCACAAATTTCCAAGTGTACCAAATCATGCACCTTAACATTCAACAGACGGCCCTTTCATTAGAATTCATATGGATATCAGGATTCTGCAAACCTTTATTATATGTGTAAGAATCTTTTGCGCTAAAGATGACTGATGCATCTATTCTGCGGTAAGATCGGTAACCCTGGTTTTTGTTCATTTCATAGGTAGAGTCCAAGCGCCGGAAGAAGTGAGTGCATTTGAAGGACGGATCATGACCTGCGAAGAGCCATGAGTGTTATAGCAGTGGTTATTGTTGGTGTTGTACAGTGCAGATAACTATGCTGGTGTTCTTCTTAGACTAACGATTGTAGTAGCTTGTTGTCTCTTACCAAGTTGTGTGTGCTAGATTTAAGATATGGTTGTATCACTCTCTGTGCAGAAAGGTGATTAAGTTGCTAAATGTATGATCCAGAGTCCAGCGTGCTCATTTTGTGCCTCTGATGCTACTATGGGAGTTAATTAAAATCTCACTATCAACTTGGAACCATTTGACGGTTGTATGTGGTGGTCGGCTTCATTTTTCTTTTCTTCTTTTGTGATAACTAGGTGTTGGGGACAACTTCTGTGCACCTCGACTAATTCCAGTTTTGAAGTTCATGACTGGTAAACCTTCAGTGGTTGGCTTCGTATTTTAAGGCTGCAATGCAGCTTTCTTGTCCAGCATCTCTTGGTGGGCCTTTTCTCAGGGCCATTTGCTGACCAGAAGAGATGATATGTCTATATACAGAAGGGTAACATGGACATGGGGTGTGTGTGTGTGTATGGTATTGTCTATATACAGAAGGGTAACATGGACATGGGGTGTGTGTGTGTGTATGGTATTGACACACGGGTATAGCAGGAAATACTCCATCCGTCCCAATGTTAGACCTTTTTGGGTTAGCGTGTCATTTTCAATTGCCTATATCTTTCAATGTAAATGTTAAAATATACTGTATACAATATGGATCTTAATTGGTTTTATTAAATTGAGTTTTCAAAATCACATAAAAATTTATCAATCGAAAGATATAAGCAATTTAAAATGGCACATAGTTCCAAGAAGATCAACATTTTGGGACAGGTGGAGTATCATTGAATGACTAGTTCAGATTAATTGATCAAGCTGTAAGAATGGAGATATCTGTATTTCCAATTTACAGCTACTATACTGTGCATACATTCGCTGGACTTGCCATTTCAAGAGATTTGTTAGTTTTAAAAACAACAGGCGAGCATTGGGGCCAGGTGCGCCCCATGATCTAGAGTCAGTTTCTTCCCAAGATTTGGACCATCTCACGCGCACTGTTGGAGCCCCGAACAGCAGCGTTGTAGCAAGTTAATTCATGTCGACTCTCCATCAATTATAAGCACTCGCGAAATATAAAATTGGCTTTCCATGGAGTGGGTGGCACCGCCGAGGTGAACAAGGGGGAGCTTGCCTGATCTTGATGAGAGTAGAAGATCGGACTCAAGGAGCTAGGCAAATATATGGCACAGAGGAAGGATCGATATTCTAGAAGCTAGCTTGTGTAACAATGAGCGTCTCACGCCAGACAAATTGAATTTCCGAACAAATGTGTATTCGATGCGAATATTGTAGTAGCTAGCCCTTGCGCCATTAAATTTTTTTTGAGAACGGGAATTTATTGCATAAGCAGCTGGAACCCGGCTGTAAGAGTAATATATATAGAGAGAGTATAGGAACATGGAGGAGGGAAAGGGATTTATTAAAACCCGAAAATACAAACAATCAAGTAGAACTGCTGTCATTGCATTCCTAGCTCGAGATTCGGCTGTTTTGCTAGCTTATGGTATATTACTGTAATTTAGTGCGGCTTCGATCCTGGCATGCAGATGGTGGATTAGTGCTTAAAGCCTAATATTCTTGGAGTTTAATTACAAAACCGATGTCAAGGCATCGCGTACACCGAAGGCATAGCGTATGCTATTCTATCCTAGCAGATGGTGGATTTGTGCTTAAAGCCTAATATTCTTGGAGTTTAATTACAAAACCGATGTCAAGGCATAGCGTATGCTATTCTATCCTAGCAGATGGTGGATTAGTGCTTAAAGCAAATATATATGTACATAGCTATTTGTACTATATGTGCACACCAAGGCTCCGTTTGTTTTGATGTAAAATATTTTTCATGTAAAATATTTTTTCGGAAAACAAATTTCAAACTTTTATTTTTCGGTGTTTGGTTGGCACTTGAAAATATTTTCAAAAATCAACAAAATAATGTAGAGGGAGAGAGGGGGGTTTAAACAATAGAGAGGTCTGAGAATATTGGAATTTAACATGGGCCAGGACTAATGATTGAGGTAACTCAGTAGTGAGAATTGCAATAGAAGGCAGCGGATTCATTTCGGAAAATAACTTACAGAAGATTTAAGGGTAAATCATTTTCATCCAATTAATGGAAAATGTTTTATATGTAAAATGTTTTCCTAATTTTTTACACAATCAAACACCGGAAAATAGATAAAATATTTTACCGGAAAATATTTTACTTCCAAACAAACAGAGCCTAAAGGCATGGCGTTGAGGAGGAAAATTTATTGGGTGATTTTGGAGTATCGTCACGTGATACCTCAATACCCTTTAACACCACACATTTTTGTGGAGATAGCAGGAAGCCATGACTTTATGTTCAAGGTTTCTAGGGCAAAGTTGGCAATATGACAGCATGCACACACGTTTTAGATACTCCCTCCTCTTTGCACAATAGTTTGAATACCAACAAAGAAGTTAAGAAATCTAACGGTTACTGTCAAATCCAGCTTTATTCACGTTAACATTGTGTTTAATCGTCTCTTTTTGCAAGGCTTATTGATAAGAAAATGCTTCTTCTCTTCACCTTCTTCATTTGGAAAACGTACAAACTGATCAAACCCTAGATTCAGTTTCTTTCTTCTCTCTAATTCTTCTTCCCCTAGCCATGACAGAAGAGGAAACAGTATTGCTGGCGTCGTGGCGACCGGGACTGATGCTATCATTCGTCATTCTTACCGCTTGTGTTGCAGACGAGAGAGAGATATACCTGGTTTTAATGGAGGGTGATCCGGTTGCATTTCATCGAGGCCTGATGACGACTACCGAAGCAGGAGGAAAACTTGACTCCCACAGGTGCCAAAAATATAGCTATACACTTGTTATGAGATCAAAAATTAGTGTGAAATTGATTTCTTTCTCTCAAGCTAGTTTTTCAATCAAAGTCAGGGTGGCTTTACTAGTTTGATGGGAGGGTTCAAGTAAATCCTTGGGTTCAAAAAATTAGTACACTTTTGTATTTTTTATTTGTAATTGATTTTCCTATATTGTTTCCGGCACTGGGTCGTTTGTGTGTAGCCAAAGTAAATGAAAATTTATATAAACTTGTAAATAAATAACTATTGTAGCTCAACAAAATAAAATAAATCAGGTCCATCAAATGTATAAGCAATTTTTTTTTTTTTTGTATAGAGTTTCATATTACAAAAAAATTCTGTAAGATTTTGTCACCATTCAACTGATAAAATGGCTTAAATTTTAGGAAATACTACTATCACATATGATTATTTCAACTGGGAATTCGCAAAAAAAAATGTGCAAGAATTTTTTCTCTATTATCATTTGATGTGTTGTGTGGTTTGTTTGATAGTGAAGTTTCAAAGGCATATGCAAAGAAGTTGGTGGATTCCCATGACAAAATTCTAAAGAGCACTCTGAAGACAGGAAGCTACAACAAGCTTTATAGCTTCAAACACATTGTTAATGGCTTTGCAGTCCACACTTCCCCTTCTCAGGTCCTCTCTTTCATTTTTCTTTTTCAAATTAAACTTTTTCTTTTAAATTATTTCCCTTTTCAAAGTCATTTTTCATCATATATTCCACCAGTACAAATACTTTTTGTTTTAATTTTTTTTTGGAAGTCTGGTCGTATAACAGGAGTAGATTTTATTCTGAATCTACCTTACACAAACTAGGTTTTTGTTCACTAAATTTTCAGGTTAAGAAAATTAAGAGTGCCACGGGAGTGAAAGTGGTGGAGAGAGATAGGGGAGCCAAAACGATGACAAGTTACACCCCTCACTTCCTGGGGTTACCGGAGGATGTTTGGACGCAGGAAGGAGGGGAGACAAATGCAGGTGAAGGGATCGTGATCGGTTTCGTCGACACCGGAATCAACCCTTTTCACCCCAGCTTTGCTTATGACCCCGTAAACCCTTTCGCGTCGAATTTTTCTCATTTTTCCGGTGCTTGTGAAGAAGGTCCTCGATTTCCAGAAAATTCCTGCAATGGCAAGATAATTTCTGCAAGGTTTTTCTCAGCTGGAGCTCAAGCAGTTGCTACTCTTAATGCTTCAATGGATTTTCTCTCACCGTTTGATGCAGTTGGACATGGCAGGTAGGTACTATGCCTAGCTAATTGGCTAATTTAAGTTTTCCGGGGAAAAAAAAAAACCCAGCAATCTCATGCATAGATTTTGGGGAAAATGACAGCCAATGACATGTTTTGATAATTAATACACGCCAATGACATTTTTAGCATTAACAAATATTCTCAGCATGTACTTGGCGGGTATTAATTATCAAAACATGTCCTAGGCCGTCATTTTTCCCAAATTTTGTACTCAAGAAAACCATTGGGCCAGAGAATGCGCGGCCCATGCATGAGTAAACGTATTCAAATTATGTGTAATTTTTAAACTCAAAAATAATGTATTTACTAAAATAATTTTTTGATTTTTTTCACCGTTCAAAAGATCTCATCGAGATCTATCAAATAAGATCTATGTTGAACAAAAAGAATGCGGATAAAAAAAGAGAAAATATTTCAGTACGTACATTATTTTTAAGCTTAAAAATTGCACGTAATTTTTTAAGAAACTAACTTTATGGAACGGATGGAGTACACTATTTAGCTGAGAGGGGGAAGCAATGCTCACAAGTGCTCACTGTATTTTTTGCAACCTGCTATTGGAAATTATAAATAACACTTGCAATATTACGCCGCGTGTGAGGATAGTTATTTGTACTCTTCATTCTTTCTTTAGTAATTGCTCCCAAACAAAGAGCCAATCATGAGTAGCATTAATATATATTATATAGCAACATCCTCGTAAGGACTCCAAACCCGTGGTGAGTTACGTGAGAGATCAATCACCTATAGATTTCTACGGCTCCTCCAAAAATTAGGACATCACAGCAGAACTTTAGAAGAGCAAGTCACGAGGGGGAATGCGAGATTTTAGCTTAAAATTAACTGATAAATTGTGCTACGCAATAGACACGATTCTTCTTGATTCTCCGAGATGACACGAAAAATTCTCTCAAGTTAATAAAAAAAATCTTCTATAAATTAAACAATTTTGTAGCCATGTTGCATCAACTGCTGCTGGGAATTGTGGAGTTCCTGTGGTCGTGAATGGCTGCTACTACGGCCAAGCTAGCGGGATGGCGCCGAGTGCCCGGTATATATTCCATTACTAGCTACTACCAATTTTATGATCTCTGTGTGTGTTGTGTGAGATCCTTTTTGTATCCTCTTTTGTATTGAGATTAAATTCCCACAGTCGGCGGTGAAAACTATGAGTTTTCCACCACCATTATTTTGGGCCCCATGGTGCATTAATTTCCGCCTCAACTGTTCATCTTGTAAGGTAGTATTCTCTTTCAAAAAATTATTTTCACTAGACATCGATGGGTGTATCAAAATTTAAATTTGGTTTTTAAAACGGATTGTCATGGATAGTTTAACTTGATAGGATCAGGCGCATTTTAGAAATTAAAATTCAACTTTTGATAAATCTATCGATCGATATTCAATCAAGCTGATTTTTTGCATGAATATACTAGACTATGGGTCCTACAAGATAAATGGTTTGAATTATAACAATAAACGCACGGTGGGATCCACAATGGGCGGCAGTGGTGGAAAATCCACCATTTCCACCGCAGACGGAAAGAATTTGCGTGATATGACGAACTGCGTTAATTTAATTTGCATGTCTGGATACATTTTAAAAAACACAGGATCGCTGTTTACAAGGCTATATATCCGAGCATCGGGACTCTAGCAGATGTGGTTGCGGCAATTGATCAAGTAAAGTCTGGTCGATCTCTTTAACTCATTAATCACTGGTCACATGTAATTAATAATTGTAACGACATAATTTATTATGGACATGTATTAGGTTAATTTTAACATATACAGCAGCAAAGATATTTTTATAATTGTTAAACTTTTTATTGAATATTCAGGAAGTAGTTTTGCTAACTTGGAAGTAGCTAGTCTCACTCTTTTCTTCTGATATTGCTACGTAATGTTTATATGGATGATAATTACATTATATGTGGGATGCTATAGGACATTTTGTTGGATTAATCACGATAAATTAAGCTCTGGACGCCCTCGTTAGGAAAAAATTACTACGTATTACTGTACATCTTAATTATTACTAGTATTCATAAGGCACCATTAATTAGCACTTTCCAAAAGAAAAAGAAAACTTAATTCCTGTGACTTCTTGTTGTGCAGGCAACGCTAGAAGGAGTGGACATTTTGACACTGTCCGTTGGGCCAGATGAGCCACCAGAAGACACAATCACTTTCCTAAGCGTGTTTGATATATTCATGCTATCTGCAAACAGGGCCGGAGTGTCTGTGGTCCAGGCCACCGGCAACCACGGTCCGAGCCCATACAGCGTGGTGTCTTATAGCCCTTGGGCCGTCGGCGTAGCTGCTTGCAGCACAGACAGGATTTACCCTGCTTCTCTCATTCTTGGCAATGGCCTCAAAGTTGGTGGGGTGGGATTATCAGGTAATTAATTAACTTAGTATAGTTTTGGACATATTATTATGCCATGAAAATGATTTAATTTGGACATGTACAGGTCCGGTAACAAATGTGTTTGGAGCCATCTAAAGAAACATTTGGATGGCGATGATGATGTTGTGTTTGGACATATGTGTGTGTGTATATATATATATATATAGCACTGTTTATTTGGTGAGGTACTCTACCTCTAATTAAGTTCTAACCTCGTATGAATCTCATGTTGTCACCGCACCTGACAGGCTTAACTATCTTTTTGTTTTGGTGAAAAAAATGGAAGCAGAGGTATGGTGTATCCCGTCATCTCTGTCGGAAAAATATTATCCCGTCACACCACACAAGTATCTACATGTAGGGGACCTCACTCCATTTATGTCGGGACCAAAGTTAAGGTCTCACTACGTGTGAGTGGTATCAGGAGTACGTTTAGCTTCAATAAGGAGTTAAGAACTCTAACCCAGACCGTGTCTAAATAGATCACGGGTTTCACCACTTGAGCCAATCCCTCATTGGTTACTGGCTTAGCTACAAATCCCTCCTTAATAAGTACAAATTTCAATCCCTACTCACTCTAATGGCATCAAATGAGGCCTTACAGTAGAAAAAATATCCAATCACATAAATCATGGGATATATGGATTCCTTTGACCCAAATTAATTGGAAGAAACCCTCGTATGTTGTCACAGTAACACAAAGTTCATCAAAGTGACGTACTCCCTCCGTCCCAATTTGTTTGTCCAATTGTCAAAATACGTATTTTTCAAAAATATACTTATATTTTACAATTTATAATGTTTTTTATGATTTTGAAGATTTTGTATAATAAAACTAATTGAGATCTATCAAACAAGATTCATATTGCATATTAAAAACATTACGAATTGAAAATTATAACCAATTCTTTGAGAGGTCAAACGCTCTCAAAAAGTCAAAAAGGGGACAAACAAACCGGGACGGAGGGAGTAGTACGTCATAAAATGTTACTGTCACATCATTCTACTTGATAATTCATCCAGAAATTATCTATTCTTCTTTTGCTATTTTATTTTGGGTCGGATCCTCTTCAGTTGGATTGAAGGAAACAGTCCTAATCTGAATCGCATATTAGGAAAATCAATAGTTTAGATCTGCTCAGAGCTAGATTTTTTGTGTGAAGAATTCAATTTTGGACAATCAAAATTTTGACTGTCTGCTCCAATCCAAACCTTGGATGGGAGAGGATCCATTCCTTTTATTTTCTCTTGTTTGCTTGCCATGTGCTTCTTCTTTCCTTTTCTCGTTAGTAGGTCATCTGAAAACAGAACGGTTTTTTCTAACGCAGGACCAACTTTTGGAGATGGATTGTATAAATATAAGCTGGTGCTGGCCAAAGATGCAGTCAAGGCAGACGGCTCATTCCTCAAAACACCCCCATACACAGAAGAATGCCAACATCCAGAGGCACTGGATCCTCTTATTGTTCAAGGCAGTGTAGTGATCTGCAATTTCTCAGAAGGCTTTTACAATGGGACTTCTTCAGTCACAGCCATCATCGACACGGCTCGAGTCCTTGGATTCATGGGCTTTTTGCTAGTGGCAAACCCGGCTTACGGCGATTTTATTGCGGAGCCCATTCCATTCCCTGTTCCTGGCATTATGATTCCAAGAACAAGTGATTCTAAGGTACGTATTTCAGGTCCCCATTGGGGGGATTGGGACCCTTTCATTTTAGGGTCCGCTGTTTTGGGTAAATAATCTACTCAGCGGACCCTAACCACATGAACTAGTCATATTTGTACCATAAATACAGAATTCAAGTAGACCCACAATTAAAGAACTCTGTAGGACCTTACCTTAATACAGAGCCTCCAAAACTTCATTTGGAATGCTCTTCCAGTAATTTTTTTCGATTTTTCTTAAAGTTTTGGTTAACTAGAGGAAAATTTGAATTTTTTTCCCGTCATTGGCGGATTTTTTTTTGCAAAAAAAAGTATTATTTCTAAACAAAAAAGGTTAACTCCTTTACAGAGTCCGAAGTTAGAAAAAAAAAAATGACAAGAAGTTGAGAATATATAGTTAAGAGAAGACCAAGGAACTTCCATATAAAAAATACTACCAAAAAACTGGTTTATTGCGTGATTCCAGACAGGGTCCAATCTCAAAAGTATTTGTCTTCTTAGTTGTTCAATCAATCTTAACTCAAATTGCATCAAAACAAAAAAGAGATTAAATTCTTTCCATCGGCAGTAGAAAACTCCACTTTTTCACCACCACTTTTTTCGGTCCTAACATGTGTTTATTGTAGATCTGAACTGTTCATCTTGTAGACCTCACATAGTAGTGTATCCATGCAAAAAATAAACTTGATTGGACATCGCAAAAAATAAACTTGATTGGACATCGATAGGAGTATCAAAAATTGAATTTTGCTTTGTAAAATGGATAGTTTATCTTTATTATTATTGACAGAAATCAGATCGTCCATTTTATAAACCAAAATTCAAATTTTGATATATCTATCGACTTCCGATCAAGTTGATTTTTTACATGGCAATACTATGTAGCGGGTCTTAAAATATGAATGGTTTAGATCACAATAATAGACACTCGGTGGGGCCCATAATAGGCGGTGTTGGAAAAGTGGGGTTTTACACATGCGGTGATAGAATTTATTCTAAAAAAACAAAAAAAAATGTGGATTTATATATGTCACAGATAATATCAGAGTACTATGAGGAGAATGTACGTAGAGACAAAAGGGGAGAGGTGACCAAATATGGAGGAAGTGCAGCCATATGTGATGGAAGAATTGCTTCTTACATGGGAAGAGCTCCTATAGTGAACAGATTCTCTTCAAGGGGTCCTGACTTCATAGACCATGACAGGAATCCAACAGATGTGTTGAAGCCTGATATTTTGGCACCAGGCCACCAGATTTGGGCTGCTTGGAGTCCCATCAGTGTTCTGGAGCCCATTCTATTTGGTAAGGTCATTTTACCGAGTGTTCTTATTAGGGGAAAGTTTTTGGTTGCAAATAGGGTATATAGTATACGTGGTGGTACATTCATGGAAGCCTATAAAATGAACGTCTCGGATCATCAAATGAAATCGTGATGGGTCCTATTTTATAAGAACTTATCGCATGAGAGGACGCTGATTCTTTCGAGGGGTTGAAACATACAGCGTCTTAAGCAATGTAGTTGCACCTTAGTCATTATTAGATCAAGTTTTAATCCGACTTGCATTTTCCAATTGAAAACTTTTTATATTAATTTTTTTTTTTTTTGCACACAACAATTTTCAGGAAACAACTTTGGAATGTTGTCCGGTACAAGCATGGCAACACCTCATATCGCCGGTGTAGCCGCCCTCATCAAGCAAAACAACCCGTCGTGGACGCCCTCGATGATTGCTTCAGCAATGTCAACAACTGCAAGGAAGTGCGACAACAATGGGGATCCCATTATGGCTGAAGGTTCTGATCTCTACAGCTTACACACCGCCACTCCTTTTGATTTCGGGGCTGGTCTCATCAACCCGTCCCGTGCCTTGGATCCAGGCCTCGTCTTCTCATCAGGTATATAATCAAATAAGGTCATGTTGTCAAAAGTTTGCGGGTTTGAGTTGTTTTCCTAAAGCAATTGTTGTTATTTGATGTGGAAATGAAATCAGGATATGAGGACTATATCAACTTCTTGTGCTCTCTGCCAAACACTGATCCAGCAACAATCAAGACGGCAACTGGTGGATCATGCAACAGCCCCTTTAGCCACCCATCCGATCTCAACATCCCTTCGATCACAATATCAGCGCTGAGTGGGTCCCGGTTAGTGAGAAGAAGAGTGAAGAATGTCGCGAACAAGACTGAGACGTACTTATGCGCGGTACAAGAGCCGAAACGGGTGAGAGTCGAGTTGAATCCGTCTTGGTTCACGATCGCTCCAGAGGGGAGTCAAGACTTGGAAATAGGACTCAATGTGACACAAAACATAGATGACTTCGACTTTGGCGAGATTGTGTTGACAGGGAGTTTGAATCACATTGTGAGAATACCTCTGTCGATTTATCCGGTTTCCACATGAGGAATGACAAGTTTTTCTGCCTCGACTCCTGGATAAAGAACAGGAAAGGAGGGTCTACTAGTATAGTCAACAAAGCTTGTAGACAACCTCTATTAACAGAAGTAAAATATTTGGTACGTTAAAGAAAGGCAGAAAGTTATTGCTGCTTTCTTGTTGATGGTGAGTTTTTTTTTTTTTGTTGCAACACTCTAGGTATGCTCTGTAATGTGAGACAGAGTTCTACAAATTTCCGATGGTTACGTAGTATAATCTAACGAACGCGAGGAGCAAAGCCGCTTTACTGAGTTTGTAAGGTAAAGGCCCGATAATTTTCCCCAGATCCAAAAAATGACAGAAAATACTGTGAATCGAATAATTCTATACTGAACAGTCTAGGTTACAGTTGCCAGAAAGGGCAAAGAAAATTGAACTGATCTTGTTTTCCTTGGTTTTTGGGAACACCCATCAATTTGATATCTCCTTCGATTCTTGTGCAGAACATAGTAAATGAAAATTCAAAAACATCTTCTATTGCGTACGGAGAATTGTGTTATTTTCAGACGGAAAAAATTCAGGGCACAAGCCGCACAACAACAAACAGTAATTGCTCAGAAACAGAAACACAGTATCAGCACATCAAGAGGGCTTAGGGAGAAGAGATGCAAATGCTTTCAATAGTTCGAATAATCTGCTTTCATTGAAAAAGGGGAAAAAAAAAATCAGAAACCTATTTTTCTCATTAACTTCAACCTTTATCCCAGTTAAACAAAGTAAAGAAAAAAAAAAATACAACAAAACAAAACGAAAAAGCCGCTCAACACTGATGTCGGACCCAGTACTCCGCTGCTCATGAAGGTGGGTGGATGGAGGATCGTCACCGGATCTTAGTCCAACCGAAGATAGTCAATGGATCTGCCTTAAGACGCCTTCATCATCACTGTTAGAAAGCTCAAGAAGCCGCTGCCCGAAATAAACAGACCAGGGTCTCCATGCAAGAGCCAGTACCCAGACTTAGAACTCCAGATCTAGGACTCCAATGCCCAAAAATGATGGGGAGGGTGGGAGATGTTCCCTCTCTATAGAGACAGTCTCAATCATCTCACAACCATGGATAGAGGGGAGGGGATAGAGGAGAGGAGAAGAGAGGAGAGAGACAGCCGGCTGGTAGGGGACTGAGAGGAAGAGAGGAAGCAAGAGAAGATTATAGGGGAGAAACCCACCACTCACCTCTCTCTCTCTCTCTCTCTCTATATATATATAGAACTCTCTGGTCTCTCCAGACCCTAACTTGAACCTATTTGAGAATCCTATATTTTCTAATTTAATCTGAACCTATCTCGGTAATGAATGTTCCATGTGATTGGCTACAGTGATGAAACAATAAAGAATGGTACAAAAATAATTAAACAACACCTCAAATGGGTCATTCCTCCTCGGTACTGCACATGCATTCCTTGCACCGTGGATACCTGTACACACTGCGGCCCACAGGTCGTGCTCGGACCCGTTTAGTTTGTCTCACTGCTTTCTGTACTCTTCCTTCGAAAACTTTCCACTCAATTGTGTTGTTCTTCAAGAAGATGTCAGCAAGTCGGCGTTTGTTTGGCCTTATGGTTGGCATTTTACCGCCACCATAATATACTCTGTATCCGGACACCAACGATGACAACTGACTCCCCGAGTCTGTCATAGCAAATGCGTCGGCAGCTGTGCAGACAATGAAGTCCAGTGCAGCTAACTGCAAATGAAATCATGAAATTACAGGCTTGTACATCGGAAGTTACAAATAACGTCGGAATGGCTAATTCTCATCTGAAAGTGGTGGATGTGGAACCGAATTGTAGGTTATAGCTAAGGATTACGTTTAACAATATAAACTGACTACTGCATGAAGCTCGGAAACATATGGGTTGAAACCGCAGGCTGAAGAATTAAGTCGCAGCAAAAACTAAAAGCTTGTGCTGCAAAAACTGAAAATAAGACTTGAAATTACTTGGACTCCAAAATATGTTCCAAAAGCACCCCAAATCCAACTTCTCCAAAAATAAATTTTGAGGTCATTTTCAGCTTCTACAAATCACTTAGAATCCAGAATCTGATTGATAAACTTTTTTGGCAAACTTGGAAAAAGCTTCCCAGGTTTTACGCAAGCACACACATGGAATGAAGTAAAGAATGCAATACAAAATGTTTGTATGCATTAAGAACCAACACACCAATACCCAGGGACCTGCACCCGAGAATGCAAAAGCATGCAAACATTTAAAACTTGCCTATACTCGATATGTCAACCACTAGTGCCCCTTCTTTTCAAGAATGGCTAACCAAGTTAAAGGTGCGGAGAGCTGGCCGACACGGAAATACCAGAAAATAAAATTCTACTAGCAGTTAGCCTCACAAATCCAGAAACACAATAAGACAGCGGCTCAAAAGTACCTGAGACGAGAAATTCATGAATGGTTGAATTTCAGAAGAGGAAAGCAAGCTCTCTTTAGTAACTAAATTAGGATACAAGCTGGTCAAGACAGCCAACCGTGACTTCCCTCCATAAATATGTGCACCAGCTAGAAACATGTGTGTCTTACGGTTGAAACCAAGGGCAGCAAGCATAAGAACTGTTTCTTCAGGCATTAGAGGACATAAGCCTTCAGCCCTAAGTGTTGCTGGAGATTGTAACCTGCAACAAGGAAAATTTTAAGAAAAGGAGAAAGCCCGTATAAATGTGAGACTGATGCTCCATTAAAAAGAAAAGACTTTAAAAGCATAAAAAATGTGAGGCATAAATAAGTCCAGCTTCGAGTCGAGGTTTTCTCCAGGACGTGAAGCTTTAGTTGGTATCAAGGAGCAAATAAAGACAAATGTCCACATATTCAATGCACTTGTCTCACAACCATCATTTTCATTTATTAAAGATGGTTAATACATCCTCCACAACATATACGTCGATATTATAGACGGATGAAAATGATGCATACTTTGCAGTCTTCTTCAGCTGTGTCAATGCAGGGAAATGGATCTCACGATATGATTCCAGTTCTCGTCTTTCTTCGTCTCCCCCACCAAACTCACATAAAGAATGAGCTACCATGTCAATTTCAAACCTCAGGTGTAAAGCTAAGAATTTGGAACCCTTCGTGGAATGACCTTTTTTCCTCTTCAATTTTGTTTCTGAAAATGGACCAACAAGATAATGATCCAACGGCCCGAGCTTTCTTCCATTTTGACGCATCCTTTTGAGAAGTAAAGCACCAGCTTCTTGTATTTTGGGAACAAACTTCAGTGCATGAAAATTACATCTGCACCGGAGCCTCTAGATGAAATCCCATAATTAGGAAGGGATGTAGAAAAAAGGACATCACATTAAGGATGAAGTAACCTTTGAATTTGGTAAGCTACAATAACCAGTAGAAGTAGATTAAAATGTCAAAGGATAGAGACTACCTGCAACTGAAATGGTATTGGGTCCGATGACAGACGGTTTCCGTATCCAACAAAATGAACAACTCGGTTCCTATGTAAGATGGGAAGAATGTGTTTCAAGTAAAAGCTTGGCTTCGCTTCTTTCATGATTTCGGCATCTGTCACCTGACACATAATCTCTTTGATTTACTGACACAAACAACATTAAGCAGCGAAGCAAATCTTCATCAAAACTTATCCTAAATGAGAGAGAGAGAGAGAGAGAGAGAGAGAGAGAGAGAGAGAGAGAGAAGAATCTAACCACACTACGAATGGCCTCCAGATCTAATGACTGTAGCTCCTGAGGAAGTTCCTTCACAATGCGAATATCGGGCTTTAGGTAGTTGCTAAAATGCTCTTCCTGATAGATATCGCCGAATTGACTAAGAAATTATAGAATTCAACAGTCATTCTTCCATTTAAAAGAGTGACAAAGTATAAAACAATTTTGATGGAAAGTACTCAAATAACTTTTCAGTGTTCAACAGACACAAACACATTGGTATTTCACACAAGATAAACTATCAGTTTAAGCATGATTAGTTAGTTTACTTCCAAAACAAGCACTAAAGTTGGGCAAAAGGCAATGGTCAATCTGCACATAGAGCACCTCCATGCTACATAAATATGCAAATAAATCTGAAACTAAACTCATAATCTGCATGACCAAAACACCAATTAAATCTGTTTTACTTGACGACAATTAAGCAATTAATAAAGCATACTGAGATTGATGCAGAAGCACAAAAGGTCGTTTTCTTTCCACAAACACTGATGAATTCTGTTGACCATGCGAAGACAAGATGATTCTTGAGGAACATAAAAGAAATGCTCCACAAGAGTAACGAAGGATGAAATAAACTGAACAGCTGTTGACCCAACCCTTATGACCATCAATTTGAGAAGGGTAGAGGACATAAGAAATACACAAGCAACCAAAGGTTCAAATTAATACGCAAAGAACATTAAGAAGACAGCAATACATCACCTTGGATCTCTCCAGACACTACTGTACAAAAATTTCGGAACAACAAGAGTTGCATTTAGCAAACGAGTGACAGCAACAGCATTGCAGACCTGTTGTTCAAAGATCAATAATTTAGTTTCATAGCATATATGAAGAAAATTACCGATTGCATCAATGCTTTAGAAGAATAAGCCATAAAACCAGGCACTTTAACCATAGAAGTAACTTACAGCTACTCGCTGCTGGTTTATCCCACCATTTGCACTAACCATGATGTATCCATTGTCTCCTCCTGAAAATGAGCGATATACAACATGTAAGAATCAGCTGAGTCATGAAGCAAACAAACATATGCAGTCTCTGTGTGTGTGTGTGTGTGTGTGTGTGTGTGAGAGAGAGAGAGAGAGAGAGAGAGAGAGGCACCGCTTGGTTCCCAGTTACGTTGGTCAGCACAAGGTCGCCATGTAGAAGCAAGGAGATATGGCTCCACCCATAGTTCTCTCGGCTCAGGTTTATTCTGGCCCTGAACATTGCATCAGAATTATGGCATTGATACTTAGGAATTTACCCTAACCAACCCATTGTAGGAAGTACATTTACAAAGATGCCCACCTCTGCCAATGCATGCACAGCCTTAGCCAACAGTTTTGCATAAATGGTCTTCTGTGGCCTCTTCACTTTGCCAAGCTTTATCAATTCTTCCTGCAACCATTTCAATGGGACCATGAAAAAGAAACTGAGGACTTCACTTTTGAGCCAGTTTTAAAGTTTGTTACTCTTCAGCAAATAGGATAGTGTCACCCAACTTTCCAACCACTAGAGCAACTAATTGTTTCCCTTTTCCCTATATTTCCTTGATATCCACTGCTTCAATTATAGCAAAACATATATGTGGACTTACTCACCGACTTAGTTTGATCATACCTTTTAATTAATTAAACACCCAAAAGAAGAAAGACAAAAATTCACATTGCCGAGACAAGGAGGAATTGGTGTTTTAATCCAGCAGGTACTCAATTAGGTGATTTGTGCTTTTGATTAGCATATCAATTTGGGTTCCCTCATAGAATGCACAAAAAATGAACCCCTCTGTGGCACATCTCACCGCAGCTCTGTAATTTCTTCACTACAATGCTAGAGTACATATTCCATTAATGTAGGATACAAATTCATTTCTACTATCCTCTTTTTGTTTCTATTCTTAGAATTCGCAAATGTCAAACCGGTTGGCATTGGCGATAAATACAGAGGCCTCTAAACTATAGGAACCCAGCCTAGATAGTTCAGGTTTCTTCCTACACATGGGCAAGTTTTACTAATAGTTCAGGTTTCTTCCTACACTTATGGAATTTTGCACTAAAAGTAAATCTAATTTGGCACTTCCTTTTTTGTCCAAATTTTGCTAATCCAAAATCATCTATTCTATATTATAAAGGGAGAGCATCTTTTGGTATGGACTAATAATCGAAGCCTGCTCAAACTTTCCTTTTCCAGACATACCCACCACATCGAAGCATAGCAGTTATTCTTCTCTTACTACCCAAGTTGCCGTTGTCTCATCCTCACATTTCCCCACATTTCTCTATTCTCACAACCCAATTTATCAGAGAGATGCTCTACTCACATTTTCTGGTTTATTCCAACTTTTATCAACCGTTAATACAAAAGGATGAAATCTTGGGCCTGGGTCACCAAACACAAACATTTTGCTTAAAATCCTGACTGGGTCGGTCTCTCCCTTTTAACTTCTTACCGATTCTTGGGAATATTGTTTCGTTTTCCTATTTCGTACTTGTGTTATACATTTCTATCTAATAGTTCGTTCAAGTGTAATTGCACATTATCTCATCAATTAAGGATTTTCCTTTCATTTTTCCGGGGAATCAATTGCATTCCAACAACTTATAGTAAATATATACTAAAAGAGGGTAGCATAAGTACTAGACATGACAGTTATTTTAAGATTGTATCAAACCGTACCCGAATCGACAACGTAGACGAATTAGCTCTCAAGAACCCGTATCTAAACCCATGATTCGAGTCCTGAATCCGCGAAAGCATCCACCAATTCACAACCAGAAAACAAGCCAACAACCCCACCGCACCCACCGCCACGCCCTTCGCCCGCTTCCTGTACCACACCTTCCCCAATCTTCTCTTACGCTGTTTCGACCCCGAAACAAGCCCTAACCGCTCCATGACTCTGAATCGAAACGAATTGGAGGGGGCATAAGAGGACGACGATCCGAAGGGGTTCCTCGGCGAGCTTTGCCGGCTCCGAGGGGTGTTAGCGGTGGAAAGGGGCCGCGAGTGGAAGGAACGCGCGCGTCCATTGGGCTGATCCGTAGCCCTAGCCTCTGCTCCAACTCCATCACCATGTTTTTCCTCTTTCTTTTTGGCGTTGGGTTCGATTGAGATCCCTATAGAGGCCATAAGTTATGACTGCATTTATTGGATGTGCAGTTGTGTATGGATTTTGTGACGAGGGCGCGTTCTGTATGAGCTATATACCCTTCGGCTACATCTTGGGTTGGCCGTTGGGGTGTGACGACGACACTTTCTGCACGAGGAGGTAATGTTGCCTACGTAGCTTACGCCCCGGCTAAGATTTTTATTTTTTAAATATTTATTTTTGTTATATGAGATAGATATTTTTTATAATATATTATTTTTATTTATAAATAAATATTTATTTTAGTTAATAGAACATAGATCCAAATGTTGATGTGGGTGCCGACCAATTTATTTTTTATACAACATGCATATGTCGTGTGGGGCCTATTATGGGTCACACACAAATGATCTGATCTGTTAACAAATTTTGAAATATTTTTTCAAGTGGCCCCTGTAAAAATAAGCTCAATTAAATATGTTTAAGTATTTGATTCAATCTTCTAATTTTTTCATTCAAAAAGTAAGCCTAACTTCTGAATGAAAAGTTAGAAAATTGGATTAAGTACTTTTACATATTAAATTAAGTTGATTTTTTATAGGCTACTTGAAAAAAATATTTAAAATTTATCAACAGATTTGATCATTTGTGTGGGATCCGTAGTGGGCCCCACACATCATATATACACCGTATGTATCCCACTTGTCTGTCTATTTTCTGTTGCTTGAAAACACCCCTTACTTGTGTAAATTGTTTGTGATTAAAAAAAAAGTTATTGTCAAATATCAAGTTGTTTCTACTAATTAATAACTTGTTGGTTAGTGTGAATAACTTGATAAAATACCATAAGTTGTTGCTAAAAAATTGTTAGTGGAAACATGGATAAATATACACAAACGTGAGGCTCCAAACACAATGCACCACTACTATGTATAGTGTCCACATATTCATGTGAGTGGGTTGTGTATTTGTTAGGGTATATATGTTTATGGTTTTAGAATTTTCCTTTTTTGGGTTCTAAAGGTCTACAAATACAACTTTAGCCTTGTTTGGCAAAAACAAGCGATCCGCTTAATTTTTTGTTTTGTTTAATTTTTTTACATTTGTTAATTTTGCATTAAATTCTAATGAATTAGTGATTCGTCTTAACAAGAGTAATCAGAAATAAAAATTTACTAGCAAATTGATTTTGACACTCCCATTTTTGTTAATGTCACTCCATTTCTCTCACAAAATAAATTATCTAATAAAGATACAAAGGGGAGTGGCAAAATCACTCCCCATTCATTATCCAAAATCAATTTTTCAATAGAGACAAAAATAAGCCAAAAAAAAACTTTTTTTTACGCTTTGATTATATTTTTTTACATTTTTGATTTCTCTCGGTGAGACAAATTGATAATTCATAAGAATTTGACGCAAAACTAACAAATAAAAAAAATAGATTAAATTATAAAAAAAACCAAGTGACTTATTCTTGTCAAACCAAGAACAAAAGGCAGTTCTACATGCTACAACATTAATTCAGGGCAAATACATCAATGTAGCTAAATTGCGTTTTTAGCTAATTTATCATGGCCCGTCAACGTGATTTATATGTATGAACTAGTCCAAGCTAAATGAATCGTGAACTCCTAGTCACCCTACATGTAAATCACATTGATGGCAATAAACGTCACCCATGAATACCAATATCAAGAGGTAGAGAGGCAAAGATGGCAATAACCAATGGATATCAAATCAGACTTACATTGATAGGGGCAGTTTTAGCCTGGTATTTAACAGGCATTTCAATTCTATTTTGTAAATTGAAAAAATCAAACCCGAACACAAATGCCTTCAAGCCGTATATTACATATCACTAACATAAATGCCTTCACACAAACGATACGTGACCTCGTATATATTATTCATACAAATGCCTCATATATAAACATACACATTCAAAATGGGTTTGGAAAAACTCAAACTAAACAATACCCGTCGGGCGTCGGGTATGGTTACAGTCAAGGTGATTAAAAAAAAAAAAAAAACTGTTAGTTTAGGTTCAATACAATTTTTATGCAAATTTTGGATTTGGCTCGGGTTTTGTCATTCCTACAGAGAGGTTATAAATGCCACAAATTATCAAATAAAATTACGAAGATATCGAGATAGACGCCGATACATGCATATTTATGTACTCACTGGATTTTTTTTGTTTTGTTGGCCTCTTTCTAAAAACCAAACCACTGCTAGTCCCCTTAATAAAAGAGTGCCCGCTCAGAAGGATAAAAAATTACCAGTGTTTATGGGACACCGTCACGTCACGTGGTGTTTCAAATTCCTTATCTACCACACATGCATTAGCGTGACAATGACGAATAATGTATGGTAATAAGATCCTTCTTACCAATGGCATCATTATCCAATCAGCTAGATATCGTGGGTTCCTCTAGATATTGACATTAGTAATGGTATTAATTACACAATCCACAGTATAAACATATACTTGGTACTTTATTTAGAGCAAATTAAACGCTCACGTAATTAAGAACCATGCCAGCACGATAATTAATATTTCCACCTAGGACTCTAATTTTTTGAGTGCAAATGGATTTTACAAAACCACATAGGCTGGAAACGAGAAAATGCCGAGAGAGAGAGAGAGAGAGAGAGAGAGAGAGAGAGAGAGAGAGAGAGAGAGAGAGAGAGAGAACAGGAGGTGGCTATGTTTCAAGATCGAAGGAAAAAACTCATCCGTCATACAGAGGTAAGATTATCTTGACAAAGATTTTGTTAAAATTCTCAAATTGGGAAATGATATTGACACTCAAAAAATTGATGCAGACACTCCAAAAAACAAAGGAAAATGGCTTTGGAGTTACATTGATTTTAGAGTACCTGCACCAATTTTTGGAGTGTCAATAACATTTTTCAAACTTAATTGGGTACGTAGTTTTTTCATGTATGATCTAATCTTATTACATCTACCGTTAGATGATGATCTAATCTTATGGTTTAGCTGCTTATTGAGAAATGAACGTTATGTTGATTCCACAACAAGGGCCATCAATGAGTCGGTTTGGGTCTAAAGACCCAATCCTTTCTATTTGCACACCATTTCAATTTTTTTTTTCTAATTAATTATTACACTCATTTCTCTTCACTCATTCTCCGAAAACTTCCCTCAAAATCCAAACCAAACAAAAAGTCTACAGGCCTTTCGAACACAAAATTATTACGTGCTCTTGGAGCACCAAAAGGCCTCTAATACTACACATTCTCGCCGGACCCGTAACTAAGTGTATGGACCACAAATGAATGTGTGATGGTGGAGACTCCTGTAGCACCATGTGCCGGTGCTCCAGAAATATTGAATAATCACTCCATTTGACGAATCTTCTGTTTGGGACGTCAAGTGCACTAGAGTGAAGCCTAACCAAATCTCTAGAGCAATTCTAATGTAACAGTTCCATTAGTCCTTGAATGCAAAACAATAAAATTCATCCGGTTTTAGGCCAAACCATGGGACCGTTAATTTATGGCTTTTTATCTGGGCATTCACTTTTTAGAAAGAAAATTGAAAAAATTAACACTTTTTGCATTGATGGGAGGTTACTAAACCCAAACCCAAACACTACAAGGATATTGAGGATTACAGATATGGAGATAGAATTTTTGCGTCGGGGAGCGAATATACACAATCAATGTAAAAGTTTGGTTTTCTAAAATTGTAGGGGGGTAATATATAGCTCCTACTAGCCCCCTCTGGCTCCATCTTTGGAATCACTCCAACAGGGTGGGGTAATTTTTTTTTTTTTTTTTTATAGGCTTGGGTACCGTCGGGTAAATTGCAATCCTTAGTTGAGATAGTTTGGCTACGGATTTTAATGTTAGGTGACCGAACATTATTTTTTTGTCACGTCACGTATATAGAGCAATATTTATTTTTTTCGTTACATATTACATAAATAGGTTGAAAAAAACTACTATCATAATATATATTTTCATATGCCGTAAAATCTTGAGAATTCATTTCCATTCCAAATGGTTAATTTCTACATCAATGCATACAGTACTCTTAGTAGAACAATCATTCGAATACTCAGAATAACTTAGACGAGCGAGCGTTAGATTTTTTTTTTTAGAGAAAAATATTAGGCGGATGAACGCACGTCTATAATTTTAATGTATTTAGAGAAAAACTATTGTAATTTTCTTAAAAAACTTGCACTACAAGAAATTTGGTCGTTGGAGACGAATGAAAATCGTCATAGATTGCATTTTTTTTTGTAATAAATAGTATGAGTGATGAAAAAAAATTTCATCTCCTATAGTACCTTTTGATGATAAAATATTTCGTCGCTAAAAAGAAATAATTAGTGACAAAAAAAATTCCCTCGTGCTTTTTGACAATGAAAATTTTCGTCACCAGTATAAGAAATCTGTGATGAAATTTTGTCATAAAAGACGTTTTAATATTGGAAAAATAATCCCACTTTATTGCGTCTCATAGGTTTCAAACCCAAGCTTCCAAATTCAAATGCAAGACTTCGACCACCTGAACCACTCACATTTTTCAATATATATTTGAAATATCTAATGGATAACATATATATTTAACATTAAGATTAGCAATTAAAGTTGAATCGAACGTCATTTTAAACCTTTAAACCTTAAAATTAGCAATTAAAATTGAATCGAATGTCATTTTAGTATGTTATTTTAATTTTTGCTAAAGTGGAGGGACGCGTGGAGGGCCTTGTGCCAGCTATGCGCCTAAGTGGTGCTCTGGTGACGGTCTGTCCTCACGAACAGTAGCTATGGCTCGAACCGGATATTCCACAATGGGTCGAGAGCCCCTATGGTCACGCCCATGGGGGTTGCTACGCTGGTCGTCCTCTCCTACCCTTTTAGATTATCAAACAAATAAATATGCATACTGTGATCCTTGTTTATTAGTCCCTTCTTTCCATTTTCATTGTCCATTTTTAAATTGCATGTTATTTTTGAATTGCATATATCTTTTAATCAATAATATTTTTCATAAATTTAAAATTTTTTGTATTACAGAACTAATCAAGATCTATTAAACAAGATATAGATAAAAGATATAAAAGAGACAAATATAATAATAGATAATAAAAATAGGACCGAGGAGATAGTAAAAAGTACGAGAAAAAATTCTTCCCACCTTAGAGCAACAACACCAGTCTCGGTATTGATGGATTTTGAGCTACTTTACCTATCCGAAAGAATAAAACCACCTTGCGCCAGTCTCGGTATTAACCTCGGTAGAATTGCTCCAACCACTATGCTTCGGTAAATTTGACAACGCACTATTCGAAAGGTATTCATTAGTTTATTATTTCTGGGCCAGGTGTCTGTCCCCTCTCTCTCTCTCTTCATTCAGATGTTTTTCTTTCATACCTCTTATTCTCTTCCATGTGTTATATTTTATGATATTTAATGGATAAAGAGAATATAATAGAGAGGTTGGTGTAGGATGGGAGGAAAAAGTGGATAGATAAAATACATTTTCAATCTTTTTTGCAAGCTATTTCGGCTTTTATTGATATACATGCCCTTAGGAGGAAACCAAAGGGTTTCCACCACGCATTGCGGGTCCCGATATGTATTTTTTTCAGTAATTTAAACCATTCATCTTGTAAAACCTGCATAGTAATAGTTTCACACAAAATATCATATTTAACGAATATCGGTAGATATATTAAAAAGTACTACTATTATATGAAAGTGATTTTTATTAGAGACCGAGAATTGGTTTAATAAGTACCATATCACAAGTCAATGTCACGTGAACAACCTGCCACCAAGAGCACGTGTCTGTTTTAGTCATACCAACGGCACCGCGTAGGCCCGGCAAAGCACACTTGACTTCTGAGTCGTCTCTCCGACTCTCACTCCTCCCTCCAGAAGGAGTACAACAATTCAACAAACCACGTTAACCTTGCTTTTGACCGCACTCCGCACAACCAAAGAAAAAATTGAATTTTGCTGGGTTGTCATCTAGTGTGTTTGGGAGGATATAGATTTTACATTTTAACGTCAAATTCTGTTGCAGATTTTTAGATTTTAATATAAACAGATATACATGTTTATTGCGTTTATGCTAATTTTTTTTGTCTTTTAGCTAATGACAATAGTCAAGTTGTTTTCTCTCAATGATATTTTAGTTGATGTATGCGAAGAGAATGACCTACCTAAAAATTCGTAAAAACATAAGTTTTAATCCATTTAATTTGGTGAAAACACCCATAAAGTCGTGGGATTACGATTAAGTTGTAGCAAGTACCTATTTGAGAAAAATTCTAAGAGCAGATTATGGGGTACTGGCTATTACTAATCTGCAGTGAAGTGTTTTTTTAAGATTTCTAGGACCAGAAGTAGCTTCTAGTGCTTCTGTAACATTTAATCGATAATCTAAAGCTGCGGCAAATACATTTCATAACTTCTTTAAAATCTCAAGTTGAGAATCTGAAGTAGAATTAACTTTCTAAAATCTAAAAAAGAAAAACTATCGCAAACACACTCTAAAAGTTGGTACGTACTGTTTACTGTAAAAATCAGTTTCTATTTCCTATTTCAACTTCTGTGAATTCGTAGATTCTCAAAATTTGTTAATTACTAGAATTTTTGACAAAACACTCATGTCTAACAGCTTTTTAAAAGCTAAAATATCAAAATTTGCTCATAAAATTTTTCGCAAACACTTACACGTAGATATGTACACATTTCTACACCTAACACTTGAGGAAGTTATCTATCTCTATATACTAAGCAAACATGTTTTGCCTTAAAAAACATCTAAACCCCCATTCGGGGAGACGTGGGGAGGGGATTTAATATGGAGGAAAAATTATTTTACGCATCGGAGCATCTTCATACGGTGCCCTAAACTCATTCTCTACCGCATGTATGTCTTTTATTACATAGAACGGGAATACTGCTAGCGTGCATCTAACGTGAATGGAAAAAAAACTAAAAACTATCTTTTTTATTAACTAGCGTTGTCGGTGTTTGGTACACATGACTGAAAACACTAATGCGTTTTTTTTTTCAGGTCCCGTGCATCAAACAATATTGGGTACTCCAATATATATATATTTTTGTTATGGGTAGAGGTGTCAAATGGACGGGTTTGGGCCAAATTGGGTAAGTTGTAAATGGGTTGGTCTTTAATGGGTCATTGACCCATTTAGACCCATTAATTATGAGGTCAACTACCCATACCAACCCGACCCATTTATTTAAAAGCAAACCCGCCCCGCCCATTAACCCAATTACAATTTTACTTTCTTTTTTTTTTTTGTTTATCTTAGATAAAAATGTAAAATTTAGATATACCAATAATAATTTTATAAAGCACACAAAAAAATTGAGTGACTTTTTTTTTTTTGGTCCTTATTCATTTTTTTGGCATTTGTTTGTTTTGTGTTAAACTTTTGTGACTTGTTGATTCGTTTCAACGAGATGAATCGAAAAAGTAAAATTTTTTGATCAAAACTCAAATTTTTTGAATAAAAATAAAATAAGACAACTTTTAATATTTCTTCTCCAAATCGATGAATTGAAAGACAAAACCTAGCTTTAAGTAACTCCATTAGTAGAGAAAATTTTCAGTGCTGGGTGGAAATATCCCACGTGGTATTTGCTCGACACATCTAAGTCGTCCAATATACTTTTAGACTGCTCGAATTAAAATCCTCCTTCTCCTCTCATCCCAATATTTTCTCTCTCTAAACACGAGCCATCCGAAAACGCAATAGATTATTCGCATGCGCCGAACGGACACTACGTGGTACCCACCGGGCACTGGAAAATTTTCCCTATGAGTAACGATGAAATTGATTTAGAAACGAATAATCAGTTTACGTACCTGTAATCGGACCCAGCAAAGGAGACCCAGCACAGTGTGCTCCTTTCTGGAAAAAGTCGAAGACTCCTCACAAACAGTAACCTCCGTGCATTTTTTGTTGGGTAATCTTTATGACTTATTGGGCATTTAAGTTGGCCCAATTGAGATCCAATTAAGACCCAATAATAAATGGGTTTGAACTCATTCTAACCCAATTAATAAATGGGTTGGGTTGGGTCTATTTTTTAATAGGTGAGTTTGGGTTTCTTAATAGGTTTGGATTTAATTTGCCACCCCTAGTTATGGGGCACCGTCTCCGTCATGTGATATTTCAAATCCATTTTTCACACACGTCTTTAGTTCATAGAATGAGACCAATATTAGCGTGCATCGAACACGAGACCGAAAAAATATTTAACTATTTTTATATCAACTAGCGTTGTATCCATTCGATACACGAAATCAAAAAAAATTAAATTAAATTTTTTATTATGTGTATCGAACGGACACAATGTTAGCGCAAATAAGAACAAAATGGACATTGCTTCGGGTAGAGAGAAAGTTTCATCAGTTTGAATTAAACTCCTGAAGGGGGAAAAAAAACTTCCTCGTACAAAAATAGATACTAATAAAGTAAAGTACTCTAATTAAAAAATTCATTTGGATTCAAGGCTCTTATACGTCCCTTTCAAGGATTCTTCTTTCTTTTCTTTATTAACAAAATTCGTTGACTTGAGACAGAATATTCAAAGTCTTCGTCTTTTATTAGTATTTCTCCGTATTACTTTATTGAGAGAGAACATCTCCAAGCATTTTGAGCTCTTGGATTTTAGGAGGCATAGTAAACAAATTTTAGAACAACTATTTTTTTGCACAGATTGTGAAATTAAATGTGTACTAATTTGTTTGTTGAATATCAGAAGCTGTACTAGGCTCCAGCCTCTAACACCTTCAAAGTGTGGATTTGGTAAAATTAGGCTCCGTTTGATAGATATTTTTTTTCAACATAAATTCATTCCTAATCATATCTACTACTCCATCTAGTATCAGTTCAACGTGATTTTTCATAATTATTCATCATCTCAATTAGGTCTTAAGCTTATCGAAATGGGCTCGAATTGAGTAGGTGGTTGAGTTCTTGAAAGGATCGGGCGTAGGGCTGCAAACGAACGAAATTGTTCCCAACTAATTCAAGGCTCGGCTTATTATGAGCTCGACTCGATTGGCTCATACATAAACAAATTGTGCTTAAGCTCGAGTTTTAAGCTTATTTAGTAAATGAGTCGAGTTTGAGATAGTTGTACTATCTAGTCTCATTTTTAGCAGCTCGCTCATTCGTCAAGGCTTTGTTTAGTAATTGACGCGAGTTCGAACACCTCGATATTAAACAAGCCAAGCTTTAGCTAGACCAATTCTGAACGAGTCAAGCTCGAACACTTTAAAGCTCGACTCGTTTGTAGTCCTACCGGAAGGATCTTAGTTGTAGCCTTAATCACATTTTTTGAAGGGGTTAGGATATCTGTCATTCTTGAACTAGGAAAAATCTTTACACCATTCCTTCTTTGAATTAGGAAAAATAACCTAAAACGTATTAATGACGCTATCTAAAATTCTCCACAATGGGGATTTTATTTCCGATAAAAGGAAAAAAAAATAATCAGGATTTCCAACTTCCCGGAAACAGCAAAAATTACCCTCCTTAATGCCATTTAGCCCATTGTTTTGCCGTTTCCGTTTCCGTTGACTCTCTCTCTCTCTCTCTCTCTCTCTCTCTCTCTCTCTCAATCTATGTACACATATATATCTCTCTCTGTGGAACCAGAATTTGACTATCAGCTCAATCACGGCCGGATCCAATGTAGGCACTCGGTTTCAATTTTGCTTACAACGAATTGTTCTATTCCACGCAGGAATCTCGTTTACAAGCATTGACAACCTCTCCGCATCAGCCTACCGCCGCTCCGACCCGCCATCAAGGTCCCTCTCTCTCTCTCTCTTTCTCTCTCTCTCTCTCTCTCTACATATATTTTACGTATGAGGGCAGAGCGTTTGATTGGATTTTTATATTGATCACTGCTACTTCAAATTAGAGCTTTCAATGTTGGATTAAGAACTATAATGGATAAATGCTGCATCTTGATTGCTAACTTTGGGCTTTAAAAACCTTCTTTTGTTAAGTAAATTAGGAACCTTTATTCGTTCTTTTTGTTATTTGATTGATTGAGAAAATTGGACTAGTGGCAAGAGGTTGTCTACATGTTTGCTGTTTTTTTAGTGGATGGTGTGGGTAAGCAAGGCTTTTGGAGTTAAGTTCTACCCAAGACCGTGTAGCATGGTATTAGAGCTGGGTAGGGTGCGTGTCTCTAGCCTGCAATAGGTGTTGCCGAGTGAGCACGCTGCGCGTGAGGGAGGGTGTGAAGCAAAGTCCCACATTATCTAGGTACCAATTTAATATGAAGTATGTATGCGTGAGGGCTCCCTCACTTCAATAACTAGTTTTTGGGGTTGAGTCTACCCAAGACCGTGTAACATAATTACATGAACACGTAAAATTTTCTTTTTTTTGTGTTATTGTTTTTTATTTTTTCTGCATTCCTATTTTCATAGATCAAGGTTAGGATTCTGCAAAGTCATAGCACATGGGCACATGGCTGAACAATTGCTGATAGCAACACATTGAGAATTTAGCTTATGTTACGTGCAATACATCCGCAGTTTCTGTTAAAATTCAGGACGTGGTCGTCTTTTCAATTTCTACCTAAGAATGTAAGGTTAAAATTCTTCTTGTATGGCTGTAGCAAAGTCTGTTTCACAGAGCTGTGGATGTAGAAGGCTTAGTAGTTGGTTCACTTATCTTGGTTACGGGTATAGAAGATTGGGTTCTAAGATGATGTCAATTTCTGAAGTAATTTACTTGTTAAATGTCATGACAGTGATTGGATCTATTGGACAATTTAAGAACTATAATAATTAAGTGTTCAAAGACGAAAAGTGATTCAATTTATGCCCTTATCAGGATACTTTCTAGGCTTCTGTACTCCAGTAAACAGTTTTGTAGCTTTTGTTGCAGGGGATAGAAGTTCATGGTTTGGTCCTTCTAACTTTGTTGTACGATTTCTTTTTGAGATATTATTGGTGTTAGTGAGTTAGTCTGAAGATGTGGGCTTCTTTACATGTGTACGGGCATCATGCATTCTTTGATGGTGTACAGTTTTATTAGTTAGACCATCTGGAGGGAGAGGTAAATGAGGATGAAGACCTGTTTTAATAACGGACTTCATATGTGAAAGCATAATTAACATGTTCATGTAATAAATGAAGGACAATGAGATGGAAATTGATGGCTATTCTATTTAATTGGCTCACTATGAATAGTACTTTTGGAAATGATAACTTCGAATTAAAGAGCTTATTCTATCATTTTGACAGTTTGATTATCAGAATTTGACTGTTGGCGCTGAATAAAAAAACATGTTTTCCATTGTAGTGCTAGTTATCAAATGGATGTTAAGCTTGATACCCCAAGTACAAGTTGTTGATTTAGTCTTCCAACTTAATGTTATTATGCTTTCTTTCAATATGCAGGGAGAATGACATTGTTGGTTGTGAAGCAAGATCGATTGAACTGCTACGCTGATAATGAAATGCATATCTTTGCCAAAACACCAAGCTTTTCCCGTGTTGCACGAAAAAGAAGAATTCAAGAATCCTTTAATGTTGATCATAAAAGAATAGAAATTGCAAAGGAGGAGGATGAGGATTACAGTCCGGAAGATTTTGTTAAGGGAAGTAGATGCCGACAAGGCAAAGGCTCAAATGGTAGCAGAACCTTTCAGGAAGTATCGCACACCTTGAAAAAGGAAAGAAGTACTGAAGAGGGATTAGTGAGTGAAGGTGAAGAATACGATGACGATGACGATGACGATGATGATGATGAGGAGGAGGAGGAGGAGTACGTTATGGAATCCTCAATAAGAACAAAAATGTTGCCAGTCAAGAATAAAAGGAAAACACGAGAAAGTAGGGGTTCAAATGGTAGAAAAAATGCAGGGAGTCAGAAGGGTGCCCCTAACAAAAAATGTAGTCTCAAACGGAAGTCCGTCACTAGAAAATGTGATGATGATGAGGATTACAATGTGGGGTCATCACCTTTGGTTAAGAAAAAGAGAGCTCGAGTAAGCAAATGGTCTGGTGACTTAAGAACCTCAATTAAGCTAAGGAATCTAGAAGAGGAATTTCATGGGGATATGTATGAGGATGCTGCTAATGATGATGACAAGGAGGAGGACAAGGAAAAGACCATGAAGGGTAAACCACCCACTAGAGCAAAATGTCCATCCAAAAAAAGGAGCACTCCAGAAAACAAAAGGTGCAATGTAAAAAGCAGTTCGCATAAGCGTTATGGTGCATTCAACGAGAAAAGAGTTCGTCCTGAATATCCTTCATCGAGCAATTGGGAAACTAATGAAGGTGAAAAAGAGGGCAAGGAGAATGGAGGGTCATCATCAGCAGGAGCAACCCCTTCATTAACTGAAGAAATTAGAGGGTCACATGGTAGAAGGGTTTCAGAAAGACGTCGAAGTGCCCAGAACAAAATTAGAGCCTTTGAAAGAGACTGCTGGAATGGTGATTGGATAGATGATATTCTTCTAGTGGGAGAAGATACAAGTAATAGAAGTGGAGATTCAGTTAGTTTGAAAGCGGGAAGAAGTTCGACGCACTCCAGAGAGGAAAACTATGAGTCTGAAAACTCTTTAGTATTTCACTTGCCTTCTGCTTCCTCTTCACCATGTTCATCACCTCAGGCTGTTAAAAGTGACCAGAATAGCGTTACCAGGTGCACAAGTGATCATAAGGTTAAACTGCTGTTCTCATACTTACTTGTTTGATATACAGATTTTTTTTTAACCTGCTTTGTTCTGGGGCCAAATTTACTGAATTAAGATGGCATGCTTGTCTTAAGCAGGAAGATGGGAAAGAACATTTGAAGTGTCATCAATGCAGGAGAAATGACATAAGAGTGGTTGTTCCGTGCACCAAATGCAAACAGAAACTATACTGTGTTCAGTGTATCAAGCGATGGTATCTTTCTACCTATTCCTCATTTCCTTTGATATTTTGTTTTTTTCTGAAAAATCTCTCTCTCTCTCTCTCTCTCTCTCTCTCTCTCTCTCTCTCTGATATTTAGGTACCAACATTTGTCTGAAGAAGAAATTGCTGAGAACTGCCCATTTTGTCGTGGAAATTGCAATTGCAACTTGTGTTTGCACTCAGGTGGCATGATTAAGGTTGGCTTCTGTCTTATATTACCAAAAATCATATTTATCTTCTTTTTCTTGTAGACAATATTTGATAGTTTTTATTCTACAGGTGTCAAAAAAAGATCTTACTGATCAGGAGAAGGTTCAAAATCTTTATTATTTGATCAAGTCTATTCTTCCATTCGTAAAACAAATTGTGAAAGAACAAAGAGAGGAGATACATGAGGAGTCTCTTTTGTCTCCGTTGGTTAAGATAGAAGAGTCCTTTTGCCGCAATGATGAGCGTGTGTATTGGTAAGCTTATCTTTCTTTTTTCTTTTCTTTTGTCACAATATAATTTTATGTGAATGATTCTGCCAAATCTTACTTTATACCTTTCGTCGTCCTGGAGCAGTAACTACTGTGCAACTTCAATTGTTGACCTTCATCGAAGTTGCCCAAATTGCCCCTTTGAGCTCTGTCTTAGTTGTTGCCGTGAGATTCGGAAGGGAGAGGCCGTTGGAAGTGGCAACAAAGTAATTTTCCGATACAGAAATAGAGGCTATGATTACATTCACGGTGGAGATCCTTTACCGAATTCTTGTCCTGTGGAAACTTCTAAGGACCATAACAAGCCTTTGACCAAATGGGTTGCTAATGATGATGGAAGCCTAACTTGTGCCCCAACAGAAATGGGTGGGTGTGGGAATGGGGTGCTGAAGCTCAAGCGTATTCTTCCACAGTGTTGGATTTCAAACTTGGGGACCAAAGCAGTAGAAATATTAAGAAAGTTTGATGCAGACCAAACAATCTCTAGACCTAGGCCCGATAATCTCGACAAGGGCAACAAGATGTCAAGGAGAGCTGCTTCTAGAGAAGGCACAAATGACAACTATTTGTATTGCCCGAATTCAAAAGATGCCCTAAAGGAAGAAGAGCTATTGCAATTCCAGAGACATTGGGTGAATGGTCAACCCGTGATAGTTCGAGATGTCCTTGAGCAGACTAATGGTTTGAGTTGGGAGCCCATGGTCATGTGGCGTGCTCTGTGTGAACACTTGGATCCGAATGTCAGTTCAAAAATGTCGGAAGTTAAGGCGATTGATTGCCTGGCTGGTTGTCAGGTTAGTCTTGACATCTCTTTAGCATCTTAATTTACATCTTTCGGGTTACTAGTTTGCCATGAAAGATTCTGCCATCTCTTTCTTCCATGTTCTTAAAACTACCCAATACGATCCATTCCATGTGTACTACAATTTAAAGTATGAGTAGGTTTGTTTTTTTTTTCAGAGTATTGGTTGCAGTTAATGGTTATTATTGGCAGAATCACAGCAGATGTCCATGTTTTTTTGACTGCCTCACTTGTTTCAAGTCATTCCTATGTGAAACATGGGCAATTTTGTTTTTCCTTTTCCTATGTCCACATTTCCTTTTTCCAAATCGTGTTTCTGTGACAATGTGCAGGTCGAGATAAATACACACCAATTTTTTAAAGGTTATACAAATGGAAGACAATATGGGAATTTCTGGCCAGAAATGCTCAAGCTTAAGGACTGGCCTCCATCTGACAAATTTGATGATTTGTTGCCACGCCACTGCGATGAGTTCATTAGTGCATTGCCGTTTCAGGAATACACAGATCCCAGGGCTGGTTTTCTTAATCTCGCTGTAAAATTGCCTCCCGCTGTCATAAAGCCTGACTTAGGTCCGAAGACATATATTGCATATGGGCTTGCTGAAGAACTTGGCAGAGGAGATTCTGTAACTAAGCTTCATTGTGATCTGTCAGATGCGGTAGGGTTTTAATTGAGTCAAAGTTATATGCAATTGTTCACCAATTTGTAAGGTGACAACTTGTTACATACACATGAAGCCACCATGTGTTAGCATTGTCTTTTCTGTGTTACATGGATGTGAGTTTTTGTTTCCCTCTCTCAAAGGGAATCTGAAATCTAGACACTGCAAAAATTTTGGTTCTTCTCATACTTTTGATGTTTAGACTTTAGCATTATAGTTCAAGAAACTAAAGAAACTTGTAATCTGATATCTTGATTTGAGCAGGTGAATATTTTGATGCACACTGCAGAGGTAGACTTAGATGATAAGCACCGTGTTGCAATTGAAACACTGAAAAAGAAGCATCAAGCTCAAGATGAACAAGAACGCCTCACTAGAGAGATGGATGGTAGTCTCATTAAAACTTGCCATAGTGTCAATGAACAGAAAGTGGACTTGGACGTGAAACATGAACGTAATGAGAGAGCTGTCGCTGGTGCGTTGTGGGACATATTCAGGAGGGAAGATTTACCGAAGTTAGAAGCCTATCTCAGGCAGCACTCTAGAGAATTTAGGCATACTTATTGCTCTCCAGTTGAAGAGGTAAAGTTTTAACTAATAAAGCTTTAATTCAGCAATGTCAAATGCGTGGTGGAATCTAACAAATTTTCCTACTTTGATTAGGTTGTTCATCCAATTCATGACCAATGCTTCTACCTGACTTTGGAGCATAAACGGAAGCTGAAGGAGGAATTTGGTAGGTATTTAACAATTTGGTATGCTTTTCAGTCATTGTGATTTGTGATCATCATCTAAAAAAATTTCAGGGATAGAGCCATGGACTTTTGAGCAACGTCTTGGAGATGCGGTGTTTATTCCTGCAGGTTGCCCGCATCAAGTCAGAAATCTCCAAGTAAATATTTCTTCATCTCTTTTGAAATTTATATTCCATCATGGATTTCCCAATTTTGAATGCATAAAAATATATTCTGTGTGCACAGTCATGTACAAAAGTTGCTGTGGATTTTGTTTCTCCTGAAAATCTCCATGAGTGCATTCGATTAACTGAGGAGTTCCGACGACTGCCAAAGAACCACAAGGCTAGAGAGGACAAACTAGAGGTATTACCTCACTTTAAGCATGTCACTTCTAGATGTCTGCAACTATATTCTCTCTCCGGACATGTTTTGAATCACGGATTGGTGGAGGGATTTACTAGAAAAAGGAAAGTGTTGATGGGAAAATAATCCTTTTCGTAGCTCTCATGCAAGCTCATGTTCTGCTTTACAAAGCGCTCATGTTCTGCTTTACAAAGCTGCTGAATCTTTTTCTTCATATTCTGTTTTTACTCTTTGTCAATAACAGGTGAAGAAGATGATTCTTCATGCAATGAACCAATCTATACAAGACTTGGAAGCCTTGAGCCGGGGGAAAAGGTGATGGGTTGTGGAAAAAGCCATTTTCTCCATAGTAGTCCATGTTTTTCATTTTTGTCACCAGCTAATGTTGCTGAAGTTTCCAGTTAATGTTGCTGAAGTTTTGGCCCTTGGATTTTCATAAATATTGTGCAATCTCAGGGGGTGATCCCACAAGATTCTGCTAGCCTTCAATAGAACATTTATTAATGCATTTTGGCACAATTGGAAAAATAAGCGTCCTTGGCTCCTTCGAACAATGTTTGATGCAGAGAGCTACAACCACTTTCCAAATAAAAGCACAACCATTCTTTGGACTTGTCATAGTATACGCGAGATGCTAAATATGAAGAGTTCTATACATTTATCTTACTGGAAGATAAAATTATGCAACTAAAAATATGGGATGAAACGCAACTGAAGTAGTGAAATAAGATTCGGGAGTGCATTTGACAAGGTTAAAATCTCAATAACTACAACCAACAAAGTTGATTTTCACTGAGAAAAAAGAAGAAGAAGAGAGGATGAAGCCGATTTTCTTATGGTAGTAAAGGCTTACCAAATAAGTTGACGGCTCGTCTGGGGTAAGAGTGTCTCTAATAGCCAGGGGTGGACATGGACGGTTTTATATTAAACCAAGAACCAAATCACTACTTACGGATTATGAATTTGAAGAACCAAATCAATCCATAAAGTTAATAAAACCAAACCAATCCAAACTAGTGAAATAAGATTCGGTTTCAGTTTTGAACCATGATTAGCTTGAAATTGAGATATCATCTCCATAAACTATTTAAAGTAGTTAAAATTGCATAAATAAGTTAAAAGAAAAACTTATATTAAGACTAGTTCTATTAAAATCACCAAAACTTACTAACATCAACCAACTATAAGGAAGAGTAAAATACCAGTAATTACTGAAGAATATGACTATGGAATAGAGTATTAGATTAGAAAGTTAGCAATGCTGGCCAAAAATATGGCTCACAATAGTATAACAACCCCTTAACTAATAATCAAATTTTGGCCTTTGGAGAACTAAAACTTGAACATTTTCTCTTTGTATAACCAAATTTATGCAAAAAGAGCATCTTACTCCTCTCTCTCTCTCTACTTTATCTCTCTCTCTCTCTACCTTATCTCCAGAGAAAAACCAAAGCTCTCCTGTTTTGGCCAGGGGAGGGGGGCCGCTGCCCCCTTCTTTCCCCTCCTCCCCCTCCCGGCTCCACCCCCCTCCCCTTTCCCTCCTCTCCCTCTCCCCTCCTCTCCGTTTTCCTGTTTGGACCCTCTCCGTTTTGAGTTTGCCTTGTGTTGTGCTCCGGCAGATGAGTCTCCGATCGGCGGCCTATGTACTCATTCTGTTCTGGCTCCTCCTTGGTTCCCTGATCTGGTAGCTGTGGCCGGCGGGTTGCGGGTTTTGCGGGCGGTGGTTGTGGGTCAATAATAAGGTGTTATGGGGTTTGGGGGTTTTTTCTCTCTTTCTTTTTTGTTCTTCCGGAGTATCCGGTTCTTCTCCGATTGGTTTTCCCAGTTCGGTTGTGTTCCAGTTCGAATTTTTCCCAGATCTGGAGGGTAGAGGAGGTGGGTGAATAACATCGCCGGGGTTTGGTCTCCTCAAAGCACTGTCGGTATGAGGCTTCCTCATATTCGCCGGTGTGCGGCGGTGGCATAAGTTTGTGGTGTGTTCAGCTTTAGCGACTCGATTCGACAAAGGAGCGTGCAGATCTTCATGCGCCATGAGTGATTCATCTGTTGGTTTGCTCCGGCAGGAGAGCTGTTTTTCTCTTTTGTTGTTTCTTAGTTGTTGCTTTTTCAGATTTCAGTTGTGCTTTGTTTTCTGCGGGTTTGAGCTGGGGGTCCGTTTGGATTCTCTACTACCTGGACCTAGATTGGTTCCTAATCTAGGCGTTTTGTCGGTCCTGCTTGCAAGGGGTGCCTGTGTCGAAGTCTTGGTAGTTTTGGTTCTTTCCTGTACCTTTTGATGAAATCTGTATTGCCTTCGGGCTCTGAAATGAAATTGACAGTTTCAAAAAAAAAAAAAAAAACCAAATTTATGCGAACCACACACTCTCTCTCCTCCCATTGCTATCAATGGACACACCCACTCACATTTGTTCCCAACTCTTTCTATCTCTCTCTACTAAAAATGAGTTATTGATTATGGAGCACTGAGAGCGTTCACATTGTTAAGCTTAACAACTCTTTAAATGGATAACTAAAAGATGAGGTGACAAATTTTAATTATTCAATTAATTATATCATTCGAGATACCCTAAACATACAAGCTCAAAATATATGGCATAGACATCATCGGAAAGACTTCATGGCAGGACCATCTAGGTACGACTGTGTTTGGAATTTGAAATTATTATTGAAAATAGTTAAGGATAAAATAAAAAGAAAAGGGGAACAAAGATGGAAATTGTGAAACCATATCCTATCTCCTTTGCCGTTGTCACAAATCCTTAGACTATGTTCGGATGACCGGAATTTTTAGTAGAAAAAGGAATATGATTATTAGGATTTTTTTTAATCCGCTATTAGGAATCTAATTTCTAGGAATTTTCTTGAGTAGAAATAGGAATATGATTTTTTTTTTTAATCATAGGCAATTGCATATTTCATTCAAAGCCCAATGACGAAGATTACATCACAATAATAGGAGAGAACCAAAACTACCAACATCTAAGACGAGCACTGCTTAAAGCGCCAGGCTACAGGCTCTACGACGCGTACTGCCAAAGCAGACCAGCACTAGGTGCCGACAAAGGGTCCATCTTCGACTTGGTAGTAGAGTATCCACGGAACTGCTCTATGAACACGTCGCCAGCTGGCTCATAGCGCGAGGAAATCACTAACTAAATTTGTGACCCCTCGCAGCCATGAGCAAAGGATGCCACTTCGGGGCAAGCCCCCACTGTCACGGCGAGCTCCGATCATGGGGACACATGCCGGCGTAAGACCACAGTGAGACCAACCAAAATCCAGGTTACAAAAACACAGAAAACAAACTCTAAGAGACAAAGGCTAAACCTTATAGCCCACCACCACACCCATCGGATCTGGGGGAAACCAAGCCGGTGAAGAGAAACAAGGAAAACTGGAAGAACACCCCAAACCTCCCACTTCTGTTATTAACCATGTCATCACCGCCGCACGTCGGATCTAGAGAAGACAAGGAAGAGAGGCAGCTTGGAGCAAGCCCAACCACGCCGATTGCCAAACGTTGTTGCTATTGGAGACTACCCTTGCTGGAGCTCAATCGAAACACCTGAATCTGCCACATCGGGGACAAGAAGTCAAAGAAAACGGGTAAAATGAAGAGGAGGGAGGGTTGAGGAGGACGAGGAGGAGAAGGGGCCAGGGGAGGTGGAGAAGGCCAGCCCCCCCCCCCCCCCCCCCCCCCCTGCGCTGGTTTAGAGAGAAAGGGAGAGAGGATAAGGTAGAGAGAGAAAGAGGAAAAATAGAGTAAATAGGAATATGATTACTAGGCAGTGAATTCCTAAGAAAATAATACTTGAAATAATTTCATTTCAGTGTTTGAAATTAATTTAGTAATCTTATGTAAAAAACAATTATTTAAAAATTTATCAAAGTTAACATTTTCTTTTTTTATTGATTGAGCCAAAATACTAAAATTACCATAGGATAAAGGAAGTATAAGATTCCCACTCAATCTGGAAATGAGATTCTTTGTTGAATGTGTCATCAAGAATTACATTTCTATTCTTGTCTCTTCCAAACATGAGAATCACAAAAGTCTTGCATCACATTTTTATTACTATCTCTTCCAAATGTCGAAATCATGAAAGTATGGTACCTCATTCTCATTCCCTTTCAAGATTCCCGCCATTCAAACTGAACCTTACAAAAATCTAAGATTCATCGCAATCTTCTCAAATTATAACCTTTCAGTCCACATATGGATAGGGCTGAAAAATGAAGCAAGCTGCTCGAGCCCATGTTTGCTTGTAAAATCAAGATCATTTTAGTGAATAAAAAAAGAAAGCATGGACATTTTTTTTTATAAAGCTCATTAAGTTTTCAAATCAAGCTTAAACAAGCTATTACTATGCTCATTCAGTTTGTGATGAAATAATTCAAACAGCTCAAGATTGGCTTTGATTAAATAGTTTGAGATCAACTAACTCGTAACAAGTCAAACTTAAAACATTTTTGAAGCGTTGGTATTCCACTAAGCCTTCTTAAAAAATAAGTACTTATTAGTAATTTTTAAACTTAAAAAGAAAATGTATTTACAAAAATAATTTTTAAATTTTTTTTCACCGTTCAAAAGATCTTATTGAGATCTATTAAACAAGATCCATATTGCACAAAAAATTATTTGAGTAAGTCCATTATTTTTAAGCTTGAAAATTGCAAATAAGTATTTACTGTATTTTTAAGAAGGCTTAGTGAAACACCAAATATTGAATCAAACATGAACAATAAGCATTCAGCTCGTTTGAACCTTACGACTACATTTAGATCCTAAAGTTGCGAAAGAATTTGTAGAAGGGACGAAAGATGAACTAATTAGTAGACTAAAAGTTGGGTCCGTGGGATCTATCATGAGTCTAATTTTGATCATTCGAACCGACTATTTGGCTCTGCTACCATGTTGGGCGGAGGGCAGGAGCGCCAGATCAAGCATTCTTAGGGCAAGTCTTAATTAACCCGTTGGTGCTTAGGCGCAACAAGGGTATATGGAAATGAAATTCACCTTCATTAACAACGATAGCAAGCGCTTGATCCTAACAAGTGGTATCAAAACCAAAGGTCAACGGTTCAACTTTCCTAGACAGCATGCTAGTTGCAAGTGCTTGAGGGGAGATTGTTGGGCTGGGGCTAGGTGGACCAAGTCCAGCATCCTGTCGGGGTAGAGGTAGGTGGGGTAAGTCTTAGTTGATCCATTGGCGATTAGGCACAATAAGAGTACAACGAAATAAAGTTTTGTCCTCACTAACACCTCCAGATTTTGCTGAGATGGGAAGCACTCAATCCAAATAGTAATCTAATTGCACGTACGTATGTCATGAAAAAATGGTGGGTTACAATTCTAAACAACTATTTATCGAAGGCAAACGTGATAAGGTGAGGTACTTACTAATATTCAACCAACTTGATATATCGCAGGGATGATTTATCCGGAGAGCTTTATAACATGAACGACTTTGATAATCAAAATGCACCCTGCACTGAGCTCACATGTTCGAACTGATTGGCGCAACGGACAATAGAGGCACCTAAAACAAAACACAACACAGCACTAAGGCCCCGTTTGTTAATCAGATTCAGCCTTGGGATTGGACTAACAGTCCCTCTGGATTGTGAATCCCTTGTGTGGGGGCTCCGTTCCATATGGCTCATGCTTGGTGGATAAGGGTGTTGGGATTTGGCTCCTGACTTCCCTGCTCTGTCCTGCAAAACGAAGCACGACTAAGGACCACACCGGAGGTTCCCCGGAATGGCCCTCCGGTGCAAGAATCAATTTCTTTGCTAGGAAGAACTTAGAAAGTAGGAGCTAGGGTTTCTGTTGTGCATACCTTCTCCATGAGGCATAACGGGATATTTATAGAGGACCTCTTAGCTTGATCCCCAAGGTCTCACCTCCGCTCGACACGCGTCGGCTGATGTCACTCTTACATCACGATTAGGGTTTTGCAACCGTTTTTCTAGATGAGCTGGCCCCCTCACGTGCCCCCATCGTTATCCTTATAACCGTTCGGATGACGTCACAATCATCGTCATTGTCATTGATTAAATGCGGACCAGTTGATTCGTCGGGAACAACACGCTCGGAACCGAGCGTGTCATTCTACCTCGGCAGCCGTATGAATGATCATGTTCCCCATCCATGGTATACCCAGAAGGGAGCGTTCACAAAAGCTCACGTCCGCGGGACCCTCGGCTTATAGACCCTCGGCAACGGTTGTTATTCCGAACGTTGGGAGAAAGATAGCGTAGAGCCGAGCAGAGTAATTGACTATGTTCGGAAATGGCCTGAGCCATTTTGCTCGGCCTGCTACACCTTGTTTGCTAACACAAAATCCCTCCGGACTGTGAATCCCATAGGATGAGCAAGCCTTCTAAATGGGGGAATAGGGGAGATTGGTAATACCTCTATGGACTTGGTATTCATAATCCAATCATAAGTCTTATGAAGTAGAAAGACAAAACTACCCATGGTTAAACAAGGTAATTGTTGAACAAAGTTACTCCGGACTGTGTTCATTGTCCACACGAATAATTAGTTCTTCAATCACTGTTTTGTTTCTCCAATTTTTCTATTTTTTTTATATGGCTCTCATAATTAAGTTTTTGCTCCATAGGGTCACAAATAAAGAACATAAACTTAATTATGAAAATTCTAAAGGCAAAAATTAATTATGCCCTTTTAGAATAATATGATCAGAAAAATAAGATATTCGCAACGGTTCAAACAAATTGAAAATTTGAGCACTTAATTTTTTAATCATATATTATTTTTTTAGTTTTGCATATGGGCAAAAATGAAAATGTATACTATCAATCCAATCTTATCCCATGTGAAACAAACATGATGTTAATAATCTCATCACCTAATCCCATCCCAAACAAACATACTCATTATCAATCCCTTCTCATTACCAATTCCAATCCTAATTCTAATTTCATCTCCTTACGGATCTCATCTATCTATCATTATTATCAAACGGAACCTAAAAGTAAAATAGATTGAATTTGGATTGGAGGTACTCCATCCATATCCGATTCCTAAACTCCATGCTCAGCTTCATGGCCATACCCATGCCCAATCGGAGGAATTTAGAACTTGCCAACCCCATACCCAAACGGTTAACGGGTAGAATGGTATATCCAATATCAATTATGCATTTAAAAACGAATGGTATCTCCGGTACAGTCACTCTCGGCAACCTGCAAAATAGAACTTGACATCGTGTGGTACCAACCAACACCTCTCTAATGCCTAAATTAGAATATTTGTGGAGAAAACCGTATAGAGTTCAATCAAACGAATTAGAGTGCAAGAGTCGTGTACCTGTCCTCGTTGCTTGGGGAGTTATTATATAGACATTTAGAGTTGAGCCCTAGTAGGTTTGGATCCTTTGATTGTGGGATGTTGATGAGGATGACATTTATTGATTCCAACACCCTTAGCTTTCCTACATCTCTTTAGGAGTAGGAATCTTGTGGGAGTTGTACTGTTTGTATATAGCCATTTTCGTGGGGATAGGGGCGATGCAGGAGAGTCCTCACACACTTCAGAATCCTACTTGAGACGTCTATCTTGGCACTTGGTCCCCCGTCCAAGCAGACCAGTTATCCGAGCAAACCTTAGCAGAGCCGAACAGGCTTCTAGTCGGTAGCCGATTTGTGCCCATCACTACGTTACAAAAATTAAGTACGAAAAATCTTCAAAGATATTATCCCTTTCGTCCCTTTTTAAGTGTCCAACTTCGTAATTGTAACTTATTAAGGAGATATCATTATTACACATTTCATCTCAACTTTTACCTCCACTTTCCTTACTTACCCTCTATCATCATCATTACACTTTTTCTCACTAACTTTTCAAAATGCAATCTACTTTCAGGGGCAAAATACCAACCTTTACCTACTAACTCTACAAAATGGACACTTATTAAGGGATAATCCAAAATAGAATACTGGACTCTAAAAAAGGAAGGTGGAGGGAGTAGTATTCACACATTTTTTTTGAAAAAGTGTAGTATTTACACATTCACACAAACAAGAAAAGGAAATACTCCATAACACAGTCATGATAAAATAACACTCATAACAAAGTTATAAAAGTAACAGATGTGAGTCACTACAATAAAGATATAATGAAGTGTAGGAGGGTCGTTCGCGGTAGGTAGCTGACATGGAAATTTACTTGAGCTGGAGAGATGCGATTAGTTAATGATTAGCGAAGGGAAAAGAGGAGCAATCTAGTGGAGTGAGGGAAGAAACAAGAGGACAAAAGAGACAAAGGCAGTGTATCCTTGTCTTTTCTGCGTGAAGTATCTGGCAACTTTTCCTAGAAGAATCGGGTGAAGTCACATTGGGAAGAATGTTCTCCTTCCACAGAGTCTGTGCTCACCACTTTCTCTTTCTAGAAAAGGCCGTCTTTGTCAGATCAGAGGCAATGTCTGGGGTATTTATAGGACACCTGGGCCGTAGTAAGGCCCAGGATGGCGCCCAGTAAAATCATAACACGTGTCCTTTCTGTACCTTCAGTCGCAGGGGTGACATCACAGTGCGCAAGATGACCCTGCGAGCGCACCCCTCTTGCGACGAGACCTTCTTCCCAAGCCACAAAGCCATTAAATCTCCCCAATTCCCGTAGGAGTAAGATCGCGATCCCACAACGATCGTTTTCTCTATGGGATTCCTTTGGCCTTGCCTTATAGCCAAAGTAGGACCCTTTGATATTTTAATGAAGATCTCTCTATTCATTTGGGGTTCTGCGACCCTGCTGCAATGGCTCTCATGGATAACTCTACCCGTGAGGGTTTTGCCCGACCCGCGGGACCCGATCGTCTCCCGTGTGGGCCCAATCTCTTATCACGTGGGACCCCCCGCGTGGGTCCTTTGCCATGCATTAATTTGTTTGGCCCCTTCCACGTGTCTCTCCATGGTTGGTCAGTCAAAGGTCTTCTCTAGGTCAAAGGTCAACAGTTACCTTCTTGCTTCGCGGGTCCCTTGGCCACGTGTCTGATCACTATTGGCTAGTCAAACTGGCCACGTGTCTAATCACGGTTGGCTAGTCAAACGTCTCCTCAGGTCAATGATCAATATTTTGACCAACCCTACACGAAGTTACAATCATGAAGTAACTAGTAAAGCAGAACAAAAATGATATTCATACAACTTCTCACATACATGTGGGCTCCACACACACTACTATGTGTGGGCCCCACATGTATGAGAGGTTATGTGAGTTTTTTTTTTGATAAGTAGATTCTATTAAAAGCACAAACCCAACTACAAACTCAAAGGGGCATTCCCCCGAAAAGAACAAGGCATCTATACATCTGAAAGCTAGAAAGAATTCTCTACATCCAAATCCAAATTTCCACCTCCCAAGCTACTAGTGCGAAGGGCCAAAAATCTTGTCCGTGAGTCCCCAACTACTGCAAAGAGCTCTGTTTAGTTGCGTCTTATCCACTCCCCTCTTCAAACACAAAGATTCTTTAACACAGGAAATAGTCCAAAGTATAATTTGATCTTGAGTTGAGGCATTCTGATTGAAAACCCGTTGGTTCCTTTCCATCCAAAGATTATACACAGTTGCAACTAAAACATTCTTCAAAAGCAAACTTCTGAAACTTGTTCCTTTCACTTGCTGGATATACCAAGCAATGACTTCAGGCAAGGTAGAGGGCATTGGATCACTTAAAGACCTTCTCCACATGCTATCCCACACAGAGAGAGACAAAGGACACTGAAAAAAGAGGTGATGGTGGGTTTCCTGGCCATTAGTACAAAAGGTGCAGTCACCTTCTACATTCATTACCCACCTCAATAGTCTATCTCTAGTGTTCAACTTCTGTTGAACAGCCAACCACAAGATAAAAGACCACTTAGGGATATTCTTCTTATACCAAACCACATGAGCCTAATCTTGAACTGGAAGTTTCACCCTAATAGCTTCCCATGCAGAAAATACTGAAAAGCCACTAGGATGAGGGAGCTACACAACTGAATCTTCGTGTAAACAGTTTGGCCGAAAATATAGGGGGGTGTGAACTACTATAAACTGAGTAACCCTATTTCTTTGCCTAGGCCATCTCCAAGCCCCATTGTGAATAATAGAGGACACTTTTGAAAGCAAAGACCTGCCAAGATTGTACACAACACTCTCACCAAATCTTTTAAAAAGGGGACCCAGAGGATGCCAATTATCCAACCATAAATGAGTATTCTGACCATTCCCAATCTGGTATTTAATGAGGGATTGACCCAAGCTCTGGAGGTTCAAAACCTTTCTCATTGTCCAAGAGGCATCACTTAGGATGTCCATGGGCCAAAAACATTGTCCTTTTATAATATAAGTATGAATCCATTTTAACCCAGAGAGTGTCAACTTTATTACAAATGGCCCAAAGGTGTCGAAGTATTGTGGACTTTATTCCATTCCTTTATCCTCCTAAAACCAAGACCACCCTCCTCCTTAGGGCTGCAAACATGGTTCCATTGGACTTTAGCAGCAGAGGATTTCATCTCTGAACCTGACCAAAGGAAAGCCATCAAAGTACTCTCAATTTCTTTGATTGTTTTGCTAGGAATAACAAAGATGGAGCTCCAGTAGACTTGCACAGAAAAGAGCACTAACTGAATCAGCTGTGCTCTACCTCCATATGAAACTGGCCTATTTGACCAACCCTGAATCCGTTTCAAAATTTTCTCCTTAAAAATCAAACAGTCAGCAGCCTTTAAACGAGTAGATATAAGAGGAACACCAAGGTACTTTACAGGGAGATGAGCTTCTGGAATGGGCAAAATACTACTCAAAGTAAGCTTAACAGTCTCAGAAACCCTAGCATAAAAAATAGAGCTCTTTTGCATGTTAGGTTTGAGACCAGAAAAAGAATGAAAATCTGTCAACAATTGATTAATAAGACAGAAAGAGTCTTGAGAGGCACCACACAGGATGAACAGATCATCAGCAAACACCAAGTGAGTCAGGCCTATGCTTCTGCATTTAGGATGAAAACTGAAAGGACCCATATCCACTCTAGAACGAAGAGGAGATGTAAATGCCTCCATAACAAAGAGGAAAAGATAGGGAGACAGAGGATCACCTTGTCTCAAACCTCTCTTGCCCTGAAAATAACCTTCCAAAGACCCATTGATGACAACAGAATATCTAGCTGAACAAACACAACTTTTGACCCATTTAATGAATGCAAAAGGAAAGCCCATTAGCTGCATAATGTCAAAGAGGAAAGACCAGTCCACTGAATCGTAAGCCTTCATCAAGTCAATCTTAATAGCACTTTTCGGCTCACCAACATCCCTATGATAACCCCTAACCAGTTCTTGCATTAGCAGGATATTATCAACTATAGATCTGTTCTTGACAAAAGCAGACTGAGATTGATTGATAAGACTAGGAAGGAAAGGTTGTAATCTGTTAGCCAACACCTTGGTAATGCATTTATACACTACATTACAGCAAGAAATAGGCCTATAATCTTTAATAGAGATAGGAGAATTGACCTTAGGAATAAGAGAAATGGTTGTAGCATTCCAAGCTTGGGGCATGATACTAGTCACAAAAAAAAGACTGAACATCTGTAATCAAATCAGCACCCACCACTTGCCAGTTCTTCTGAAAAAAGAGGGAGTTATAACCATCCAGGCCTGGGGACTTATCCCCATTAATAGACCACAAAGCCTTCTTGATCTCAGCCTTAGAAACTGGAGCAATCAACACTGCTTTTTGAGGATCAGAAACTTTAGAAGGGATAGCATGTCGAAGCTGGAGCTTAGAATCAACTCTATTGCTAAAAAGGGTACCAAGCAACCCTTCATAGTAACCCAGAATTTCAGATCTTATAGCCACAGGATCTTCTAGTAGTAGGCCTTCACCATTTTATAAACTCAAGATGGTGTTCCTGGCTCTGTGAGCACAAACTTTTTGGTGGAAAAATCTAGTATTGTTATCTCCTAAAGCTAACCATTTGACCCTGGAACGTTGCTTAACAAAAGCCTCTTCTGCATATCTTAACTCCATATACTTGGAAACTAATTCCTTTTCTTGTGTGCATAAGATGTCATCAGTAGGGGAGGCAAACAATCTTTCCTGCACAGTACATAACTCAGCCTTAGCTTCCAGAACCTTTTTACTGATGTTAGAGTAACACTTCAAGTTCAGCTGTCTCAAAACACTCTTTAATCTTCTGAGCTTAGAGGAGAGAGCAAACATAGGCCCCCCTTCCACAGGATCACACCAAGAATTATTCAGAATCTGACCGAAATCAGGATGTTGTAACCAGAAGTTGAAAAATTTAAAAGGCTTCCTTCTGCCATTGGGAGAAACCATAGCCACAGAGAAGTAGTGGTCTATTTATAGGCCACTACGCACCCATTGAGAATGGGTATGCACCCGATCTAATCTGACCGTTGGATCAGATCCTATGGTCTAGATCGATCAGTCACACCCAGTCACACCGAACACCTTACTGCCAACTCGCAATAAGAAATGGCGCTAATAAGGCGCCTAATGGTCTGAAACCCCAGGAGCAAGAAAACAAGTTTCAGCATTAGGGAACATATCCATCCAAGCAAGGTTAGTGAGCACTCTATCTAGTTTACTCTTATTGCTACCATCCCCTCCCTGCTTATTAGTCCAGGTAAACCAAAAACCTTTGGAGGGCATGTCGTCCTGAGCAATATGGAGTAAACAATCGTTAAAGTCAGCAGTTGCAGAATTATCAAAACCAATGAGCCGTTCGGTAGAAGCCCTGACCACATTAAGTCTCCCAACTGAATCCAGGGTTTAGAAATATCCAACTGATAAACATACCTCATATCCTCCCAAAGAGATCTTCTATCCCCAATTCTATTATGACCATAGACCACAGACAGCAGAAAATTCCTCTTGTCTTGAATAAAATCCACCTCTACGACTATAAGCTGATCAGAAGTAAAAACAAGAGAAACAGAAAACACAGCACTATCCCAACCCAAAAAAATCCTTGCAACAGGGCCAGTAGTGTAATTATGAACAGCTTTCCAACTATGAGGAAAGCAAACAACCATGGTGGACTGGATGTTTTCATATCTAACTTTAGTTTCAACCACACCAAACAAACTAAACTTATTAGCTAAGATGACAGATTTGACTTCTTTTTGTTTCAGAGGATTATTCAATCCTCTTATATTCCAAGAACCTACTTTAATCATTAAAGAAAAGAACTCACTTACGCCACCCACCCTTATTCCTACCCCTGCTCTTTTTAGCGGGAGGAATAATAACAGACTCCACACCTTGGATCAAACCGTCATGAAATTCAGCTTCAGAAGGAAGAAGAGCCACCCCTTCAGCAAGGACTTCATCTGAAGGGAGCTGTAACACTGCAAACTTATTAGGATCGGAGGTGTTGCCTACGCAAATAACCCTTTGAGCAGACCCTGGCATGTGAACCTCATCCAAACATACCCCAGAACTCCTGACAAGTTGACCAGAGGCTAACACATGATCTTCCTGAGAAATAACAGAATCAATTGGCTCCAAAACAGCTTCAATAACTACTCCAGAAGGGGTAGAAGCAACCTGCACCTGCTCACCATACTGAATAGGATTCTGACCTTCTTTAACCACCCAAACCTGTTGTTTAGTACCAAGCTTAGGAACATCAGAAGAAACATCTTGACAAGTTCTATGGCCAAAGACTTTGCACTTGTCACATTTTAAAGGCCTCCAAGGATACCAGACCTTAATAGAGAACCTATCCCCATTAGCTAAAACAATATCAAAACTATCAGGTAACTCAGAATGTACGTCAATTTCAACACAAATTTTAGCATAATTAAGCCTCTGGCATGTCTCCGTCGTACAATCTGCATAGAGAGGCTTACCTACCGCACTAGCCACATAGCTCAAACCCGTAGCAGTCCATAAATCCAACGGAACATTATAAAATTGAGCCCAGATTGGGATTTTCTGAAGTTGCTCCTTCTCAAGACACATATGGGGATGCCATTGCTTAAGAACCAACAACCTATCCCCAAAGTGACACGGACCAGCTTCAATTAATGCCCTATAAGCCCCAACCTTATCAAATTGGAAGAAAAAGAAACCCTCGTCATTGGATAAAACATCAATAAGTCCAAATTTAGCCCAAATCTTCTCAGCAATTGACTTAACAGCTCGAAAAGGCAGCTTACGATCAATGAAATACCCTACTACACAATCCTTCCACTTCTCAGAGCCTAAAAGCACAACCTCCTCTGGAGGATTCACAACAAGTTTCTCATTCACTATCGAAGGGGCAAAATATTGCAAAGCCATACGAGGAACAATAGTCTCACCCGCAACCACCTTATCTTTCCATGAAACTGGAGGAACAACAGAGGAAGAAGGATTAGAAATACCTTTTGGAGAAACACCAGCTTGTTGTAGAACCTTATCCTTCTCTTCCAAAAGCCGTTTGAGATTGATCAATTCCGCATTCAGTTCCTTAATCTGCCTAAAAGCAGATCCATTCGAGGAGTCCATTGGAACCGAAGCCTTTTCCAAAAAATCGATGGTAGAACCTTGTGATCGAACCCTAGAAGGTGAAGACGCCAGAACCCTAGCACAAGACAGAGGGTTAGACTCAAGCAAATCAGGAAAATTCCCCACCAGTACCCCAGCCATCGAGGACCAGGGAGAACGAAGAATTTGTGAAGAAGAAGCAACAGAGGAGAATCAGCGAAGAAGAATTTGTGAGGAAAAAATCTCACCCAAATCGCCTAGAGAGCTAGAGAAGCTCTCTAACTTACCCAACTTGTATGACTGGCGAGAGGTTATGTGAGTTGTGTTTGAATTGTTGTATGAGTAGCATTGTTGAAAACAGAATCAACAAAAAATTGCAAGTCAGCGACTAGGTTAAGAAAAAAATAATTGTGTGAGAAATACACAAGTAGACGAAGTGCAGTATAGATATAATTAATGAAGAATAGAAAAGACAGGCACTCGGTCACTACTCACTAGTGTAGCAAAACCACGTCCTCCCATATTTGATTGGGTTTTAAAATTACGACTCTCATACCCACTACTATGACGTGAAAATGAGATAATACCTACCTCCAAATGACCAGATCGGATCGAGACTCCATTGATAAGAGTATAATTACATCTCTATTCGAATTGTATATGTATAAGAACAAGCTCTTCCTTTTTCTTTTCCATTCCCAAATATATAAGATCAAATACAGCAGTTATGAAAGTTGTTAAAGACATGAGAAAGGTGGCTTTCTTGCTAAATGTCCATCGCTGATAGACCCACATATTCAGGGATCCGGAGACTGTGCTGTGCAGCTCTGTGTTGCGCGGCATCGGTCTGTCGATCGGAGACGTCCACTGCATAGAGCTCGTCGAGTACTACAAGTGTACGCAAAAATCAACTCGATCAAATATCATTAAGTGACTCATTGGAATACATATAATTTGAAAAAAATGGATTTAGTGGTTTTGATCCAGTATTTCGTATCCATTAGGATTCATTTTCTTTCAAGTTATATGTATTTCGATGAGACACTTAACGATATTTGATCGAGTTGATTTTTGGTACATTTGTAGTATTCGACGAGCTCTACACAGTGGACGTCTCCGATCGTCAGATTGATGCTGGCAAGGCCATGCCAGCGGTTGCGTAGCACGCTGTGCAGCACGGTCCCCAGATCCCATATTCAGATGCCATTCAACTCTATGCCGATCCTGCTTTGAAGTTTCAAGAGCTTTGATGGAGATCTACATCTTCAGACCCACGTCATTCACAAACGAATATAATTTTGGAAAGCCCTTGCAAATAATCCAAAAATGACCCATCTTAGGGTTTCACAAGTGGGGAATCTCAAATGTCCATATAAACCAACCCACCCAAAGCAGGAGCACTTATAGAGAGTGCCTAACTGCAGATACGTTGTGCATGATCACAGTGTAGGGCCTACTACGGGTCTCATACAAACGATCCGAGTCATTCATTAAATGTAAAAATCAGTTGAATCCGATATAGGTGCTTAATCCAATCATCCAATTTTTCATTCAGATTTTAGGATAATGAAAAGTTAAATGATTGGATCGAGCACATATATGCATCGGATTGAGCTTATTTTTTGCGGAGACTTTCGAAAAAATGTTTTACATTTAATGAACCACTTGGATCGTTTGTGTGAGATCTATAGTAAACCTCATGCCGTAATCTGTGCAAAATATCTGTGCAGTTAGACTTTCTGGCAATTATATTATAAGAGCATCTTTAGTGAATACTTCAAATTTTTTGATTAATAGTGGGCCTGTTTGAGAGCCGCATTATGCATTTTGTTTAGTGGGAGCCAAATTCTACAATGCATTATCTCAACATGCATTCTCAAAATCACTTTTTAGAGGCACAATTTGAGAATTAACTGTGGAGGAACTTTTACATCCTCATTCTGTTTTTCAATTTTTACAGGAATAAAAGACCTAACAACCCCTTCCTTTGTTATCATAATTCCAAATTGCACTCTTGTTTTATAAATCTGCAAGGCTTTGTCAAATCAAGAATCCTACAGAAATTGACCACACACACCAACTAGGCGTACCGATGCCACGGGGGGCCACACCGGGTCCTGCACTGATGATCTAAATTGTTCAATAATTAAAAAAAAACCCGAGTGGGCTAGTAAAAAATTAACTCAATCTGATATGTGTAGATGCTCGATCCAATCTTTCATTTTTTTACAAATCCAGAAAACGAATGAAAAAATAAAAGGTTGGATCGAACACCTACACATATCGGATTGAACTGATTTTTCACTGACCCACTCAATTTGCTTTTAAAATTGTTGTTGTGTTCTTTTTTTTGTTGTTGTTGAATTTGCGTCTCTTTTTTTTAAACCAATGTATGCTTGTACTAATGGTTGCTTAAGTTTTTTTAAGCGACCAATTTTAAGACTTTCAGGATAAAAAATTTGTTTATTTTGTGAAAATATTTTAATTTCCAGTAATTAATAACTGTCAAACTAAAATGGTTATTCATCACATTATTATACTATAACACATAACCAAGGACAATATGGTAGAAAGCCAATTCATAACATATTTTAAGCAACATCCCCTCAAAATCTATTCTACACATATCTGCCAAATATTTTACTAGATTTATAATCTATTTTGAAAAAAGAATTTTAAAGGTGAGTTAGTGTTTGGAAGGTCTAAGAGGATGATCTCCTATCAAGCTCTAAAACTCTAAAATAAAAAATAGTTGTGACATATTGAGAGGATGTTTATAATTTGTCCTCTTTATTCTTAACTTTTTGTAATTTGTCTTTTCTAGAAATTTGATCTCCAAATGTGTAGTCTTGATGGATCCCCCAAGATTCCTCCATAAAAATAAAAAAAATAAAAAATTACAAAATCTTTCTTGAATATGTCTCATCCATTCTTCATTTTAGAGTTTTAGAGCTACGTAGGAGATGCTCTATGCTCTAATAGAGCACCTGACCTTGTTTGATTAATGGTTTTAGATTTTGAATTTTAATAATTATCTTATTTCTCTTTCCACTCATTATCTTTATTTTCAATCATTATTCTATTTTTTTCTACACTCATTATCTATAAATTCAAATTCAAATCCAAAATCTGAAAACGAACGGAGTCCATATTCTTTTACATTTGGTGTTTTAGATGTTTGCTTGTGATACTTTAGCTGATAAAAAGAACCCAAAGGCCTGAGCAAATACAAGAAACAAAACCAAAATACTTAAAAAAGGACTCACAAAAAATCGGCCCTCATGATGGAGATAATCAATGCGGAGGTGAGCGGAGAACCAATCATTTGCATCAAGTTGGAGCCTAATTGTGTGGCAAAACCCTTTGCAAGACGCTTTCATCATTGCTCCTAAAAAGCCAGACTATTCGTGTTAATTGGATTCAAGAGCCAAAAATCCAGATCTGATTGTTCAGATTTGGTCCACCATAGTACGAAATCAATGGGGAGAAAGATACCTTCTATCGAGGATCTCACGGTGATGGAAGGAGAGAAGGATCAGGACCGCCTTGGAGAAGAAGAACAAAGAAAAGGGGAGCGGTGGCTTGGGGCGCTCTCTTTTGGTTTTAGATAGAGAAGGGTTCTAAACTCACAACTCTCCCAACTTGCAGACCAAGGAATATATATTGATAATAAAAATACATAGGAGTATTTACTCCTTGACAGCTGGCCTACCGAATAGGCCCCGTTACGTTTTTTTCCAAATTTTTTTTTTCAAAACGAAGGTAATTTTAAACTCAAATATAATTAAAATAAAAAATAATTTTTTAATTTGTTTTACACCGTTTAAAAGATCTTAATAAGATTTATCAAATAAGATATATAATGATAGAAAAATTATTTGCGTAAACACATAATTTTTAAACTTAAAATTATATTTTATAAAAAAAAGAATATTTATGTAGAAAGTGGAACGACACCTAAGTTGCCTACAAAGGTGATTCGGGATTAGGTGGCAGTTGTGCCTCAATTTGGAAATCAAGCTGGTGATCCTATCCTCGGGTCAGCTCGACCTCGACCCGTTTGCTTAAGGATTTTGAATTTTGAATTCTAATTATTACTCCATTCGTTCGGATTTAGTTGTTCCTAATTCTATTTAACCGACTAAAAAACGAGTTATATCTTTAAATCTGTAATGAATTTCATATCGAATATGGACCTTATTTGATAGATCTTGATTAGTTCTATAATACAATATTTTCGAAATCACGTTGAAAGATATAATCGATTGAAAAATAACACGAACTCCAAAAAAGGACTATTAAATCCGGACAGATGGAGTATTATTTTTCTTTTTAATTATTATTCTCATTTTTCTCTATATCTTTTTCTAATCATTACTCTATTTCTTTCTACATCATTACCTACAAATCCAAAATCTCAAAATGAACGGGATCCTCGTTCCCAAATACATGATTTTGCTAGCAGGGCCGGTTTGAGATTCTTGAAGTCTAAAACGAACTCGCAAAATCGGGACCTATGTTTTCTTTAAAAATAAAAAATAAAACTAACCTGTGAAGAAAGAAAATCCTATGAAGAAGGAAAAGAGGGGCTACTTGGGGCGAGATTGAACCTTGAATCTGTTTAGAGAGCGAGACTTAGACCCGTTCCACTTTCTTTTAAAATCTTCCTTTTTAAAAAGAAGATAATTTCAAGTTCAAAAATCATGTATTTACGTAAATAATTTTTTTACCAATATGGATATTATTTGATAGATTTCATTGAAATCTTTTGAACGGTGCAAAAAAAATTGAAAATTTATTTTTCATTTTCATTATATTTGAGTTTGAATTATCTTCTTTTTAAAAAAGAAGATTTATAAAGAAAGCAAAACGGGATAGCCTTTCCACTTCGCCAGCTAGCGTAGATGATTCAAAAGTGCTACATTAAATATTACATTATCTAGCCATACTATTTGGGGCCCTAATTTTTGGTCAAAACTCGGGAGGCTAAGGCCGCCACTTTATTGGCCTGTGCTTATGGCCGGCCCTGCTTGCTTGATTATTTTTTGTCTTTATTTTCTTCTTCTTGTTTTTTGCCTTTATTAGCTTTGCGTTAACTTTTTTTGAAAAATTATTGGTTCTTTGGAAGAGAGAAATCTAAAAGGTAAGAATTCACGGCTAAAATCTTAAAAAGCTCAGTAAAGACAAAAATAATTCAAAATAGACAAATGTTCTAGATTAATTTTGTGTTTATTCAGTTCTCAGTTTTGATTTTCCTTGCCAACAAGTCATGGGGCCACCTTACTCCACGCATAAGCGTGTGAAACAAATGTGGGAAGAGTTGTAGAGATTAGTCTAAACATTGGTATACGGTACATCTTTTTGTATTTTGAGCAAAAAAAATCGTAATACATCACTGAATCTTGTAATTGAACACCAAAAAAATTGTATTTTACTTAAGAATTCATAAACACCGTGAAAAATCATAAACAAGCCCACAAAAATCCATAGTATTCTGTCATCTTTTTTCCTACAAAATTCAAAAACAAAACCACATAAAATTAGCAAACAATACCACAAAATTTTGTGTACACAAAAATTTGTACAATAAACCAACATAAATTCCGTATCTCGGGTCACAAAATTCATAAACTGAGCCACAATATATTTGGGGTGTACCGTACTCCTAAAGATTAAATGAGTCGCAAAAATTCAGAAATGATGTGGGTACTAATAAATACTTTTCCTTTTTTTAGGAAATATAAACATATATAGATTACTCAACAAATACAAATAACACAAAGGTCCAATCAATACAATAAAACAAAATCAAAATATAAAAGAAAAAAATAACTCTAGTGTCAGAACCGTCATATCGACTTGTCTCGATGGTGAAAAAATCGTGATCTACATAAAGCTGAAGCCAAGTTCTATCGCACTCGTCGCCACAACGATGCCTTCGCCATTCCCATTGGAGAGTTCGAGAGTCTGCCACCAAGTTGATTGGAGCCAAGAGCCATAAACCAAAATCTAGTTCTTCAGATCTTGGCCCTCTAATTCCACTAACGCTTCAATTTTTTAGGTCTTTTGCGTCATCTGATATGATTTTTTATCAACAATTCGATCTATGTTAATACTTTTTTGATTCCTCTCATCGAGATAAATTATATGATTGTAAAGTTTGACTTGAATTTAATAAAAATTAAAGAACAACCAAACATACCGTGTTTAAAAGCTCCTAAAAAGTCTGTCCGAGGAGACTCTAGTCATCTACTCATGCCGTCATGTAGGGTTGCTAAACAAACCAAACAACTTAACCTCAGCTCAAGCTTGGCTTGACTTTTGACTTGTTCAAACTCGTTTAATCAAAGTATAAGTCAAGCTCAATTACTTTTTATTAGGAATATTTAAATATCCATCCTCTTTATCCATGCCATGTAAGAATTCATCCCGCCATTTTTTCATGCTTATGTTTTCATCCTTTTAACATGTGAATTACCATTACTACCCTTTTATGATGATATATACATACGTTCTAAAGTTTCCTCTATTAAAGGGATTATACATATATAGATGTAAATGTTTCCTAAATTAAGGGGATTGGGAATTGGGATGATTATCAATCAATTAAGTGAGATATATTAGGATGGTTTCAAAATTTTAAATTAATGATCAGATTTTTTTCCACTGATTGTTGTTTCCATTTTCAAAATGACTACGTTAATCTAACATTCAAATCTCCCCCCAGAAAATCATGGCAAAATGGTCATGTTTACACATTCATCGGAAAATTCCATTATTTGGATATGGTAATACATGGTTACATAAGCCATGATTCGAACAAACTATTTCATGGTAGACTGTCCAAATAATTTCCCATGAACATATTTCATGATAACTATTACAAATAATCTACCATGAATTCAAAAACCACTAAAAAACCAAACTGCTTGAGCTATGATTTGATTCATGGTAAACTGTTCAAATAATTTACCATGAAAAAACAAACATATGTCATGGTAACTATTACAAATAATCTAACATAACGTCGATGAACAAATTATACATGCAATATTGACCATCTTCTTACAAATGATTTGCCAAATATGTTTGTTTTTGACTATGTTCAATGTCCCTGCCAAATCAAGAGCTGTCCTTATTGCCATAGCTTCCGCACAAAGGGCCGAGTCCGCCATCCCCAAAAACATTGATCTAGCTGCTACGAACCCGCCCATTGGCCTCTGTACAACCCGCACCTGCCTTGCCTATAACACTCTGCCCTTTCACCCATGCATCATCAACATTCAGCTTCAACCACCCATTTGGCGGTGGAACCCACCGTGTCATCGTAACATGTCCACTGCTCTCTGCCCCTCTAAAAAAAACCAATATGAGCCTGCCATATGTATATAAATCATGGTGTATCTCAGATTTTCTCGTTGTTGTTTTCATCCAAACCATGTTTTCATTCAAACATAGTTTTAAAAAAAAAAATGACAAATTCTTTGTGTGGTAAAAAACACACAAATTGAAGGATTATCCTCACTAGTGACGTGCTGGCCCCGTTGTCAGTTTCCTCATGTATCGAGATATCGAGAAACCTTAAGCGAGGGCTCTGCGGTGAAGAATTTACTCCTCCTCCTTGCGCTCCTCCTTCGCAATCACCTCCATCTCCTCCCGCCGCATTCATTCTCCCCTTCATCCTTTTCCACCACCACCTCCACCTCAATCTCCTCAAGCTGGAGCCGCATTCCTTACAATAATTGATGTATTCCTATTTAAATTGTTTGACTATATAAAAACATGAAAAATTGAATGATTGTTTTTCCAAAGCTACCATGTATTATCTTGACATATTTTAGCACAAAATTATTCCAATCATGTATTTAAATTGACCATGCTTATCATGAATTATTTTTTGCAAAATTACCATGTACCTAAAAAAAACATGACAAGAGGAATACATATGTATACAAATCATGGCTCAAATTCGTATAAAAAAAATGGTGTATCCCAAATTTGCCTCGTCGTAGTTTTTAAAAAATTGAGTTAATCATAGTTTTAAAAAAACCAATATGAGCCTGCCATATGTATACAAATCATGGTGTACCCCAGATTTCCTTCTTGTTGTTTTCATCCAAACCATGTTTTCATAATTTCATTCAAACGTAGTTTATAAAAAAAAAAAACACAACAAATTCTTCTTGTGGTAAAAAACATGATCACAAATTCAAGGATTATCCTCACCAGTGATGTGTCGACTCGTACTGGCAGGCCCCGTCGTGGGTTTCCTCCAGTATCAAGAAACCTTGAGCGAGGGCTCTGCGGCGAAGAGTTTACTCCTCCTCCTTGCCCCGCCGATTGATCGTATAAGTGGCAGAGGACGGATGGCGGTTTTGAAATGGGTCTTGGCGAAGGAGAACGACAACGATGAGGAGGACGGCGAGGGCGGACGGCAACGACGAAGAGGATGGCGACGGCGACGATGCACGGTGAGGGGAGCCGGGTTGGGCGATGGAGGACGTCGACGAGAAGGAGGAGTAATGGTTGGTGGAGAGAGGTTTGTGTTTTCGCGATCGGCGAGAGGACGAGCTAGAGGACGGTCTCTATTTGAGGTTTGTATTTTTTGTGGAGGACGCTGAATTTGTAGAGGAGAGGTCGGTGTTTTTGTAATTGGAAATGGTTTTTTTTTTTTAACAGTCGATCTTTATTGGAAGGCGTTTATTACAAGATATGATATCTTATAATAACAGAGAGGACCCTGGACTTTATGATTTCATCCCAAAAATCTATGATACACACACACACACACACACCACGGTTCACATGAGGGATCCCGCACTTTCTTACGGTGCGGGACTCCCTCTTTCCGATTGAATTTCGATGATCCGAGTCGCTCAATGTGTCCAGAACGTGATTTTAAGGGTTCCCTCTAGAAATCAGCAAAAAAAATGACCGGAAAGGGCTTCATCCGAGCAATTTTTTTTGAACCGTTCAGTGAAAACTGCTCGGATGAAGCCCTTCCCGGTAATTTTTTTTGCTGATTTCTCGCCGGAACCTTTAAAATCACGTTCTGATCACTTTAAGCAGCTCGGATCATCGAAATTCAATCGGATTTGAGAGTCCCGCATTTTAATAAAATGCGGGATCCCTCAGCGAAACACTATCGGGATTAAAAAAGAGAGAGGATGGAAACTTAATTGTTCAATTTGATCAGGATGGAAACATAAGTAGATAAGAGATTGATGATGAATATTTAAGTCTCCCTTTTTATTATTGAGTTATAAATTCAAGTTGAGTATGGGCACGTAACGTCTCAATTTTTGGAAATAAAATCGAAGGCATTAAATATTAATTTTTGAAAATTCTTTAAATTAAATTCAAAATCCAAAACGGATAACTCATCCTAAAGATTCATCTATTATAAACCATAGAAAAAGTACTGAAATTAATCTTTGTAGTATTAAACTAAACAAAATAATCGAGCCGTCTTCTAGGTTTGATACGGATCCCAAGCATATTTTGGCTCGATTCCCACCTCTGGATTCTCCTCTGATTAGAATTGCTCACCTTCGGGATTCTGTACCTCTTCCTGATTTTCTGCAAAATCTGGCACAGAAGCCAGGCAATCCGTACCTGAGTGAAAGTGTTCATCCCGTAGTATAATCCAACCCAACTATCCCTCTTACTTTACAGATAGCAAGCAGCAGGATAAATATAGTACAAAGAAGTAAAACAAAGTTTGTTCCACATAAATCAGTTCATTACTATCCATTAACTTGACGTGAAATCTAAGATCTCCTCCGCGGGATCTTTCCTCCCCAACCGCTAGCCATGCTCGGTCCCATGAGATCACTTTCCTTTGCTGTCGCAGATGCATCTAAGTTATGTACCGAGTATGCATCCCAATAACTACAACAAGGGGAAAGCTTATCATGCCTGAATCATAACTAGGGTTCGCTTATGTTATGTATCACTTCACAAAACCACATCACAATCACCACTGGACACCCGCCAGTATATCAATTCATCACTGGACACCCGCCAGTCTATCAATTTATCACTGGACACCCGCCAGTTTTATTTTCAATTTATCACTGGACACCCGCCAGTTTTATTTTCATCACTGGACACCTGCCATTCTATCAATTTATCACTAGACACCCGCCAGTTTTATTTTCATCACAAATCTCATCACAATTACCAAAATCCGCCTGCAGGCAATCTAAAAATAAAAACTTTTCAGTTTATCCATTATCTAGCATCATCTAGATGAATTCTATTTCACAATACCACCCCACGTCTTTAGGGTCCAATCTAGCATTCAAATCAAGTATCGATGCAATATACAACCAATCCATAATAATTAAAACAATTAATAGACAATAAAATCACGCAACTTATTATGAATGGGCCGTTGCCCTTAATCTTGTATGGTCACAATGTCAATATAAAGTGAGTTTTAAAAGGAATTAAAAGGAAAATTTTCTAGTCTCTTATTAATTAATTCTAAGCTAATAGATTAATTAAAAACTAATTAAATATATTAATTAGATTAAAATATTAAAATATTTATCATGACCTTAATAAGAGTCCTAAAGGTCCTATACAATCAGTTGAGTGCCAAAAGTTGAGTTCGGAGGGTCGCGGGATTAATTTAAATAAAGACGTTAAATAAAGTGGCCGAAAGTGAAGTAAATAGATAATAAATAATTTACAAATTTAAAATATGTTGCGGTTAACAAAATTTCATCTTCAGAATATAGAGAGTCTAAATAAAATTATTCGAGCATTTATAATATGGTTATAAGGTCGTAAAGAATTTTTGATCGAAAACGCTATAGAAATAATAATAAATAGTAAAGTAAATAAAAAAATATTAATTTAACAAGATATCATCTTTGAGATGCAAGAAGTCTAGGAAAAATTAATTTGGGTGTTAAAATGTGGTTTGGAAGGTCGCAAAGATTTTTCGTTTGTAAACTTTGATAGATAACTAATAAATAATTTAATAAATAGATAATTAAAAAAATGATCTCAACAAGTTATGATCTTTGGGGTGTGAAAGGTCTAGGAAAAATAGTTCGGATGTCAAAAACAGTGTTCGGGAGGTCGAAAAGTCGATTCGAACCAAAACAGGTCAAACCGCAAGGTTGGACCGGTTTGACCTTGCGGCTAGAACCTCTGCCGCGAACTCGGCACTGGTTCTTGCGGCCCGCACCTTGCGGCCACAAGGTTCGACGCAGATTTGGTTTTTTTGATTTTTTGTCATGGTTTTGATGCATGGGTCCATGTAGGGCATAAGGTTACGCTTAAAAACACTTAATATACTTAGAGGAGTATTGGAATGGATTATAATACCTTAGTTTGGATCGAATTGATTTTAGAACGAATCTTGATTTTTGGAGAAGACGACTTCGGTTTTGGCGATCGGGGGACCTTGGGTTCGAATTGAATGATGCTTGGGGATGCCTGGGGTTGAGGGAAGTGATTGGAGTGATCAATTCGGGTCTCGGATGGTCGTGGCCATGAAACCCACTTTTCTCTCTCTCTCTCTCTCTCTCTCTCTCTCTCTAAAACTCTATGGATTGGAGTTTGATTTTCTCCGATTTTTCTCTCTCTTCTGGACTGGTGGGGCGTGGGGAATTTTGTGGTATGACCTAGGGTCGGATTAATGAGGTATATATATAGGAGAATTTTTAAAGAAGTTGATGAAATTGAGTTTAAAAAGGATTATAACTCTAAGGCTTGAGATGGACGAAAATAAGGATGGAGATACGATCAGGGAGAGGAAATTGAGACTGAGTAGGAGAGGGAGAGGTAGAAGGAATTGTAATTATGCATGCATGCAATAATAATAAAAATTAAAATAGGATAATTAGAATAGGATAATTATGTTTGTATATATATATATATATATATATATATATATATATATCCTATTAAGGAAACATTTAATTTTATTAAGGAAAAGAAATAATTTCATTATTAATAACACTAATTAAATGATATTATTATTAAAAAAAAATTTGGATTGTTACAACCTATCCCCCTTAACAAAATTTCGTTCTCGAAATTAGAATGTACCTTTAGGAGGAAACAGATTCGGGTAGTTGGCGCGCATAGTATCCGTTCGTTCCCAGGTTGATTCCTCAATTCCTCTATGTCGCCAAAGGATTCGGACCAATTGAATGATTTTTCCTCGAATGCACTTCTCACTATAGTCTTGAATTTCCACTGGCTGTTCCTCGAGAGTGACGTCCTCGTTGAGTTCGATGTTTTCCCAATTGATAATGTGGGAAGGATGTGCCATGTACTTTCGGAGCATTGACACGTGGAACACGTTGTGCACTCGGTCCAGTTGTGGTGGTAGTGCTAGGTGGTACGCCACTTCTCCAATTTTCTCGAGGATTTCAAAAGGTCCAATGTAGCGTGGTGACAACTTTTCTTTCTTTCCAAATCGGATAACTCCTTTTCGTGGTTTGATCTTTAAGAATACATGTTCTCCAGCTTGAAAGGTCAATAGTCTGGTCCTCTTGTCAGCGTAGCTTTTTTGTCGACTCTGCACGGGTAGGAGTCGTTGGAGAATGGTTTGGATCTTTCTTGTCGTTTCTCGGACTAACTCTGGTCCTAGTAAGCTTGCTTCTCCCAATTCAGCCCAACAAACTGGCAACCGACAAGGTCGCCCATACAGAGCTTCGTATGGTGCCATGTCTATGCTAGATTGATAGCTGTTGTTATAGGTGAACTCAACTAGGGGTACGTGTCGTTCCCAACTTCCTTTGAAGTCCAAAACATAGGCGCAGAGCATATCTTGTAAGATTTGGATTGTTCTTTCGGATTGTCCGTCCGTCTGTGGGTGAAATGCGGTGCTGAGACGAAGGTCGGTTCCTAAAGCTTTCTGTAGGCTACCCCAAAAGGTCGACGTGAATTGTGAATCTCGATCACTCACGATGGATACAGGTACACCGTGTAATCGCACGATTTCTCAGATGTAGAGCGTGCCGAGGGAGTCCATCGAATCCGTCATCTTCATGGGTAAAAAGTGGGCGGATTTGGTTAAACGGTCAACTATCACCCAAATGGCGGTGTTTGATTGTGGAGACCTTGGCAATCCTATCACAAAATCCATGGCAGTATATTCCCATTTCCATCCAGGTATAGGTAATGGTTGTAGGGTCCCACTGGTTTCTGATGTTCCGCTTTTACTTGCTGGCAGGTGAGCATGATGAGACGTATTTGGCCACATCCCTCTTGATTCCAGCCCACCAGTACTGTCGGCAGAGGTCTTGGTACATCTTGGTGCTCCCTGGGTGGACGGCGAAATTGGAATGGTGGAATTCCTTAAGTACTGCTTCCTGAAGGGTACCGATGTTTGGTACAAAGATCCTTCCCTGGAAGTGAAGGCTCTTGTCAGCGTGAATTTCCCACCCAACTACTGCTTTTCCAATTGAGAGTTGGTGTCTGATGAAATCACACTCTTGTTCAAAGGTTTGGGCTAAAAGAATTTCTCGGTGTAAGGCTGGGGTTGCGACTATGGCGAAAAGACATGCGTCAGTGCCCTCTGTGGTAGGCTGCAGGTTGAATCTGTTCAGGTCCTCCATCATCTTCCATTCTCTTATAGCTAAACTAGCCACTTGTCCTTAGTTCTTGCGACTCAGCGCATCAGCGACTACGTTTGCTTTTCCAGGATTATAGGACATTGTGAAATTGAAATCCTCCAAGTATTCCACCCATCTTCTTTGTCTCATGTTTAGCTCTTTCTGGGTAAATAAGTATTTCAAACTTTTGTGGTCTGTAAATACTTCGAACTGCTCTCCGTATAGATAGTGTCGCCAAGACATTAGGGCGAATACTACTGCTACCAGTTCCAAATCGTGAGTCGGGTAATTCCTTTCATGCGGCCTCAACTGTTGGGATCCGTAAGCAACTACTTTTCCATTTTGCATGAGTACCACTCCCAATCCATCTTTGGATGCATCGCAGTACACGGTATACCCTGCGTCTCGTTCGGGTACGATCAATATAGGAGCGCTAGTCAACCTCTTCTTAAGTTCTTGGAAAGATCTCTCACATGCCTCGTTCCATTCAAACTTAACTCCTTTTTGGGTCAATCGCGTCAATGGTTTTCCCAAGATGGAGAAATCCTGAATGAATCTTCTGTAGTAACCGGCTAATCCCAAGAAACTTCTAATCTCGAATACCGTAGAAGGTCTTTTCCAGTCCATGACTGCTTCTACCTTGCTGTCATCGACTGAGATTCCTTTCTCTGACACTACGTGTCCCAGGAATTTGACTTCTTTCATCCAGAATTCGCACTTGCTGGCCTTCGCATACAAATGGTTGTCTCGAAGTACTTGGAGGACAATTCTCAAGTGGTCTTCGTGTTCTTTCTCCGTTGGAGAGTATACAAGGATGTCATCGATGAACACTACCACAAATTTGTCCAAGTACGCCGTGAAAATTTGGTTCATCAAGCACATGAAAACAGCAGGGGCATTGGTTAGACCGAACGGCATGACTATGAACTCGTAGTGTCCGTAATGCGTGCGGAACGCCGTCTTGAGTATATCGCAATCCCGAATTCTCAATTGGTGATACCCAGATCTCAGATCAATCTTTGAGAAACAAGTCGACCCTCTCAGTTGGTCGAACAAGTCGTCTATTCTCGATAGAGGATATCGGTTCTTGATGGTGACTTTGTTGAGTTGATGGTAGTCGATACAGAGTCGGAGCGTTCCTTCCTTCTTTTTGACGAATAGCGCTGGAGCTCCCCATGGTGAGGTACTAGGTCGAATAAAACCCTTTTCTAGGAGTTCCTGTAGCTGTGTCTTCAACTCTCGTAGCTCTGCTGGAGCCATTCGATATGGAGCCATCGAGATTGGGACCGTGCCGGGTTGTAGCTCAATGGTGAAATCCAATTCCCCTGGTGGCGGTAATCTTGGTAATTCCTCTGGAAATACGTCTTCGTACTCGTAGACGACATGAGGGAGGCCCAACTCCATTTGGTCTGTTTCCTTCAATTTGAGGCTTACTAACCATCCAGCGAGCTTCTCATGCCACTTTGTTTCGTGCGCATGGGGTGCAGATAGGTCTTGTCTATCCCCCTTAAACTTGAAACACGTTCCTTCTGGCGAATAGGCTATCACCATCTTTCGATGACAGTCTATGATAGCTCGGTGCGCAGTCAACCAGTCCATTCCGAGTATGACGTCAAAGTCCGTCATTTTGATTACTCGTAAGTCGCATGTTAACCGCAGGTTTGATACTTCTAGTTCGCACCCTTTACAGATAAGTACTATCGGAATCTTACCCCCTAGTGGTGAGGTCACATGCATAGTTGTCTTTAGAGGTTCAGTTTCTAATCCAAGTGTAGATACACATGCGGTAGATATGAATGAGTGTGAAGCTCCAGAATCAAATAATGCTTGAACGCATGTAGTAAAAAGAGTGAGGGTACCTTGGATTACTGCAGGGTCCATCTCATCTTCCGTCCCTTGCAACGCAAACACCCTTCCAGCATTGGGCTGGATTGGCCCGTTCAATCCTCTGTTCTGAGTTGGCGGTTGGTTCCACCCAACGCGAGGCTGGTTCTGTCCTCCAGCTTGGTTACCATTCCAGACTGGCCTAGCTGAGTTCTGATTCTGATTCCCAAATCCTGTAGTCCTGACTTGATTTTGCGATTGTCCTCCATAGTTCCCAGTGCCGTTCAACTTAGGACAATTCCTCTTGATATGTCCTTCTTCTTGGCAGTAAAAACAGCGGTAGTCTATGTTTTGATTCTGGGGGAAAGGGTTGCGGTTTGGTCCAAGATTAGGGTTTAGGCCTCGGTTCGGTGCTTGGATCTGGTTCGGATTAGGGTTAGGGTTTCGATTGGACCCTCGATTGGGGTTTCTCCAAACTGGGTTAGGTTGTATCGGTTGCAGACGAGGGTAGTTTTGGTTGTAGGGTTGGGAGGTTGGGGCACTCCCGTTGTTACGGTTGGTGCGGATAGGTCCTCCAATTGCAGGTATTGCCTTCTTTTGCTCACGCCTTGTCTTGAATCCAAGCTTTCTCTCTCCATCTTAAGTGCGCATTGCACCACTTGTGAGTAGGTGGGAAGCGTCTACGCCACCACTGCTCGGCGTGTTTCATTGAGTCCCCACTCAAATTTTCTCACCTTGTCGTCATCAGTAGGTATGATTTTTGTGTCATAGCGAGACAGTTCTTCAAACCATGCTGCGTATTGGGTCACAGTCATTGTGCCGTGCTCGAGGTTCATGAATTCCGAGGCCAGTGCTTGTTTGATAGGTGCTGGAAAGTACTTGTCAAGGAAAATTTCTTCGAATCTGTCCCAAGTCATTGCTGCCACATCATGGGTATTCTTCATCAAGTCTCACCAATGCTGAGCTTCACCCTGCATCTGATAGGTAGCTAGGGCAATTCGATTGCTAGCCTCTTGAATGTCTAGGGTTTCAAGAATTTTCTTGATTTCTGCTAGCCAAGCTTCCGCAGCTGTGGAGTTCGGTTCTCCTTGAAAGTAGGGCGGGCGACGCTTGCAGAATTCATTTAGTGCCTGACTTCTGGTCATTGGTCCTCGAGGTGTGTGCGGGGCTCCGCGCTGATTCTGGTTGTTTGCAATTGCAGCGGTAATGAATGCTTGCATGAGTTGGACTAGATCGGCAGTTCCAATTTGGTTGTTGAGTTGAGGGGCTCCATTTTGTCAATTGTTTTGCTCGTTATTCTGGTTGTCTCTCGCTTCCTCCATCTGGATACCGTTATGTTATAATTTAGTAAGGGGGTTTTTATTACAAGAACATATATATTTGTATAATTATTAAATACGTGTAAGCAAAACATCATAAGAAACTTTTCTTTTATTAACAAAACAAATCAAACACATCATTCATGTCAAAACACACTACTTGGATGTGTCGTTACCAAAAGTCGAGATAAACCTACTATCACAATTATTTTCCTAAAAAAAATGTCCAGAAAATTCCTACTACCACAATTGTTTTCTTGAAAAGAAAAAAAAATGTACTGTGCGTGAAATAACTAGGAAATGTTAAAGAAAATGATCAATCGAAAAGCATAGAAAAATTTTCTGCCAGGAGACTCTGCTTTTCGACGGTGTCCTCTGTAAGCCCGTAGCAACACCATGTTACTCGCCATAGTGGTTCCTGTTGGTTGGGGTTTGGGTAGTTATAAAGTTCTAGGCGGATGGGTATCTCTGCATAAGTAACGAGATCGGTGAAGTTGGCATTCTCTGTAATGATACGATGTTCTTGCTCGGGGCGGGACCTTGTGACTCGTGAATAATGGATGCGGTCGATGTAGTGTTCCCGAAATCCTTGAGGTACAGCGATGAGATAGTATCCATTATAACATGGGGCTTGGATCTTTCCTGGCCCTAGGTAAGCTGATTGTGCCCTGATCTTAAATGGGCAAGGGTATAGCGGTTCCAGTTGTATATAGACCCAAGTGTTTGGATCATAGTCAGAATGGTGTCCTACCCATGGAATTCCTGCGGGTCGAGTCATCTTAGGACGAGGTGGAGGGTCGGCATCTATGACTTCACACTCACTATCTGATTCTTTCATTGGTACGGGAGCTGGAGAAGGTAGAGGTTCTTACATTTCGAGCCGTTGGCTAGTTAGCCACCACTGTAGCTCGGCATCCATATCTCTTGGTGCATCTATGGGCAAGAGCCAGCCATAATCATCCATCTCCGATTTTGCCAAAAATCCATCTTCATTGTCAGTGTTGTTTCCTGCATCTTCTTCTAATTCCGGCTCATCATTGCCCATCTTTTCATCCTGATTTTGCCCTTCTGGATCTTCCTCCTCCTCGGGGGGTTCTTCAGGATCTTCTTCTTCCTCAGGGGGTTCTTCAGGATCTTCTTCTTCCTTAGGGGGTTCTTCGGGATTCTCTCGCGGTCCCACTTGTACTCCAAGGATATAGGTTAGTATGCCTTGTATCTCATGGTCTTCAACGGTAGAGCGGGTGACGGCGTCGGCGAGAGCTGAAATCCTTCGGTGAGCCTGTCTCATTCGATAGAGGGTAATGAACATTCCTGCCAAATAGTCATCTCCCATCGGAAAATTTGGGGTGGCTGTCATGAACGCCCTTAGGTTTTCTACTTTCGCAGTTAGCTGGGCCATCTCATCTTCCTCCTGAATGTTGGGAGAGTTATGGTTCCGGTCTGGGGTGGGAATCGGAGGCTGGTTATCCATATCCCTATAATGTGAGTAATAGGGTTTGCTCCTGATGTCAAAGCCTGGTGTACTTTCTAGTATGTCACGGATTTCCCTCTCGAGATTAGCCCTTCTCCATGGGCTTGAATGTTGAGCCGTGTATACCTCTCTCTGGTTTGGCGGATTCGCCCTCAGCTGCTGATACTGGCCATACATAATAGGGAACTCAGCTGGCACGTAAGGGTCTCGGAAAGAGAAGTCGGATCCTACGGTGTTTTCCAAGAAGTCCTGCAATCTGCTCTATTCATCGGCTAGTTGGTCTGCAAACGTGGGGTCCATCTATAAAAGCAAGAAAAATATATTTATCGTTAGGTTTCGGTATATTTCAAACAGTGTCATTTTAAACTTGTAGTGAAATACTCAATCTGATGTGATCTATCCAAACTACCCAAGGCCGAGGGTTGAACCTAAGGCTTTGATACCAAGTTGTAACGCCCCGATTTTCGGAAATAAAATCGAAGGTATTAAATATTAATTTTTGAAAATTCTTTAAATTAAATTCAAAATCCAAAACGGATAACTCATCCTAAAGATTCATCTATTACAAATCATAGTAAAAGTACTGAAATTAATTTTTGTAGTATTAAACTAAACAAAATAATCGAGCCGTCTTCTAGGTTTGATACGGATCCCAAGCATATTCTGGCTCGATTCTCACCTTTGGATTCTCCTATGCATAGAATTGCTCACCTTCGAAATTATGTGTCTCTTCCTGATTTTCTGCAAAATCTGGCACGGAAGTCAGGCAATCCGTACCTGAGTGAAAGAGTTCACCCCGTAGTATAATCCAACCCAATTACCCCTCTTACTTTACAGATAGCAAGCAGCAGGATAAATATAGTACGAAGAAGTAAAACAAAGTTTGTTCCACATAAATCAGTTCATTACTATCCATTAACTTGACGTGAAATCTAAGATCTCCTCCGCGGGATCTTTCCTCCCCAACCGCTAGCCATGCTCGGTCCCATGAGATCACTTTCCTTTGCTGTCGCAGATGCATCTAAGTTATGTACCGAGTATGCATCCCAATAACTACAACAAGGGGAAAGCTTATCATGCCTGAATCATGACTAGGGTTCGCTTATCTTATGTACCATTTCACAAACCACATCACAATCACCACTGGACACCCGCCAGAATATCAATTCATCACTGGACACCCGCCAGTTTTATTTTCAATTTATTACTGGACACCCGCCAGTTTTATTTTCATTACAAATCTCATCACAATTACCAAAATCCGCCTGCAGGCAATCTAAAAATAAAAATTTTCAAGTTTATCCATTATCTAGTATCGTCTAGATGAATTCTATTTTGCAATATCACCCCATGTCTCTAGGGTCCAATCTAGCATTCAAATCAAGTATCGATGCAATATACAACCAATCCATAATAATTAAAACAATTAAAGATAATAAAATCACGTAACTTATTATGAACGGGCCGTTGCCATTAATCTTGTATGGTCACAATGTCAATATAAAGTGAAAGTTTTAAAAGGAATTAAAAGAAAAATTTTCTGGGCTCTTATTAATTAATTCTAAGATAATAGATTAATTAAAAATTAATTAAATACATTAATTAGATTAAAATATTAAAATATTTATCATGACCTTAATAAGAGTCCTAAAGGTCCTATACAATCAGTTGAGTGCCAAAAGTTGAGTTCGGAGGGTTGCGGGATTAATTTAAATAAAGACGTTAAATAAAGTGGCCGAAAGTGAAGTAAATAGATAATAAATAATTTATAAATTTAAAAATATGTTACGGTTAACAAAATTTCATTTTCAGAATATAGAGAGTCTAAATAAAATTATTCGAGCATTTATAATAAGGTTATAAGGTCGTAAAGAATTTTTGATAGGAAACACTATAGAAATAATAATAGATAGTAAATTAAATAAAAAAATATTAATTTAACAAGATATCATCTTTGAGATGCAAGAAGCTTAGGAAAAATTAGTTTGGGTGTTAAAACTTTGTTTGGAAGGTCGCAAAGATTTTTCGTTTGTAAACTTTTGTAGATAACTAATAAATAATTTAATAAATAGATAATTAAAAAAAATGATCTCAACAAGTTATGATCTTTGGGGTGTGAAAAGTCTAAGAAAAATAGTTCGGGGGTCAAAAACAGTGTTCAGGAGGTCGAAAAGTCGATTCAAACCAAAACAGGTCAAACCGCAAGGTTGGACCGGTTTGACCTTGCGGCTGAAACCTCTGTCGCGAACTCGGCACTAGTTCTTACGGCCCGCACCTTGCGGCCGCAAGGTTCGACGCATATTTGTTTTTTTTTTTGATTTTTCGTCACGGTTTTGATGCATGGGTCCATGTAGGGCATAGGGTTACGCTTAAAAACACTTAATATACTTAGAGGAGTGTTTGGAAGGGATTATAATACCTTGGTTTGGATCAAATTGATTTTAGAATGAATCTTGATTTTTGGAGAAGACGACTTCGGTTTTGGCGATCGGGGGATCTTGGGTTCGAATTGAATGATGCTTGGGGATGCCTGGGGTTGAGGGAAGTGATTGAAGTGATCAATTTGGGTCTCGGTTGGTCATGGCTATGAAACCCACTTTTCTCTCTCTCTCTCTCTCTAAAACTCCATGGATTGGAGTTTGATTTTCTCCGATTTCTCTCTCTCTTCAGGACTCGTGGGGCGTGGAGAATTTTGTGGTATGACCTAGGGTCGGATTATTGAGGTATATATATAGGAAAATTTTTAAAGAAGTTGATGAAATTGAGTTTAAAAAGGATTATAACTCTAGGGCTTGAGATGGACGAAAATAAGGGTGGAGATACGATCAGGGAGAGGAAATTGAGACTGAGTAGGAGAGGGAGAGGTAGAAGGAATTGTAATTATGCATGCATGCAATAATAAAAAAAATTAAAATGGGATAATTAGAATAGGATAATTATGTTTGTGTGTGTGTATATATATATATATATATATATATTATATTAGTCCAGTTCCTTTAAGGGATCCCGCACGGGCTTACCGTGCGGGACTCCCATTTCCCGATCGAATTGGGACGATCCGAGCCGCTCAAAGTGATCAGAACGTGATTTTAAGGGTACCCGCGAGAAATCAGCAAAAAAAATGATTGGGAAGGGCTTGATCCGAGCAGTTTTTTATTGAACGGTTCAGAAAAAACTGCTTGGATCAAGCCCTTCCCGATCATTTTTTTTGCTGATTTCTCGCGGGTACCCTTAAAATCACGTTCTGAACACATTGAGCGGCTCGGATCGTCGCAATTCGATTGGGAAATGGGAGGTCCGCACGGTAGACTGGTAAGGGATCCCTCACTGGATCCGTGGTGTATATATATATATATATCCTATTAAGGAAATAATTAATTTTATTAAGGAAAAGAAATAATTTCATTATTAATAACACTAATTAAATAATATTATTATTAAAAAAAAATTCGGGTTGTTACAGAGCATATGAATGTTTGGCTTGACAGGTTTATGAATAGAGTCATTTTGTAAATATTGCAACGATGCAGGGGTAAATCAATTGATATTCGAAATATGCAAATCCATAAAATCCCAAACATGTATTAGGTGTGTGGAAGAAGAAAATTACTTTCCTAATATTGAGAAGTTATAGTGAAAATTGATTTCCTCAACTTCTGTTATTTTGAATGTCACGAGCTTAAGTTCAAGCTTGATATCTGAAATTTTAGGAGCTTAAACTCAGGCTCGAAAATTCGAGATTACTTTACTTGTTTTATGAGCCAAGTCAAACTTGAACAATTCTTCTTCAAAAATTTTCAAGCTCGACCCGAACTTGAACAAGTGTAATAAAGAGTTGAGCCAAACGTGAGTAATATTGACTGTGTTAGCTTTCTTTTTGTGGACGGTCTAAATGTAACGACTCGCGCCAGTTGACCTACTTAACCTTTAGCCTAATCATGTGGCTTAAAGGGTTAATATCGAATTGTACGGTAGCAACTTACGATTTGTTATATACCCACAATCATTTCTATTTTATAGCCGACGTGGGATAAGTTTTCTAGGGGTTCTCACACCTAATAAGTTTTTTCTTTAATTATTATTTTTATTTTTCTACCTATTTATCTCCACTCATGCGCCCCTTTGAAGTCATTGACTCATCCAGGGGCAGACATAGCTAGGAGGTGTAAGTGGAGGCCCAGGCCCCTGCACATCTCCCAATTATCCCATTAATTATACTTTATTTTCAAGTTAATTTGGAAAAATTCTACAGGATTGGGCCCTGCAAGTTTATTGATTGAAAAAAAGTTGACAAATTTTCAATATTAGTGCTTGCCCATACTTACGACACTATGCACTCTGGTTGGAATTGTCCGTGCCGTAAGTACTTACTAACTAGTGGCTTAAATACTAAATCGATTCATTAATGTATAGTTGTAGACACCTCAATCTAGGCCTCCGAATAATCTTTAAGTTCTATGGTGATGAAATCAAGGAAAAATATACCTTTAAGGCTTGGATTGTTGCTCCTTTGCTACTCATTCTCTAAATCTCAAGAAAAACCCTTTTCTAAACATGTAGGGTGGCCCCCGGTTCAATTGCAAAGAGAAAAATGCGTTTGCTTGGTCAAAAATAGCTTTTTCCAGGATACATTGATGGTAAAATGGGCACACGTTTCAATGTATAAAACATCTTTTAGTGAAACCAATTAGGTTAGAAAGAGGACTCGACAAGCTTTCCAACGCTTTGAACCACGCCCAAATCCGAGTTCGGGAGTGTCTGGGGTGCCCCCGCGAAATTCAGTGTGCTGAGCTGTCTCGAAATATCGCACGGCATTTCAGAAAATTTCAAAAAAATCAATTCATCGCACAACATTTCAATATACAGCACGGCATTTCAATTCACCGCACAAAAGTTCTAACAGTTGCAGAAAGTTGTCGGCTACGCTTGCAGGTGCAGAGAATGAGTTTTATTCGGCCTAGAAGCCACCTTTCCTCTTTGTAGTGTTCATCCTTGGCTTTCTTGCCTATAAATACACCCCCCTCTAGTTGAGAAGTATCCATTCAACTCCAAATAAAGTTACTCTGTCATTTTCTAGACTGCCTCTCTCTCTCTCTCTCTCTCTCCCTCTCTCTCTAAAAATACTTTCATTCTTCTTCTCTTCTTAAGTTCAGTAAACTACTGACTTAGGAGTACTTCCACCTCAAAACATCCAAACATCATCACATCCTTCAATCCCCATTCAAGCTCAAAAGAGATTCTCAGTCCAAACATCTTCCATCTTTAAGCACATCCAAGCCTCGATCAAAAGGTATAAGTCAATTCCTTGGGCTAAACCCCGTCTAGCTTTGAGCGGAGCTGACCGAGGCATTTCTTGGTCTATCTATACCGAGTTTGGGTCTCAAATGAGTTTTATATTTAAAAAGCACAAAAAACAGTTTCTGCGCTGTAATACGCTACATCGTGCGGCGTTTTATAACACTGCACGATGTAGTATATTACACTGTATATTATTTTATTTCTTGTACATATTCCTTCTTATGTTATTCTGTTTATTACTTTTCTGTGCGGGTACATTTCAGAATCAAGTTTCATGTTAAAAGTCTTTTTGTTTTTACTTTATTAAATTTTTTAACATTTCAAAGAGCTTTTAACGTTGTTTTATACGAGGAGATGAACAAAAGGGTTTCGTAAATCATGTTTCAGAGATTTAGAAAATATAAAAAACAGTTTTGCGGACCTATGTTTGTTTTATCATGTAAAAGCGAACTGATTCTGAAATGCGTAGACATGTACACCGCACGATGTTTTAGTCACACCGTGAGACGTATCTGAGTCACCGTGCGGCGTTTCACATGATGTTGGTAGACTGCTGTAATGCTGTTATTTCACTTTTGATATATTATTCATCCATTTCATACTGCACAGCTCGCACCACAAGCACGTCAGTGTGATATATTAAACCCCATGTCCCTTTTTCGCTCATGTTTTAATCAAAATTAAGCTTTTTAAATGATATTAAATCCCTTATTTAAAATGCTAAGTAGAGATCGGTTTTACCAAGCGAGCGGGGTGCTTTATCAACAAAACTTTCCCCGTTTGTAACGTGGCTCCCAAACCCAAAATATCAATGTTTTTGCTAGATCAAAAGCCTTTCTTTTCAAATCAAGCTCTCGGTTTCTCGGATCATCCATCTCAAAAATCCGGGTGGTGACTCTTTGATCGCGTTGGGTCGGGGAGCCCATAATAGTATGTGATCCTCTTCTTAGTGGCACAAAAGAGAAATGCCCATGCTTACGACACTCCCCCAACTATATATTTAAGCTAACTACAAAGAACTATCTAGTGCATGCCGTGCCTGAAGGCACAACGCAACTCGTTTTGAGCACAACTAAATTGAATTACCTTTCTCTGCTTCTAACCAACCTGATAACGAACCTGACTTTTTCAAACTTGATACATCTAATCAATTTCAAGCAAGTGAATTTCGAAAAAAAATATATTACCAGTTTACAACTACCAACAAAAATCTGTCTAAGTTTCGCAAGATAAAAATTAGATCACAACCTAAGCCAATTAAACCACTACATAATACTCCCTCCGTCCCAAACTGAATGTCAATTTTTAATATCCGTACCAATTTCAATTTCTTATATCTTTCAATATGGATATCAAAAAATATGCAATATAGATCTTGTTTGATAGTTCTCGATTAGTTCTATTGTACAAAATGTTCAAACTCGTAAAAAACATTATAGATTAAAAGATATAAGCGATGAAAAATAATACGAGTTTCAAAAATTGTTATCCTTTTTAGGACGGAGAGAGTAATAATTACCACTACTAACAAACAAAATAGCAAGCTTAAATTCTTATAACAATAACATTCCTCAGTGCATTCAACACATTCACTTATCCATTTAAAGTCAGGAAACTCATAAGGCATCTAAACACAATTACTACTTGACATGGTTGTCAATAAAATTGGTCGACGTGACATTAGTTGCTCTCAAAGCAGCGGCTGTGGAGGAAGAGGAGAAGGTCATGGTTAGCTCTGTTGGAGGAGAAGAAACTATGGTGGAGAAGATTGTAAGATACGCTGATGATTCTATAAGAGCTAGGAAGTCTCAGATAGAAGCAAAGGAAAAAGGCCCAGATATATTGGTTTTCGTTATGGTATTAGAATACATTATACAGTTATTCCAATTGGAGCATTAAATAGAAATAAGCCACTATATATTATTACAGCATCAAAAGATCAATTTCATTGGTACCTAGTTCAAGTAAACAAAAGGAATTGCAAGTTGCAACAATGATAGGGAGCAATGACCAGTTTATAAAGTTGAGTTCAGTTTAAGTAAACATTTTAGTTGCACTATATTGTGGTGGGATTTAGGCAAGAAAATCTCGGCTTATAGGAATTTTAAATTGGAGATTGCTAAGTGTCTTTCGTCTCCCTAACCAAAATCTATCCCATTCAGAAGTATTTTTCATTACCATTCCAACCAATATATACATTACGTTCATCAGCACGTCAATACCTAAAAGTGACAACAAAAGGCACAAAGAGAGCATAATACATGGGAACAAATATACCAATTATCAACTATGGTTCGTCTCCAAACAATACATTAAACAATTTGTGAACAACTAACTATGGATCTTCAAACCAATCAAAGTCACGTATGTTCAATCGTAAAGTGGCCTTTTTACAAACAGGTGGTGAGTACTTATTTATCTGTATTTCCTTCAAATTCCAAGCAAATAATAAGAAAGAAAAAAAATTCTCCAATCAATTGAAAACTCGAGAACAATCTTAAGTGAACTCATTTAACGAAGAGGAGAGAGAAAGCGATTTCTTACTTGAGAACCCGACACAAAATCGATGGGCTGAATGGAGTCCAAGAAATCAAGCCTCAACCATGAAGCCTCCTGATTTCGTCTAAGAGCAACGGAAATGGTGACGGTGGCGAAATCGAATTTTTCGCCAAACACCTTATTAACCACCAAAGAGATTTCTGATCAAATTCGCGAAATCAATGTGAATGTCCTTTAACTGAAAAAAGAGACAGAAAATAAGGAGCAATCAAAGCTCACAAAGACCATAGCTAGGGTTTTGAAACCTCAACAATGAAGACTCCCAGTTTCGTCTAGAGAACGATTCGAGCGGTTAGGGCTCCGATTGAAAAGAGAGAGATTGATAAGAGAGGGAGTACGGTGGTGTCGCCGGAGACCCGAGGTCGATAGGTAGTCGTCGGTGGTTGTGGCACATTAGGGAGAGTATGGGTTGCTTCGTTGAAGGTCTGAGAGAGAGAGAGAGAACTGGGTTGAAGGTTTGAACCTATATCTATTTTTGTCCAAACAATGTAAGCTATTTACGAAGATACCATTGGTTTGTATGTGAAGGGTAGAGAAATCTGGACTGTTGGACTTGTTTGTATGGGTATATAAAATTTCTGATCGGACTAAATCTAAACTGTTGAGAAAGAATATTCCCCCACACTCTTATGTTTTATTATATATATATATATATATATATATATATATATATATATATATATATATACACACACACACACACACACACACAGTCAGTCTCAAATGAAGGAGTCCTTATTTTAGTTAAAATGCGGACCTCCTCATTTCTCCCATTTTCCGATCGAATTTCAATGATCTGAGCCGCTCAATGTGTTCAAAACGTGATTTTAAGGGTACTCGAGAGAAATCGGCAAAAAAATGACCGGGAAGGGCTTCATCCGAGCAGTTTTTGTTTGAACCGTTCGATAAAAAACAAACAAAAATTGCTCGGATAAAGCTCTTCCCGGTCATTTTTTTTGCTGATTTCTACCAAATACCCTTAAAATCACGTTCTGAACACATTGAGCGACTCGGATCATCAAAATTCAATCGGGAAAAGGAGGTCCGCATTTTATTAAAATGAGGTGGTCCTTACGGAAGACAGACTGTTTATATATATATATATATATGAAAAACCCCCCTTAAAGTTTCTAATTATCGACCATTTTCGGTTGTGGTTAAGTGGTTATAAAACTAGGGAAATGATTTTCCTCCTACCTTTTTTGTTAATGCCACTCTCCTGCGAGTGTATTTTTGCACAAAAAATACACTTGCAGGAGAGTGACGTTAACAAAAAAAGAAATGACAAAACCAGCAGCCTAAAACTAGAACAATTATGTTTATGTATACAATATCGTCTTCTTTTCATAACTAGTAAGTAGCAATATTTGTATCATACACTATTTTTTTTTGTCATTAATGTAAAAATACATGTGATTCGAGCTCCCGCTCGGTATAAATCTCGCGTCCGCCCCTGGACTCATCCGATTGATCGGGCTCCGTGTACGTATGCCCAATTGAGAACGGGCCGGGTCTATTCATTTTCCGCCAACTGCAACATTATCTGGTAGTGTACACAATTGTTTCAATCCACTCCAATCCCACTCCCATCACTCAAATTCTTTCCCAACAATGAACTTACAAGTACAAACTCGCTCCCAAATCCACGCGACTCCGCATCCTCCGTTCCGCGGCCGGCCGTTTCTCTGCTCCGCCCAGCGGCGGCCGTGTCGAAGGCTCGCTGCCGCCGCAAACGGTGGGGCAAAGTTTGGTCTCCGAGTCTGTGGCAGTTCGAGTGGTAGAGGTGAGGAATTGAGCAAAGTGGAAGAGCAGAATAAGAGGAGGGCGTATCCTTTTCACGAAATCGAGCCGCGGTGGCAGCGGTATTGGGAGGAGAACCGCACTTTCCGTACACCCGACGATGATATCGATACGTCTAAACCCAAGTTCTACGTTCTCGACATGTTCCCTTACCCTAGGTTCCCCCCCCCCCCTCTCTCTCTCTCTCTCTGTGTGTGTGTGTGTGTAAGAAATTGTTTGTTGATTTAGGCTTGTATACATTATAATGTGGTACGTCTATCAAATAGTGAATTAGATTGCTTGAAAGAAATGCTTTTTGTTTATTTATTTATCTTTATGTAGTCCTTGCTTCAGTGCAACAGTAAGATTTTGAAACTAGTAGTAGCCACAATGCAGTTAATGTGTTGGGAAGGGCTACAATAAACACCCCCTATTTTTGTGTGTAGGGTGTAAATCGCTTTAGGGCATCTCCAACCCAACATCCTCTATTGCTCCATTTGAGAGGATGAAATTAATATTTTTCAATCAAAAAGTGGATATAGAGAAGTTTACTATTCATGCAAACTCCAATCACAAACCTCTATATCTCTATATTCATCTCTATTTCAAAAACTTCCTCACTTTTCCTCCAATCATTATTCACTCTCAATCCAAATCTAATAGTTTTTGCATTTTCTATTCAAAAAGTGGTTTTGGAGGATCCTCAATTTCTCTTTCCCATGCTCTATATATGGAGTATCAAATTTTATCCTCCAAAATAGAGGAGGAAATAGAGGATGGGTTGGAGTGGAGATTTGCTCCAAAATAGAGAAATAGAGAATGAAATGGAGGAATAGAGGATGGGTTGGAGATGCTTAGATCCGTAACATTTTGTATAGAATATCGTAATATTGTGTATGAGGTTCATGACATTTATGTAAAGATAATGTTTGCATAGAAATTTATAATATTTGCTTAAAAATTCATTATATCAAGATAAATATTCATAAGAATCATAACATAAAAATATTATGAGTCTATATAGAAACGTTATGAATTAGTATATGAAAGTTATGAAATCAAGAGGGATGTGAGGAATTTTTACGTAAAACAATTTTTATGTAAAACATTATGAATTTAAGGCAATTCAAGGGTGCATATTGTAGACACTCAAATAAGGGTGTATATTGTAGCATTTCCTATTGTGGTTGGAAGAGGAAAAACTATGGGCATAATTGCATAAAGGAATAACAAAAATAGCATTATTTGTTTCTTGGGGTTGTTCGGTGGTACTCCCTTCGTCCCAACTTTATTGTACACTTTCACTATTCTGGACATCTATTTTTCTTTCTTTTTTCAAATGTATAATGTTTTTCATATGCAACATGGATCTTATTTGATAGATTTTAATTAATTCTTTTAAACAAAGTTTTAAAATCAAAGAACATTTATCGTTTGAAAAATATAAGTAATTAAACATGACATGCGGTTGGAAAATGGACAAGAAATTTAGGACGGAGGGAGTAACAAATAATGTGTATCGGGGTTTTGATAATATGTTTGTTGCGCTATTCTTGTGCAATGGTACGTCATACATAGTAGATGCATGTCGTGAAGTAGCACTGGTTTGCATATAAATGGATGTGCAGGTAAACATTGAGAAGTGCTTGGCTTTGAGTAATGTGGACATTATACGTGTAATATGTAGTCCTCGTTTGCTAGTTAGAATCTCTTTTACTTGAATGTATGTGAATTCCTTGTTTTGCAGTGGAGCTGGGCTACATGTCGGTCATCCTCTTGGATATACAGCCACAGATATTCTTGCTAGATTGAAACGCATGCAAGGTTTCAATGTTTTGCATCCGATGGGATGGGATGCATTTGGATTACCTGCCGAGCAATATGCAATTGAGGTTCCTTTGCAATTTACACATGCTTTACGTCTTTGTTCTTTAAACAATGGGTGTTCCCAATCCTAATTTTCTCTATGCCATATGGTTGACAGACAGGAACCCACCCGAAGCTCACAACTTTGAGAAACATTGACCGCTTCCGCTCCCAGGTCATTTTCGCTTTCCCTTCAGTTATTTTATATGGTTGGAAATTATAAATAATTATTTGGGGAATCCTAATAATTTTCGGTTCATTTTGTTGAGGCTTCCGTAGAAATTATTATGCTTATGTTCTGTCCCAATACTTGTGGACTAGCTAAGTCTAGAAATGTATTCATGACATATGGGAGAATTAATCATAAATTAACAAGAAAAAATTTCTTCTAAATTAGCCGAGTTTTTATTTTAAATGGAATCTAAATTGGTTGGGTAATCTAATAGTTCATGACCTATTGGTATGGCTTAACGTGAAAAGTAAAGTTTTGCGGTTGGAGGTATGGGCATAATTGTTGAAGTCCTAATTAGTGAAGTCCACATGGAGCAGATAGATCTTGTCATATGCCCTAGTGGGAAGGTTGGAAATTTGGAATTGCTATTATTGCTTTGACTGAGCTTCTTCATGTTCTTCATTGTTTGCCCTAGATACATGTGCACGCGTGCGCGTGTTTATGTTTATTTGTAAAGATGTTTTTGAATGTTGATAGAAGATGACTAATATTATAACTTGGTGAACATTAGTTTTGAATAGTGGGAAACATTGCCTACTGCAATTCCGGCTGAAGTTGCAATTTCTTAGCTCCAAGCCTCCAAAGTCCAAACATTTATCTTCTTTTGAATTAATCGGCGTTACGCAGAGCATGATGTAATTGGTTAGGTTGTCTTCACTTGGCTGCTCAATCTGGTCTTTTCAAACCAAAACCTATTCAATCACTTGAGTGATTGAGTTGGTTAAAACCATGCGAATCAATCGGCCATTCTAGTAATTAGTAGCTCTTTAAAGGACCCCAACTAAGGGACCCAATAAGCTGTAAAGGATTCTTTGTCCTAGTTAAGTGGAGAAAGAAGAAAAGTAAGAGGCCAAATCTAACCTAAATGGAAGCAAGCAAAGAAGGCAGAAAGCAGGTGGACAAATTTTACGACAATTATATTGCTCCCCTAGCTTTTCCAAATGGTTCTGGTCTTTGTTAAGTTATTGACATCAATATTGCTTTCCAGCTTAAGTCATTAGGCTTCTCATATGACTGGGACCGGGAAATTTCCACAACAGAACCAGAATACTACAAATGGACACAATGGATTTTTCTGCAGCTTTTAAAGAGAGGGCTAGCATACCAGGTCCAGTATTGATTCAAGTTTAGCATTTCTAAGCTTTGTCAATGAAAACCAGATCTGGGATTTGTTAATATTTATTCAGGCTGAAGTGCCCGTCAACTGGTGCCCTGCTCTTGGGACTGTCTTGGCAAATGAAGAGGTGGTCGACGGTGTAAGTGAACGTGGGGGTCATCCTGTAATAAGAAAGGTGATTTGGTTTGGTGCTCTGTTATATTTTACAATGTCTCCAAAACTTTTGATAACTTTCTCTTATTTTTATTTGTGTGAGTGGTTTTATATTTACAGTATCATTGTTGATTACGAGCAGCCAATGCGGCAATGGATTCTCAGGATTACTGCATATGCTGACCGTCTCCTTGATGATCTAGATGATCTTGATTGGCCTGAAAGCATTAAGGAAATGCAAAGGAACTGGATAGGGAGGTCAGAAGGGGCTGAGGTGGACTTCTGTGTTCTTGACAGTGATGGACAGAACAGAGACATTAAAATCACTGTGTACACAACCAGGCCGGATACCATATTTGGAGCAACGTAAGCATCTTAGTTTCTGTTCTTTTGTTTCATGCCTTTTGGCAATGTTTGAGCTTGTTCATACTGTTTTGCTTTCTCTGTGCAGCTATTTAGTGCTGGCACCCGAGCATTGTTTGTTATCATCTATAGTATCTGAGAGCCAAAGCAAAGATGTATGTACATATGGTTCCTTGTACTATTTTGTCCCAGAGGTCTGTTGGCTCTGGATTATTTAAGGCGTGAATGATTTTATGGGCAGGTGGAGGAATACAAAGAGCTTGCCTCTAGAAAGAGTGACCTTGAGAGGACAGAGCTTCAGAAGGAAAAAACTGGAGTCTTCAGTGGTGGTTACGCAAGAAATCCAGCAAATGGCGAGGCTATCCCTATTTGGATTGCAGACTATGTTTTAGGGAGGTTGGTTCAACCCTTTTCTTTATTCTTCATATTCGCTCCACCTTCCTAGCAGTGGTTGATGTTTCATGTTTAGTTGCAATGGCCAACTATTCTATTTTGTGTGCATCTTCTGGCCAATTATTACTCCTTCTGTCCCCATTTGTTTGTCCTTTTTCAGCATTCGTCGAAAAGTACTGTCGTGAAAACAAATTCAAGACTTTTTTCCACCATTCAAAGGATTCCAATTAGTTCTTCTAGACGAAGTTTTCCAAATCGTCCAAATTAAATTAAATTAGAACATCTAGATGACCTTTTGAGATGTCCTTGATGGTGAAAATAGTCAAACGAATGGGTACAGAAGGAGTATTACTAACAAAAGTACAAAAAAAATTGGCCAACTATGTGACAATTTTGGGTGATCCTGAAATTCTTCTTCTTTATGTAGTTTTAAGACTTCAATTGACTGCAACACATGAAGAATATCCTGGTGCAGCTATGGTACAGGAGCAATAATGGCTGTTCCTGCGCATGACATTCGCGATCATGAGTTCGCTGGGAAGTTTGATATTCCTATTCGATGGGTTGTGGTGCCAGATGGTGGAGGTTCCGGTAATTTTGAAAGACCTTTCTCAGATGAGGGTATTTGTGTAAATTCATCAAGTCCAAGGTCAGGGCTGGACATTAATGGCTTTCCTAGCAAAGAAGCTGCTTGCAAAGTCATTGAGTGGGTGGAGAAGACGGGAAACGGGAATAAAAAGGTAACTTTTCATGATTATCCGTCTTATAATCAGAATGCTTTTGTTGAAGCTTTTTTTTAATTTCCCGGGCATGTTGAGGGGGCAGGAGATGGTATTTGGAGTGATTTAGCTTCTACTACGTAATGCAAATGATCTTATGCAAAACTTGTCTTGCTTTAGGTGAATTACAAGTTGAGGGACTGGCTTTTTGCTCGGCAACGCTATTGGGGGGAGCCCATTCCAGTTCTTTTCTTGAAGGACACTGGTGAGGGCGTTCCACTTCCTGAAAGTGAGCTTCCTCTTACCCTTCCTGAGCTAGATGATTTTACTCCCACCGGGACAGGGGAACCACCACTTTCAAAAGAAGTATCATGGGTGTGTTATACCTCCTTCCTTCTGTTGTCCTCTTTCTTATAGTTGTAGGTATAACAGATGAATTAATGAATGTTTTGGTGTACTTGGATATGTGAAAGTGCCTATAATCGTCTTAAATCTTCCTTTAGCAATTTTGGAGTGAGTTCTTGCTGAGAACAGAAGCAAAACAAATGAAGACTCTAAGATTCCAATTCTTATCTTTTCTGGATTCTATATGGTCACGTGGAGGAATAATTGTCTACCACGAATGACTAGGCAAATAACCCTATATGATAGTTGTTGTCTCTTGCTGGAATTTTGCATCTGGCCATGCCTATCTTTCGCAGTCCTTTTTGCATACCACTTCCAGTATTGACACCTTCAACTCCAAATTGGCCAGCTCGCTGGCTCTTCCTTCTTTTGTTTTCTTCAAGATGTTATAGCTGATGCCTTCTCATAATCTTTATTTTTGAGTTTTCAGTGATTGACAAGTCGCTTTTCATTTTAAAGTTGAATAACGGATTTTCAGGTAGAGACCAGGGATGCCTTGTCTGGAAAGCCTGCTCTGCGGGAAACAAACACCATGCCACAGTGGGCTGGTTCGTGCTGGTAATATGGTTTGATGTATTTCTAGATTCAATACTTTGTTGTGATAGTAACCAATAGTGCAGTTCTTCTTTTGACGTTTCTTTGCTTGTTATGAGGGCTGTCCCTTTTCACCTGAATTTCCTTTGCTTTTGACGAACTTTGGACCTTGAAGTACTCTAGGCAGCAAAGAAGATGAATTGAAAGGAAATCATTGAATTTTTTGGGAAGGGAAAATTTTGAGAATGTGTCATGTTTCTTGAACAGCAGTTAGTTGTTTAGCAAGCTATGATCTAAACTAAAGTGCCTAAGCAAAACCAGCACTTGTACACCTAGAGTTGATGATTTTTTGCATTGCTTCCGATCATACGTTGAGGGTCTTGCTTCCATTGAAGGGGGCTGGAGGGCAGGGAAGGAGCAAGGTTGGCTATGAGAGGCCAGGGCCACCCCCAATTTGGAAAAATCTAAAATTATCTAGTACATTTTTTTAACATATTCTCCTACTTACCATGTCCGGGCCCCCCATTTATTGTCATATAAAAACATTACTGTCAAAGGAATTGGAAATTACAATCTACAACCATACTTTTTACACTCACACTCAACCTTGAAATTTCAAAATCTTGTTGTTGCTATTATGGCCACCCCGTATATAAAATTCAGGTTCTGTCCCTGCTGGAGGGTCTCCAAAGAAATGCAGTTTACTCTATGCCTCCTCATGACTCAACACCCTTACCATCATGTTATCCTTCATGACCTCCAAGGATTGTAGCACCACATCTGGATGTGGCCTTTGCCTCCTGTAGTTTGGAAAATTAGTTGCATCTACAATTCCCTTTGTTCTCTCTCTGGCATGGGACTCAGGTCAGCTTGCCTTTCCGACCGACCATCCTATGAACAGAAAGCGACTAACTTGCATCACTAACGATCATATTCGGCCTCTGTGAAGAGCTTTGGTTATCTGTCTATCTCTCTCTCCCTCACCCACCCACCCACACCCACAAACACAAACACGAACACAAAAGCACCTTCGCTGCTCTCACTCACCATGTCTCTGGTGGTTCAGCTCTGGTTAACTGTCAGCAATAATTAATTCCGTTGGTCTATTGACCATTTAGTCTCTAATCCATCAGTCTTGACCCTGGTTGTCTTTTGGTTTTCCTTCATTTGTGATTAATTGTTTGTTTTCTGTTTGTTTGACCATCCATCTAATTCTTCATCTTTAATATGACCTTCATTCATGCTTTTTCTCCCTTCAATTTCCATACACATTTCCTATATCATATATTGCAATTGATATCTTCTAAACTTGTTGAGCTTTTCATTGGTCGTTCAAGTTTGACTGACATCAACGGGACATGACTTTCATTTTCTAACTGACAGCAGCATCACAACTGTTGCACATTAATAAGTTATGCATACACCTTTGTGCATATAGTGGTGTGCATATTTTGAAGACAACATTTTTTGTACAACTGTGCAGGTACTATCTTCGATTTATGGACCCCAAAAATTCTGAAGCATTGGTTGATAAGATGAAAGAAATGTAAGGCCAACTTTGCGAACACAACTTACGGTTTGATCGTATGTAGGTCTCTTACAGTGAGCTGTTATTTATGGCATTTGACTCAAAATGGTGGTTATATGCCGCACAAAAGGTTTTATTTAAGCATTTTCCATGTGCAGGTATTGGAGCCCTGTTGATGTGTATGTTGGTGGTGCTGAACATGCTGTTCTTCACTTACTTTATTCGAGGTTCTGGCACAAGGTACGTGCTCATGTATGTCTTGTGTTGTATGTGATGTTTCTGTTTGGCATCACCCTTTTCCTGCATCAGTCTAGGCAGCATTGAGTTGATTGGGAACACAACTAGTGTAGTAGTAATTTAAAATACAAAATAGTTGATCACATTCTCTTTAAACATAGCATTGTTGTATGCATAGCGAAGTCTTAGGTGGTTGTAATGCTGTTATAGCTGCTTTCGAGAAAAGTCAATTTATAAAAGTTGGAAGCTAGGCCAAGGAGATGCAGAGTCCGTTTGGCCAGAAATGCATGTAGGAAGCACTATGCAGCGGTAGCCTACCAGAAAATTGCTTCTTGTCAAGTTCCCCGTTTTCCCCAAGGCTCAGATACCTCGGGCTTTATTGTAATTTTGGTTTAGGGTCTCGAAAGACCCTGGGCTGCAACTTTTACTGGGGTAAAGGCAGCTCTGAAAATTCAAACATGTGGTTGCCTTTGATCAGAGGCCTGTTTGTAAATCAAATCATGGTGCTGTCCAGAGGAGAACTGTGTGCTACTGAATTTGTGGCCTTAGTTCTTTACTTCTTTTATATGTTGATGATGTATATTCTTAAATCTTTCAGATTCAAATTTGCTGCAGGTTCTTTATGACATTGGTGTTGTATCAACCAAAGAACCCTTTAAATGTGTCATAAACCAGGGTATTATTCTTGGGGAGGTAAGTAAAGTTTCTTAAGCACAAAGTAATATTCCTCTATTGCTAGTTCTTAATGTTTAAATTTAATCGCAGGTTCAATACATGGCGTGGAGAGGTTCAGATGGCAGTTTTGTATCGGCAGACTTTGTTGATGTGTCGAGAGAGCATCATCAAGAAAGAATATCTGAGGAAAACGTTTGTTTCTGTCCATCTTTATATATTTCTTCTCCCATCTTGTTGTGTGTGTGTTTTTTATATATTTCTTCTCCCATCTTGTTTGTTTAGTAGAGAGACAGCTATTATTTTTAGTACTTATCTTCTTCTTCTTCTTTTGTGTGTGTGTGTTTTGTGTTTTGGATTGTGCTCCCTTTATGTAGGTGATGAAATCTGGTGATTCTTTTGTTCTGAAAGACAATCCTGATATACGCTTGATTGCTCGGGCTCATAAAATGAGCAAAAGTAGGGGAAATGTTGTGAATCCTGATGATGTCGTTTCTGAGTATGGTGCAGACTCTCTTCGTTTATATGAGATGTTCATGGGCCCACTTAGGTAGCTTTTGGTGAAAATAAGTTTGTAGAAATTGTTACTTATCTTATAACTGGATTTCACCTCTTGAAACTGGACTTTCCAGATGTAGCCTGTCCATGACCATTTCACTTTGTTATGTGTGGTTGTAGAGACTCAAAAGCTTGGAAAACTGGTGGTATTGAGGGTGTTCATCGATTTTTGGGGAGAGTTTGGAGACTGATAGTTGGTTCACCTTTACCTGATGGGACATTTATATATGGAACTATGGCAACTGACGATAAGCCTTCAATGGAACAACTTTGTTGTCTCCATAAATGTATCAGTAAGGTAATATGTTCTTTTTATGTATTTTTTCAATCACTTTTGTTTTGTGCTTTTTAAGGTATGGCGTCGATACAAATTAAAAGGCACCATAGTTTCTAAACAAATGTCTATTATGTTTATTATAAGTTGTATGTTTTCGAAGAGAGCAGCCACTTTGTACATATTGCCAAAGGTTAGGTCTGTCTCCAATCCTCCCCCGCCCATACCCCCAATGATTGGAGATTACATGAGTTCTGTTGTTGTATGTTTTCAAATTGACGACCATTTGATGGCTTTGCATTATTGCTGAAGCTTCACCCTACCTGATACTTATTACTCAACTCTCATCGAAGATATTCATGGTTCCAAATTTTTCGTCGCCTGACCACCTTGTCTTGCTATTGTATCTTGTAAGGATATATATTATCGTTCTTATCAAATTTGAAAATAATTTGGAGTTGGATATACCTTAGAAAAGATGCGAGTGTCAGTCTTGTCAGATTTGAAAATAATTTGGCTTTGAATTTGCATCATTGCTATACTTAAGATAAGATGCAAGTGCCGGACTCTTCAAGTTAGACAATTATGTTGATTTGTACTGTGTTGTTAAATAAAAGGATTTGGGCAAATAGTTGAAAGTATGAGAGACATTATTTAAAACACATAATGAGTTGGGAAAAGATTTAAGAATGTACATATGTCGTCAATGGGGTTTGGGAAATGTTATTAGATTACTTTGAATGCAGTATCAGAATTATGACCAGTTAGTTGGTTTGATTTGTAGGTCACGGAAGAGATCGAAGGGACACGGTTCAACACTGGAATTTCTGCTATGATGGAGTTCATTAATGCAGCATATAAGGTCTGTATACTCTCTCTCTCTCTCTCTCTATATATATATATATATATATATGTATGTATATATCTATATCTATCTATCTATCTATAAATGAGAGAGCTAGTTTTCTGTCTATTTGCTCTTATTCACGCAATATCCTAAAGAAATGTGGAACTCGACTCAACTCTCAGCCTGTTCCCAACCCAAGGAAAAACCAAATAAAACAAAGGAGAAACTAATTAAGGAAGAGAATAAAGAAAACATTGTTAGTATGTGAACTAGTTGCTTATCCATATGTTTCTTTGTTGACATTATGTAAAGGACTTGAGATGTACTTTATTTGTCCTTTGATTATCTTGCTTTCTTTTTGTGGCAAGTCTTACAATCATGTGCATTTTCATTGTCTCTAGTGGGATAAACTTCCAAGGGCAGCCATTGAGCCATTTGTCCTATTGCTTTCACCATATTCTCCTCACATGGCTGAGGAGCTTTGGTTTCGCTTGGGACATTCAAATTCCTTGGCATATGAGCCTTTTCCAAAGGTACAATTTTACTTTCATGATTATGAACATGTGTACAACTCTTTTTCATACAGAGAAAAATTCCCCCTACTCTCTCTCACTCTATGCTTATCTGGGTAGAAAACTGGCAATTGAGTAAATTCAAAAGGCTTAAAAGATTACTGCTTTTATTTCCTATTGTTGATAATGAGATGAATGAGATTGTATTCTAAGCTCTTTAAAGCATCTTTAAAGTTCTAATTGTGAAGACCGCATCTTAAACATATCAATCCAAGTGGTATGTTGAGAGTTAACACCTTAGTCTTGAATCCTCAAAAAGCCTGGAAGGTTTGAGATTATCCTAGAGTATTCTAGAATGGTGAACTCTCTAGTTGGAGAATATTCTACACTATTCTAGAATAGACTAGAATGTTTAATTTTTAGATCTTTCTTAAAGGTTCTAGAATTGGAAAAACCTAGAGAGTTCCAGATAGTTCTAGAGGATTTTAGAATACTCTAGAAGATTGTAGATGACTCCATTATATGCTGGAATGGTGTGGAGAGTTATAGAATATTGTGCAGGATTCTAGGAAAATATGAGTCATTGGATCAAGATGATTCTAGCCGTCCATTGAAGAGGTGAATGGTTATAGAAGGGAATGAATGGCTCATTTGGAGATTGCACATTTGGAGTTCACCTAAGAGGGTGCACATGGGAGTACACTAGGTGAGGGCACATGTGGTGTGAACACTGGTGAGAGCACATTTGGAGATGAATGTGCTAAGAGAGCGTCTTGGTTGAGTGCATGGGAGTGTGTTAAGAGCAGGGTTACCACATTTTGCTACCCCCCACCAATCTGCGTTATGGAATGTTCGTTTCCAATAGCGGATCGTATTAACACAGTAGGGTTACCACATTTCGCTACCCCTCACCAATCTGCGATCTGGAACGTTCGTTTCCAATCGCGGATCATATGCGATCCGGAATGGCCATGGCAGCGTTCCAGCAACGGAGAAAAGAAGGAGAAATGAAGTGCTTAATGGTCAGAAATTTTCCTTTATCGGTGGTCGACGAAACCGATGATCTCTTCTTCTCGCTCGTCGATGACATATTCTCTGCATTTTTTTTCCCTTCATGATCGTTCTAAGTCTTCTGACTTATGACTCGACGAGGAAGACTACACTGTTTGAAAAGAATAAACTAAACCCCAATGAAGCTGTGAGCACAACATGTTTAAGATATTTTTGGTCCCGCTAATAATGCGACACCTGCTTCTAGTATATTGATGTGTCCTTTAAATTTGGTTCTACATTGATACACTTTCTACACCTGATTGTACCCTTTACAATATGCACCACAGCTGAAAATTGGAATCACGTGATTGTGAGTCTACACATTGAAAAATGAAAAAGCATTTTGATAATTATTTTTTCTTTTGCCCAATCACATAGATATGTATTATTTCTTTTTATACCTATAATTAACAATGTACTATTTATTTTTTTAGGAATCAGTTTGTTTTCAATTAGTTTATTTCAGCATTATCTATAATATTTTAAGACTATTCTATTGTTAATTTATTGGACTTCGTTCTATATTTATGTTACGCAACGTAACCAACTCATGATGTGTTTGGTAAGAAAAATGAAAAAGAAACAAACCTACATATACAAAAGGTACGCATATGTAATCTTGTTAAGACGATCCAAAAAAGTGTTCCATGTTCCGATTTAAACATATTTCGTTCCATATTTACAATCCGAAGCCTGCACCTATCGCACCGCGTTCCGGAGGGGGTAGCATATTGCGTTTCCATTCCCATTCCTCGTACCATCGTGATCTACAATCCAGGTAACATTGGTTAAGAGTTGTAATGTGCCTTATATTTGTGTGGGAGAAACGCACGTGGGCGAGTAGTCTGTTGTATGTGAGAAACGTGTACAAAATGTTTGTAAACAACAAAAGTGTATATACTCAACAAGTTATATATTTTTGTGTCATTCTGTATGACTAGATCTTTCATAGAGCACAATGATTGCTGGATACGGAAGTCATGGTAAAGGAAAGATGGCTTTGGAAATGTACAAGAAGTTTCTATTTACTAGCCTTGAGCTGAACCATGTCATTTTCCTATTGGTTCTAAGTGCCTGTAATCATAACAGGCTTGTTAACCAGGGTTTAAATTTGTTCCACTCTATGAGAAATGATTTTCAGGTCGAACCAAAACTTGAGGAACTTTCCTCTATTATTGACCTTCTGAGACCAAGAAAAGTTGAACACACATGATTTTACCAAGATGTTCTAGGAGCTGGAAGTAGGTGTTTTAGGCATACTTCTTGATGCTTGTCTAATGAGTGGTAATTTAGAACTGGGAACATTATTGCTAGAGACATTGGCATGGCGAAACGTACGGATGCTAGGAACTACTTTCAAGTAGCATAAAGCTATGCTTCAGTGGAAAGATGGGATAAGATGGGATGGTGTGAGTGAGGCCTGGGTCCAGATGAGATCTCTTGGCGTCATGAACTAAATGGAAGTATTACGACATTCTTAACTCATCACACTTCACATCCCCAACACAAAGACATTGTTCGAGTATTGAAATTCCTTAACAAAGAAATGAGAGATTTTGGAGCTAATTTCAGAATCGACATTCTAAATATACAATAACTTGCAAAAACATTTTACGAGGGAGACGCATGGCTCAATGTGATTATGAATGAGTGGATCTTAAGAGAAGTCGCTGAAATATTCAATGAGCCAAATGGGTGATGGGCCCATGGGAAACATTGTAATACTAATACAGATTTGGAGATTGCACACTTGTAGTGCACCTGGGAGGGTGCACATAGGAGTAGACTGGGTGAGAGCACATGTGGTGTGGACACTTGTGAGAGCACATTTGGAGATGTGCTAAGAGTGTCTTGGTTGAGTGCATTGTAGTGTATCACGATTTGGAGTGTGCCTTATATTTGTGTTAGAGAAACCCGCGTGGGCGAGTAGCTGTTGTCTGTGAGAAATGTGTACAAAATGTTTGTAAATAATAAAAGATGTATTTATTCGTTGCATTCTGCTGTGTCTATACTCAACCTGTTACATATTTTTGTGTCATTATGTACAACTAGATCTTTCAAACAACCAGTCGTAGAATGGTAGGTTTTGGGGTAAGACTGAACTAACTCGCTCTTGGCTTTTATCTCAAAACAATGCAGTCTTAGTTATTTAGCGCTCCATTATTCTCCATTTGTTTGTCCTTTGTTGGGTATTGCTCCCCTTTAATCAGGTCATCAAACTATGTATTTTTGTGAAATAAGTTTCAAGATTGCTTTCACGAATCAAAAGATAACAATCAAATTTGTTGTCTACACGTCTACACTCTTCTATAGTTTTGTGTGTATACTTGTGTAAATGGCTAGAGTGTTTGCTTGTTATTAGAAGTTGAAATTCTTAAATCTTTGACCGGATCTTAAGGAAAGGTGTATACATGTATTATGCTGTCAATAAGAGACTCAAATTTTCTGTCAAACATAATTAAATGGTGGAATTTTGCGAGGATATGTGGATCACCCTTTACCCTTTTATTGGCTACTATTATAGTAGCCATCTAATTCGAGTTTGCAACCGTCTATGAATTTGTATTTTCTGCACTGTATGCTTACTAAAGTGCAAATTGCAGGCCGATCCTGCTTACCTCAAGGACTCCACAGTGGTCCTACCAGTTCAGATCAATGGGAAGACACGGGGTACCATTCAAGTTGAAGAAGGATGTACAGAAGAGGACGCTTTCAAACTGGCTTCAATGGACGAGAAAGTCTCCAAGTATTTAGATGGGAGAACTGTTAAAAAGAGAATTTATGTATCTGGTAAAATTCTAAATGTTATATTGGAGCCCCAAAATGTCAAGGCAGCCATTCGGTAGGGGCCTTGTATAATTACATAACATACCACGCAATATGGCATCTTCCAATGACTTGTTTTTAGAAATCACTTTTCATTCTCTCCTCCCTCCTCCTCCACCCTTGGCACTGCCAAATACCTCCAGCCACCACCTTCCAACGTCCTTCCCCTACCTTAGGCCATGATCTCCTCCTTCCGATGATCTCTATGCTTCTGGTCATCTGTTCCACCAATCCCGATCTTTCGACCACCACTTAAGGTGACCCTCTAATGACCTCTCTTGCCTTTGGTCACCTCTTCCAGCAACCCTCCTGTGATCCCGTCTACTCGCTTGCAACAAGTTTTTGAATGCAAAAGTGTGCACTAAACGTAGCATAGTTTTTGTTTTCCAAAGCAAACAAGTAAAAACTTAAATTATAAAGCACCAAAGCGTAAGTATGACATTGGGGAGAGTTACCAATCATTCTTTTGTAGACTGACTAGTACTCTGCACCCACCATGCTGATAACGCAATTAATGTAATCAGTGAAACAAAAAAGGAGAGATTCATTTGAAAGCACTTGTAGACAATTGAGGTAGCATGATTTCCCAACCTGTCCCCCTTTGGATATTGCATTGTGCATAATTCGTCTTGGTATAATATCAAGGGCATTTCAGTCATTTTATAGTCGAACCTAATAGGAATGGGAGTTTATAAATGCAACTGCGAATTTACTACATATGACCCGTTTTTAAGTAAAAAATATTTGGACAAAAATACCCTCAGTGGAATTGACAAAAATGCCCTTAAATCTACTAAATATAGCCACAACCATACAATCACACCATTACAACACAACTCTCCAATCCCATCCGATCTTCCTCCCTTCCTCCCTCCCACCATAGCTGAAACTTCAAAAAACCAGGAGCTCCCACTTCGACCTCCCACCATTGACCCAATCCACATTCTAAATCTCACCTCCCAACTCTCAATGAAAATCTCAATTTCTTCCTCTCCCTCCATTGCTAGAGAAGAAGTATTTTGACCCAACAAATGAAAGCAATATGCATTTCGAACTTGGTCTTTGGGATTAGATTCATTTGCAACCAACACGGTGGTTGACAAAGAAAAGATAGCCACGAATGTTGTAGCTTTAGAGCCAAAACCGCAACAAGAGAAAAACTCTTCCAATTTTTATTTCTCTGTCCCGACATTATCGGATTCTAGAGCTTGATTATATTCAAAAATTTCAAACTTTAGAATCCAAAATTTTTAGAAAATATCATATTCTAGAATCCGAAATTTATAGTGAATATAAAATTGTAGAATCCGAAAAATATATCATATATCGTACATAAAAATTAGAACTAATATACGTCCCAGAGGTTTTAAATGGTTCAGATATATGAGTATGAAACTAGTAAATAGTTTCAAATTCTAGTAATCGAATGTTGGTCAATGTAGTGTTTGATTTTTTGTGGATATAATATATGGAGAAAATTCATATTGTAATACCTGAAATTTATGTAATGTTTCGACTTCTATAATCCAAAATTTTTGTAACATTTCGAGTTTTGGAATTCGAAAATTTTGTATTATTTTGAGTTCTTGTGTTCGAAATATTTATGAAATTTCAGATTCTAGAATTGATGGTGGGTCTACCGTGGTGCTCTTATTCCCGGTTCCTTCCTCCTGGTGTTGTTCGGATTATAGAAGTCGAAACATTACATAAATTTCAGGTATTACAATATGAATTTTCGCCATGTATATATCCATAAAAAAATCAAACACTACATTGACCAACATTCGATTACAAGAATATGAAACTGTTTACTAATTTCGTACTTATATATCTAAACCATTTAAAACCTTTGGGATGTATATTAGTTCATATTTTTATTTACGACATATGATATATTTTTCAGATTCTACAATTTGATATTCACTATAAATTTCGGATTCTAGAATATGATATTTTCTAAAAATTTTGGATTCTAGAGTTTGAAATTTTTGAATATAATCAAGCTCTAAAATTTGATAATGTCGGGACAAAGAAACAGAAATTGGAAGAGTTTTTCTTTTGCTGCGGTTTTGGCTCCAAAGCTACAACATCCGTGGCTACCTTTTCCTTATCAACCACCATATTGGTTGCAAATGAATCTAATCCCAAAGACCAAGTTCGAAATGTATATTGCTTTCATTTGTTGGGTCAAAATACTTCTTCTTTAGCAATGGAGGTGGTGGTCTGCAGAGCAGTGGTACTGTGGTGTGGTGGTGGCGCTTGGGTTGGGGAGGGGGGAGGGGGTGTTCGAACAATGGGTAGGGAGGGAGGATAACGGGGAGAAGGGAAATGGTGGTGGGTTTTGAGTTTCAAAATTGGGGAGGTCTGAGTAAAGAACGGGAAAAGAGAGAAGGGTAATGGAGGGAGGGTGGGTGGGTTGTGGTAGGGGTAGAAAAGGGTGATTTTGGAAGATCATGGGTATTTTGTGATTGTATGTAATAAATTCTAATAAGATTTATGATTTTAATTAGCAAAAGACTACGTGAAGTAAATTCGCAGTTGCATTTATAAATTTCCATAGGAATTGGTAACTACAGCACGGACCAACATTTGAGGGAAACACTCTACATTCCACCCGACGCCGTATTAGTATCTTTTTTCCGGGAAACTCTTTTACAGTCATCAGCCGTAAAAATTGCTCGCCCGACGGTCTCCGGAGCTTTCACAGTTTCACTACACTGGCAGTACACGATCTCGCTCGCTGGCTCTCTCTCTCAACCCAAATACGGGATCCGGCCCCCTCAATGTACGCCCAACAGATCCCAATCTTCTCTCCCTGTCTAAGATTTGCTCTCTCTAGTCTCTAAAGCGTACTCCATTTCCACACGCATGATCTGAATTCCTCTTCCTAGTTTCTAACCGCATGAGGCAGCAGCAGCAGAAGAAGAAGAGCCGGAGCCTACTCCGCACGAACCATGACGAAGAAGAAGAGGCCCTCGCTCCCGCCACAGCTCTCCTCCCTCCGCCGCTTCCTCTCCTCCGTTCGTAACCTCCTCATCCTTCTCTCTTTCTCTCTCTCCCTCCTCGCTCTACTCTGCCTCCACCGCTCTCTTTCTCTCTCTTCCTTTTCGCTCTCTCGCGGATCTCGAACTCCGACTAGCGACCTCCGAGGACCCCCCAAGGTCGCATTTCTCTTCCTCGCCCGTCGGAATCTCCCCCTCGACTTCCTCTGGGGCAACTTCTTCGAGGTTTTGCGCCGTTTTCTCCATAATTTTTGTCAATTAAAGTTGCTGAGGGGTATTTATTTAGTTATTCTGTTTTGAGGTTTTAAGCGAGGTGTTGAAATTCGCAGAAGGTTGATGTGGCTAATTTCGCGATATATGTACACTCGGAGCCTGGTTTCGTGTTCGACGAATCGAGTACGAGGTCGGTCTTCTTCTTTAATCGGCAGTTAACTAATTCTATAAAGGTAATTTGTTCTTCGACTAAGTGAAATTTAGAAAATATACTTGAAAAGTCATTGCTTTGTTCAGGGGCAGCTCCGGGATGCTATGTTCAGGGGCGGCTCCAGGATTTTAGGTCCACGGTGACAGAAATGTACTAAATTTTTTTCATATTAAATACTACTCCCTCCGTGACAGAAATGAAATTTTTGTATGTAAAATACTATATATAAAATACTATGTATTATGATTGAAAGCTTATCGGGCTTAATTTGTTTTTCTTTATTGAGCTATATATGATCTACTTACTCACAACTTTAACTGAATGATCTAGGGCAGACACTTGACAATATAAAAGAAAAATCAAATTACATGTAAAAAATTGTAAAATTCTATTACATTTTTTGAGCCCGGGGGTTCGCTTGAACCTCCTGAAACACTACAACAGCCACCCGTGGCTTTGTTAAGCCAACGGATGATTAAGTGATGCATTGCAAGGAAGCCATGCAAGCAAGGGTATTGAAAAACGAGAACAAACACGGGATGAGACTCCTGAACACGCAATATAGAGACAGCTCTGTTTTTCTTGTTGGGGTTCTAGAGGATGTGATGTAGGTTGTGAATCTGGTGATGTTGCAGGTGGAGTGGGGAGAAGCGAGTATGATTCAAGCTGAGAGGTTGTTGCTAGGAGCAGCTCTTAAGGATCCAGCGAATCAGAGATTTGTTCTTTTATCGGATAGGTTTGTTCCATTTTTTAGAAACGACCTAGTTCATTTATATATTTATGACGTTCTACAGTGATGTCATGTGTAAAAAGGGATAAATCACATGGTTTAAGACTTTGAGTCCTTTAGGACATCACTGATGGTTGGCATAACTTGGATATGCATAATGCAAGCATTCATTCAAGTACATTAGATTGAGTTATATTCCACGTACGGTGCTTTATACATATAAGTACATAGGGATTTAGTTGACATGGTTGTGCTCTATGAACATTGGTTTCGTAATCTTGGGTATAGGGAATATCACTCCCGGTAAATGTAAGAAATATAAGGGGTGAAAACTGGTAACCCGTTTTTGTTGCTCACGAATTTCCGAAGGTGATGAGTATGCAGGAGGGGAGGTGGTGGTTGGAGAGAGAAGTTAAACATTCTATCAAAGAAAAAATACTTGTAAACAAAATGACCTTTTGTTTCAAACGTATTTTCTTGTTTCTTAGGCGTCCTTTAGCTTCCAATCACACAGATGCTACTATCATCTACTTTTGCATCTGGAAAGGCCAAAGCTTCAATTAAAGTTGCTGTAAAAGGTTAGAAATAGGGTAAATGTTGCACAAACTTAAATTTCATGGATCTGGACTTGCTCTTAGACATGCCATAATCCATGAAAATCACATTACAAGTTTCCCTCACGAGGCTTGTATGTGCTTTCTGATTTGCTGCATGTGACTCAGCATGGGAAAGGGGTATGCTTTTGTGGACATGTTTTAGGGTCTTGCCATGTTTTCTGTTTCTTTCTGTTATCTACTGATTGACGTGTGGTTTACTTGATTTTATTTATTGTATCAGTAGTGAAAATAATTGGTCTCTACTCTTGGGGTTCTGAATGCAGCTCAAAATGTGGATGTTCAGCCCCCCCTTTTTTAGCATTGTTCCTATTTGATCTGAGTTAGCTTGTTAGTTTTACTCATTGGTTCTTTCCTTTGCTTTTTTCCTTATAAACTCTGTAACAATGTTTTCAGGTGTCATTGGCTAAATTTGATTCTGGCCAGAAGTTTTTCCAAATTTTTTACATGAGGCGAATCATCTACTTTTTCACATCTACAGTCCTGATTTATTGGGTGCTAATTTCTCGTTGATATTGTGCAGCTGTGTTCCGTTGTACGACTTCAGCTATATATACAATTATCTCATGGCTTCTCCTAGGAGTTTTCTTGACAGGTAGATAGATCACTTCAGTTATTAGTTGGGCAATTTCTAACTTTGTTTTCAGACGGATTGTAGAGTAACTTGGCAATTTGACCTATTTATGTAGCCTTCTTATGATGCAGCTTTCTTGATAAAAAGGAAGGACGCTACAACCCTAAGATGTCACCGGTTATACCAAGAAACAAATGGCGAAAAGGATCACAGGTTATGCATCTAATCCTTGATTTAAATTCATCATCAGACTAAGTTAAGAACATACTAATGGAGCTCGTAAAAGGTCATTCTTAAGTGCATTATATGATTAATTTGTGAAGGAATTATTGGTTAGAGCATTAGACCTTGTCTGCCATCCTATGAAAGGTTGAACTTCTTCCATTTTGCTTTAAAAGATAGTAGGAGTTGTAAATCAAGGTGTATTCCTTTTTGGCTTAATTCTCCCAAAAAGGAAGAGCAGCTAGCCGAGCTTCCTTAGCTGCTAGAACTAGATCGGAAGATGGTGAGATATTGAAACGGATGCATCATAAAACTTTGGACGGTATTTATAGCTATTTTTGATTTTTTCTAGTCCTTCTTGAATTCTAATTGAATGCTGAACGACGGGAATTGAACTCGTGCTGTGAATTCAATTCATGGGATCTTTCTTTGTAGCCAGTCTTTTATTCTAGTCATTATTTTGTGGTCATTATTTGGAGTTTACTGCATCTCTCACTAATTTTTTAATTTTATTTTATATCTCACTGCCAATGATGTTGTTTCTGTTAACAGCATAAAACTAAGGTGTTTTTTAGCCAAGACAACTACAATTTTCATTGCATTTTAAGTATGTTTTTTCAATACCAGAAGTGTATACATGTTATTCCTCGACTTCAAACTGGTTTTATACTTTCAGTGGATTTCTTTAGTTCGGAGCCATGCAGAAGTTGTTGTAGATGATGAGGTCATCTTTCCCATCTTCGAGAAGTTCTGCAAGGTACATGATTGGCTCATTTTATTCTTAAATCTCTGTGATATTTTTTAATTTAGTCAGGCCTCGGTGGATATTCCTTTGCTTTTGTCATTAGTAGGCATCAGTGTCGGCCTTGACATTTGGGTTGCCCAAGCCCGATCTCAAGCTTGGTTGCCCACTTAGTATTTAGTATATATAAAAAAAAATCATACAAGAAAAAAAACTTACAATAACAATAACAAAAACAAGATTATATTGTGCCTTTAGCTTCAATTACATCAAAAATTCAAAATCAAAATGAAACCCGGTTATAGTGCTTTATGATTAGCACAATCTGATTCAAAGAAAACAACTTCTCCTTGCATTTTTTAAAGCAAATTCTTCAATTAAATCATCGTACTCTAACTTATACAAGTACTCATTTTTAATTGAGATCATAGCCACTTAAATCCACTTAATCTCTCCTGTGACATGGTAGTCGGAAGATATGTTTTTATCAACTTCAACTTCGAAAAGCTCCTCTCCGTCGATGCAACTGTGACCAGAATAGTCAACAAAATTCGATAAGCAACCCAAACCATTTGGAAACCGCCATCTTTCCAATAAGACTTTATAAAATCAAGGATGTTGATCGATTTTGTTACTTCTCTCGGCAATAATGTTTTCAAATGTCTAAGTTCTTGGAATAACTTCTTCCCATAAATATCACCACGTTGTTTGTATTCCAAGAAACTTTCTAGTTAAGTGCAATGCTCCATCAATTGCTCTTCACTAACACTCTTGAATTTCGCGTTAAACAAAAATCCAAAGATTGAGTCATAAAGTTCAAATTGCTTAAACCGGTCCTTAAGTGATGCAAGAGCTTGATCTATGATGTGGAGGAAATAAGAAGTTCTAAAACGCTCTTCCGGTGATTGACTTCCACGGGCATCATCTACCACGTCCTCATCAAATTGCTTCTTTCTTTGAACAACTCTTTTTTTTTTTTGTTGTTGTTGCAAATACCGGTTCAAAACCAACATCATGAGCAAGTTCTTTGGCTTCATTCATCAAGTCTTCAAAACCATCTCCTCTAAGCTCTTCAAAGAATAAAATCAACTCTTTTATCCTTGTAATTGCATCTTCAATATCCATCTTTTCTCGTTGAAGAATTTTGCTAACTTAATTAACTTTGTCTAAAATTTTGTACTCAATACATAAGCTAATCAAGAACTCAAAATCCTCCAAAGCATTCTTGCACAAGCCTTTAGCTTCCGAAGACACAATATTTTCTTTAGAAACATTTGCAATTTCGATCAATGCATCTCTTAATTTTGGTGCTTGATTTCTTATTGCTCTAACACTCTCAACATGACTTTCCCAATGAGTAACTGACACTGCCTTTGGTGTCAAACCCTTCACATATGCTCTAAGAATATCCCACCGTTGTGTTGAACCCGAAAACAAAGTATAAACTTTTTGTACGTATCCAAAAAAGTCTAAGTAGTCTTTTTTGTACACCTTGATTTTTACCTTTCATATTTGAGCCATTGTCATAACCTTGTCCTCTTATATCATCAATGTTGAGTTTGAGATCAACCAAAGCTCCTTCAAGACGCTTGAAAAGCCCAAGCCCCGACGTGTCATGAACCTTAATAAATCCAAGAAAGAATTCCTCCACCTTGACTTTACTTTACTTTCATCCTCAACATCCACACATCTTATAACAATCGACATTTGTTCATCATGACTAAGATCCGGCGATGAACAAATGTCGATTGTTATAAGATGTGTGGATGTTGAGGATGAAAGTAAAGTAAAGTCAAGGTGGCGGAATTCTTTCTTGGGTTTATTAAGGTTCACGACACGTCGGGACTTAGGCTTTTCAAGCGACTTGAAGAAACTCGACATTGATGATATAAGAGGACAAAGTTATGACAATGACTCAAATATGAAAGGTACAAAATCAAGGTGTACAAAAAAGGCTACTTGATATAAATTCCAGAGCATTCTATATTCCATGTGGTTGTCATAGCTTAAACCTTGCACCATGTGATATGGGAAAATCTAGTGTGAAAGCAAGATACTTTTTTGGATATGTGCAAAAAGTTTATACTTTGTTTTCGGATTCAACACAACGGTGGGATATTCTTAGAGCATATGTGAAGGTTTTGACACCAAAGGCATTGTTAGTTACTCGTTGTGAAAGTCATGTTGAGAGTGTTAGAGCAATAAGAAATCGAGCACCAAAATTAAGAGATGCATTGATCGAAATTTCAAATGTTTCTAAAGAGGATATTGTGTTTTCGGAAGCTAAAGGCTTGTGCAAGAATGCTTTGGAGGATTTTGAGTTCTTAATTAGCTTCTGTATTTGGTACAAAATCTTAGACAAAGTTAATTAAGTTGGCAAAATTCTTCAACGAGAAGAGATGGATATTGAAGATGCAACTAGAAGGATAAAAGAGTTGATTTTATTCTTTGAAGAGCTTAGAGAAGATGGTTTTGAAGACTTGATGAAGGAAGCCAAAGAACTTGCTCATGATGTTGGTTTTGAACCGGTATTTGCAACAACAAAAATAGAAGAAGATTTGTTCAAAGAAAGAAGCAATTTGATGAGGATGTGGTAGATGATGCCCGTGGAAGTCAATCACCGGAAGAGCGTTTTAGAACTTCTTATTTCCGCCACATCATAGATCAAGCTCTTGCATCACTTAAAGTCCGGTTTAAGCAATTTGAACTTTATGACTTAATCTTTGGAATTTTGTTTGACACGATATTCAAGAGTGTTAGTGAAGAGCAATTGATGGAGCATTGCACTAAACTAGAAAGTTTCTTGGAATACAAACAACGTGGTGATATTTATGGGAAGGAGTTATTCCAAGAACTTGGACATTTGAAAACATTATTGCCGAGAGAAGTAACAAAATCGATCGACATCCTTGATTTTATAAAGTCTTGTTGGAAAGATGGCGGTTTCCAAATGGTTTGGGTTGCTTATCGAATTTTGTTGACCATTCTGATCACAGTTGCATCGGCGGAGAGGAGCTTATCGAAGTTGAAGTTGATAAAAACATATCTTCCGACTACCATGTCATAGGAGAGATTAAGTGGATTGGCTATGATCTCAATTAAAACTGAGTAGTTGGATAAGTTAGAGTACGATGATTTAATTGAAGAATTTGCTTTAAAAAATGCAAGGAGAAGTTGTTTTCTTTGAATTAGATTGTGCTAATCATAAAGCACTATAACCGGGTTTCATTTTGATTTTGAATTTTTGATGTAATTGAAGCTAAAGGCACAATATAATCTTGTTTTTGTTATTGTAAGTTTTTTTTCTTGTATGGTTTTTTTTTTTTTTTATACTTATTATTAAGTGGGCAATCAAGCTTGAGGTCGGGCTTGGGCAACCCAAATGTCGGGTCCATCACTGATTGAAGGACAATAGATTCAATGGAAGACTTATCTGATCTTTCTTGGGTATTTCTTTCTTTTTCAAAGTTAGGTTTAGACTAGGTATGGAAAATTTGGGGGCAAATGAAGCAATCCCATCCTGTCCAGCCACTTTTTTTTCTTTTTATTTGGTATATGCCCTTCTAATTTGCTGTCTTAATTTTTGCCCTCCTAATTTTCTTTTTATCTCCTATTTACCCTAGGCATAGAAAACCCTTTGTTTGCCCTCCTAATTTTTCCAAGTATCATAATTTTTTAAAGTGGGTGGAAACTATACATCTTTACAATTTTTTTTTTGAATTTGTAAAAATTTTTTTGGATTATGCCCCTAAATTTTTTTCCATTGGATTTCAATTATTTATATATATATACAATTTTTTTTTGTTGCCCCTTGCCGGGGGGTTGCCCTAGCCGGTGGGCTTGCGGGGCTTACCCCCCCGCCGGCCTTGGCAGGCATGTGGAGTGGCTATTGAGAATAAAACCTGTGTACCCTGGAGAATATATAATGTAATTATTTGTTATTCTCACACTTTTATACATTTGAATGGAGAACGTGAATCACATTTATGTAAACCACGATAAAAAACTCATTGGTCGATCGACTCGATCCTATGGCCCTTGATTGTACATTTAACTTATCGCAGATTCCACATTATCCCAATGATTATTGAAAAAAGACCCCAACCTATAGGCACTTCCATGGTGAGTAATCTTGATGAGTAATCATGTATCTCGTAATGTGCGTCAGTTGACTCGGTCATTCATTGATTTGCTGCTTATAAATTTGCAGAGGCGTCCACCCATAAATGCTAGGATGGGAAAGAAGAATATTGTAAGTGATTTATGAGTTACATTTTGTATGGAGTTAGGATTTGAGCTTAAATATGCAATAATGTATCCTTGTTCTAGAACTTTGTTTCTTCATGGTAAGTTACTTGTTCAAAGTTTCCATGAAAGTAATACAGCTGTTTGACTAGTTTTGCTTTCTTCAATGGGCATTTTTCCATTGAAGTTTCTTTTTCTATCCTTATATTTCTTTTTGGTTCTTCTTAGGAACTTGAATTCCCAATTCTTGACAAGGCCAAATTTGCATCAATGGTCTGCAAATGTGGCATGTTTGTAAGCCATCGATGAGGTGATGACATGGTATTGGTTGAAAGCATGGGAAGGGGGAGGGCTGAGACAGTGAGAAGAAGTTTTTATTTATTTCTAGCGACAGATGTTCGTGGAAGGACTTAATGGAAAACTGGTACTCATGAATCAAATTAGGTAGAAAAATGCTTTCTTAAGGTAAGTAACTATTTCTAGGGTAATGAGTCCAAATTGGCCCATTAAAAGTACTAGATTAATAGATTCACACCAATCACAGATCAATCCTTGCTTGGTTCCTATTTTTTGGGTTGTTTAGATCTTTGCTGGCTGAGCAAATTCTGAGTTTTTCAGTCTTATACTTTTGCTCCAACTTCAGACCGAGCGTGGATTTGACGCAGTTGAAGAATATCTTTCTGTGCGTGAATGCACATGTTCATGGGCATAGCAAAGTTGACCTATAGTCCAGAAATGGGTCAAGTTCGAGCTGATATTTGATTATGACTTCATACTTTCCTTCCTCTTTTATGGTCATCTTTAGATCGTTTGTTCCCCCAAATTGGTACATATTCTTTCATTGTAACAAGAGCAATTATGCCAAGTGCCATACCATTGGTAAGCGGTGAGAGTTCACTAATTCCTCTATTTGAAGGAGGAAATACTTTAATGAGTTAAGGCATCTGATGTTTATTCTTGGAAATTCACATGTTTTCTGTCGTCTCCTGTTATTCTTAAATCTATACTTGCAAAGAATTGCGTCTGATCATTGTTTCTCATACAAAGTTGCATTGAGTTACCTTTAGTATATGTGGGGTTGTGACTCAAATCCAAGATCTCGCCTGAGCCTCTGGTCCAGTGAATGGGTTAGCGCTCCATCTTCTTAACCTGCACAGGTGACACCCACAGTTAATGCCCAAACCGGTTGGAGTTGACTGGTCGGGCACTCCCGATGGTTAAGCAAGCAAGTGCTTGAGGAGAGGAAAGGAAAGTACAGAGCGATCAGGGTTAGGAGTGGCATACCCTTAGTTGCAGGAACCTTCAACTATGCCCACGTTTCTTCGACGGAAACGCGTTTCCGCGTTCCCGTCGAAGGAAACTCCAAGAAACCCGTCCCAATGACGACGGGAACTCGTTCCTTACCTATACGGGAACTTACACCCAAAAAACGGTTGAGAGACTTACAATTCAAGTTGCAATTGGTACCTTTAAAGTTGTTTGATCTTGTTTGTGAGCACATCTGATATTAACCTTCTAGAGTCATATTAATGCCCTTAACTTTTACGCCTACTTAATATGCATAAGAGCTCTATTGTGTAATCATGTGCTACAATAAAAATGTTGAAATATAACTAGAAACTTATAATTTTAATAGTAATATTTTATGTGGTAGAATAATATTTTTATATTGACATTTAACAATATAAAATTCCAAAATATATTTATAATTTTAATAATTTTTCTTAACCGCTCCCAATGGCGCTCCCACACTTCTGTGATCATCCGCTCCCCCGTCCCCGTCCCTGCCCCCGCTCTCGCTCCCGCTCCCGTCCCCGCTCCCGCTTCGTGTAACTAAGGGCGTACCCCTTTAGGTTGATTTCTTTCCCTTAGAGCCCTAAGACTTGCCCTCCAAGTAAGCATGTGACCATCACACTCGGTAACCGCTTCGGCCGATGTCACACTTGACGTATTGGATAAGGCAGTTATCGTCCATGTGCTCATGCGAGCTGTCGCCCATGTGCACTTGTGCCCAACTCGTGCTGTAACGGATGACATCACAACTGACATATGGACAAAGGCGGTTAGGTGTGCATGGATGAGTTGGCACGTATGAGTTGGCCGAACTGCAATGCCCAAACCAAACAGGATGTTGATATCATACTGAATCGGCAATCCGGATTTGCTCATCCAAACGTTGACATTACCAAACCAAAATGAAACGAACCCCACGGCTCAGGCAGTGGCCCGATCTTATCAGACAGAATCGAGGGGTTAAGCTTGGCCTGCAACCGAGCTTATTGATCTTGACTGAACCAACATAGTCGGTCCACTACAATATGCATGTTTTCTTGCTGTCAATGAGCTTCTGATTATCGATTCCATTTAATGCAGAAACTTCAGAGGCTGCACAACTGTATCCCAGATGAACACTATGTTCAGACGCTATTTGCAGTAAGAAATAAGAGAAGCAGCACACCTGTTTGTTTGGCTGTTTCACCTTTCTCTTATTTTGGCTTAGCCCAAAAAAAAAAAAAAAACCTGAAGTTAGAACTAGATTCATCTTTTCTTTGTGGGTTTGGTCATCGTTATTTGATTTTCGACATACTTTTCTTTGTTCATTTGTTAGATGGGTGATATCGAAGGAGAACTTGAACGACGAACGGTAACCTACACCTTGTGGAATCAATCTACAACAAAGATGGAAACAAAAGGCTGGCATCCTATTACATTTAGCTATGCAAATGCAGGCCCTCAACAGATCAAAAGAATAAAGGTGATCGTGTTACGCATCTCCTTGTTACATGATGATTAACATATAGAGTGTGTGATAACTATTGAAGCCATTAGCCATCGTCACTTTGGCTTTATTTAAGTACACTATGTTATGCACATTCAGAGAAATGATGACATCTTGGACCTGTCTATTTGGCAATGCTTGAGGAACATGAAGGGGAAATACTTGGCTTTGGTGTTTGTTTTGTTTTTGGCTTGAAAGGTTGCATGCTTTTCCCCTGCATTAAATTTAACTGGGATTTTTTTTTAAGCCCCTGGACGTGTTCACATAGTTAATTGCAGTATGCAGTGATGTTGCTTTCGACAATGGAAATTGCAAATTTTAAGGTGGGGCCATACTTGAAATAAATTGTTCTTAGCTTTGATGATTCCTATTTCCCACAGAAGTCAATTCAATTTTACTAATATTGTGGAGCAAATGAGCAGATGCTCGTTCCATAGCCCTCTCATGCCTTCCTTTTCTTTCTTTGACAACCAGTAGCACCTTTTCTTTCTTTGACAACCAGTAGCAATTTAGCATGATAGAATCTGTTTTTTATTCATCATTATGGTGTAATACTGGCATGCTTCTTGTGCTTGTAACCTAAACTAGGAGATTGTGGAATGACCATGAAGGAGAAATAGGTGAGAGTCACATGACTCGGAGAATCCTAGACGAATATAAAAATGAGTGATGTTGGTTGTTTGGTACTGGAAACAAGAGTTTGAATGGGGTACGACGCTCTGAAATGTGGTAAATTAGGGGAGCTTCTTGTAAAAATTACAGTTTTGGGAAATGGAATTTAAGATACTAGGTAAATATTAGGACAATCTTATGGTAATCATTAGATATCTGGTGAGATGGCCTATTGTTTTCCCATACTAATCATGTAATAGCATAAAATTTAGTTGCCTCACGACCCATTTGCTTACGTTTTGTTTGCTCCAGTGCTACATTTCTTGTTTCCTTATTTTAAACTGGACCTTTTGGCCTCTTCGGTAAAATGCCAGGGAAATATATCTCTTCAACATCAGTGTTCTCCAGGAACACAGGATTTCTTATGCTTTGGTCCTAAACTAGTTTTGTGGAATTTTTCAGGATATAAACCATGTATACTATGGGACGGAGTACCGGACTAATTGGTGTAGTTGTAATTCTACACTTGTTCCCTGTTTCTTATTTGCGAGGAAGTTCTCTCAAGGAGCTGCCATGCGTCTTCTGAGCCATCTGCATTATTAGAGACACCACCGTGATTTTCCTTGCACACTTTGAGGTTCCATATTTTAACAGTTTATCTAACCAATGAATTACCTTCCTAGTATAGAATTTGGCAGGCGTGAAGCCGCTGACACACATACACACACAGGGATAGATAGTCATCTAGAGAATCTAGAGAAAAAGAATTGGCCAGGAGAGGGCCCTTGACAATTTACATGTTTGTTATATACACTGTAGAAAATTTCGGGATAGTTTATTTGAACTGAAAAACTTCTTGTTCAAACATGAACTCTGGAAATTTTTTGGGAGATTCTTTTGATTCGCGGTTTACATATATATTGTTGCATTTTCTTTGTCGCCATTTCAATTTTCTCTTGCTGTTTTTTTAAGGGTAATAGCATTAGCATGCTCTCTCTCTCTCTCTCTCTCTCTCTCTCTCAAGTCTCATGTGTAAGAGTGAATTTAATAATTTCTCTTTTGTTTTTTCGCGATGCCCAATCATACGTATATCAAAAATGATATTCTGTGTGTGGGCTCCACATGTATGTGAGAGGTTGTGTTTGATGTTGTGTTTGGATTATTGTGTAAGTAGCATTGTTGTGTGTCTATATATATATATATATATATATATATATAAGTATGTAAGTTAAAAAAAATGTCAAACAAACGTTTATATCAACACTTTTGTGAGAGATGATGTAAGAATAAGTGAAATGAAATATCTTGTAAAAAAAAAAAAAAAACGAAATATGGTGAAATTCCGTTGAGACCCCCTCATCTATGCTTGTTTTTCGTGATAACCTCCTAACATTTAAAATTGTCATATAGATCCCCTCATTTATAGCCGCTAGCCAAAAAGCACTCTTATGTCAAAAAAATGTAAAGTATCAACGAAAAATGTTATGACTTGGATGAAAACACCCTTGCTCAATACATAAATACGTACTCCATTACCCATCCCCCCCTCCCCCAGCGTGTGTGCCGCGCACATACACACACAAACACATTCTCTCTTCATCCCCCTTCTTTTTCAACCCAAATTAACTTAAATTATAGTTGTTTTGAAACATCCATTTAGGTTAAGCCAAATTATGCTAAGTTCTTTGTTTCTCCAATCCCCCAACAAATTAAAACAATCTTTCAAATACTTTATGAGCAACCAAATACAGTATTGACATTAAATCGCTAACAAATCAAAGCAAAATTTTTAATTGAGTTTCACCTCAAAATCAAAACGAGCTTGATTGGAATGAGACCAAGTGGTGTTGGTGTTGCTTTGGGATTGACTGTGAAGAAGTTTTAGGGCAAGGGACAGAGAAAAGCTATCGCTCAAATCTATTTTCTAATTCACAGTCGACCCTACAATATAATTGAGATTTGGGAAAAGGTTATACCTAGAGAGAGAGAGAGAGAGGGAGAGAGAGACAGAGAGATGGAGGGAGGGAAGGAATAGGCCGTGGTGAGATCGGAGAGATGGAGAAAGAGAAAGAGGGAGAATGATGGTGTGTACTACAACGGTGATACAAATAACAAATGATGGAGGAGAGAAAGGGGTTCAATTTGTTAATTCTCTTTATGACCCAAATGTAGAGGTGATGGGTAGATAATGGAAGAGAAGAGAGGAGGAGAAAGAGGGACGAGTGTATTCAGTTAGTGATTGATTTTACAGATGAAGGGGCTAGCGTGGGCAATTTTCATTGATGAGGAGCTCGATGTGGGTGATTTTTAAGGGGTATAATCGTTATTTCCCTTATTTTGTAGATAGAGTTAGCCAGTTTTTCATTTTCAGGGGGGTCTGGATGGTCAGTTTTAAACATGTCTCCGAGAGAAACATGCATATATGAGGGGGTCTCTGTGGAATTTCACCACAAAATATATACAATTTTTTTTTTGGTCAATATTGTATACATTAGTATGAGTTAGTGAAGAAATTAGTGAGTTAAGCCACAAGGGGTGCATAAGCTATCCATAACCCTGAATTCACAAATTGCCCACAACGGGGCTCAAATCCTAGTTTCCCACAAGAGAGAGCTAGGAGTTACAACTAGGCTACAAGCCCAGTGGTATACATTTACTTATATAGAGAAGTTTATTGCATGCCATTATATTATTATAGTCCCCATAACTTTTTAATTGAAAATCATGGATAATGTATTATTAGATGTCTCATCCATTACATCAGATCAATAAGTAAAAAAGAAAATAAAAAATAAAAATCCCACGAGAATGGAGGCGAGGGCATCAGCTCCACCCTTACGTGTCGTAGCACAATACAATTTGATTTACAATTTCAAATTACCAGCGGTGGTTTTCCAAATTATTTTTAAAATCTAGGGCCATCCACAGTGGTATAATAAAAAATAGATAACCAAAAATTGACATATTAGCTTTTGATAATTCATTTAGGAGGTTGTTAAACTTAACAATGTTAAGATCTATAATGGTCACTTTTAGTCTATAACTAAAATAAGCAGTCTACTACAATTTGACACACACACACACTCTCTCTCTCTCTCTCTCTCTCTCTCTCTCTCTCTCTCGGTTTTCCGCCATTCACTTCCCTCCATTACGTTCTTTTTTTTTTGCAAAAATATATCAATTCCATCCTTTAATTTTGGAGAAAAAATCGGTGACTTTCTAGAAATCTATCGATTCCCTTCTTTTTTTTTTAGGAAAAAATCAGAGGATTCAGAGCTTCTTCTCCCATTCTCTTTCCCTCTTAATGAAATTTTTGAGCACCTCTCCTTCTCAAATGATGGAATCACAGTCACAATTCCAAAGCCAAATGGAAGAAAATCAAAAGAAAACAAGGAAAACAGCAATATGAAGATGAAACATGCAAAGAAGAGAAGAAAATACCAATTGAAATATGCGTGTATACAAATTTGGGAACCAGTTAACTTATGTGGTGTGGGGTTCACAAATTTTGATTATTGAAAAAGTTGCTAGTTTTGGTTATCCAAAACCTAAAATTTGATTATTTCTAAGAATGTTACTAAGTTTGATTATACCATTATGAGTCATCTTTTGAAGCAACATTGTTAACTTTAAAAATAATTGGCTTTTGACTATACCGCTGTGGATGGCCTAACCATATGAAAGTTCTATGACAAATAAGTAAATTGCTACTCAACATGGGGCGTCGTCACAATTTATGTGGACTCTATATACTTAATTTTGGACTCACATAACTATCCGACTGTGAATGAGTAAATATCACGTGATAATGAGCATTGAGGGGTTGTTCTTCTAAAAAAGCCAATGGGTTTCCCACAAAAAATAAGCCAAATAAAGCCACATAAAGACGAAAATAAGTTAAAAAGTCAATTTTTTCGTCTTTATTCAAAAAAAATTGGATTTCGATCAAAATTTTTTAGTTTTTAGATTCCTCTTGTCATGAGGATGCAATAATTTCCAAAAAATTGATGATAAGCCAAGTGATACGGAAAAAATTTGAATAAGAACAAAAAATAAGTCACTTTGAATGTCTTATTTGAGAACCATCTAATTGAATATCTTCTGAGTTGAGAAAATGTAAATTCCTCAAAAACAAAAGCAGAAGAAACGTTGTGTATGACTATATGTATATAATTTTTATTTTGGGATCTAAGAAGAAATAGAGACTCTCCTATTTCGTTAGAGAGTACTACTGCAGTATGAGGCAAACAACTGGGAACAAAAATATGAGCTATGAACAAGTTGAAACTTCAATTGTTCCACCCTCCTAAACCACCCCCATCGCATTCCTCTTTCACCGCCACCGCCACCGCCACCGCCACCAAGTCTTTCAATGCTACAATCAACCGTCTGTCATCCCAAGGCGCACACGAGGACGTCCTTCTCACCTACGCAACCATGCTCAAAACCAACACACCACCAGACCCCTACACCTTCCCTAGTCTTCTCAAAGCCTGCACCTCTCTCAACCTCCTCTCCCACGGCCTTTCTTTCCACCAACACGTTCTAGTTATTGGGTACTCTCCTGATCCTTACATTGGGTCTTCTTTGATCCACTTTTATGCCAAACTTGGCCGCACCCGCGTTGCCCGCCAAGTGTTTGAAAGAATGCCGGAACGAAACGTGGTTCCGTGGACTGCTATTATTGGCTGTTATTCTCGAACAGGTGATTTCGAATCAGCTGTTTGTATGTATGAGGAGATGCGGTACGAGGGAATTCGACCCAGTTCGGTTACCATGCTTGGATTACTTTGTGGAGTTTTGGAAGTTAAACAGGTGCAATGTGTGCATGCTTGTGTTTTATGTTACGGGTTTGGGTCTGATATGGCTGTGTTGAATTCTCTGTTGGATGTGTATGGTAAATGTGGAGGAGTTAAGGATGCTTGGGACTTGTTTGAAATTATGGAAAGAAGAGATATAGTTTCATGGAATTCTTTGGTTTCTGGTTATGCCGTCGTTGGGAATGTTGGAGAAATTTTGGATCTAATGAGAAGGATGAGGATTGAAGGTGTGGATCCTGACCAACAGACAATTGGGTCATTGGTATCTGCTATTGCAAGGCAGGGTGATCTTGAAATGGGACGATTGGTACATGCTTGGATGTTAACCGCAGGATTTGAATTGGATGCACATGTGGAAACATCTCTTATAGCTTTGTACTCAAAATTTGGAAAAGTTGATGATGCTTTTCGGATGTTTGAACGAACACCAAATAAGGATGTGATCCGATGGACGGCAATGATATCAGGGCTTGTACAGAATAAATGTGCAGACAAGGCACTTACATTGTTCCAAAAGATGTTGCTTTCAGATCTTATGCCATCTACTGCCACCATAGCTAGTGCGCTTGCAGCTTGTGGCCAACTGGGCTCCTTATCTCTTGGAACTTCAATCCACGCCTACATGTTACGGCAAAGAATGCCGTTCGATATTGCTGCCCAAAACTCTCTTGTGACTATGTATGTAAAGTGCAATCACTTGGTGCAAAGCCATATTGTTTTCGATACAATGGAGGAAAGAGATGTGGTTTCTTGGAACGCAATTGTAGCTGGGTATGCACAAAATGGCAACTTATACCAGTCGTTATCTTTATTCAATGAAATGAGGAGAACCCTTCAACAACCCGATTCATTAACTGCAGTCTCCCTCCTCCAAGCCTGTGCCTTGATTGGGGCTCTCCATCAGGGGAAATGGGTCCACAATTTTGTCATTAGGAGCTTCCTTGGATCATGCAACATGATTGACTCAGCTTTGGTTGACATGTACTGTAAATGCGGTGAATTAGACACAGCTAGAAAGTGTTTTGACCGGATGTCATATCATGATCTGGTCCCATGGAGCACAATGATTGCTGGATACGGAAGTCATGGTAAAGGGGTTATGGCTTTGGAAATATACAATCAATTTTTGCTTACTGGCCTCGAGCCTAACCATGTCATTTTCCTATCTGTTCTAAGTGCCTGTAATCATAACGGGCTAGTCAACCAGGGTTTAAATCTCTTCTACACTATGAGAGAGGACTTTCGGGTCGAACCAAAACTTGAGCACCTTTCTTGTATTGTTGACCTCCTGAGTCGAGCAGGAAGAGTTGAACAAGCATACGATTTTTACAAGGAGATGTTCCCAGAGCCCGAAATAGGTGTTTTGGGCATACTGCTTGATGCTTGTCGAATGAGTGGTAGTTTAGAACTTGGGAACATTATTGCTAGAGATATTTGCACGGCGAAACCAACGGATGCTAGGAACTACTTGCAAGTAGCACAAAGCTATGCTTCAGTGGAAAGATGGGATGGTGTGAGTGAGGCCTGGGTCCGGATGAGATCTCTTGGCCTTAGAAAACTTCCTGGCTGGAGTTTTATTGAGCTGAATGGAACTATTACGACATTCTTAACACATCACACTTCACATCCCCAACACGAAGACATCGTTCGAGTATTGAAATTCTTGAGCAAAGAAATGAGGGATTTGGGATTTAATTTTAGAACCGACATTCTAAATATACTTTAACATGCAAATACAGTTTTACGAGGAAGATGCATGGCTCAATGTGATTATGCTCCTCAAGATAAGATTGAATGGGTGGATCGGCATAGCTTAAGAGAAGACGCGTTGAAATATTCAGTGAAGTAGTGAACCAAATGGGTGATAGGGTCCATGGGAAGCATTGTAATACTATGCAGATTTGAGTGTCTTCCTCAAACTTGAAGAGACTCTGACCTAGTTGAAAAAACTTGAGGGCTTAGCCTCAAGCCCGAATTACCAAAATATTGTCTACAAGGATGTAAATATGACATACAGATTGAGTATATACCATTGGAAAATTGAACATATTTTTTCTAAACAGAGTTGGATTTCTTTGGACTACCCAAGAAACAGAGATCTATATAGTGTGGCATACATCCTGATGCTTGCGAGGCTGAACTTCCAGAATTGGGGGATGGTGTCGTGCAGTGGTGCGCGCAGCACCGTGCTGTGCACCTCCGAGCTGTCGGATCACGATCCGACGGCTGGGATCTCATCTCAGTAAGAACGGCTCTAGATTGTTAGTTGTCAAGATGAGTTCCGAGCTGTTAGATGCACGATCTGACGGTTAGGAGGTGCGCAACACAGTGCTGTACACTTCACCGCACAACACCAACCTGAAGTCCGAATTTCCAACTGTGTTCACTTTTTTTTCTTTTGGATAGGCGATTAGGGATCAAAGTAGATCTCTTTGATTATGGATCAGCGTAGATTTCTTTGGTTCACGTAATTAATTCGAGGCTATGGAACAATGCTCAAACACACCTATCCACCACACATTTGTGTTGACCTCACTAAAAGTGTATGTAGTACTAGAATCCACATTCGATATGGACTCTCACTAGTCTTCATACATAAAAATATGTGGGTATTATACAAGCACTACTACAGATTTTGAATTACAAAATCCATTTGGAAAAAGGAAATTGATTTTAGCACTCTAAAAATTGATGGATGGGCTCCAAAACGACGTCGTTTTGTGTATTAACACAGTTCAGTTTTGGAGCCTCTCCATCAATTTTTGAAGTGCCAAAATCACAATCCTTAGAATAAATTACAGCATTGTTCGAATTAGAATATCTTAGCATACAGAACAAAACTAAATATTTTAAAGCTCACATTAACTTTAGGCATACAACATAGTATAATTAGTTATTATTATTTTTTGTTTTAGATTTCGTGTTCTATTATCATTAAGAGAGTTTAATTTCCTTTTTCTTTTCCCAGGTTGGAAAGATTATTGGTCTAACTTTTCGGGTCATAATTTTATTTTGTTTCTTTCTTTTCCCTAGTTGGTTTCTATTTTTTCCTTCTTTCTTTTATCATTTTAAGGTTATTTTTCCTTTGGCTTTGAGAACGGAAGGGGAGTTTTTTTTTTTTTCTTTTATCCCGCAACGGAAGGGGAGTTGATTTTTGTATGTCTTGTACCCTCGGGGACCATGGGAGGTTTGCGATGGTTTTTTTTTTTCTTCTCTTTTAGCTAGATTTTATTGTAGATTGTAAATTTTGCTTCAGATTCTAGATTTGAGAGAAGCTATGAACAATTTCGCAATAGCTTTGGATTTTAGACTAAGTGGGTATTTGCGTAAAAATATTTTGACAGACTTTTTACTTTTAAATCCTATCTTCTAAAAATCAACATGTTTATCAAAAATTCTAAGAACTTATTTTTAGAATCTACAAATTCTGGGAACTTGAAAAAGGAGAGGAATTCTCAAAATTCCAAAGCTAGGTTTGGGTAGCCTTCGGAATTCTTCAACACAAAATTCTCAAAAACTGAATAAAATTCTCATAAACTCACAGTTACAGCAAACAAGTTTATCAAAAACTATTAAAATCCAGAATGGAAAATCTGCAGCAAAATTCGAACCTAAAAAGGCCTAAATATTGCAGAACGTGAAGAGTAGTATTGTTTGTAGTAAAAACTGCTAAAATGACAAGAAATATTTTTGTCTTTATGCTACTCATCTTCTCAGAATCTAGCTAGAATCTGTAAAAGCATCTAAATTGTAGTTTAAAAAAAAAAAATCAACTTTTGTTCCTTAAAATACCTTAAAAAATCTGATGATTTTTAAAATCTGCAGCAAATACTTTATTGCAGATTTTTAGAAGCTAGAATCTCATAATGTGCTCTCAGGTTTTTTTCACAAACATGCTCTATATGGGTATTTGCGAAAGATCATTTCGACAGATTTTTAGATTCCAGCTTCTAATTAATTTAGAATGTTTGTCAAAAGTTTTACGAAATTGATTTTTAGAATCTACAGATTTTGATAACCTGAAAAAAAGGAAAGAAATTCTCAAAATTTCGAAATTGGATTTGAGTAGCTTTTAGGATTCTGCAACACAAATTCTAAAAAATGAATGAAATCTAAAATCTACAGCCGAATCTCAAGTTAAAGTTGTATCAACATTATTGCAAACACGCCCTGCCTGGGACGGTGAACCTACAGTTGTTGGCTTGGTGAATGAGTCTTCCCCTTCCAACCTGATCTATTATTCAAACAAAGATCTGAATTTTGGTAACTTTCCCTGTTCCAAGGATTCTGTTATATAATAGTAACCTAGGAGTCCTCACGCCCACGTCAGCATTTCTAAGTCCTAAAGTATGGTACGACGTAGTAGGATCTCACAGTTTTTGTCTTCCATTGTCCCTGATAATTGCATTAATCTTCTCCTTAGCAATTACCAGCAATGGAAGATTCAGGCTCTGAAGAAGACCAAATCGCCAATCAAACAACAGAAGATATCGAAACCGCGGCGAAAAGATTGAAGACGTCTAACGGCACTCACATACCATATGTATCCGCATCAACCACTTGCGGCTGCGATGCGGCGGCGGCGGCGGAGAACTCATTGTCTGCAATGGAAAGGATTTTAGGATATAACTTCCGGAACAAGGATCTATTGCAAGAGGCCTTGACCCATTCTTCGTGGCCTTACTCGCGTTCCTACGAACGCCTCGAGTTTGTTGGTGATGCCATAATCTGCGTTACGTTTTCGATGTTTGTTTACCATACTTATCCTGATCTCGAGCCTGGCCAACTGTCGCGGATACGTGCAGCCAATATCAGTACTGAGAAACTTGCAAGATTGGCTGTAAGACACGGGTTTCATCAATATATTCGGATTAATGCACCTGCTGTTGAGGCTAAGGTATTCAATGTATCATTGTCGAATTTAATTTCATGCATACTATAAAACTATTACATGGATCTGTACTATATTTTTCCCCCTGTAATGAAACTTTCTCTTAGAACACTAAAGAAGTTAGAGGTTCCTTTATCTATCTCAAAAACTACGTTTTGTTTCTGTTTTTATGGAGCAATTTTGAGGTTCATCTTTCGAAGGGGAAGTGCCGTAAACTCAAGAAAACTGGATCAGAACAGAAAAATGTTACAGCGAAGGCCAAAAGAATTGATTCTTCAGTATTTTTTGTGGCCTTTAGTGACAGTTTTCAGATACGCGGAGCTAGCATTGTTACTTCTTAGGTTCTTCTGGTCTAGCTGAACTAGGAAAATGAAGAATTTTGATGAAAAGAAGAAAAAGATGACGTAGATGCAATCAGCTTCTCCACAGTTTGAATGTGAGATCGATGATTCAGTCACATAGTTATTTTTATATGAGCAATGTTTACTCTCTCACGGCCCCTCGCAGAGAAGTTTCTGCTCTTCCCTCAGCCAAAACACACAAGATACAAGATATACGTACCCATATTTCTTTGGGTACTGACTGGAGTGCACCGATGGTGCACAGATCGGCGTGTGCGGCCTGCTTCGGGGTGTCACTTAAATGATCCAAACTGTCCAATAATTTTAGAATAATTTTTTGAGTGGTCCTACAAAAAATATGTTGATCAGATAACTGTACGTACTTTTTTTTGGTAAAGATAATTGTAAGTACTTGATCCAATATTCCATTCAGAATATGTGAACGTGATTTTTTGTAGGACAATCTGAAAAATTATTTTAAAATTATTACAGGATTTGGATCACTAAGTGGGCTCCACAAGCCGGTTTGTGAACCATCAAGTGCACTTCAGTACCCATAGTCAATTTCAAGTTATAGAGTACTATTCCAATCCCATGGTAGGAGAATTTTCTCCTTATCATTACTCTCGAGGATGCTTGGAATAAAATCCAATTAAGCCTACGCTCCAACTCACATATGAAGCGTGATATATACAAGTCAGAAAGCCTTTATCCTTGCTTGAAATCTGTTTGATAGATGCATAAATAAAAGCAAATTTCGTCCATTATACATATGTACTGACACTTGTTTTCAAGTCTTACGATTATACAGATTGAGGAGTTTGCTTCGAAAGTCCGGCATGATGATGCAGTCACGTACGGTGATCGTTTGAAGGCACCAAAGCTGTTGGCAGACCTTGTTGAGTCCATTGCTGCAGCTATTTTTGTTGATTGTGGTTGTGATTTGAAAGAATTCTGGTTGGTGAGCAATATAACGTTGTACATGTCATTTTCATGGTTGTAGTTTTTATGATGTGATGGCTGTGGATGTTTATATTCTTACGTAGATTTTCAGGAGTATTCTTGAACCTATCGCTATGCTTGAAGACTTAAAGCAACAACCACAGCCGGTTAGCGTGCTGTACGAGTTATGCCAAAAACAGGGAAAACAAGTGGAAATCAAGTACAGGAAAAGCGATTCAGAAAACACCGCCTGTGTTTTTGTAGACGGGGAGTTTGTTGCTTGCGGATATTCATGTCAAAAGGATTCAGCAAAGATTGATGCTGCAAAACAGGCCGTGTCGAAGTTGACAGAAACCGCCAATGGTAAAGAGATGATGAAGGGAATTATTGCCTCAACGTATTCAAGTCAAAAGGATTTACCAAGGAATGATGTAAAAGAGGCTATGAATAAAATGACACAAACCGTGGATGACAAAAGTTTGTTGAACGGAATTCCACTTGTACTCAACCAAGTTGGGGAGATTGAAGTTGCAAAGCAGAAGCTGAATCAGTTTTGTGAGAAGAAGCAGTTAGCCAACCCAACTTATAGGTGTGGATTTGCTTATTACCCTTAAGAAACACGGATACGGACACAATGTCTTACTTTTTCAAGAACTAGGACGCATACGCATTAAGTACAACTGTACAAGTCAAATACAGTATTCGCATATTTAGGTTTATGTATTCATTTATATGTTACAAGTTACATACGAAAACTTTAGGAAGTATTTCTGTCAAATTAGGAATAAAAAACAAAAACAAATTAACATTATGAAAATAGAAATCAAAAGACACTTAATAAGTATTCATAGACTAAGCATTCATTACATTTTGAACTCTGGCCTAGCTTTAACAAGTGTTGTATGTCTGAATAAAATTTCGTTCCTTTCTTTTTCTCATACTTTTTGGTTTTCTGGAACCATAGGGTTGAAAAGGAATCCGGGCCTGCTCATGAAAGGAGATTCATATGTTCTGTTCAAATTGAGATTGGTAGTGAGCCATACGCGGTATCAGGAAAGGATAAGCCAAGAGTAAAGGAGGCAGAGAACTCTGCTGCTTCTACGATGCTCCAGATTTTACGAAGACATCTAATTTAGAGTGAAAAGGTATGAGTGCAGCACTGCATATAACTGTCAATTTCCCTGCAATAACTGTCAAGTATAGTATACTACCCCCGTCCCATTTTATTAGTACCCTGTTCCATTTTGAGATCTACAAAAATGTTAGTCCTATCTGAAAATTCAAAGAAAAAAAAATGTTTAGATTTGGAAAAACTAACCATCATAAATGGTTAAAAATAATTTTGAAAGTGAGAATTAAAGGAGAATAATGGAAATTGAAATCAACTTTTTGAGGAGACATGCATTGTTCATGTCCCCTTGAAGTTGAAAATTCCAAAACGGACTAACAAAATGGGATGGAGTATTATGCATTATACTATACCACAGTGCAGCAGCAGCCTAGCCATCGCAAGGGGAAGTGGTTACTACGTGGTGGTGCAGCCCTTAATTGGTTGGAGCTGAATAAATCTTTTTTTGTTCAATAATTGTGCTTGGTAGTTTAGTTATTTGTTTTCATATTAAGATAGGATTGGTTTACATGAAGATATAGGTATAGAGATAGGATTTGATCAGTTTCTTAAGGTCTTTTTAGCCTATAAATAAGATGGTTTGGGTTGTAATCATCAGACTTTGATTAACAAAGATTAAAAGTTGTTTAAAATCAGGCCTTCAGCTCTTTTGTGTGTGTGTCTTTCTCATTTCTTACATGGGTGGAAATGAAGTTACAAGCAAAGTGCTCGTTTACAGTTTACTCAGATGACACAACGAAGGAAGTTTGTGAGGAGGACACTAGATTGTTCTATAGTTCGGCTACTAGATTGAAGTTTATATGGAATGAAGAGGTTATGATCTCCATGTATCGTTAGGGTTTAAATCCACAAATCTCCTGTGGATTGGTTGCCAATGAACTTCACCATATGGCAGACGCTGTCCAAGTCGCCCTTCAAATGGAGGAAGAGGTTCGAAAGAGTGCTCCTGTACATTCGTCAATTGACGCTGTTAAGAGAAACAAGAAAACTGTGGATCCCATTTCTAGCAAAGCTCCTAAACTGGCCTTCACATGCTATTCCATCATCTTTTCCGGCATCATTTGGAGGTAATTTTAAGTGAAAATGCTTTAATTGTCTAGGTTTTGGACTTCAAGCTCGAGATTGTCCTTCTCCCAAGCTTAATGGACCAATTAATTAAGCCATTTGCTTGTTGCGCCCCGATTTTTACCGGCCATTGCTTCTCCGCTTGTTATGGCAAAAAGATGTCGCTTTTGAAAGGTTGAATTTTAATTGCAACAGAGTGAGGAAATTGAGTTTTGACAGCTTTGACTCGGGTTTTATTTGAAGAACAGTAAATCCAGGAGTCCATGCGATGCATGAATTGTTGTTCTACTATTTGATTTGCAAGTGGTGGCGTGAAATTGGACGTCAACATTTCTGTTCTTCAGAATGAAGCTAATCTACATGCTCAAGAATGCGAGAAGTGAAAGCTTGATGAAGTAGTTCATAACCCGCTTGTTTTCAAACCCAAGGACGAGTTGCAAGATAATGTGGCTGACATTATTCGTCTTCTATTCGCTGCAAGAAAAAGAAGACATGAATGATGCTGAAGAGTTGCAACGCGGTCATATTTTTAGTGATTCGACACCGGAAGTTGCAGAAAAATGTTGCATCTGAAGAAGCTGTGAACACATTTGGGTTTTGAAAGGAGAGTACATCCCAAGCCGTATCATAGGCCTGGTTCACCAATTACCAAGCTGAAGGTCGACAAACAACTCTGTCACATCCGCTATCGGTAGACATTGAGGTGTCACATTATGCCTCTTAAATCGTTGTATTCTCTTGGGCTGCACATGGTATGGGATCGTGATGTTGAGCACTGTGGTCATGCGAGGACTTTTTCTTATGTAATGGCGGAGGGAGCATATGTCCACGGAGGCACATGCTCCCACTGCAATGTTCAATTTTTGTCATCTCAAATATTTGAACTAATTTGTGTCTTTAATTAAATACTTCGCACTTAAAACTTTACGTTTCCTTCTTCAGAACATAACAGATAGGTAATTCAAGAGAATCATTTTTTTAGACGTAGCACAAAAATGAGGGATTGTTTGCTTATTATTTGTTCATTGGTCCTTTTTGGAATGAGGCAATTTTGTTGACTTTACGATTTCTTCTCATCTAAACTTCAAAAAAAATAATTCTTTAAGCTAAATATGCAAAGAGTTCACTAAAGACGATTGTTTCCTTCGAAAGGCAAATAAATAAACAAGAAAAACTAGATGGACATATTTGATTCGGTCTTAAATTTTTTTTTTTTGACAAAAGTGAGAAGATTGAATTGATAAACGCCTAGCGACACTTACAAAACGGAGATCATTACAAAGAACTTGGACAAAGCCAAACTAATCGTCTAACAAATAGAAAACAAGTAAATCACAAGGCAATCGATGTCTTTTCATCCTCACCCAGACATGGCCTGACGCAATAGTGATACTTTTATACTGCCTAACAACCAATTAGGAGTCTTAAACGAGAAAAAGTGCAAAGTTAAGGACAAAAGACACCAAATACCCAGACGATCAGATGCACTCCAGCCAAGTATGAACGCACCAATGAACTCCCAAGAACTACAAATCTGCTAAGCCGCCACGGGTTGCCTCGCCAAAGACATCATGTAGGGATAGAACGCTGAAATATAGATATCGTTGTGAAACAACCTCGATTGAGAGAATCTGATCTGTAGACAAAATTTATCCGAAGACGAACCTAATAACTCTCGTTGAACGAGAGACAAAACTCTCGTAGAACGAGAGACAAAACTCTCACAGATCAGACGACAAGTCGTAGATCTGGAGAGACAGAATGAAAAAAAAACAAAAACAAACACAAAGAAATGGGGTTGGTAGTACCATGGCCTCCCCCTCCCGCCGCCGCACACGGGTATGGAACCCACAGGGGGGAGGGGAAGGGAGAGGATCGAGAAGATGTGGTGGCTAGGGTTGAGAGAGAGGAAGGGAGAGATAGGGTTGAGAGCAATTTTTTTTTCCCTATCTCAGTCATTGGCTGTCAAAATTTTTGTTACTTGAAATTGTGTTTAGTAGGTGCTCCCACTAATGCCATTTCTTGGCTATGCCACTGCTCTTTTGTGGATGGCGAGACAAAGTACATTCTCACTTATGCCACGGATTTTTGTCATGTCAAGGTGGAAAAGAACATTATGTTGAAACTACGTATTTCTCGTTTAGACAGTGTCCTCGGTTCTGGTTCTAACTCGTCGGAGTCGAGTTGGTGCGGTCCTTAATTGGTTGGAGTGGAATAATCCTCTTTGGAAGCCCCATGTCAAGCGACACGGGAATAAATCTTTTTGGTCCGATGATTGTGCTTGGAAGTAAAGTAATTTCTTTCCATATTATGATAGTAGGATTTATTTAATTATTTGAAGATAGAGATGATTTGATCAATTTGTTGATATTTTCTGATTATCTTTTATTAAGGTTGTTAATAAGATGATTAATAATGCAATCATCTGACTTGGATCTCTAAGATTGATAGTTGTTCGAAACACTATGCCTGGTTTACCAAGTGGTTTAAGACTGGGTTTTATTTAATTTTCTGGTTTGAACCTGTCGGATAAAATGGAGCTTTAGGCTCAACCTTTCCCGTTGAAAATTGTATTCTTATTATTCAGAAGAATGCATGAGTTTATATTCTCCCCCGCGCAATACGAGATCCAGCTTTCAATATCAACGGAATCCTTCCACACCGCAATACAACACAGGAGATTTCCTAATCAAATCTTTCCCCACTGATTTCAGATCAAATCCAACTTTATAAAAATTACTACTCCTCCGTCCCTTTTTTAGAGTCCAGTATTCCATTTTGGGCTATCCCTTAATAAGTGTCCATTTTGTAAAGTGAGTGGATAAAAATTGGTGCATTGTCTATTTTACCCCTAGAAGTAGATTTCTTTTTGAAAAATAAATGAGTAAAAGTGTAATGATGATGGATAAGTAGGGAAAGTGAAAAAAAAAGTTGATGTGAAAGGTATAACGATGATGTATTTTTAATAAGTTGGAATTACGAAGCAGGACACTTAAAAAGGGACAGAGGGAGTATCAGTTTGGGCGTAGCTGGCCGGGCACCCTGCTATTACAAAAAAAACCCCGCTAGTATAATGCTCAGTTCGGATGCCAAGCTCCGCAGAGGACAACAGAACAATTTCCTACGCTATCAAATATAGCTGTTAAGCTGTGAAATAGATCAACAGAAATCCCAACAATAAACAGCTTCACCATGACAACTGCACCAAACAAGTTAACACGAAGATGGTGTTCGCTCTTCTAGCGAGAAGATTCAGATTGCTAGTTTGATTGTTTTTTCGGATACTCCCTTGCTCCAAATATGGTTGATCCAATTCTCACATTGGTACTTCCTAGTTCAACCTGCACCAATCATCAAGTCTATCCATTAGGTTTCCACTCTCTGCAGCAACTCTACCTCGATGAATTGCAATTGAAGTATATTATAACAAGCATGATCAGGCTGATGAAGCAAAAAGTTTTCAACATATGCCACTTTGAAAAATTAAGTTTCGTGGTACAATAGGAAAAAATTTATCATCATCCTCCTGTCTTTTTTTTCCCGCCAACAAAGAAATTTACCAACATCATGGGAATTTTCTCAATAAAGTTCCAGTTCCAAGTAAGCACCAAAAATTCACTTACAGCTAGCTCAAAGTCTCCAGACATCCCCATTGATAGCTCACACTGCTCTTCAGCAATTCCAAGTGCCTCGCAAACTTCACTTCTACAGCTCGCTAACGTCTGATACCAACACACTGATGGTGTCAGGAAACTTTAAAAGCATGAGAAACCAGAGAAAAATATTCACAACAGGGAACAACTGAGAACCACAGAACCAAAAGATATGTATATCAGCAGAAACACCACCTTGAAGTTCTCTGGTGTTGAAGTATAATCTGGCATCCCTATTGTCATTAGGCCACAAAACTCAAGGTTTGGACAGGCCATACTAACATGTTTCACAAGTTCCAAGCACCCAGACGGATGGACACCAAATTTTGCTGCAAACAAGGTGAAAAATAAAAATCCTCATACGTTCTTCTCCACTGGCATTTTTACTTGATTAAGGGGTTAGTGGTCAGAAAAAGCTAAAATGTTTGGAACCATCAAACACAACAGTAACTTACATTCTTCTCCACTGGTATTTACTTGGACCAAGACTCTCAATGGTTTCCTTTCAATGTTTTCCACCACACGGTTAAGGTTATTTGCTATCTGAGAAACACAAAGCAAAAATCAGCATGTTCACTAGTAAATCAAAAGCTGGAAGATACACAAGTAATCCAATTAAACACCTATTTCATTAATGATTAGTTCTCCCTTTGTCCCACTCTGTTTGTCCATCTTTCCATTTTAAAATGCCCCAAATGTTTTCGACTTGAAAAGTCAAAGCATAAAACATATATTTTTCCAAAACTCTCTCTTAATAATGGTCTAGAGAATCTTAAAAGTGGGGAGAAAAAGGGACGTTGTTAAAGTTGAATTTGAGTTCACTAAATGCATGCCCCTTTAAAAAGTTGGAATTCCCTATATAGACAAACAAAGCTGGACGGGCAGAGAATTACATCTTGGAAAATTCATCTTCCATTCTTAAAATAAAAATGTAATTGAGAATATGAGAATATCACACCTAATCCAAACACTTGCTCTTTCCTTCTTTTTTTTTGGTGCTTACTGCTCAGAAAGGATAACTTTTGCTCTTACATGAGAACTTAAAATACAACTTGTAATATATCATATTGGAGTCAGCGTTCACCTTCTGATCATCTACAGTCTCCACCATGGCCAGGTTTGGCACACCAGCTGTGCAATGGAATAAGAAATAAAAAGACTTGAACATCCAGAATTAGAACAAGGCAGTTCACACTTGACAGATAACGAACATGCACAATTGAGAAGAATTGAGCAACAAAACAATAAGTAACCGAGAAACTTCAAATGCCTGGCCTGTACTAGTCATACTAGACAAATGCTCCACCTCTTGTTTGACACAAATAAAGTCACAAAAAGAAGTATCAAAAAGGAAACTATACCAGGAGAAGGAAAAGACAAACAAAGTAAGAGCATCTCCAGCCCTGACCCATTTTTTAACCCAAATTTGAGAGAAAATTTGGGTCAAAAGCTCTATTTGGGTATGTCAAAATTGATTTCCGACTTCAGTGAAACTTTTAGCTATCACAGCTACATTCACTCATTAATGCTCTGCTGCCCAGGGAACACTCGTTACGAAGAAAAGGAGAGGTTACTCTCATCCTACACTAGGTCACCCTTGGGGGAAGGTAACATTTACCTGTTTGACGGAGGAGAATTGGCAGGATCTGCAGTAATTTGAGCATTAGGGAATTCGTTTGGATCCCCAAGGTATCGCACAAGGAGCACATCCTCAGGAATAGGGAGAGTTTCCAGCGAAGACCCTTTAACATATCAAATTTCTACCAAGACAACTGGTAGTTCCAACCAATAAGAATCCTAATGAATTTTCTCCAATGCTACACCCATTTTTTAACCCCAATTTAGTGTTTTCCAGGTTTTCCCTCCAAAATTTAAGTCAAAATGGCACATTTGTAAATATTAAGAAGTGAAAAGAGGTGTTGAGAAAAAAGGGTATGGATTTGGGTCCCCCCAAATTTGAGTAAGGGAAAGGGTAAACTCAAAATGGATAGGTTAATGGGTATGTCATTGGAGATGAACCTTAGTGTTTTTACTCAAATTTTAGGTTTGGGTAGAAAAAAGGAAAACTTAGCTAAAAATCCCTCATATTTACATTTTTTAAGCTCAAAACAAGCACATTTTGCAATCAAACATAAGGACAAGCACATTTTGCAACTAAACACAAGGACAAGTGTGTTGCATGATTACTAAAATACACTTTCTGCAAAACTAGTAAAAGTTCCCTAATAACTGAAAGTGCCTAATACCTTAGGGTACTCTATGAAATTGCCTAAAACCCTAGGGTACCCTATGAAAGTGCCAAAAATCCTAAATCCTATGAAAGTGCCTAAATCACTAAAACCCTATAATAAGAAAGTGCATCCTAAAATCTTATAAAAGTGCCTAAACCCTAGGGTACCCTACCCTACCCTAGGGTAGTTTTTTTGTGAAAATATATTTTGTCCTTGTGGCTCAACAACCCAAAAAGTTGAAGGACTTCTACTGAAAACTATTTTGATAGTGTCTTTCACCTAAATGAAAACCATTTTATTGTCCTTATGGCTAATTTTCCCTGGAAAAAAGGGTAGGGATCGGAGATGCTCTAAAGGATACTCCCTCTGTCCAGTATTCGTAGCACCTCTTGGGAGTTCAAACTTTTTACGAAGACTTGTAATAGCTGAATCCCAATATCAAATTGCAAAGCATAATTTCAAACACTGCCCCTTAAATAGTTTTCATATGGGATAGTTTTTGGAAACTCAAACATCTCATGCCTTGACTTTTAAAAAAGAACTGAATCCAAATTGAGAGTCCATTATTCCATTTGGGGTTCCAAAATGATGGCCCTTTTCCAAAAATAGAAGGGAAAATTTGGTGATTTTCCAAAAAAAATACCTCAAAGGTGAATATAAGTGTTATAAAGTAGGTAGAATATAGGGGTAATGGTGGAAATAATAGGCATTGTAGGTGTAATCATTGCATGTCTCTTTAAATAGTTGGAATCCCCAAAAGGGACTCTCAATTTGGAACGGAGGGAGTATAACTTTTGCAATTGTTAAAGTATGTGGCTTCAATCTTTCCACCACTAAATTCTAACATCAATATACATGTTTTCCCTTATTTAACTAGTAGCCCGGTGGCTTAAGGCTCACTCCCACAGGGTTTGGATGGCCAGGAGGTCACAGGTTCAAATCGTGCTAACGATGCCCTCTCGAACTTGGTCCTCCTGAAAAGCTCAACTGTGGTCCACTAGCCCTTGGTGTGGCGGTAATTGCTATGGCTTTTTGGCCCCTTCCGGGGCCCACCGCGGGCCTGGAGTCCCTATGTTCATGCCCAGGGGAGGGTTGCTATGCCCGGTCGCCTCCTCCTCCATCCTTTAACTTAGCAAAAAAAACTACTCAAAGTACAACCCAAGAGACCCCAAGCCTGCAAGAGGGGTCAATTCCTTGAATGAATCCTTCCACTTGGCTTAAAATACTGATATCTCTTTCCGAAAGTAAAATATTAAACATAATAACCCATCACAGCATAATTTTGAGAGAAGAAAACAAAAGGAAATCTACCACAAAAGAAGTCTCATCTGAAACCTATAGGTTAAAGTTATTTTCATAGCAATGCTCATAATTTAAGATTCCTTGGCATGTCAAAATCACTCAGTCAATCACTTCATATAGTCCATAATGCTTCATTACTTGAAGTACTGTTCATGCTGCTTATTTATTTTCTCATAACTTAATTATACAAAATTCAGAGGCCCATTCGTTTTACAGTTAGACAAATGAAATCAATCCATAACAACATGTCTATGTATCAAGCATATGCGCAAGAGAGAAAGAGAGCATACTTAGGAGAGGCTTCACTTTGTTGCTTTGCAAATTGCCAATAAAATGCCACTCAATATCTTCCGGAAGCTGCATTTGTTGCCAACTCACGACAAGTTAAAACACTTCCTTTAAATTCAACCAACATTTAAATTTCCACTGCATTTGTTGCCAATAAATTTACTGCCCAGTAACCTCAAATGAAAACCCCACAAATGGAGTTCTTTCATTCCCTAACTAGATTGTGCTTGGGATCTCTAAAAAAACCAAGAGATTAAAATTTTTACCTAAAAGAAACCAACCAAAAAAAATTCGCTCCTAACCAGACAATTAGAGCTATGTACTCCCACCCTTCCCCTGCGTAGAGAGTAGGTTTCTAGAGAAAGCATACGAGTTTTAAAAAATAACTTTCAAGTAAAGGGTGGCACTAAAATGAAGAAACGAGATCCTTTTGGTGCTAAAAATGCCGTCTTTCTTGGCCATGATGTTTAGTAAACATAGACTTTGATTGTCGGAGCTATAGATAAGAATTAAATTTAGGGTTTACCATTAAAGATAAAGCAGAAAACCCACATAGAATTCAGTAAACAAATTAAATTAAATTAAATTTCCTCATAACCTGAGGCGCTTTCTCGAGGATCTCCTGGACGTAGTTTTCGCCGAAGCAGCGGTGGCCGGCGTCGTATACTTGGCGGACGAGAGAGACGGGCTTGGTTTTGCTGACGGCGACGACTCTGATCCGGTCGGAGGATCTGCCGGACCTCTCGGCGGCTTGGTGGACGCGGTGGAGGACCGACCGGAGAGCCGTGGCTGCTACGCCGTCCATGGCGGAAGCGGCCATCGGTGGAGATCCCGGTTGCTGGTGGTGCTCTTGATTTGATGGGTCTTCTTCGATTTGCCTGTCCCTATTATTGGCTTCGTGATTGTTCATCACAGTTTCACCGTCTGGCTTTGCTATCCGAACAACATTAACATGTGAATTTAGAAAAATCTAATTTGGTTATTACCCTCTGACAAAATTTTCTCAGCAATGTGGAGTACTTTCCATTTTAAAAAAATTAAATCGGCATCTTGTTTGGGGACCCTACTTTAGGTTTCTTTTTAATGGGTTCGAAATTTGAATAAGAGCATTCATAATAGGTTTACTAATTAGTATTTTAATTGTATATGTTAAGATTTAGCAAATAAAAATATATTTTTTGTCACAATGTTTGTACGGGTATTATTTTGTGTGCTAGAGTGTGTTAAATCTTATAGTTTGCTAACATGTGTGTCAAATTTAACAACTATGCTAGCAAATAATAGGTGGGTCTCACTTCTATGATTCAAACTTCAATCATAAAATATAAATGTCTATTACTCCTAATACACATTTGTGGAAACCCATTTTTTATCCTAACAAATATTTTAACATTCAAACTTACCAAACTCATTGTAGATGTTCTAATACACTCCTATGTTAGTAATGTCTAACACACACTTGTGGGACCCATTTTTATTTTAATACATATTTTAAGACACAAATATACTAAACCCATTGTGAATGCCTTATGTTCTCAATCTTAAATTGTACCAGGAGTGGGGGCACACCCTCCGTGTGTTCATGTGAAAGTGCAAGTGAAATATTTGGAGAGTGGGGTGGGTAGTTTTTTTTGGGGGTGGGATTAGTGGTTGAGTTCTAGGAATTTTATTATTTCACCATAAGGTTAATCATGTTATAAAATCGGATATAAAACTTGAGTTTTGATTAGGACAAAAGTAGAAATTGCCATGTTTGGGGACCCTATTTTGGTTTCTTCTTAATGGGTTTGAAATTCGAATACTTATGTTCTCAATCTTAAATTGTACTAGCGGTTGGGGGCACACCCCTTGCGTGTTCATGTGAAAGTCCAAGTGAAAATATTTAGAGAGTGAAAGTGTGGGTGGATAGTTTTTTTTGGGAGTGGGGTGAGTGGTTGAGTTTTAGTAATTCTACTATTTCGCGCTAAGGTTAATCATGTTATATTAAAATGAGATATAAAACTTGGATTTTGATTAAGACAAAAGTGAAAATTGCTTTTGTGACATAACTTCAATAACAGGCTACACCAAAAGTTTCTCTCATTTTATATATTAAAATAGATAAATGTCCCATTGAATAGTTACGTAATACGGAGTAATTCTTAAATTGAATACTTATGTTTTCTTAGATATTTAGAAAAATACTAGTGTAAAAGTCATAATTTTTTATTTTTATATGAAAAAAATACATGGTATATTGATTATGTGGTTGTGCTTGATTGAAGATTTGTAAAAATATGTCACGAAAATTGACGTTATGTTTGAAAGCAACGTGTGCGTTTATGGTGAATTTGGTATATTTATTGTTGTGGTAAATTTATTGGATACGATGAATTTTTCATAAATGCAAAATAAAAATTTAACAATTTTGTCATAATCGATAAATTCATCGAAATGTTCTTATATAAGAAATTTATCATGCTCATTAACGTTGTCTTTAATATATGTTTGTAAACTTATCATGTGCGGATCCCAAATTCATCTTTTTCTGTTAAAATTTATCACATCAAGGAATGGTTTGGTAAGGTAATAACAAATGGAATCTTAGTTTATGAATTATCTAGAAGGAGGTCAAACATTAATGAAGAATGCTTTTGGGGATTTTTTTGAAGTCAAGATGACATGCAATTTAATGATTCCAACCAATTAATTCTACTAGGTAAGTGCCACATGGCAAACGGAAGAGGCTTTTTCACTTAAAGTGTCTCAGCAGTTATGTACTCCGTATTAGATTGATTTCTTACGATACACACGAGCGCGCGCGCGCACACACACACACTCTCTAGATGGGGAGAAGCCACACTAGAACAACAATGGCGGCGATGTGCAGCCCACCTCGAAACGGCGTCGTTGTCTTCCTTGAAACAATGTTTCAATCTCCAAACCAGATTGATGTGTTGCATCTCGAATGGTGTTTCTATTGCTTGGCATCAATCTTCCTTGGAACGACATCATCGATCTCAAACGGCGGCGGCGGTAAAATTATTGCATGCGTGTGTGTCGGTGAGACATCTTCCTTTGGTTCATAGATGCATGTATATTATTCCCTCTGTCTCTTTTAAGTGTCTAGTTTCGTAATTTCAATTTATTAATTAACATCATCATTATACCCCTCATATCAACTTTTAAAAGGTGTCTCACAGACAAAATTGAAAGATGTAATGATGATGTTTCCTTAATAAGTTGGAGTTGCGAAGTTGGACGCTTAAAAAGGAACAAAGGGAGTAATTAGTAAGGGCAAAATGGGCCAATCAAACTAATTAGAGGATGAGAAAATAAGTATTCAAATCCATTAGAATAAGAACTTAAGTAGAATTCCAAAACATGTTGGCTATTTAATTTCTTCTACATTTATATGTACTTTGTTTTCATTTTTTATTGTCTAACTAACACCCTAAAAATACCCTAACAATACCAAATGTGTCACTTTAGCCTTCTTTATCTAACAACTCCCAAACACACAATTTTTGGGTTCCATTTTTTTACACTTTTTTCATATAATACATAAAATGTTAAAGTCTCAAATGCGAATGATCAAAGGCCCCATTTTCCAAAAAAAAAACTTTTGCAGTACAATTTATTGGTTTTTATGAAGTTGCATACTAAACTAAATTTTTTGTCAAAATTGAAGTTTTTTGCACTAAACTAAAACGCTCATTTTTTTCCAAACACTCAACACATTTTCTATAATATTTAGTTTAGTAGAAACAATTTGATTAAAAATAGCAACTAGTGGTTGTCCACAACTTATAAGAGCATCCACATCTCCCTCTCTACTCCATCTTCTAAACTAAAGTAGCAAGCCATCACCAAGAAAACCGCCAAAAACCTAGCATTATCAGGCTCGTGGAGGTCACCTAAGAAGTAGCAAGAGCTACAATTCCTCGTTGAAACACATAAGGAATTGTTCACTCGTTTGCCAATAAAATATTGTAATATATGCAAACTCTCAACCGTTTGACTATGAGAGAGAGAGAGAGAGGTTCGAAGTGATCCACAACGAATTGGTTTGACCTTCTTCTCGGATCTGTTACTGGGAGAGTTGGAGCCCAACGATCAAGGGCTATTTGATCCTTCTGGGCTTGATGGGTCTGATTTCTTCGATGAGAAGAACCTGCCTTCAATGAGAAGAACCAGGGCTGCGTCTTGTTGGTTTAGGAGGGGGTGTGGTGGAGGATCCATTTTGTTTGATTGAGCTTTTAGAAAGTTATTTTTGAGAGTTGGAGTGATAATGAGTGGAGAGAGATAGAGAGAAAGATTTATTGAAAACTGTGCCGAGAGTTGAAAGTTACTCTAAAAAAGGGCAACCAAACACGATGAATTTGCTGGTTTGGTTGAAAATGGTTTTGCCCCACTTTCCTTTCTGTTTAACCAAAAAGAGAAAATGGTTTTCACTTTTTTTTGCTGTCTTCTTTTTTTAGAATAAAGAAACAGTATTTTTAATGGGATGGTTTTAATATAAAAATCTGATGCAATAGACATTTTAAAACTGAATAGTTAAAGTAATAAAGTGACTTTTTAAAATGAAAATTAGTCTAAAATGTAAAGAGCCTTTTACGGATGCTCTAACTTAGTAGAAACGCTCTCCTAAGTAAAAAATAATCTGCTGACTTTGTCTATCCATAGTGATAACGTGGCAAATTGTGATGCAACCCAATTGCCGTCTGAGCCCTCTTTGCAAGTTGAATTCCTTGAATTTTGTGTTGGAGTACAAAATCATTTACATTGTGCCTTTACTTTTCCTTATTCCAAATCAACCTATTCTTCTTGGAGAAGGATTCAGCAAAAAGTAGTGAAATTCGAATTCAGCCCAATAGCTAAAAAAAGCAAGACTTGTGAATTCAATTTCCCCAAATGTCAACTCACCTTAATTCCCAAATGCATGCGCTCTATAAAATCCCATTTTCCTATCACACCACCCCCACCAGTTCCTCAACTCCCAAATAAGGTCATACCCCGATGGAGTCCACAAAACTATTTTTAGTAATCTTACTAACTTTTGCTAGTTCTTTTGATGCAGCATTGGACCCGAATAATCCACTGGTCACTTACACTTGTGACAACTATCCACAAATTTGTCAGGTGAAGGGAAGCGTTAAGAATCACTGTTGCAAGAAGGCATGTGTGGACGTCAAGACGGACCTGCTCAACTGCGGAGCGTGCGGGCAGAAGTGCGGGTACGGCGAGCTCTGTTGCGACGGGGATTGCGTTAGTGTCATGACGAATCGAAAAAACTGCGGGATGTGCGGTAACAAGTGCAAGGACAAGGAGAGGTGTTGTAATGGGAAATGTGTTAATAAGAGGACGGACCCGTTGAACTGCGGGAAGTGCGGGCATAAGTGCGGGTACGGCGAGATCTGTTGTGAAGGGCATTGCATTAATGTCATGATGGATAAGAAAAACTGTGGGATGTGTGACAATAAGTGCAAGGACAAGGAGATGTGTTGTAATGGGAAATGCATTAATAAGAAGACGGACCCATTGAACTGTGGGAAGTGCGGGCATAAGTGTGGGTACGGCGAGATCTGTTGTGAAGGGCATTGCATTAATGTCATGACAGATAAGGAAAACTGTGGGATGTGCGACAATGAGTGCAAGGACAAGGAGATGTGTTGTAACGGAAAATGCCTTAATAAGAGGACGGACCCATTGAACTGCGGGACATGCGGGTATAAGTGCGAGCAAAATGAGAGCTGTTGTAAAAGCAAGTGTGTGAATTTGAATACTAATAAGAAGCACTGTGGTGGGTGCGATAGGAAGTGCAAAAAAGACGACGTTTGTGAGTTTGGGATGTGCAATTATGCATGATCAATGTTTAATCCAAAGTTGGGGGATGTTACAATAAAAAAATTATACATAATAAATGTACTGTTGCATGTTTTGCTTTGTAATTAATTGGAGCCATAGTGTATTTTTTTTTTGAAGATGGAGCCATAGTGTATCTTTAACTGAGTAATTATCCCGTTGTCTTGGGTACTGTCATATGGTGTGCGAAACCTTTATCCACAGAAATATCACTAAAGAATTTTTCATCATTAGCCACGGATGACACCAAAAATCAGAATTCCGGGGAGACAAATTAAATTAGTGTAGTAGAACAAAACAGGTCAATTACCTTAGGATCTATCGAATAGGAGAAACGACTTGGGTCAATTATTTATTTGCATTCGATAGATAATCTTAAACGTAAAAAATTATGACAAAAAGCTTGAAAAAATTCATGGATGACAAAAATAATCCAAAACAGGCATAATTTTTGAATTTTTTTTTTGAATCTTTCATTGACTTTTTCAAGTGTATTTTTTTTATATTACCTTTTTTGATTTCTTTCGCTGAGACGGTTGATGTAATTAGACAAAAGTTTTATTAAATATATGTCAACAACAAAATTAGGCCAAAACTTCATTCTACAACACAAGGATAAAAAAATGAAACCAGTATAAAGAGAATAAGAGCATTGAGAGAGCGTCGGAGAGTGCACTATACTATTCTAGTTAGGGGACTGAAGCCAGGAATCGAACTTCGAGATGGCCAAGATTAATAATATTGTAAAGAAATAGAGATCAACTTTTACAAAGGAAATAACTTTTATATAGAAAATACTGTGATAATTATCTTATAACTGCAATTGAAACAATTATAAAACATGTGAATAATTGGAGTGGTGCCATATTTTTGGAGGAAATACTCATAGGAGGGAGAATTAAAGGTAAAAACTTAGGAGGCAATTTCATTTACTTATATGAAAAGTTCCCAAATATCTTAGGGGCATTGTAGTATTCTCTCCGTCCGTTTTTTAGAGTTTAGTATTTTATTTCGGGCTGTGACCATTTTGTAAAGTTAGTGGAAAAAAGTAGATACTTTTTTCATTTTACCTTTAAAGTAGATTCATTTTTGAAAAATTAATGGGTAAAAATGTAATAATAATTTTTCCATAGAGTGTAGCTATGGAAAGTATAGATAAAAGTTGATGTGAAAAGTATAATAATAATATGCTTTTAATAAATTAGAGTTACGAATCTGAACACTTAAAAATAGACAGAAGAAAAGTTACTACAAAGTTGGAGGTTGTCGAGGCCACCAAACCACCCCTTGCCTTCCTTCTAGGCCTATCAATGGGCCGGATCCGATCCGGATCCGACAGATCCAAATTCGAATCCGGATCCGATAAGATCAAATCCGATTCGAATCCGATAGTGGTAAAAAAGTAATTTTTCTTTCAAAAAAAAATATTTTGGAAAAAAATTTTAAAAAAATTAAAATAAAAAAGTAAAAATAAAAATACAACTTCTTAAACATTTTTTTTTCAAAATAAAAAATTTACTGTTTTTAAAACAAAATTAAAAATTAAAAAAAATAAAGTTCGGATTCGGATTGATAACGGATTTAATCCGATCCGATCCGAGAATTACCAGATTCGGATTATCGATCGGATTATTGGATCGACATTATCGGATTCGGATCCGGATCGAATTTTTCAGATCGGATTCGGTCCATTGACAGGCCTACTTCCTTCCTTCCTCCCTACTGCTGCTAGCTACGTACTCCCTCAATCTCATTCACTTGAGATCAAAACCAACCTAAGTTATCAAAAACAACTAGGACAAAAGTACGCATGGCTCAAACGCCCTATTCGGGTCTGGTTAGAATCCATGCCTAACTTATCAAACTAGGAAAATCTCTACGGTGTTGCTAATGCTACAGTTTTGACATAAGCAAAAATAGTTTTCTGTCATTATCATTTCCTAATCTCTTTTCTTCATTTGTTTAGACGTTATTAATACGAGGCCATCAAACTTTTATTCCGAATCTTGAGCACCTTTGAGTATGAAGGTCCAGAAAACGTAGATTAGTAGTAGAGCAACTTTGAGCACTGACCAAATACAGATGGGCCCTCAATAGTCATGAAGTGGCAAAATGTGATTGGAGCCCAAACATTACCGCATCAGTCATTGCAAGTTTCCCGGGATTTTGATGTCCGAAAACCATGCACCTAGTGCCTTTACTTTTTCCGTATTCCAAGAATGATTTGAATGAACCCCCCAGGTTACAGGAAGACTTGTGAATTCAATTTCCGGAATGTCAACTCCCACTCCCAAAACCCCATATAAAACCCAGTTGTAACTCCTATCAAACCACCCCCACTGCTTCCTAGCTAATTAATTCATTCACCAAATGGAGTCCCTAAAAATATTTTCAGTGCTCTTACTAACAATAACTAGCTCTTTTGTTGCATTGTCGGCCGCAAGTGGCTGGTCGCCACCTCCACCTCCGGTGGCGTTGGCTGGTTACACTTGTGACAAGTACCCGGCAATTTGTACGGTGGTGGGGAGCGTTAATCCAAACTGCTGCAAGAAGACGTGCGTGAACTTGAACACGGACAACTTGAACTGTGGAAAGTGTGGGAAGCAGTGTGCGTCCGGGAAGCAGTGTTGCAAAGGGAAATGTGTTGACATCCAAAAGAATCGATCCAACTGCGGGGTGTGTGGGTACACGTGCTTAAACACTGATCATTGTTGCAGCGGGATATGCGTTAATCTAAAGACGAACATTCTGAATTGCGGGGTGTGTGGGAATAAGTGCGGGCTCAATTTGAACTGTTGTGATGGAGAAATTGTGAATTTACTGACCAATAAGAAGCACTGCGGTGGGTGCCAAAACAAGTGCGAAAAAGGCAACGTCTGCTCGAATGGGATGTGCGATTATGCATGATCAGTGGTTGATACGGTGATGGAGAATGTTTAATTTGTATTTGAAAGTTTTTATATAATTTTTGTACTTACTGTTGTCTTGCAATATTATTGGCACAACTATCCATGTATATTTGAAAACTTGACTTTGTGAAATTACAAAATTGTTATAATACTTTTAAAAGATTATTATTATATTTACTGGCGGTTTCACTTTTTGAAGCCAACAACATAGTTTATATAATATCAAAAAGAGTACAAGAGTGATAATTTTTTATAAAACGAGAAACTAATATTCCTCTCTTATCATTACACAAAGTTAAGCAAAAAATCGGGAGCAGCACGATGTATAAAAAAACACCCTGGCGGTTTCACTTTGACTTGGAATTACTATGTAAAGGCTTTCGGTAATTTAACTTTAACTCGGCCTGATTTGATAAGGTTTTTGGTGATTTCACTTTGGCTCGGGCTTACTTCATCAAGACTTTTGACAATATCACTTTAACTCGGCTTTATTCGATAAAGGGATTTGTGGCGATTTTGCTTTAACTTGGTCTCGCTATGTAAGGGTTGTTGGCCGTTTAACTTTGACTCGCGCGACTATATTACATAGGACTGTAAATGAACTGAGCTGTTTGTGAAATATTTGTAACGACCCTGATTTTTGGTAAATAAAAATTCCGTTAAATATTTAAAATTTTATTTTAATTACTTGAATTTGCTACTAAAAATTTCTTTTTAATTTTTATAATCCGTCATAATTAGATTTGAAACTTATAAAATTATATCTTTCATGCCGAGCAATTTAGTCATTTTCTAAAAACGAGTATGCTTATAAAAGCACTTGTATATTTTCCTAACGAGTTAGATAAAATCTTTAAATTATATTTCTTAACTAGAAATCCTACTCGACAAGTAGAATTAGTTTCCAACCAATTAGTTAAAAAATCCTAATTACTGTTTCAATCTAGTTACAATACCCTAACCTTAGATGGGCCTTTTTGACCATCTTTGGGCCTTATGAACCCCTCCCAACCCTAGTTAAATCTGGTGGACTTTATGAACTTTCTTAGAAACCTAGTTAAACCTTTTGAACCCATGTATATATCCATTGGATATTAGAAACTAGGAAAACTTTGGTTCATTGGATAATAGCATGACTTGACTACCAATCATTGTGCTTTAGACTTGTCATGTCATGAATAGTGTGACATGATTACGTATCCAGTGGATAATAAAACCTAGAAAAGTTAGTGACCATTAGTTAAAGCCATGACATCATAGTACCTTTGACTTGTCATGTCATGAATAGTATGACATGATTGTTTATCCATTGGGTAATAGAAAGTAGAAAAATTATTACCCATTAGTTCATGAGGTAATCAGAAGCATGTGTATCACTGTACTTATCCCAACTCATATGCCAGTGTACTTTTCCCAACTTATAGGACAGTATGCTTTCCCAAATATATGTGTTGTCCTATCTAAAATAATCTTGACATCACCATCACCTTTTACCCTTTGATTAATAATTGCTAGGGAAATTTGTACCCTTTGGATAATAGAAGTTAGTCTTGCCAATGAAATCCTAGATTGGACCAGACAAGTCATATAGGAATCTTGGACCATGAAAAACCCTTATTTTGCTTCTAAAAGAAGTAACCCTAAGCCTAGTCACATCAGCCTTACTTTCCATCAATATCCCTTGGATAATAATTGTTAGGAGAATTTTTACCCTTTGGATTATGGAGGCTAGACTTGCCTACATAAACTTGACAAGACTAGTCATACCATAGGAGTAATCATTTTTATTCCCATGTTTAGTCATTTCAAGTCATAATTTTCACCAATGATCTTTTACCCATGGGTCCATAAGTGTTAGGGAAGATATTATCCCTTGGACAATAGATTCCCATGACTAGTCATTCCAAAATCATTACCATTATTCTTTGTCCATTGGTCCATAAGTGTTAGGGAAGATATTATCCCTTGGACAATGGATTCCCATGACTAGTCATTCCAAAATCATTACCGTTATTCTTTGTCCATTGGTCCATAAATGTTAGGGAAGATATTATCCCTTGGACAATAGATTCCCATGACTAGTCATTTCAAAATCATTACCATTATTCTTTGTCCATTGGTCCATAAGTGTTAGGGAAGATATTATCCCTTGGACAATAGATTCCCATGACTAGTCATTTCAAAATCATTACCATTATTCCTTGTCCATTGGTCCATAAATGTTAGGGAAGATATTATCCCTTGGACAATAGATTCCCATGACTAGTCATTTCAAAATCATTACCATTATTCTTTGTCATTGGTCCATAAATGTTAGAGAAAATATTATCCCTTGGACAATAGATTCCCATGACTAGTCACATCAAATTATTACCAATATTCCTTTGTCCATTAGACAATAATCGCTAGGGAGAATTTTATTCATTGGGTAATAACCAAAATTTTGGCTATAAATAGCCCTCCCATACTTCATTTCAACTCACACCAATCCTTCCTCCACCTTCTCTCTAGAAAGCTTAAGAGTTCTTACTTGTTCTTGCTTAATTCTTCTTTGTTCTTGAGGTTCTTCCAAAGTTCTTTAATAAACTCCTCCTAAACCATCTTTTCGATCCATAAAGTAGAGTAGTTTTAGTCACCATCTAGTTTCGAGAGAAACCATTTTCTTTCAAAGCTATCGTAAGCATTCCGTAGGAAGTTACTCCGCCCGATCACCAACGTACTCTCCATAGCCGCCCTACCGCCAAGAAGAAAGGTAGAGTCCCCTGTCCACTAACTCAACGTATAAGTAGAACCCCTTGTCCCCTAACTCTACGTATAGAATCGTATGTTAGAAAGTAAAATGTCTTTACTCCTTATAAATATGTGTTGTTTTGAACTTTCGACAAAAGAGAAAAGAATTGATTTTTGAAAAGATAGAACTTATCGTTTGTTTAGAAGTATTTGTATTTTGATCTGTAAAGATGATTATGAGTATGCATATATGAATTGCTTGTATTACTTGTGGGGTGATAAAACATAAGTGATTTCACTCCAAGGGCGTTCGTACATGTGACGTTGTGCTTTGAACAAGCATAAGTGATACACTCCAATGGCGTCCGTACATGTGGCGTTATGCTTTAAGTGGTGTTTGAGCGTGATAAGTAATATAGAATTGGATGATCTTGTTGGAATGATTCATGCTTATTTTTGTCCTACCGCGGAGTCTTTGCATGTAACGAGACACGAGAATCGAAAAAGTAGAAACATGGCACCTAGGGTGTGATTAATGAAAGGAAATGTTTTTCGAGGAAGAAAATATTTTGAAACTACATAATGACCGATTTTGGGTGGTATTATGTGAGTTGTGTGCGTGTGTAAAGTAAGATTTGTGAAAAACCCAATGAGAACCCGGAGCGACAGAATTATTGTGGGGATACTCGGGAACCCGGAGCGGCGGAACCGAGGATTTAGTTTTTTCAAAAACCCCAAATGGGAACCCGGAGCGGCGGAACGAGGGTTTTGAATTGTGTGCGTTCCCATGGGAACCGGGAGCGGCGGAACCATGGTGATGAATGGTTGGTTATCCGTGGAGATGAGCCAATGCAAGTTTTGTGTGCCAATGGGAACCTGGTGCAACGGAACCATTGTGAGGATACTCGGGAACCCGGAACGGCGGAACCGAGGTTAGATGTGTTAAAAACGGATTTTGAAAATGTTGATTTGGTTATGAAAAGTGAAAATGGAGACACAGTCTACGATGAGTCGCGTAGGAGAAACAAAAAAAAAACATGGACACCAACGATACTTGAATAGTGAATATGAATGTGCTATCGTTAATCGTTTTTGTTAAACCTGTTTGTACTCTGTTGATTTTATGATCTATTGTTTGTAAGTTAAGGGTTAGTGGGTTTGTATATTCTATTGAGCTTTTGTAAGCTTACGGTGTTATCTTTGGTGACCCTGATATATTATATTGGTGGCGACGCCGGTATAATGTGTCAGACTCTGTAGATGAACAGGGTGAGCTGTACACCTTGGAGACCTTTGGAGCCGAAGAGCTGGCTAGGATGAAAGAACAGGCGGAGCTGTAGTTAGGAACCTTAGTTCCCTCCCTTCTGTGTAATTATGGAGATTTTGATGTAATAATGAGTCAGACTCTACTTAGTTTATCAATGAAATTTCCCTTTTAACGTTTCCAAAATTTCGGGGCGTTACAATATTCGACACTCGAATCGATAAAGGCTCGTTCAATTTCGATTCGTCTACTTAATAAACCGAATCTAAGCCTCAATTTGAGGCTCGTTACATAAATAAGTCAAACATGAACCTATTAGTATTCGGCTCGATTAAACTCGTGAATTTAGAGTACATGTGTGTCATAAAAATTATATATATAAACTGGACCAATCTAGTTTTGACCAGTTCTAGTTTAAAGATCTCCAAACCCAATTAGTTGGTTCGGTCCTAAAAATCACTCCAAATTGGACCAAACGGGACTGATAAAACCCCTAGACAGAGGGACTCTATTGATCTTTTTGACTGCCACTGCGGCCTAGAGTTTGTGAAGCATTATCAGGGGCTTATTATAATATAATCATGCTTTACTTGTCAAACTAGGAAGATCACTTTTCTTATTTTTTTTAAAATAGTATTGGGATCGTTTGATACAGCGATTCAAAACTTAAAATTGAATGTATTAAGTAAGAATTTAAGTTGGCTAAATAATCATATTTCATTTTACTTAATATTTTAAGTGCAGCTTACAAAATAGGCTGGTATTTACTTAATTCTGATTAAATTTGTTAGTAGCATTGTGTCTCTCATTTCTAATTTATCACCATTACTTTTCATGGCCACCACCGCCACCACTACTCCCGCCGCCGCTACCACTATTGCCACCAATGTCACAACCATCACCACTACTTCATTGTTGCCACCACCACCATCGTCATCGCTATAACTTCTGCTCCATTGTTATCGCCACCACTGTAACAACCCAGATTTTCAACCCAATTTTTTTTTTAAGATTTACAAATTTTATTCCGGTATGATTATTTTTAGTAAATTAGTTATAAAGATTTTATCATAGTATAAATTCCATGTGTGTATTGTGCCACATGCACCATAACTTTTTTCCAAAACATTTTTTTTTTTGTTTTTGTACACCGCCTCTTCCCCGCCTTTTCTTTTTTTGGCTAACCTTTTTATCTTTTAATTTCCAACTATTCAATTGTCACTCTTATCCTCTCCCATTCCTTACACCCCACTCCATTCCATCTCTATAAATACCTCTCTCCCTCTCCAAAATTCATAACACACAAAACCACCACAACTGAAAAAAAATAGTGGGAGTTTGAGCTCCACCCATGGAGGTCAAGAAAGAAAAAAAAAAAAGTGAGGTGGATTTCCGATTCGCATTCACCGAAACCGTTTGTCGTATTTTTCGATCGAATTCGAGGTATTGTAATCCCTCTCTTGCCTCTCCCTAAGTATATAAATATCCTAATTGTTATTTGTAACGAAACCGGCAGTCAACAAACCGAAAACCCGTTTCTTTTTCTTTTTCTTTTTTTTTTTTTCCGATTGCCACTGTTCTTTGGCGTGTGTTTTGAAAAATTTACATAGAAATTACAGTTAACCTCCTGGAGATATTTAATGTATTGTTTCAGCCCTAAACAAAATCCATAAGTTGTTATTCAATTACAGTTAAACACCTGGATTTATCAAGTATACAAATTGACACCAAATCACATGTGTTTCTTTTGATAATATAATTTATGTGTTCCATAACTGTACTTAGAAATGATAAATGTGTTCATAACTATTTTGCTCTCATCTAGTAATATCATTAATGCAATATTAGTATTAAAAGTTTATTAGATTGTTTAACTTAACATAATATTAGATTGTTTAAATTAAAATAACAACTTTGGTAGTAAATAAATAAAATAAACTAATACAAGTCTAGACTTATTTTTTTAAATAAATTTGTTTAGATAAGATTTCTTGTATCAATTTAACTTATTGGCCATACAAGATTAAGGGCAACAGCCCATTCATAAAAAGTTACGTGATTTGTATGCTTGTTAATTATTTCAATTATCATTTTGATTATTTGTATATTGCTCTGATTCTTGATTTATATGTTAGATTGGACCCTAGAGACATGAGGTGATATGCGAATAGAATTCATCTAGACGGTGCTAGGTAATGGATAAATTGAAAAGGTTTACAATGTTAGAGATTGTTTGCAGGCGGATTGTGAAATGTGAATTGATAAACTAGCGGGTAGTCCAGTGATGATTTGAAACTGACAGGAGTCCAGTGATGATTGTGAAATGATGATTAAGATAGGCAAATCATAGTTATGTCATGACATGATAAGCTTTCCCTTTGTTTGTAGTTATTGGGATGAACACTCGGTATATAAGGTGTATCTGCGACATCAAAAAGAAGTAATCTCATGGGTCAGGACATGACTAGCGGTTGGGGAGAGAGGATATCGGGGTTGAGATCTTAGATGATACGTCAGGCTAATGGATAGTAATAAATCAGTTTATGTGTGAAATCTCTGCTTTCCTCTTTCGCGTCGATATTATATTGTCTGCTTGCTGGCTGTAAAGTAAGAGGGATAGTTGGGTTGGATTATTCTACTGGGTGATTTATCACTCACGGATACGTCTGTATTGATATCTTGATAAATCAGTAGCTTCGACAATCAATTTGCCAGAGGGTGCAGGATTCAATGGAGGAGTAGTCGGACACAGAAGGATTAGCAGGGGCGATCAAGTATGCATGTGATCTGTATCAAGACTAGAGTCGCTCTGGAGTTATTTCAATAAAATTTTATTATTAAATGCCTCCAAAATTTTTTTGAAAAATCGGGGAGTTACAACCACCACTAGGGGTGTTATTCGGTCGGTTCGGTTCGGTTCGGGGTGGATTTGCCGCACCCCGATCGGGTTCGGGGTAGATAATCCGGAGACCGATCCCGACCGGTATTAATTTCGGTTCGGTTCGGTTCGGGGTGGGTTCGGTTCGGTCGGGGATTTCGGGGCGTTCGGTCCGCCCGAAATGGGCCTTAGTTGGGCCATTTGGGCCGTTTTAAAAAACTAACAATATACTACGGGTTATGTTTGGACCATTTTTTCACCCATATTTGGGCCATTTTTACATGTTTCTCACTTATATTTGGGCAATTTCCAACCTTAAGTCAATCACCCATGTTTGGGCCATTTTTTCATATTTGGGCCATAGTAATTTGTACCTGTTTTTTTTTTCTTTTTCAAACACCAATTGAAAAAAAAAAAAAACATACAACAAGTATGCTCAAACAATTACAACTTTTACAAGTACTCTTCCACCTTCTTCTTTTTTTTTCAATCGATTGGAAATATTTTCTACACTAGTGTATATAACTTGGAGGAATTAAAGTAATTTAGAACAGAGGGAGTAATCGATTGGAAAATTTTGCAAAAACGTAAATAAATCAAGCAATGAAATTCCAAAAAAAAAAATTTAAGAGCCAAAAGTTAACCATTCAAAACAATAAGAGCCAGAAAATTAAAACAATTTATATAAATATATATAATATATATGGTTCGGTCGGTTCGGTCCTCGGTCGGTTCGGTCGGTTCGGTCGGTTCGGTCCGCATTCGGTTCGGTTCGGTTCGGTTCGGTCGGTATAGATTTCCAGAAAACCGAGACCGAACCGACCTAGGTTCGGTTCGGTTCGGTCCACCCCGAACCGAAAAAAAACTCCCTTGGACCGACCGAAGACCGAACCGATCGGTCGGTTTTTTCGGTCTTTTTCGGTCCGGTCGGGTTCGTAACAGCCCTAACCACCACCATTACCAACCTATCGCCACCACTGTCACTATCACTGCCACCAACACCACCGCCATGCCATCTCCGTCACCACCACCACCACTCCACAATCTTTATAATCATTTCCAATACAACTTTCATCTCTCCAGCACCATCACCATCGTTCCAACCAACACTATCTCTCCATCATGTTCCATCGCCTCATTCACCTCCACGCTTCTTCATCATGACTACACCACCGCTCACTATTGTTGTCACCTCAACCACTCTCCACCATCGTCATGTATTTGATCTGGAGATCTCCGCGGAGACGGATACGGAATCATCTTTTCCTAATGTGTGGTATCGTAGCTTAGCAGATTCTAGTTGAGAAGCCAAGGGGGATTGGGGAGCAGCTTCAATGCTTTTTCGGTTAGAGAGCAAGAGGAAAGCGTCTCTCCACCACCACTACCCTTGCCATCCTTCCACCACAATATCTCCGTTACAACCATCACCACACCACCTTTGCCGCAACCCATCTCCACTATACTACTGACCGCCGCCTAACCACCACCATCATGACTATAATACATGACATCCATTAATAAAACTAAAAGAGAACAATCACTAATAACTTAACCTAAATTCATTTATCTATTTTAATTCAGTTATTGATATGTTTATCAAACAGTTTTTCAGCTTAAAAAATTCAATATTCAATTTTTAGTACTTAGTTTGTGGACTTTCAGCTTTAGATTTCAGTTTTATCAAACAACACCTAAGAGTGGAAGCCAATCAGATTTTATTCCATGTCGCGAGCTTTTCCCTCTTTTGTCACGATATCATCTACTCCATTATTCTCACTTTGAGTATACACTACAACAAAAAACACATTTGGTGACATGTAAAAATGTCACCAAAAGTTCAAATTTTGTCACCTATAGTCTTTGGTGACACAACAAGAGGTGTCATTGTATCCGTGACACTGAAAGTCAAGGGTGACAAAATTGTATAGTTGTCACGGAATGTTGTCAACAGTGACAAAAATTTGGTGTCACAGAAGACAGATTTATACTTGTCACCGAAACGTGTCTTCAGTGACAAATATTTTGTCATCAAATCTCCTCATTATTTATCCTAGCCCAAAGGTTTTCGGTGACAAGCAGTAAAATTGTTTGTCACCGTTGAGTATAATCCGTGTCAACACCAATTTTTTGTCACCGAAAGGTGTCAAAGGGTGTCACCATTGGTGTTTTTTGTTGTAGTAATAAATCCAGAAAACAGAGATTAGTTGTAGCGCAACCTTGAAAAATGACCAAATACAAATACCCCTCCGTAGTCCTGACATGGCAATATGTGATTGGAACCCAACTCCCTCTTTCCAGTTTTCCTTTGGTGGCCGAAACCATGCACCTAGTGACTTTACTTTTACTTGTTCCAAATCAACTGAATTAAGCTCACCGGCCCCGTTAAAGCAAACCTTGTGACTTCAGTTTCCCTAATTTCAACTCCCCTCCCCAAACCCCACCCCTATAAAGCTCCATCTCGTACGAAACCATTCCCTGGCCACCACTTCCCAAATTATTCACACACCCAATGGAGTCCCTAAAACTATTGTCGACAGTCTTACTAACAATAACTAGCTCTTGTGTGGCATCATCGGCTGCGAACGGTGGGTCGGCGGGTTACACTTGTGACAAGTACCCGGGAGTTTGTACAGTGGCGGGGAGCGTTAAACAGAACTGCTGCAAGAAGATGTGCGTGAACTTGAACACGGACAACTTGAACTGCGGAGAGTGTGGGCATCAATGCAAGCTCGGGAAGCAGTGTTGCAAAGGGCATTGTTTTAACATCCAAAAGAATCGATCCAGCTGCGGGATGTGTGGGTACAAGTGCTTGAACAATGAGCATTGCTGCAACGGTAAATGCGTCAATTTGAAGACTGATATTTTGAATTGCGGATCGTGTGGGAATAACTGTGGGCTCAATGAGACCTGTTGCAATGGGAAGATTGTGAATTTGCTGACCAATGAGAAGCACTGCGGTGGGTGCCACAACAAGTGCAGAGGAAACGACGTGTGTGTGCTTGGGATGTGCGATTATGCATGATCAGTCCTTTATATGGACGAGATTCATGGCGAATGTTGCTACGTTTGGAAATGTTATACAGAGTTGATGTAGTACTAGATATGAACATATATACAGTAATACCCGCAATGTATCATAAATATTCTGTATAGATGGAAATCAAATACAGAAAACAACGTCACATATATTATAATGTGTATATAATGTATATGCTGCTGGCTCCTTTGTTGAAAATTTGAATGGATTAGGGGGCCTTTACTTCCCAATATTCATGGTGGGGGTTACCTCTATTCATTGTGGGGGGTTTTTCCCCCATTCATTCTGCCATTACTCCACGTATTGAAGGCTGACAGAGTTATTAGGATCATGCTCTGCCTATAAAAGGAGCATTTCACAGCATTGTTTGACACAAGTTTCACCAAGAATTCACTAGCATTCTGATATTGTGTGAGAGAGAGACAGACACTGAGATAGTTCGCCAAGACGTTCTTCGGTGGTGTTCCGACGTTCGTGGTCCAAGCCGGATCAATCTTGGGAGACAGACGCCGAGTAACCTCAACACCCTCCGGTAGGCGATGAATCTGTTTTAAGGACACCGTGTGCAACACCGGTTTCGGTTCACTAATCTATATTCAGTATTTCTGTTCTCATTTCGATTTGTAGTTTCATTATATTGTAATTCAGTTCTTGTGTAAATATAATAGAATTTGTATTCTGGATTCCCGATTGAAACTTTTGGTTAACATCCTTTTTATGTTCTCTCCTTCATTTGTGTACTTTGGACAGAGAAGATGAAAGAGAGAGGCCGCTGTAATATGGTGGACCATTTAGTACTTCTGCCATTGTTTTTGCTAAGCAAAAGAATTTATTGATCTTTATGAAGGATTATAAAAATTAAAAGGATTAAGGACACACGAGCAAAAAGCCACTAAAAATCTAAAAGAAGACAAGACACCAATCGAAAAACCCAAGAGAACCGACCTGAAAACAGTCAAGAACCTCGTGAGCCTCAAACCCAAACAAGCAAAAACCAAACCGAATACACCAACCCAAGGATATCCGCACACAAAACCCGAACAAAGAAACAGCCAAAGATATCAGTACTTCTGCCAGTGTTTGCCTCGCAAATTCATTGTCTATAACCGTAACTCACTGCCTTAATCATCGTGGTTCAAGATGTTAATCGTGAGATTATCACTGTTTTTAGTTCTTCTTTATGATCCGAGACATTCTCGACAGATTTGGGATCTTCACCGCTCATACAACCACCCGCTGTCATCTCAATTCTCTAAATCTGACTACTTTTTCACGAGGAATATAGTGATCACAACTTCCCAGCCATAGTTAATAGTTATTGTTGAAGAAGACTAATGATTAATTATGTTATGCATTTTCAGTCACTATGATCGGGGGAAGACGCAGGGATCAAGATTTGATGGGCGAATATTTTGACAAGTTTTATAACCTATTGAAGGCAATATTAATTTACGAATACAAATCGTTAAAATACTCTTAAAAGGGATTGTCGTATTTATTTTTGATGAGCCTATTCAATAATTCTTAAATAAGATCATATAAATGTATATGATCTTGTGCATCCCTATTCATTTTAAAAAGAAAAATAATACTACAAAAATATATAAGTGTTGCTAAAAATAACATTATTTTTTCTAAAAAATCTTGGTTGGACGATGTGTGTTGAATTATTCAATATGATGTTTGGCAGGCAAACCCTACACAATGTTAAAGATTTTGAGGAAAAAACAAAAACTACTAGTATAAGGCTATATTTAAAACTATAAAACATGAGTAGGGTGGTCGCCCATGCTCATTTGCCCCTCTACTGATCCTTCATGCAACCGCGAACTCGAGTTTGAGGCCGCAAGTCAACAAAAAATCAAAGTTGTAGTTTTTTTTGAACGGCGAAAAAAGGAATTAAATTAATAATGAAAGAAGTACAATAGTTCACAACATGAGAGTAGCATCCCACTAGATTGGCACCCTGCATCACGACAACCATATGCTATTCAAGCTCTAAGGATTGACAAGAAATCAATCCGAACAAAACACCCAAATTTCAAGGTTTATAGACCCAGATTACAAGCATAATGCTTCACCCTAAAAGTCTTTTCCTGATAATGACACAACAATATGCGTTAAATCCTCAACCGTATCCCAAGCACTTGACAAGGCAGGAGGTTGAAACCATTTGTTAGGTAGGGAATCATTAGGTCTGAAATAACTTCCAAGAGAGAATAGTAGTGGCATATTTCAGCAGCATATTCCCCCCCATTCAGTCAATTGGGCATCCAATTCAGATCAGCATACCTTGAGGTCAAAGTTTGCATCCGCAAGGCCGCAGTGTTTGATATTTCAGCCGCGAGGTCAACTTTGGTTTTGATAGTTTTGTTACAGTTTCATCATTTGGGTTCAATTCGAGCTCTTATTTTTCGTATATTATACTACATGTACTTAGGGATGAAGGAATGGGGGTTGTGTATCTACCTTTATACAGAGTTTGGAGTGGAAATTAAAATGGCGGTGGAACAAAGCTTTGAGGAAGAAGATGAAGATGGTGACCTCGACTGACTCTTATTTGGTATCTTTGGAAAATTAGTTATTCTTTGCCAAACAAATGTTTAAAATAAAAAATTCATGACTGTATCCTTCAAAACACAGTTTATATATGGTTTTCACAAATCATGAATCTGACAAAATGCGATGAAAATCTGACATTAATGTTTCCATGAAAAGTAGGCACATGAACAAAAAAACCTTTAATGAATTGAAAATTAACATGCTTTTTCTTTGGAGAAATTAAGTTACACGATGAAAACATGCTTTTTCTTTGGAGAAATTAAGTTACACGATGAAAACATGCTTTTCTTAATTTGGAGAAAATTGTTGTTTAAGCATGCAATTTCATCCAAGCTCTAGCAATTAATTTAGCCTAACGTAATAATATTTAAGCGAAAGACAACATCGAAAAATAAACTATTTCTTCTTCTTAAATTTGAGTATTCAACAAATTAATAAGGAAATCAAGTAGAATTAAAAGAAAGAGATGAGAATTAACTAAGGGGTATTTTTTGCTACGTTTCTCTCTAGGGATCTCCCTCCTCCCTTCTGATTTTCTAGACATGGTTTTGTACACCTTCCATAATGGTAGAAGACAAAATAAAAAAAGATATAGAAGTGGAAATATTAGACCAAATCCCGTAATCATAGCCAAGCCCTTGGCCGGCACTTGCACAGCACATTCGGGTCAGTTCTGGTGGCAAAAATTTTGAGAAGGAATGGATAAATTGTTTGCTTCGATAATAAACTACGAACAAGTATAAGGGAATGGAAGGGCGAGACTTGTATTAAAAAGCTAATTGAAGTACATTACTGGAATGTAAAAACTAGAAATAAAACTACTGAAAAACTAAGGATAGAAGCGCTGAGCTTTTTGGTGTTTTGTGCGGGCATTTTTTCATCTTCCAACATGCGCTGAGATGAGAGAGGAGTCACACTACGATCATTTTATGGTACAAACAATAGGCGATGAGATTCGAATACAGGATATATTGCTTGCTTTGATACCATACAGAAATTTTACATCCGTCTCAAAACCAATTGGCAATGAATGGAGATATCCCAAATGTTATTAAGTGATCATCCTTTCCACTCTCAAATAATGTGAAATTCTATTTCCTTAACATTCCCCCTCACGTGTAGCTGTGTTTGAGGTCTATCACGTGTGACCATTTTATGGTCCAATCATCACGCAACCTTTTTGCTCGTCTATCATCGTGTGGTGTGGATTGCGAATTTTTAAAATGTGAGGTGAAATGTCACGTGTGGGACTCTATTTCTACATGGTATCAGAGCGGGGCCCATTCCACCTCATATTTTACAAAGAAGTCCTTTTTTGTAATGCCCACCAGAGTCGACCTTAACTTTTCAGAGGCCTAAAGCGAAATTTAAAAAAGAGGCATTTTTGTTGGGCTATTATAATGTTGTAAAAAAAGTAGGATGGGTGGTAGCTGAAATTCAAAAAAAAATTGAAGGCCTAAAGCGGCCGCAACATAAACTTTAACTTAGGGTTGGCTCAGATACCTACCAAGGCTTTTTTTAATTACATCAAGCCTAGCTTGTACATAATCGTGTGGGCTCAAAATCTAGGAGCATATGGTCACTGCCAGGAAAATTAATCACAAGGTGATTTGGTGCTGAACCCCTTGCGATAGCGCTTGGGCATATATCTTAATACCCCGTCCCACACTTAACGTATATATGGTAATATTGGTAACATAAAAAACTATGCATGTAAAACATTACTAGTAGCTTAATATTTGTCATATAATTAGGCTCCTATAGGTTTCTGGGAAAGTAGCTAGCTTACGTATGTAAAATTTTGCGTGGCTAACTTATCCGGAGTTTTGTTCTGACTTTAATTATTTATAACAAGGAGATTAACATTCGCGCTCCCTTTTTTGATGCAGACACTCCACTTTCAATGTGAACTTTACATTGAAAGTGAAGCGTTTGCATCAAAAAAGGGAGCGCGAATATCAATTTCCTTATAACAATAGCAAACACTTAAATTTATCAAACAAAAAACAAAATCCCTCATAACATCATACTTGAAAATGCAGTTAGTTTCTCTACTTCCTTGTAGAAAGAAATGAGCGAAGCCTTGTAATTAATCATGCACGCTAAAATTACGGCTCAAGGTTTGTCAAGCAAGGAAGACACTTTCAATTCCTCTGTTGTTTTACTCATCCAATTAACTAGGAAGACAAACCTTGAGCCGTAATTTTTCTCATAAAGACACTAGCTTTTCTTTATTGTTTCCCACTGTTGATGATGTCATCTGCTCCGTCATTCTAACTTTGAGTAAAAAGATCCAGAAAACATAGATTATTAGCAGAGCAACTTCCAGAAATGACCAAATACAAATGGGTCCTCTAAGTCATGACGTGGCGAAACGTGATTGGAGCACATGTAATTACCGCATCAGTCATTGCAAGTTTCCTGGAATTTTGATGTCCCGAAACCACGCACCTAGTGCCTTGTACTTTTTCCCTTATTCCAAATCTCAACCGGTTCTTCTTGGAAATAATTTAGTAATAAGTAGGAGTACTTTGTAAGTAGTCATTTGAATTAAGCCCACAGGGTTAAAGGAAGACTTGTGAATTCAATTTCCGGAATGTCAACTCCCTCCCCCAAAACCCCATATAAATCCCAGTCCTAGCTCCTATCAAACCATCCCACTGCTCCCTAGCTAATTACTATTCATTCGCCAAATGGAGTCCCTAAAAATATTTTCAGTGCTCTTGCTAACAATAACTAGCTCTTTCGTTGCATTGTCGGCCGCAAGCGGTTGGTCGCCACCTCCACCTCCGGTGCCCTCGGCTGGTTACACTTGTGACAAGCACCCGGGAGTTTGTACTGTGGCAACACCAAGCTGCTGCAAGAAGACGAAGACGTGCGTGAACTTGAACACGGACAACTTGAACTGCAGAAAGTGTGGGAAGCAGTGCGCGTCCGGGAAGCAATGTTGCAAAGGGAAATGTGTTGACATCCAGAAGAATCGATCCAACTGCGGGGCGTGTGGGTACACGTGCTTAAACACTGATCATTGTTGTAGCGGGATATGCGTTAATCTGAAGACGAACATTTTGAATTGCGGGGCGTGTGGGAATAAGTGTGGGCTCAATTTGAACTGTTGTAATGGAAAAATTGTGAGTTTGCTGACCAATGAGAAGCACTGTGGTGGGTGCCAAAACAAGTGCAGTAAAGGCGAGCCCTGCTCGAATGGGATGTGCGGGTATGCATGATCAGTCGTTGATACGGTACGTGATGGAGAATGTTGTATTTGTATTTGAAAGTTTTTATATGATTTTTGTACTTACCGTTGTCTTGCTATATATAGTTGGCGCAGCCATATATGTATATTTGAAAGCATGACTTTGTGAAATTACATTTGAATTACTAATATATACGCGAGAATAAAAATTGGCACTCATTGCGTAACTTCATGCAATGTGATGTTAATTATGTTACATGTGAGTAGCACATCATATGTGAACCTTATGGTGTGCTTAACCATATGCATGTAATCTTATGTCTTTTCTTTTCTTTTTTTTTTTATGGTGGATTTGATGTCTTTTGCATGTGGTGGATATTATACTACTATTTTATGGTGGAGTATTAGTTTTTGTTATTCAATTTGTGAATTTTTTTTTGTCTTCTTGTGGTTAATATTGTGAATTTTAATTGTGAAAATCAACTGAGAATACCGTATCTCCAGATTGCGTGGACGGCACCGTAGAGGTTCTCCACTCCCCAGTGAAAAACATGTTTTACCAAATTGTTAGCTAGCTAGGAAAAGGGATTCAAACTTGCCAATAAAATACACCAAAAAAAAAAAAAAAAGAACTACGTTAATTGGGATAATTAACTTTCTGAACATAGCATCAACATCTTTATACTTTATTGTGACAATTTCAATTGGTAATTGATTTTCGTGCGCCACTTTTGTACGCATGCACTCCACTTTGTACATGAAGTTACTAGCGTAATTTCACCTTAAAAGAAGAGCGTCTGTATATAAAAGTGGAGCATCAAAAGCAGCATACTCATGCGCTTCACTTTGTACATGAAGGTACTAGCGTAATTTCACCTTAAAAGAAGAACACCTAAGAGTGGAGAGTCAAAATCACCATCTTTTCAATTTGGTCCAATATTTTAGATAACTTCCGTCAGTGTGTTTTTATTGTGAAATAGTCACATTCATGATATGTGAGTCGTGACAGATTAGTTTCTTACGTGCAACATATGCCACACACTCAAATCGTTAATTTGAAAAACAAGATGCAGAAAAAGGTAACAATTTTTTTGTTTTTGTTTTTCAATTAATGTTTGTAGAGAGAGGATAGCATGAAGCTTGAGCTATTTGAATACGTGTGGTTTTCCAATAATATTTCTCAAATTTTTAAGTATGGGAAAAATTTATTCCGTCACACATTCTCTCCTCTTGATTCAGGAATAACAGAGTGCACTACATTTTGTTCAATGGAATCAACGTTGAAATAGAATGGTCATTCTATGACATACTTATTCCTATGTTTAGTTTACCATAAAAAAAATGATGGAATGAACATTCTAAATGGAATCACTATTAATCTTAGTAAAAGAATTATCATTCCACTAAAAAAATAAAGAAATTATAAAATTTGTGTTGCCTATCAATAAAAAAAACAAAGAAATTGCCATTCCATTTCTTTTGTGATGCGAATAACTTTGACTTCATCAAAGCCGTAGTTTTTGACAATATTTTGGGGGCCGAATTGCCTCGGGGACGACCCTAAACAAGAAAGATGTAGCTAGATGAATCTCATAAGAAAATGCGGTTGGGTCACTACTTGCGTTTGTACGTGTTGTAGAAATTTTATGTTAAATTTAAAGTCAATTGGCAATGAGTTGAGAGATTTCAATATTATATTATGTGATCACTCATTCCATTCTCAAGTAATGTGTGACTATATTTCTTTAACATCTCCATCACGTGCAGCAACGATTGAAATCTGTCACGTCCAGCCTATTTTGGAGTCTTTCCTCATGCAACATTTTTGTTGGTTTGTCATCGTGGGATGTGAATTGTGAATTTTTCAAATATGGGATGGAATGGACCTCACAATGATACCATATGAAAATTTTGCATCCAACTCAAAATCAATTGATAATAAGTAATATTATATTAAGTGATTACTCATTCTATTCTCAAGCAATATGTGACTTTATTACTTTAACACGTGTATGTTTGTATAAGTGGTTCCGTATAGAATGCTTTATGGTAGGTAGAATCCTGTGAAATCCAAGTAATAATAATACTTAAAGAAGGGCCAAACATTCGGAAGAGGGAATGGTTCATTTCTTCTTCCACAATTTAGCAACGCTGATACTTAAGAGTGATTTGCTTGCTTAATTCTTAAACTTTAGTTTGTCAAATGACTTATACGTGGTGGAAAAAGGTGCATCAATCAAGCGGTGAATTAGGAAAAATATGCGGGATCCATGTGTTCGAATACATATTCAGACACATTAATTTATGTCTAGAGCTATTTGACATGATTGATGCATCGAGTGGGGTGCATGCTCTAAACGGATCGGGGAATTCAGACATGAATTGGACTACCTAACCCGCAGCCATTAGTCCCCGTTTAGCAGAACCAGAAAACTGGGCGCATGCGAAACCCACATACATCGGCCGTCTTTGGGCAAAGAGAAACAACTATAGATGAAAAGTCCTCTTGCCTCCTTAATAAGACGTCATCGGACCAAAGGTTTCTTCCTATCTTTCATTGATGGGGTTTTGGGTCTAGTCCCCCTATGTGGGGTAGCTGTTAACCATTGGTTTTGTTTTTGAGCCAAAGCCGGCTCAGACTTTTGGGAGCTTAAAACGAAAATTAAAAATATGGCATCTTTTGTTGGACTATAATAAGTGATAACAAAGTAGGAGGGGCCCTTACAATTCATAATTTTTTGGAGGTCCAAAGCAACCGCAACACTTGCTTTAGCTCAAGACCGGTTTTGTTTTGAATAGAATGTTATCATTTTCTATTAGCAACGGAGCTACTATTTGAAATTTGGGAAATTAAATTGGAGTCACTGATAGCTTGAAAGTGACTGAAATGTTTGAAGATTCATTTTTGTAGGGGTGAAATACAAATCGACAAAATTCAACGAAACGAAAAAATTGGTTTGGTTTTGTTTTTCCAAGCTATTGGTCTAGCTTGGTTTTGGTTTTGGTTTTGGTATAAGTAAATTAGAAAACCCGAAATCAAACCAAAATATTAAGACTAATCGATAACCCCAGTAATTCACAACCCAGTAAACTTATACTCCACCCACTTTCCATAAGCCTGTTTTATATTCTTCAAATTAGGTTTAATATGTTCTCGGGATATCTAGATATTAGTCTCATGAGTTTTTTCATGTCATTTTCTGTTTTCTAATTTTGTTGGGCCTCTTTTAATTTTTATTTTGGTTTAGTTAAGTACGTGAGCTGAATCGTTTCTCAGTTGAGTTATTTTATCTGGTCATGTTTGTTCATTAAGCTTTGTTATTGAACGCGCGAGCCGAAAACACCAAACCGGATCAAAATCGAAGTTGTTTGGGCCAGTTTCAGTTTAGAAATCTTGAAGCCGAATGATTTGGTTTAGTGATAAAATTAGTAAAAATCCCGACTAAATTGAACCGATTACACCCTTAAGTTTTTTTTATTAATCGGATCGAAATTTTATTTTGAATTGTCAAAGTCACAAGTAGATGGTTGTAGGGGTGAATATTGTGAAAACAATCAGACAGAGTACTTGGTTTTTCAGGCATCGAATGTGCATGTACTGGAAATTAGGCAAACAAACCTAACCATTTACGGTGCCAACCACGTGCGTATTGACCTAAGAAAATGGTTGTCATATGGCCACAGATCACTGCATCACAGTGCTTTTGTAACCGATTATTCCAAGTTGGAAAACCCGTTGCCCTTTCAAGATTGACTTCCAAGGCTTTTGATCTTGTCAAGCAGAGAAGAGTCCAGCGAATTAACCACAAGAGGTGGCTAGCCAAAGTGATAAAAGGGAGAATTGTAAATTCAGATATTCTGAGTTCAAAAATTGACCATTGCTTGGGATTAGGGTGCAAGAGAAAAATCTCTCGTGAATCTCTTAGTCCCCGCATTAATGATTTTGCTTTTGTCCGGACCATGGCGAGAAATGGTTGAGGTATGCGTAAGCTAGCCTGAACACCCTTAATTGTCGGGGAAAAAAAATGGTCCAGCGTGCCCATTTTGACACAACAAATTTTCAATATCACCACAAGTAGTGTGTCACATTTTACCGACATCTATAAGGTACTCTGTGACTAATTTAATTGTTCGTTCTTCTAAAAAATTTAGGTTCGATTCTCCTTTAAAGCAAATATTGGACCACCCTCACCCCAATTAGCCCTAGCACGGGTGCACGTCTCATGTTTTATTGGTCAAATTGTTATAACAAACATTTGCAAATCTAAATTTAGCAACACAACAGCAAACAAAAAAAAAAAATTAGGAAAACGTTTTTTTTTTTTTTTAAATGTTAAAACAATTCCAGGAGCCTTGAACTATCCGCGCTTCATGGGGTTTGTACAGTACAAAACCCTAAAGGCCACTGGCCAAAGCAGTGGACGATCGGGGTGAGAACCGGTAGTCCTATGGTAGTGGACTGTTTTCCAACAGGCTAGTGATCTACCGGATAACTATCGGTTTAGTTCCAACTTCCAACGGGTGTGGGCTTCGTTGCAATGGGTTTTTTTGTGTATGGTTTCTTGTCAAATTTGGGATTTGAGTCTCGGATGGACATAGGATTACTTTTAGCGTTGTAGATTGTTTGGATCTCAGGTTAGAGGTTTGATATTATTCCTTATTCCTATTAATTTTTGTATCATTTTCAGAGATTAAAGATGCCTTTCAAAAAAAAAAATTCGGTTCAATTCGGGTGAGATTGCCGACCCTAGACAATAGTACGTTGCTTAATACATAAAAAAGAGAACTAATATAAATGAGCCATACGTCATGCTTTCATTGTAATTTGTGGTTCTTTTTTTCTCTACTCTCTAGCTCCTTCCCCTCTTTCCATTCTCAGTTGGGAAATTTATTTGGAGCCTAACTTCTGTTTACTTGAATTGCAAGCCGCCCTTGATAAGGACCACCATTAAGCAACTTAATTCCTCTATAAATAACCTTCCATAGTCCCTTGATCATAGGCATCAATAACAATTCTCAAATCTTTCTTCCTCTCCCCTCTCCCTCTCCCTCTCCCTCTCCCTCTCCGTCTCAACAAATACATTACCATATATAATGGAGTCCTCACTAAAAATTTGTTTCATCTTTCTAGCAGTGATAATGGCCACAGCCATTACTACCACCGCACTCGCATCCGAAGAAGAAAATGTTTCTAATCCTTACACCCTACAAAACAAAGAATCGTCGTTTCTCCAGAGGACTAATCGTTTTCTTGCCCAGAGTCGGCCCCCTGTTGATAAAATGACGTGCGACAGGTACCCTAGGGTTTGTAAGACCAAGGGGAGTCCTGGCCCGGACTGCTGCAAGAAGCAATGCGTGAATGTGATGACAGATTCACTTAACTGCGGAATGTGCGGGAAGAAGTGCGGCTACTCCAAGATGTGCTGCCGAGGAGAGTGTGTGAACCCATCTGCCGACGAGAAGAATTGTGGCCGTTGTAACAATAAGTGCGGGAATGGAAGCTCGTGTGTTTATGGGTTGTGCAGCTACGCTTAGATGTGTGTTTGATGCTTGCTATCCGGTTCGTTAGGGGTCGTGAACAAGAGTATTAAAAAAAAAGTTATACGAGTTCATATATATATGTGCTTGATGCTACTTCTAGGTCTAGGATAATAATTAAAACTTTTACTTACTTGGTAAGCAGGATTCATATATGATGTTATTTTGACAATAAAGGCAAATAAGTTCTGGTTAGCTCTATCCGAGCTTGGCTAGATATTGTAACTTCTGAAATACTACTTCAGCTGCCAAATAAAGATATATTGATCATTTAGCAAATTAATTTACTCATAATCTGATAGCAGATTGATTACCTTTGCATGTGCTTGAAGCTTTAGCTGACTTCGATCGGGTCCTTCATTACAGTTAATACTTATTGATGAAAATTTAATTTGCATGACATATTCTTCATGTTAATTGACTTAATGGTACTCGATATTTTTTTTTTTTTGCCATACAGTATACATCAACGAGGGGTTAGCAAAGTATTAGTATGTTTAGTCAACGGAGGGTTCAAAAACTATCCATAGCCCTGAACCCCAAACCTGCTCCTCGTGAAATTCGAACTCAAGTCACCACTGAAGAGAGAAATGAGATAATCAACTTGATAAGCTTGGTTTCTCAATCAACCAAGCTTCACTGGCAATTAATATTGCATTTCTCATATTACGTACCTTGAGTTATTGAGTTATGCTATGAGTACCGACCGGGGGAGGGGATTCGTACCAACCGGCCACGCCGGACCGTTTCCGGCCACTGGACTGCCGATCTGAGCAGTCCAAAAATTTTATAAAAAAAAAAATTGATGGGATCTACGCGGGAATCAATGGCATCCGATATGTGTAGGGTGTTTGATCTAAACACCATTTTTTCGTGTATATAGTTTTTTTTTTTTCGAATTTTTGGACGGCTTGGATCGGCCGTCCGGTGGCCGGAGACGGCCCAGCGCGGCCGGTCAATACCTATATCATTTTCTTGAGTTATTTTACTGAGCATTAAATTGGGATGATAAATTATACAGTATATTGTGAATACTTATTCAGTGCTCCTGTGATATACCCCCATAATTCTGTGAATGTCTCATGCATATGATTTTGTAGTTGGAGTAGTTGTTGACATTCCGTTGGAGCACTACTTAAGAGCATCTTAAATGCACTCCCAATAAATTGCTCATAAATTCAAGGGAAATGATATTGGCACTCCAAAAATTGATGCAGGTACTCCAAAATCAGTATAACTCCAAAGTCACTTTCCTTTGTTTTTTGGAGTGCCTGCATCAATTTTTGGAGTGCCAATATCATTTTCCAAATTCAAATCCCGAGGTGGACATATAAGGATAAATGGGACCCAATTTTGTGTGATAATACTAGTAATTTGCTAATTTAGGAGTAGAATGGTACCCCAATGGACTCCTAATTAGGAGCCCACTAAGGCTCCGTTCCAGAAAGCAAAATAAGTAATTATTTTTTAAGAAGGTAATTTCAATCTAAAAAATAATTGGCTTATTAAAATCTAAAACTATGCAATATGGATATTGTTTAAAAAATCTCAATGAGATCTTTAATACGGCGCAAAAAAAAATTAAAAATTTATTTTCGTTTATATTATTTTTGAGTTTAAAAATATGAAATAAGTATTTATTTTTTAAGAAGGTGTTCTGAAACGGGCTCTAAGGATGCTCTAATCTCTCCCTTCAGATACATTAGCACGAATGACACTTTGTGTGAAGTAACCACGACGTTTGCCAAGTTCTATTTCATACATTTTTTAGTTGTTTTGTTTTAGTTGTACGTAGTGTGACCCATTAAGTAACGTGATCACCAATTTACCATTATGTAATCGCGATGTTGTAGCACTGCAATTGCCCTTGACTATTGTGATCACCTTTATTTTGTTGCCAAAAATGGGAAAAGATTATATAATAACAACCCAGCGGCACTTTCATAGGGAGTTTATTACAAATATCTTAAATAAAATCAAACTAATTATTTGACTAATGTAAAACAAGAAAAACACAAGGTGCACAATCGTGCCTTTTACTCTAACTCATGCGTTTGACACAAGGCGCGCAGGCGCGATGTTGACATTGAGTCTGACGCAAACAGCAACACGCACAATCTATCAATAATTCATATCTAGAGTTAGCAGTGTCAAAAGAAATAAAGTGCTAGCCAAAGACAAAAGACAAAAGACAATAAATACCAAGATGAATTACTCCAACCAAAGTATGAACGTATCAATAAACATCCAAAGCTACAAATCTGAAATGCCACCAATAGTTGTCCAGCCAAAAATATCATCTAGGGTAAGAGCACTGTTGTCACGAATATCATTGTGAATTAAGCAACATCCTCTTTGAAAGAACCTGATCTGCAAACGAAATATACGTCTAAAGACAAAACTAACTATTCTTGAGAAAAAAAGAGAGACAAAACTCTTATAAATCAAAGAATTAGTCGGTGACCTGCAGAGACAAGAAAAAACAAAACAAATATACAAGTATAGAAGAAGATGTTTAGAACTAATATCATAGTACGTCTTTTCCTCCCACTACCGTACAAGAGTGTGAAACCCAGGGGAAGGAGCCAAGGAGGCAGGGGTGGACCCACCATAGGGCACGTGGGGTCACGTGCCCCCACGACCTTAAAAAAAATTATTATTATTTTTTTTTTGCGGTTTTGTGTATATATAATTTATGTTGAATGTATGTAAATAGTTTTCTATTGGTGCAGTGGTAAAGTGCTTTTCTTTTGACCTAGAGATGCAGGGTTTGAGACTTACCCAATGCACACTTGTAGGTTTTGTTTGCCTTTTTCCTGCTAGTTTCCAGGTATACAGTTTTGTGTGTGTTTTTTTTTTGCCTTTTTTCCAAAAGGCAATAGAAAATGTGTGTTTTTTTTTTCCAAAAGGCAGTAGAAAATAGTAGTGTGTATCTTATTTTTTATACTATTCGTGGATTCGAATCGACCCCACATTGCATTTGTATACTTTTTGTCCCCAAAACTGTAATAATAGAGTTATTAATAAAAAAATAGATGATGAACATGTGATAATGTTGTTTTAATGCATTTAGTTCAGGTGAGCAAGTTTGCCCAGTAGCTAATTATTAAAATACATATATACTTTAAAATTGTTAATTGATCATGAATGCTAAAATTATTTTGGAGTAAATGTGATTAACTGTAATGCATATATTATGGTTACAAAAAAAATTGGTGCCTCTACTGTGTCAAATTCCTGGGTATGCCACTGCAAGAAGGGGAACAGAGAAGAAAGATACAGGTTGCGACTAGGGTTTTGAGAAGAGATGGACGAGAATTTATTAATGCGATGTTTGTGTTTTGCGATGCAAGAATCTACTATTATGAATCTGTGATCACCGTGTTGTACATAAAAGGAAAAATTGCTACTCTAAGGCCTTGTTCCTCAAACAAAAAATTGGACTTTTTGAGTGGTCCTTATTCAAAAAATAAATAAAAATTGTGCATGTTTGATAATTTTGTGCCTTTTAGGCCTTTATCTTCGATATTTCCAAAATTATCCATTCATTTCCTCGAGACAAATCAATAATTCAAAAAAGTTTAGCACAAAATTACCAAATGCGATTTTTCTAATAAATTACGACAAAACTCCAAAAGCCTAAAAACCTCTTAGAGGAACAAGGCCTAATTATGAAGCATGTCCATTAAAAAAAGAAAATTAATTTTCACACTCCCCTTATGTCCAAATGCATTCTTTTTTTTGTTTTGTAGTGATGTGAAATTACACGATTACCCCTTTTATGTGTAAGTAAAAAAATGTATGAAGGGTAGTTTTAAATGAAGATAAAAAATAAAGTGCATTTGGATGTAAAGAAAGTGTGAAAATTAATTCTCTAAAAAAATAAATTATGAAGATGTCGTTGTCGTTTGGGCTAATGGGCCAATTTGTTCGACTCCGTATCTTCTGAAAAACAAAAATAATTTTTTTTATCTTAAAAGCAAAAAAAACATATGATAAATAACAGCTTTGGTGTGTACATAATTTTGAAGCCCGGGCCTAACTCCATCGGTATTACTTCTTCTTCTTTTTCTTTTTTTTTAACCTCAAATATTAAAATCAACTTACACACAAAAATATAATTGGTCTAAATTTTGGATGGTCTCAAAGGGTGTGCTCTGTTGTCAAAGAGTGTCAACCCTTTTACCGGCCTAAGATAGGCGACCATTGGGTGACCCCTTTTTGATATACCATGAAGATACTAGTGACTGGGGAATTTCGTTTGAACCCCTAACATAGCCTGTGGTATGATGAGATATTAGGTGAACTAAACGTGGATTGCCCGCTCGATGCATATGATAGAAATCAAATAAAACAATAATTAATTCTATGTTGAACTCTTTGGTTATGGCTCTCAAGTCCCTAACAAAGTCGCCAAAATTATGGACACCCTCTCGAAGGGCTGGGGCATCTCCACACAATAATCTCGCTACACATTGAAAACTGATTTGACTAAAACTATGGATACTCTATTGGTTAGAAATACTGCCACATAGTAATGGCCACGCTTGCATAGAGTTGGCACTTAGTTTTAGAAAAACCAAGGAAATAAGGAGAGATTCTAGAATCGAAAGACAAAAGTTCAATGAGGGAAATATGTTAGCTCTTCACCCAGCCACAAAGGCTGGCCCATAATCATTCAACTTAAACTTAATTATTATTTTATTTAATTCCACACATAATCAATTTAATTGAACCATTAACAGTTACTAATATATGATAGAACAGAAACGTAAACCACATGAGAAAAAGGGAAAGGAATGCCATGCAAAATAAATGGAAAATAACAAAAACTAAACTATCCCAGTGAATGGATCTGTCGACCAGCAAATCCTCCTGGTTCGATGTACGAGTCGGCATATCAGAGTAATAGCCGGTGTTCTTTCTCACACTAGAGATAGAATAAAAAAAAACACAGCAAATTATCTTGATTCTTTAGTTTTTATATGACAAACAGAAAAGTGGCCATGAAGTGGCTTGTAGAACTGCAAAAGTTGTATCCACTAATCTTACAAAAGGGGACGTATTAAAATGGAGTCATATGAATTAAGAAAAAGATGTGTTTGGTTTCACGCTTTCATGGCCTCTGTTGTGCTTTGCCCTCAGAAGAGCCTATTCTCATTGCTCTGTACTCCATGTGTTACCGGTGCTTTTGCTTTCACCTTTCTCAAGTAATACCATATCCCAGCTCCAATGCCCATGGCCCCAGCAACCGAAACTGCACTCACAGTCCCTGAAGATAGAAATCAAGAGAGAAAGGTAATCAAAAACTAAATAAATACCCCTGAAAACAGATTAACTGATCCCCTCTGTGCCCAAAAGGAGTATTATTCAGTAGTCGCAGAGCACAACCACCCAGTGCTTCGAATCATTTCAGTACCACATATTGATGTGGGATCCGTACATTTATTTGGAATACACACACTTAGTCGCGGATCCACAAGATTGTGTGGAGTTGGAGTGTCTTAGAGGTTGGAGCACCACATGGTAGTGCTCCTGGAACACTACATGATAGTGCTCCGGGAGCGATGAATAGTTAGAGGCCTGGAGGAGGGAGAAAAACCCTTATTGCCAAAAGAATTGCAGTTTTTTTGGTTGGTAGGATTGGAAAATCTCACCTGCAACAACTCCATTCTTCTTACTATGCCAAGAAACATTAGGATCTGCACATTTAAACATATAAACCTAATTAGCCTAAATAGTTATCATAAATTCTGATCACAAACAGATTGGGATGTATAGTGTTTTCCTTGAAAGAATTGCATATAAATACCCACTACAAAAGTATCAATTCCTCTTCATCTTGTACACATTTTAATTTCCATGTTTAATTTGTTGGGATGAATTGTGTTTTCCGTGAAAGAACTGCTAGTCAATTTGATGTTATAACTTACCTTTGCAATAAGTGGTGACATTCCCTTCATCACACAGACACAAGAAACTCTGTGTCTGCGTATCAAATCCGCATCGGCCGCCT